>CM075346.1:36397500-37627500 GCA_037693485.1 Kitagawia praeruptora | reverse complement strand
GAGGTCCAACCTCGCCTACTTCATGTGGTATAGGTTATTGCTGAGGCTTTTTCTATCAGGCTTGTGACTTAGAAGGCTCTTTTTTTTTATGGAATTTAATGATAGCCTTGCATTATTCCAATGGATATCACCCACTTTGAGCATATATCCTTTCCATGTGATCAGTAGGATTAATCTGTCTGCACCCCCTCAGCGTGATTTGAGGGGTGTTTTCGTTCATATATGGTAACTCCTCAAAAATTGGATTGGTGTTTGTTATTGTCGGAAAAACCCACCGTTAATACCACGATGAGCTCTTCTTCCTTCCATAAAGTTCAATCTTTTGGTGAAGATATTCACGACATCTCCCACTGACGTAGCTTATTCATTGATTTTTTCTTTCCGATAAGGACCTGTGGTTGGCTTCCGATGATAAGAACTACCACCGAAGTGTAGGTTTCTTCCATCGGGATCATGATATCTCATATGTTGTTGCATGGCATCATCAACGTTCTTTTATGTTTCATGACATCCTTCCTCCATAGATTTCAAAGCCCATCCTTCTAGCGTCAATTGTTAATGGAGGAATTTGGTGATAACGAATTTCAGAGGGTTACTAAAATAACGGTGGTGGTAGATGATGATGGAAGGCAAAACATGATGGATTTCGTGTTTGAGGGTAGTTGAAATCATATGGAGAATTAGGGTTTTCTTGAAAGTCTTCTATCTTTCCCTTCTCGATTGCAAGAAAAGCCGAACCTCCATACAATGTGCCTACATACCTTATTTATAGGAATCAAGCCGAATGTAATTCTTGGAGAGTAAGAAACCTAAATGGGGTAGGTTTCTCACCCCAGAGCCTAATGGGCTGGGCCACTACCTTTAGTTCCATCAGCCTAGGTCGTTGATGCCCACCTATTTTCTAGGAACGTGGAGATTAAGTCATTGACCCGATATCCCCATATCAAACGTTACCAAAATCCACTTGTAGACCCGTATCATAGCTGTTTGATGTCAACCTGTCTGACTTCACCGGAGGGCGAGGCTGGTGGTCTAAGTCTTCAATAAGTAATAGTCTTCAAATACATAGTTAATAGAAAACTCCCATGCAAGCTGCCTATCTTCATTCTTTTTAGTGTTCTTCGAGCCCCAAGTAGGAGAGGTTGGCTGAACTGGACAACACTCGTTTTGGGCGAGGTTGCCCGAACTGGGCAAGGCTACCTTAAATTCCACGCTCTTGAATATCTTTGACCCTTCCTTGTGTTCTTTCCCATAACTTTTTTTTATGTCATATCTTAGAAATGAACGAGGTCTCACAAGTGGGCGAGGCCTAATAGTGGGCGAGACCACTTCTTCAAATATGTAGTCTTGGTCTTCTTCTACTAGTTTCATTCAACTTGTCTTCAGATCTTTTTCAGTTGGACGAGCCTCATGATTTTGGGTGACATCTATAGCAAGATGGGTTTAGCCCAATAATCTTTAACCCAAGTTTTAATAAGATTCATAAAATTTCATCTTCATATATAATATGGACTTGATCCAATTAGTCTTCTTTCTTGAATAATATGTACTAGCCTATAACTCGTGTGATGCATGGTTGCTTGTAAACTTTTTAATTATATTTTATTATTAAAGTTTTAAGTTGTATCTCTATTTTTATTATTAAAGTAATTTTTTAACTTTATAAATCTCATGTATATAAATATTATAAAAATTATTTATTTTGAATTGTTAATTTAAAATACATACGTATACATATAAATATTACATGAAAATTGTTTTTGTTTTAACTTTTATTTAATAGAAAAAATGAAATTTATCTAATCATGTAGACTTTTTTCGATTTTTATACAAAATTTTCTATATTGTAAGTGTTTTCCAGATTTTGTGTAATTTTTTACAATATAGCTTATTACTCGTGTGATGCACGAATGTTTTTTTTATTATTTTTTGTTTATTATCCATATTTTCATATATACTTTTTGATTAGTAGGAAAATATATTATAATACATGTTTGATAATATTTTTAACAATAGTGTTTTAATAATTAATAATACGTTGTTGACGGAAATTGAATCTTAAACTCGTGAGAGTAGTTTATAAAATAATATATATATATATTTAATAGAGATATGTTGTTCGTGGGATTCGAACTTGGAACCTATAAGAGTATTTCAAATATTAGAAAACAAATATTTTTTAGCAATAGATCCAACGATTCTCATTTATTTACCTTAAAATCTAATGGTTTTGTTATTGCATGTACCAAAAAAAGTGTACCAAATTGATAACCAAATATACCCTATTTCGTGTAGTATAGATAGATAAATAACCTAAGTTTGATTCGGTACTAGCGTTCCACCCGTGCTACGCACCGAACAATGAATTTATTAATTAATTAATATGAACATATTACATTATTTAAAAAAGATAATTACATTTAGATGTAATTAATTTATGTATAAAATTACTTCTTCGCCAACTTGTACCAATTGCATTAATATTTTTAATATTATCAGATAATTATCATAACATTCACATCCCCCGTTAAAACGTTCTAAGCCCATCTTTATTTGTTGCCCATTAATTAACAATTGTAGAAGGGAGGTTGAATACAATTGTATAAGATTTTCGACTTAAACAGAAATAATACAAGTATGAAGCGATTACAATAATGTAAAACCTAAACTGTGCTTATATAGAGTACACAGTTACAATATCAATTACAAGATATTCTAAATCAATTACATATAACTCTGAATGCATATCCGGTATGATAGCTGCCTTCCTATAATTTAGTAACCGACAAATCAATCTTCCTTGATCTCTGGTTTGATGAGAATCTTTACAAAATATTGACCAGCTTCTAATACTGACAATACCTTCATACTGACATCGTATTACTGATGACGTCAGCATCAGTATCTTGATCAGTAACAACCCAGATCCTGATATCACTTGAATCAACATCTAACAATCTCCCCCAATTTGTACTTAATGAAATAAAGCACAAATTACTTGATTCAATGATGTCAAAAACTCAAAACAAAAATCTATGAGTAATCTTCAGGTTTAGTCTCAGAAATTCTTACAAAGAAATTACCTATCTGCAAGAAACTTGATAATAATTCCTCTTCCTTTTCTGCTAGAATCTGAATTAGTCTTTTCTTCAGACTTCTGAGTTCTTCATTATTCTTGTCAATCTGATAAATACCAGCCCTGAGATTTTGAATTGAGCTTCTTGGTAAATTCAACTCTCCCAATAGTAAATATGCAAGATCTCTTCCACCAGGATTCAAAGATAACTGTTCTTGCATCAGAATTACTTCTTTAACAGCTGAACCCTTTTACATTTCTACTTCTTATCCTTCTGTGTTCAAATACATGGGAGTATAATTACCATCATATCTTGACCCTCCGTCCAAATATCTGGATTTTATTTTTATGAAGATCATAGTACACCAATTTTTGTAAACACTAGCTTCTCTATCAGGAATGCTTCTATTTTCAAGCAAATAGAGAACATATTTCAGTTCATTTGTTGACTTACACAATACATCATGAATGCTTAGCATCTTGACACTTTTGTCTTTCATAAAGTATAACAGCTTTTCCATCATTTTACCATCCATCTTGCATGCAACTCAGATTAAACAATACAAATGAGATAATGATACAGAAAAACTACCAAAACTTGTATTATTAGTTATCGACTTATTGGTATGCAGCTATGCATATCTAAAGAGTGGCCTAATTAGATGAGGGTCGGAAAGCTGAAATGACACTCCACTTCTAAGTGGAACATGCAATAAGTTAAGAAGCATGTAAACTGCATCCAGATCTGCAAGGCATAAACTAGTTAGCGGATACTCCTTTTCAGTGGAGGAATGTGTGTGAGTATTGAAGTTCTTTAATTGACCTTTACCAAGAAAATGTAATTCATGCACCTTGTTCAGTTTATAGTACTCAACATCAGTCCAGCAATCCTCCTTCGCAGCCATAAGCTAATTATAGATACTTTGAACAGAGTTCACAACTCGCACCTGCACATGAAAAAAAGGACTTTGTTAAGCTAACATCAAATAAAATGAGTTCTTATTAATGGAACAGTAATCCAACTAGGTAACCAGTTAACACTGTAAACACAAATGCAAACCTGAAAATTTTAGACATTAGATTATACTTTGAGCATTTGAAATTCATAAATTACATTTTTAACACATAGACTAAATTTATCAGCAGAAAAAAAGATTTTGTGAGAGACTTCATTCGATTCATAAAAACAAAAAATCATCTCAAAAATACAGGGAAAGAAGATTATGTGCACATCATATGAAAAAATCAGGCTGAATGAATACATATACACATCTAAAATCAGGTTGAATGAATATAACTAAAAATCTCAAAATTTCGTAGACTAACTAAAAAGACACCTGCAATATATTATCTAGAAATGCATGGTTCTAACAGACCATATTTTGAACGGAAAATGCACCACTTCAATCAACTAAAGGCAGACCATAATAAATAATTCTCCCTTGTATTTGACATAAGAATACCTGTGTAAGCCTCGTTGATTGCTTGAAATTTAGTAGTGATAGCAGAATCACCTTTGTGTTTGTCAGGATGCCACTTCTGCGTGTTCCCACAGTGTTAATGTATATATGTGGCAGCTTGCAGATAATAAAGGGTGCACATACTAAAGTGTGTAATGTAATAGCAAAAGATATGTACACAACAAAGACACAAGTAACTAACCAGTGCAAGTTTTTTGTAACTTAGTTTGATGTTCTCCTCCGTAGCATCCTAATCTACTTCTAGAATTTGATAATAATCCTTGACACACAAACAAACAAAAAAAACATCAAAGACCCATCAGAAAATTATAACAAAAGAAAGGTGACCTACATAATTGCAAGAACTTTTATAAAACAACAGTGAACTACATGCAGAGGTGGTGTACGAGGAAATTGTTACGGGAGGCAAAAACATACGTTTTTCAATAATCTTGGTGATAACATGGTCACATTGAACCACAAAACATTTTAGCCTACAAACTCCACAAAATAGCTATAAATAACCATTCATATTGGTGCAGCCGTACTAGTACAAATTACTTTTTCCAATAATTGGTAGTACAGATCACCAGTCATAACATATATAATATATAAGCCTCATCTGCCATTACACGAGCTTTGGAGGCCCGGAAAGTAGCATAAATTTTCAATTAATTAAAATAAAACCAATTGGAACCAAATATACACATACACATTTATACATACACTTAACATATACATACACACAACACATATACAGATGCATAAAGAAATTTATACATTGAATAGAAAAGGTAGAAAAAGAAGTACCTTAAACGAAGATATAAACCAACTCGAACTAAATAAACCATCAGGAACCACGTCGCTCAAATCTGAATCTGAAACAAAGATAAACCCAAATTAAAGAGAGCAATTGAAGACTAAATCGATTAAAACGCCATGAATAAAAAAACCCCTAATTTAAACCACAAATCGATAAAAGCCCAAATCGATTGAAAACCCTAATTTTATTGTAGTAGGTTGAAGCCCTAATTGATTTGTAAACCCTAATTAAACGCTAATTGTTTATCATCGAGAGCGAGAGATGGAAAAGAGAGAGTGTGAGAGTGAAAAGAGAGAGTGTTAGAGAGTGTAAAGAGAGAGGTGGGCGGTATTTTTGCCGCTCGTGTTTTTGTTGAAATTTTCTAAGCCCGCCCTTATTTTCGTTCTGTGTCTTAGCATCTTAGTTATGAGCTGTGTGTCTGTGAGAGGTTTTAAAAAATATTTTTTTTAATTCATCTAATCAATTTTAAAAAAATTAATCTAATTACAATAATTAATTTAATTACTTTCCAAATCTTAAAAAAATTTAATGTAATTATGTTAATTAAAATAGATTTTTTAATACTTGTCTACTACAACCTATAGCAACATATTGGTATGCTATGGTAACATCAAATGACTGCGTTTGCCGCTCATCTCTCCTCAATAATTTACAGTACTTTTCTTTTATTTTTTTTAAAAAATATTAATAATTTATTCAAATTTCTTGATATTAGATTATAATTATTAAATTTATTAATTTAATTATTTGTAATAATTCAAAGTTTATACAAATTATTATTTTCTCTATTAAATTTTTTAATCAATTTAGTTAAAATTTAATAATGTTTGGATATTACTTTATTTTAAAACCTTTTTATGTGAAATTTATAAACAAAATTTAATATTTATGAAAAATCAATAATTTAATTATTTGATGGAATATTACGTTTTAAAAGGATTATTTTAATGATTTTGTTAAAATTAATTATTTTGAAAGGCAAATAATTATTAAATCATTAATTTTAAATAAAATAAAAATTTTGTTAATGAATACTCTATGGTAACACACCTCATGGTGTTACCCATTGTTAACACCTTTATAACTAAAGTAACATACTTTTGTGTCTATGGTAACACCACAATCAAAAGGTTGCGATAGGTCAAAATTTTCATAGCTATGGTAACACCCGTAGTGGTAACACCCATACCAAAAGGTTGCGATAGGCCATCTATGGCGTAGTGTCGTGGCAATGTGACTAGAATGAAAAAGAGCATTATGAAAATTCATCTTAGCATTTGGCTGATTCCATTCAGTATCCCATTCATATCCCCTTGCAGCTTGAGTATCAGCAGGAAGTGTAGAACTGTACTCCCCTCTGAACTCTTCTTGAGTAACAGACTGCATGTATCTACTCGAAGATCCATAAGCAGATGCTAGACTTGCTTTTATGGATATCTACATTTGAATTGCCTCAGGATCATCATCAGCATGATCATCATCATCATCTGAGCTATCATCAGACTCAGGAAGTTTTTCATCCACATTTTCTTCAGGATTCATAACTCCTTTCAATCTCAAATCAACAGAAGATGGACCTGTTGGTTCCTGAAGACCTTCAGTGGGAATAGAAATATTTCCTAGATCTCTCTTTTCTTTTAAAGTGATCTCATCACTTCTCACAGCATTACCTAAGTTACTTTCAATAGTAACTACTACCTCTTCAGAAGTTTTTAACTCCTCACTCTGTTCTATCTCACCTTTTGCCAGTTCAGGAGACTGCCTCTCTTCACTCTTCTTTTTCTCTAATTGTTTACTCTCAGTCTTACTAGAAAGGTTCTGGCTCAACAAATTCAAAGAAATAAGAGGTGGCTGAGAAGAGTTGTCTGAAGTCATACAGATAGAGGTATCCCTTGTATCAGGTCTATCTGTAATCATACTATCAGTAGGAAGAGAAGTAGAGATAGAAGTGTTACCTGAGGAAGTGATTAAAGATTCCATTGGCCTTGCAGAAAGTGGCTCGATAAGCAATGGAATATTTGGATCAGTAGTACTTGCATCAGGATTGACAACTGCAACTAAAGCATGACTTGCATCAATATTTTGTACTGATGGTTCTTGTGTAGTCTGAGGTTGTGAAGCTTCTTCAACACTTTGAGTCAAAGGTTCTTATGTGCTTCCCTCATATGCAATGTCCTTCAGTATATCATCACATTCAGCAATATGCTTGGCATGAACAACTTTATCTGCCAGACTTTGAACTAAGTCAAATTCGATTTCTGAAGCCCCTTGAGCAGTGTCAGGAAACTCCTTTGCTAATGTGATCTTGCCTGCATCTTTACTTTGAGAAGATGGTTCTTGTGGGACAGGAATATTCTTGTCTTCACTTTTCCTTTGAGAAAGTGGTTCTTGTGGGACTATTCCTTCAGCAATGTCTGCATCCATACTTTGAATGGATGGTTCTTGTGTGACTGGATCTGCAGTAGCTGCTGAACTACTTTGAAGTTCAGGTTCTTGTGGGCTCGATCCTTTCAGAGGTGATGATGTCCTCTGTTTCTTTTGTCATTCAAAAACTTTTGCTGTAGTTTGTTGTTGCTTATAAAGAGGTGGTGGCTTTTGTCCAAGTTTGACAGCAATGCCAACAACCTTGTCCAGTGACATATCAAATGTCCTCTTCTGTGATGATGTAGAGACTGGAGAATCAGAGATTTCAATAGTCTTCACAGGTGAAGTACTAGGAGCAAAGACATTAAGATTAGTAGTCGAGTCAGGTATTGATGATGAAACCAGATTCTGATTGTCTTCTATATCATCATCAATATTCTGTCTCCCCAGAGGAATGAAATATTGACTCTTCTTAAGTAACCTCCTTCTTTTCTTTGGCTTTTCAGAAATGACTAGTTCTTTTCGAGTCACAACAATAACTTCCTTTTTCTTCAAAGAAACTGATAAAGGCAATTTGTCAATATCAGAATCATAGTCAGACTTAGAATCAATTTTCTGACTGAATTTCCTCTTTTCTCCTGTTTCATTATACACCCCTATGTCTATCAAAGATTGATCAATTTCAAGCACAGATTTCTCCTTAACCAGGATCCCTTGTTCATCCCCTTGTGACTTCTTTTGAGATTGGGTTGGAGTGGAGAAATTCTTTGACCCTGATTGTCTTCCAGACATATCAGATCTAGCTAATTTCTTTGATTTTACAACTGATGCCTTTTGTGAGACACCAGAGGTGGATAACTGTTTGGTACAGTGTTTGGATTGTGTGCTTTGGTCAGAAATATGATGGGTAGTTTCCTGTCTCATAGCACAAGAAATAGGTCCGAGACCATCAGTAATAGATCCATAATGAGTAGGCATTCTCTTGGCTAAAAGAAGCCTGACCTCATTAGGAATAAATGCATTAGTTCCTTCAAAACCATTTGCCTTATCACTTTTAAGCAGAGAGCTAATATTATTAGCAGAAATCTTAAAAATAGACAAATCTGTATCATCAGCAAATTCAACACTGGGACATAGATATGAGAATATTAACTGAATAAATCTAGTATAGCAAACAAAACCACATTTATCTTTCTTTCTAGCAGTTAATGCTCGCAATATGAAAGACCCATAATCAAAAGGAGTTTCATAGATTAGAGAGTACCCAATGTGAACTGAAGCAGTAGGGGTAAGGCATCAAAGTTAGACACCTTATTCAGAAAACACCTACTTATGGTATCAAAGAAGAAATTTCATTCCTTCTTTAGCTTGGTTCTGAATAAATCTCCAAATTTCTTTGGTTGTCCATTGTAGCCCAACTTTAAAGCAAACTCCAGAAGAAAAGCATCAGTAAGCTTTACTGGAGTCTCACCATTTAAGGATGGTAGTTGAAGAGCTTTACAAACAACATCTGGAGTAACATGATGAGTAACACCATTGTATTCAAAACTCATATATGGCCTTCCTATTTGAATACCTTCACCAAAAACAGCAGTACGCCACACCTGCATAACGCACTTAAAAGAGACTTTAGTAGGCTAAGTTAGAGCATAATTGATTGGACTTGAAGCCAAAAGATCCTGAATGATTTGAAAATCATTCTCTAGTTCCTGATGATCAAGAACTGCAGTAAAGTTGTTAGGAGCAAAAGTAACACCATGAATTATAACTTTATTGTTTATGAATGCAGAAGAAGACATTCTCAATTAGAATGAGTAGAAATTTGTGATTTTGAAATTTAGGGTTTGTGCTTCGCATAAACTGGAGAAGATAATTAAAATACTGATTGCTCGAGAATAATGAATCAATTTGTGATACTAAATTGATTTTAGACAAAATGAATGATTTCTCAGAGACAGATGTCAGTAATCAACTCGTGCACACATATGTAATGGACCAAATTACGTGTAAGAGTGGTGATAACTGCACGCAACACGATTTTCAAACTGTAAGTATATACTTACGTGAGTGTTACACACGCGCCCGCGGTTTTTGAGAAATAAGATTGTGATTAAAAATAAAACAAGGTAATTTGTTTTAATTTAAAGAAATTAGAACACCACAATCTAAAAAATACCTGATACCAACACAAGAATGTGAATCGGTTCATATTCTTGTTCCACTCCTTTCTCTATATAACGCCTAGAGACTTGTCCACTACCTTTTTAACCCTTCTTCTTACCTGCAAACTAAAAACTCTTCTCATAAATATCTTTGTAAAAGAGATGTCGAGTCTTACCATCAAAGAAAAGAATCTCTATCTCGTAGAGAAGAGAGATATTTTCAGTTACACTCGTGAAGAGTTTGATGCTTTCAACTGGGAGAGACAACTTGAGACTCTATGGTTGCAGATGGATGCTGGTCTCGAAGAAACCGAGAAAGAAAAACCTGCAAAGGTGATTGACATCGATGCTGCCCTCCAAGCAACATTAGCATGGCTTTCATCTAAGACATCCTCATCCAAATCCATCAACCATTGTTAATGAATATGTCAGCAAAAATAACCTTATCCCTATCAACCTCCACCCAAACAAAGTGGCAAAGATGGGATCTGGGATGGCTGCTAACAATGGAGTGGTTTGGACTTCCTTTTTCTGTTGAATAGATTAGTAGATAGAGAACAAAAAGATATAATCTATGAATGTACTCTCTCTCTTATTATCAATGAAATTTATGTTTCTTTAATCTTATTCATTGTTTTCTGCATTGAACTTGTTCTTCAAATAATTAAATCAAAGAAATAAACATGAAAACTAATTAAAGTAATCACCTTATTAACAAGTTCAAAAGTCACAAGTATATCAGGAAAACAGAACAGAAAACAGAATACTGAAATACATTACTGATAAGTGAAACGTCGTATCAGTATTTAATGTTTGACTGATGTCAGGATTGACTTTTCATCAGTATTCAAAATGCATCAGGATTCGATGAGCATCAGTATTTGATCTTTCTCTGTTCCCAGAAACTATCATAGTTTACCATTCCTAATTCATTCACCAATTTTGTAAACGTAGCTTCAGAAAGTGGCTTGGTGACTATATCAGCTAGCTGTTGATCAGTAGGAATAAAGTGTAATTCAATTGTTCCTTCCATTACTTGCTCTCTTATGAAATGTTATCTGATACTGATATGTTTAGTAAGAGAATGCTGTACTGGATTTCCTGTCATAGCAATAGCACTTTGGTTATCACAATAAATGGGTATTTTTGAATATGACAAACCATAGTCCATTAGCTGATTTCTCATCCACATGATCTGAGCACAACAGCTTCCTGCAGCAATGTACTCAGCTTCTGCAGTTGATGTAGAGATAGACTTTTGCTTTTTACTAAACCAAGAAACAAGTCTTCCTCCAAGAAACTGACAACTGCCTGAAGTGCTTTTTCTGTCTATTTTACAGCCTGCAAAATCAGCATCTGAGTAACCACATAAATTAAAATCAGATTCCCTAGCATACCAAAGGCCAAGAGATGGTGTGCCTTTTAAGTATCTGAAAATCCTTTTGACAGCTATAAGATGTGGTTCTCTAGGTTCTGCCTGAAACCTTGCACATAGACAGGTTGCATACATGATATCTGGTCTACTAGCAGTTAGATACAAAAGTGAGCCAATCATACCTCTGTAATTTGTTACATCTACCTCAGTACCTTGATTTGGATCAAGCTTGGTAGCTGTGGCTATGGGAGTTGATGCAGTAGAGCTGTCTTGCATGTTAAACTTTTTCAAGAGATTCTTTGTGTATTTTGACTGATTGATAAAAATTCCATCATCAGTCTGTTTAACTTGTAGACCTAAGAAATAGTTCATCTCTCCTATCATGCTCATTTGATATCTAGACTGCATTAGCTTTGAAAACTTCTCACATAATTTAGAGTTAGTTGACCCAAAAATGATATCATCAACATAAATTTGAACTAACAGCAAATCCTTACCATGATTCAAATAAAACAAAGTTTTATCAATTGTAACTCTTTTGAATCCACTTTCCAGTAAGAATTGAGCCAATGTCTCATACCAGGCTCTTGAAGCTTGCTTTAGTCCATAAAGTGCTTTATCCAGTCTGTAGACATAATCTGGATGTTTTGAATCAATGAAGCCAGGAGGTTGTTCAACATAAACTTCCTCCTTTGACAGAAAGTTATGATAAAGACATTCATTTTGAGTTGCACTTCTGGTTCTAACACCTACTTCAGGATTCCCAATAATTAAATCAGGAGTATGACTTTTAGTCCATTTCCTTGCTGGTGGTAGATCATTCCTTGAATTTGATGCTCCCCCTGGATTGGTGTTATCTTCAAAAGAACTATTGTTGATAGAAGCTCCCCTTGAGATATTGCTATCTGTTTCTGATCTGCTGTCAGAATTGTCACTTGAATCTACTTCTGATGAATCTCCTCCTGATGTTTGATTTGTTTCAGTGTTGATGATTTCTTGATGTTGCTCCCCCTCAACATTTTCATTTTTATCAATCATCTGTGTTTTATCAGTAATAACTGGTTCATCAAGATTTGATGAATCATCAGTATCTGACACAATTTCACCAGAATTATTGGAGGCTTCATTTGCAAAAATCAAATCATCATATAAGTCTTCAGAAATTCCTGTAATCTTCTTATCATCGAAAGATACATTTATAGACTCTATGACTGTCTTTGTTCTTAGATTGTAGACTTTAAAGGCTCTTGATGATGGATAGCCAATAAAGATACCCTCATCAGCTTTAGTTTCAAATTTTCCAAGTTGTTCAGGATGAGGTCTTAGAACAAAGCACTTACAGCCGAATACATGCAAATGCTTCAGACTTGGCTTCTTTTCCTTGATCATCTGATAAGGAGTTACACCATGTCTGTTAATCAGTGTAATATTCTGAGTGTAACATGTTGTGTTGACTACTTCTGCCCAGAAATATGTAGGAAGTTTAGCTTCCTCCAACATAGTTCTGCCCGCTTCAATAAGAGTTCTGTTCTTTCTTTCAACTACTCCATTTTGCTGGGGTGTGCCTGGAGCAGAGAATTGTTGAACTATTCCTTTGTATTTGTAGAACTCTTCCATTGCTGAATTCTTGAATTCAGTTCCATTATCACTTCTTAAAATCTTGACTTTATACTTTGTGTTAGTCTCAATGAGTCTCACATGGTCCAAAAGTATCTCTGCTGTTTCATCATTTCTGTGTAGAAAATACACCCATGTATATCTAGTATACTCATCAACAATTACTAGAGTATATCTTTTCATACTGATGGACATTATGTTTACTGGTCCAAACAAGTCAAGATGAAGCATGTGATATGGTTCAGCAATTGAGGATTCTGTCTTACTCTTAAAAGATGTCCTTCTTTGTTTGGCCTTCTGACAAGCATCACAAAGTCCATCTAGAGTATATAGTACCTTTGGTAATCCTCTCACTAAGTCTTTCTTTATCAACTCATTTATATTATTGTAATTGAGATGAGAAAGCTTCTTGTGCCAACTCCAACTTTCATCTACAGTCGCTTTACTGATGATGCATGTAGAGTGTCCATCAGTATTGGTATTGATGTTGGCTTCATAAATGTTACCATGTCTTTGTCCAGTTAAGGCAACCTTTCCTGAAGATTTGCTGATTACTTCAAAATGAGTATCATAGAAGTTGACATGATAACCTCTGTCTGTGATTTGACTAACACTTAGCAGATTGTGTTTGAGTCCTTTCACCAGAGCTACTTTTTCAATGATGACATTTCCAATGATAATACTGCCATATCCCAAGGTTTGTCCAATGTTGCCATCTCCATAAGACACAGTTGGGCCAGCCTTTTCCTCAAATTCTGATAGCAAGGTTTTGTCTCCAGTCATGTGCACAGAACATCCACTATCCATGACTAATGCATTTTTCTTTTTACCCTGCATTCAGAATCATAAAGAACTCCGTTAGAATTTTTAAGAACCCACACTTGTTGGGTTCTTTTAGCATGCATTTTAACATTTTTAGCAGCAGAAGTTTTCTTAACAAAAGTATTTTCTTTAGGATTACCTCCTTTAGAATTTATTTTGTTATCATCAGAATTAACAAATGCATGCTTAGAATTCACATTCTTTGTTTTTCCAGAATTTGCACTTTTATAGAACTTTGGCAACGGTTCATAAACATTGTAGTACAAATTATGATATTCTTCACACATATTAATTGAATGTCATTTACTACCACAATGAAAACAGGGATGTTGTGGTTTATAAAATACTATCCTATTCCTAATGTCAGACTTAGGAATTACAGTATTCTTCTTCTTACTCCTCCTGCAGTCAATAGCAAGATGATTAGAGTTACCACAATTAAAACATGTCTTTCTTGATGCATTTGGAATATACCTATAATTATTCTCCTTGTTTATTCCAACTTTACCATTCTTGTTTCTTTTGACAGTTGGGACTCTCTTCCTTTTTGTCACATCACAGATCTTATCTCTCAGTTGTTTCTTTGACAAAAGACTCACGTTCTTGTTTTGGACAGACTTTAATTTAGAATTATGTGCAGAAGTGGATCCCTCTTCAGTAATTGATTTGGGATTTTCTGGATACACATAATTCACAGGATTTAATCTTGTCTTTGTACTGTCTGTAACATATCTATAGGTTTTTGGATTTGTCGAGTCATTGATAACAACTCTTCCTGGATTTGATGAAACAACCTTTTCCTTGTTCTTTTTCTCATTCTCTGGCTTATAACCTATACACTCTTTCCAGTTTTTATCTGTAATTATCTCATGAGTTTTTGTTCCAGAGTGGCAGAGTGTGTCCAAGTTCTGAGTTTTTCATTAGCATCCTTAAGTTGCATTTCAAGTTCTTTACATTTAAACTCTATTTCAAGTTTCATGTGTTTAGCATTATCACATTCTGTTTAAACTTCCTGCAAGAAAATTAACTCAGCTTCTAAATGATCATTTCTTTTAGTTAACTCTGCCATCTGAGATTTTATTCTAGTATTTTCAAGAGATTGACTTCTAAAGCTGATATGCAGAGACTTAAGAAATGACCTTAACTCAAAGACATTATTCGTATCAAAATCAAACAAGGTTTTAGATACCTTAGATTCAGCAGCAACAACAGTCTCATCAGTGTTGGCCATTAATGCGTAATTCACCTTTTCTTCTTCAGATTCTGAGGAAGAGTCCATCCAATCCTTGCTTGATGAGATAAGAGCTTTGGTCTTTGCCTTTTTGCACTCAGTTACAAAATGACCCATTCCATCACAGTTGTAGCATCTGACTTTTGACTTGTCAAATTTGCTGCTTTTGTATTCTTTCTTCTTGTACCTGTCTTTGTCAGCATTGAAGGTTTTCTTCTGGAACCTAGCATCTTATTGAAACCCTTGACTATCATAGCTACCATCTCCATCATATCAGAATCAGTAGAGTCATCATCAGTATCAGAATCAGACTTAGCATCAGTATCTGATGATGAGTCATCAGGAATTGACTCTACAACTCTACTTTTTCTTGAAGAACCTTCTTCAGCTTTTCCTTTTGATTTTGATTCAACATTCAAAGCAACAGATTTTGCTTTGACATTTTTCTTGTTCTTTCTCTGTTGAACCTCAAGATCATAGGTTCTTAGCATCCCATAGACTTCATCAAGAGACAGCATCTTCAGATCATATTGATGCCTTATGATTGAAGCTTGAGTATCCCACTCCTCAGTTAGTGCTCTTAGAAACTTGGTATTTGAATCCTCTGGATCATACTCTTTGCCAACTAGAGATAGATGTTCAGCAGTGTTAGAAATCTATCATAGATATCAGTAAGGCTTTCATCAGATCTAGCATCGAACTGCTCATACTCCTGAATCAACAGAGCCCTTCTGTTTCTTTTGATAGATTCAGTGCCTTGACATTGAGTTTCCAAAGTATCCCAAATTTCCTTTGCAGTCTTGCATGCTATGACCCTGTTTGACATGACATTATCAAGACTGTTGTGCAAAATATTTTTTACCTTTACATCTTTGAGCACTTGAGCCTTTTCTTCTGGAGTCCACTCACTCTTTGCCTTGATGACATAGTGTTCAGCAACAGTTTCAGTTCTTGCAACTAATATTTTTAGAAGAAATGGTCCATCATTGATCCTGTCAAGATAGTTAGGATCAGTAGCTTCCAGATACATTAACATCTTCACCTTCCATGTTGGATACTCAGTTTTCTTGAGAATGGGAATCTTAATGCTTTCATACTTGCTTGTCGACATCTTAAGATCGTTTCTGATTACTATTAATCAGTTTGCTCTGATACCAATTGTTGCCCAGTAATTAACAATTGTAGAAGGGAGGTTGAATACAATTGTATAAGATTTTCGACTTAAGCAGAAATAATACAAGTATGAAGAGATTACAATAATGTAAAACCTAAACTGTGTTTATATAGAGTACACAGTTAAAATATTAATTACAAGATATTCTAAATCAATTACATATAACTCTGAATGCATATCCGGTATGATAGCTGCCTTCCTATAATTTAGTAACCGACAAATCAATCTTCCTTGATCTCTGGTCTGATGAGAATCTTTACAAAATATTGACCAGCTTCTAATACTAACAATACCTTCATACTGACATCGTATTACTGATGACGTCAGCATCAGTATCTTGATCAGTAACAACCCAGATCCTGATAACACTTGAATCAACATCTAACATTATTGTTTCCTGTTAATTTTGTTTTTCATTTGATTTCACGCTTTTTTGAGAATTTTTTTACTAAGTTCATCAGTTTTCAACCATATTTTAAGTTTTGTTATTTTGAAATTTGGTATATTTATATGTGCAGTACCACGGGTTTCTATAATTTATATTATACTAATTCATAAATATTTCTCATGATTGTTAATCATTAGATTGTCTCTAAAAAAAAGGTTACATGTTTCAATGATATAAGAAAGGATCTCTATTGGGCAATATCCGTTAAACGAACCTAGCTAGGTATTATAAAGAAAACTTTCATCTAATCTAATTTCCAATGTGTTCGTTCAATATCATTTTTACAAATTGTATGCTCTTTTATTAGTGAATTGATTTACTATAGAAAAATAAACATTATCAATCAACCAAAAGATCCAATATATCCTTTTCTTAGAGTAAGACATGACAGTTAGTGTTTATGGTGATTGCCCTCACCCGATACATAAATAATATAATAATAATTTGAAATTATTATATACAATATTTTATAAGTAAGATATATAGTTTATTTAATTTTTTTTCCAATATTACATTAGAAATACTAATTTAGTAATTAGAACTTTTATTTCTTAATCTCAAGTTTTATTGAAATATTTAAGATGTAATTTTCTTTACTTTACATAAATTTTTCATTTGTGTTGTATACGAAGAGATATCTTTTTAACATATTTTAAATTTTGCTTAGTATGTCAATTTGTAGAATATGTTACATTTGACTACTTAGTTTAATCATTTTAATTTTTAGTTATTGTATAAATATAGTTAATATTGTTTGTGTTTATCAATTATTTTAAATTTGATTACATTATTACTAATTTTGGATACCCGAAAAATCTAAATCTAATCCAATACCTGACGAATTTGGCTTTGGATTTGAATTTATTTTTAAAAGCCAAAAATATTTTGATATGGGTTTGAATTTTATAAAATTCGCACTGAACCCAACCAGTTGTCATCCCTACGCGTAAAATAAGATATTTGAAAATGAGTATCACCTATATTTTTTTTATTTGACTAACATGTTAAAATAAAAAATTGTACATGAAACTAAAATCATTTGTGTAATATATAAACACATAATTAGATTATTATATGTGTGTCCTTGTAATTTAATTATCGAGTTAAAAAATAAATTCATATTTCTTTAACTGTGAGTATATTTTTCCGACATATATATTAGATTAGAAGAAAGCGCTTACATAGGCATGTCATATCGTTTGTATTGTGTACATTCAGGTCGTGTGTCTTCGGGGTCTTGCATGGAAATGATATTAATTTTTTTTTACCCAAAATTCGAACACAAAACGATACTAAACAACACGAATTTTTTTTCGCATACGAAATGAAAATAATACGCAAAAAGAAATAAAATGACAGTTACATGCATGTAATTTTACTCTTGACCCAAGTTATCTAAGTATGTTACTGTATAACTGATAATAACATTGAGATGCTACAAAACAAAACTAAGATTATAGTACATAAAATGAAACACTTTTTTTTTAATTTTGTTAAATATCTATGTTTATTTAGAATCTATGTACCAAGTTATTAAATTTTTTTAATTAAAAAATAAATATTATCAACCAACCAAGCAAATTCGATATGTTTGCTATTACATTAGGATATCGGAATTGAACACTCTTACTTTAATTCGAGAATTAAAAATTATAAAGGGCCCCTGTTGATGGGTTTTATCTACTTACTGTATAACTAAAAACAACATTGAGATGCTACAAAACAAAACTAAGATTATAGTACATAAAATGAAACTTTTTTTTAATTTTGTTTATTGTTAAAAAATAAATATCTATGTTTGTTTAGAAATCTACCAAGTTATTAAATTTTTTAAAACCTATATTTAAGGGTTTGTTGATATTAAAAAATAAATATTATCAACTAACCAAGCAGATTCGATATGTCTACTCTTACATTAGGATCTGGGAATTGGATACTATTACTTTAATTCGAGAATAAAAATTATAAATGGCACATTTTATTAGAAATATATAATTGTATAAATGTCGACCTATCTAGTTATTAATAATAGTGATTTATTTCTCTCTCTCATCCTCTCCCAGAAATTCCAAACTAAAGTTTAGGGGCTGACATCAGCGTTTTGGTTGATGATAAGCCCTCTTTTATTGTTTTCCTTGTTTTTTTTTTCAATAAATATTTTTCTTTATTGAGAGAGTCTAGTACCCTGTTGGTGTGTTTTATCTACTGATATATTGGATTTTGTACTTTCTCCTTGTGAATGATAACTTTCAGTTTTTTTTTCTTGATTTTATTTTGTTTTTCAATAAATATATATCTTTCTTGAAAATCTAGTATCCCTTTAGTTAATTTTGTCTACCCATATATTGGATTTCGTCCTTTCTCACATAAAGATCAGGTTCCTTTATTGAGGCATTCGAGATATTAGATCTACCGGATTTTATTATATTGGTTCATTGATTTGGATAGTACAGAATCGCAATTATGGTCGATTAAATCATATAAATATTTTTCTCACGATTACAATAAATTGTTGTATTATCTCGCCAAAAAGGCTACATATTTTAGTGATATATGCGAGGGATGTACCATAATTTAAGATCTGATCAACGATCGTAATTTGGATAAAGAAAACCTTGATATGATCTATTTCAATATGTGTTTGTCCAATCTTGATTATTTTTTTAAAAAAATAGATTACATGGTTATGTTAAATAAAATTATTAATAAATTGAAATTAGAATTGTTAACTAACTATGGTTAGTAAGTAGGAGAATGTTAAATAAGGAAAAATTTTAATATAATATGATTGCTCAAAAATTTGGAAGTGAATCTAATTGGTCATAAAATAATTTATAATTTTTTGATTGGCATCTTAAATTTACACAGCTTAAAATTGTGGGAATTGGCCGGTAGAATCGTTAGAATTGGTGAAGAGGCTGTCGATTTCGATGGTGTATGTCTTCTTCGATTATAAATTTTTTTAAACTCTCTTATCATAGTTTCCAGGTATTTAATATTAGGTAATAATTTTGATTGTTTTCTTGCTTAACATAGATTAAACTTAATTTATTTTTATATAATTTTGTTATTATAAACTCTAGAATGGTTGATAGATTTAACCTGAGTTAGAAGATGGGAAGTTAAATTATAAAAGGAAATAAGTTACATAGATTAAACTTAATTTATTTTAATATAATTTTGTTATTATAAACTCTAGAATGGTTGAAAGATTTAACCATAGTTAAAAAAAGATGGGAAGTTAAATTATAAAAGGAAATATGTTAGATATAATGTGATTAGTCTAAAATTTGGGGGTGGCCTCTGATTCGTCCTAAAATAATTCCTCGATTCTGATTGGTTAACTAATATGTGGTAGACTCAGGTATTATAATAAAGGATTAACTAATATGAATTAATTATAATAATATGTGGTTAATTAAAATGAGTTAATTTTTAATTCATGATTTTAATTGTACCTTATGATTTTGAATTGAAAGTTTAAGATATTAAAATATCTATTATAAGGGTATGATTCAGGTGAGAACATGTATATGTTGGAGAACAATGAGAACGCGACATTTCAAGATATTCTAAAGGGCCCCGCCAGGGGCATTAAATACGAAAAAATCTTATAATTCTACCCTCTATCCATTCGTTAAAAAAAAGTTTTAAATTTTTTTTTAAAAAAAAAATTAAAAATGATAACGTGCCAGCTGTTTTTTTTAAAAAAAATTTTGTTAATTTTTTGTTATGAATGGATAGAGGGTAGAATTATAAGACTTTTTTGTTAAGGTGCCCCTAGCGTGGCCCTTTAAAATAGCTTGAAATGTAGTGAATATGTGTGTTCTCACTGTTCTCACACTAACATGTGTTCTCACTGGAGCGTGACCTTCTATTATAAATATAATAGATTCATGTATTAATGTATAAATTTTTAAATTAAATAATTATTGTATTTAGAATAAAATTGTTAAGTAATTACTTAATAACATTGAAAACCCAACACTGTAAAAAAACATTTATCTTCATATCAGTATAATGTGATAAGGATTGATGCCTACAATTTAGTAAGTTGTTGAATTATTAAAGTTTGCCATTGAATATTCTAATGGGTAACTCTGAGAGAATCTGGACTGTGGGGATGATGATAACCTAAATCAAATTTTTTTTTTTGTCAGAAACGTTTTTTCTATTGAATTTATTGGACAATTAAAACACGACAAATATAATACATATATACAATCAAAATAAAAAGATAATTTGTCCAAGTATAGAATGTCATATAATAAAAAGATATAAATCAGTATCATAACCGAAATTGATATGATTTAGCAATGAGAAGAATTGATGCATACACTTAGTTTATCAAAGTTGGCTAAGTCTGGTGGGGAATACGGAGTAAGCGGCTTAAATTTCTTGTAATGTTTAAATTGATATAATAAATATATTTTTTATTTGTAAGAATTTTATTTTATATAAATTGTTTATTAGTTAACCGTTAAAATAAAAATTAGTAGTTATTATTTTTAGTTAATTGATATGAAAAAATAAATTAATTGTTATTGAGTGTAACTTGATTTAAGTTTATTCTTAAACTTAAATCAATTATAATTAAGTTAAGTTAAGTTCAGATTTTTACTTAAGTTAGATTATAATTATTTAATATCGATTATAATTGTATAATATATATTATAAAAAATCATATGATAATATGATTGTGATTGACTTTATATTAAAAGAGTGGTTGATTAATGAATGCTCAATTATGAAATTTAATTTAAAATATATAATAGAATATTTATATTAAAAGAGTGGTTGATTAATGAATGATTAATTATGAAATTTATTTTAAAATATATAGTGGTATATCGTGATTGATTTTACATTAAAATTGTGTTTTTCTAGTAAATATTTTTTGATTTAAAAAATAGGTATTTATGGATATGTCTAATAAAATCATTATTAAAATTCATAACTAATACATGTTAGATTCAGGTATCCTTTATTATAATGAAGGATGTTCAAAAACAATTCATAACTAAAAGATATATAACTATATGTAATATACTGTTATGTGGATTTATAGAAAATAATATTTACAGTTAGTAGAAATCAATATAATCTTAAAGTCTGCTAGTATTACATTTCGGAAAATTACAACTATTGTCCTTCATTTTTTTAATGTTCTTTATTTTTTTGATGTCCTTTTTTGTCATTACACAGGAAAATTACTACTATTGTCCTTCATTTTTTTAATCTCCTTTATTTCTTTGATGTCCTTTTTTGTCATTACACAGCATTTGGAGCGATCCAATTTAGATTGGATCGACCCAAATCAAAACCCCTACTATATTTTGTCATTACATAACATTTGGAGCAACCCAATTTTGATTGGATCGACCCAAATCTAAACCTCTACTATCATCATTCATTTTTTTATCTTCCTTATTTCTTTGATCAAATAAATTATATATTATATAATTTATATTATATATTATATATTATATTTTTATATTATTTGAAGTAATTAATATTATATACTTATGTTTGCGTAATCAATAATTTTTGTATTCATAAAATCTAAATTGGTGATTTCGTCGATTAACTATATTGATGATTTTTTGTTTTGTAAATTTATTATATATATTTAACAAATATATATAATTTTTTGTATAAGTATTATAGGTGGTTAATTTTGTTTTTTAATATTTTTTCTTTATTTCTTTAATCTTATTTTTAAAAAATAAAAAAAGAGTTTTTTAATTATGGAGCCAAAACATGAACAAAGTAACTAAATAATATCTTTATTCATAACTTTCAATATACACGGCATCATCTATTATCATTGTTTTGAAAATTTCAGATTTAGTCGACAAAAACACCGTCTGGTTACTAATAAAAAATTAATCGGTATAATAATGAAAGATAACTTAATATTATTAATTATTTAAATTTAACACACTTATTTATTTCTTTGACTTTTTTGATGTCCTTTTTTGTCATTACACAGCATTTGGAGCGACCCAATTTAGATTGGATCGACCCAAATCAAAACATCTACTATTTTTTGTCATTACATAGCATTTGGAACGATCTTCTAATCAATAATTTTTTTCCCTCTAATTAAAACACGTTGACTTTTAATTTAAAACATAATATTACAATAATTAATACATACCCAAAAATATGACATCATATCTTCTAACCACTAACAAAATATAATAAAAATTCGTATACAACCAATAATATCCGTTAGATTTTTAGTTAAAAATTAGAACTGTTAGATCTAATGATTAAATATATTACATGATTAAATTTATTTACAAAATACATACCCAAAAATATGACTTCATATCTTCTAATCACTAACAAAATATAATAAAAATTCGTATACAACGAATAATATCCGTTAGATTTTTAGTTAAAAATTATAACTGTTAGATCTAATGATTAAATATATTACATGATTAAATTTATTTACTAAAATTTCAAGGTTCGAATTTTTATAGATACCTAAAATATCATATCTTCCAATCAATAATTTTTTTTCTCTCTAATTAAAACACGTTGACTTTTAATTTAAAACATAATATTGCAATAATTAATACATACACAAAAATATGACATCACATCTTCTAACCACTAACAAAATATAATAAAAATTCGTATACAACGAATAATATCCGTTAGATTTTTAGTTAAAAATTAGAACTGTTATATCTAATGATTAAATATATTACATGATTAAATTTATTTACAAAATACATACCGAAAAATATGACATCATATATTCTAACCACTAACAAAATATAATAAAAATTTGTATACAACGAATAATATCTGTTAGATTTTTAGTTAAAAATTAGAACTGTTAGATCTAATGATTAATATATTACATGATTAAATTTATTTACTAAAATTTTAAGGTTCAAATTTTTATAAATACCTAAAATATCATATATTTCAATCAGTAATTTTTTTCTCTCTAATTAAAACACTTTGACTTTTAATTTAAAACATAATATTGCAGTAATTAATACATACCCAAAAATATGACATCATATCTTCTAACCCTTAACAAAATATAATAAAAATTCGTACACAACGAATAATATCCGTTAAATTTTTAGTTAAAAATTAGAACCGTTAGATCTAATGATTAAATATATTACATGATTAAATTTATTAGTAAATACATACCCAAAAATATGACATCATATCTTCTAATCACTAACAAAATATAATAAAATTCGTATACAACGAATAATATCCGTTAGATTTTAAGTTAAAAATTAGGACTGTTAGATCTAATGATTAAATATATTACATGATTAAATTTATTTACTAAAATTTCAAGGTTCGAATTCCGTCAGCGATAATATTATCCTTCATTTTCATAATCTTCTTTATTTCTTTGATGCCCCTTTTTACCATTACACAGCATTTGGATCGACCCAATTTAGATTGGATCGACCCAAATCTAAACATATATTAATTTTTGTCATTACACAACATTTGGAGTAACCCAATTGGATCAACCCAAATCTAAATCTCTATTATTATCCTTTATTTTTTTTATCTTTCTTTGTTTCTTTGATGCTCCTTTTTGTCATTACCCAAATCTATCTCTGTCATTTTTCACCTTCAAGTACAAGCCGCTCAAATGTTCACACTACTGGATTTTTGACGCATGTTTGCACTTTTCAGATTTGAAAGCTCGGTTTTTCAGCAAATTAACATGTCAAACCCCCTGAAGTAGGGACAGGTCATATATGTTTGGTTCCGGTTTTTAATTTGGCCTTAAAAGTTAAGTTTTTATTGATTTCACAATATTAAAAATTAGACAGGATAATATTTGTTTGGTTTTGATTTTGATTTGGCATTTAAGAATTAAAGTTTTAATGAATTACCCGATGTTATAATAATATACAGGACACCAGAAAGGTACCTTTAAAATATTCACTTTATATTTAAATTTAAATAAAAATATGTGGACAATCAGTTACAACCAATCATGATGTCACGTTATTTACACCATATTATTTGTAAATAATCTTGGGACTCAATTTGAAACATCTACCATTATAGACATTATTTTATTTTCAAGCAAGTTTATGTTCTTTATGGATTTGTTCAACTTAAGGTTTATGGGGTAGACATGCTACGTACCAGAAGGACTTATGGAGTAGCATACTTTTTATCGGATGTCTCCGAAGGGACTATGGAATAGCATACTTAAAAGCTCAGACCCACGGCACAAGCCTCGCCCTCTGGGTCATGCAACATTGCTCTTATTTATGCTCTAAATATCTTCTTTACTCGCGTTCAATTTCACTTCATATATGATCTCATATTTAGCACTTTCATTTGAGCTCCACATTAAAATATAAAAGCACTAACTTTTCCCTTTTTCAGTTTAGTTGGCTTTTTGAGATAGAATAGGTAGTGGAAAATGTGATTGTTATAATTTGTAATCATACATTATTTGAAGATAAAAGTGAATAAGTGAGCTTCTTGCGGAGACCTGTGTTTTTGGTAAACAGTATTATCCTTCATTTTTTTAAACTTCTTTATTTATTTAATGCCCTTTTTTGTCATTACACGGCATTTGGAGCGACCCAAATTACATTGAAACAAAAAATTCTATTATGATATTGTACTTATTTTCAGTAATGATGTATTATTACGATTGTACCTCCAGCCTTTCTCTTCTCCTCCAGCTACATAATTTTAAATATTGAAAACAAAATACAATACAAGAAGAAGTTTGCTTTTATAAATATAGATTACAAGCAGAGAGAGATGTTTAGTTATAGATAGACTACATAGCCACAACATAAGTGATAAAAAGAAAGATGTTAGTTACAGATAGACTACATAGGAGTAACATAAGTGATAAAAAGAAAGATGGTCTACATGATGATCAAGCTAATAAAGTATTGAAGTAATTAACAAGCCTAAACCACAGAAGCAACTTCTATTTTATAGGTACTGTTTATCATAGCGTGGGTAATAGGTTTATGTATTCCCATTAATTTTATTTTTGGTCACCCTTCTAGGTTGATCAAGAAAAAATTAACAACCCATCAAAATAAGTAGTTTAAAAATATATTCAAATTCAAATTATTATATTCGTTTCAATAAGAACATACTTTTAATATAATAAAGTCAATAAAATAAAAATTCAACAATTTCAGAAAGCAAGAGCCATGGTGAAAGACCTTAATTTGAATATAAACAATAAATCTACTAGAATATTTATCTGATATTTTGACTTCCTTATTTAATTGTATAATTTACTTATTTTTAATAAAAGAATCTATATTAATAATATATATACACTGTATTTTCATACATGAATTTACTAATACAGTTTAATGGTCACGCTCTGGTGAGAATGAGAACAGTGAGAACACACATATTCACTACATTTCAAGCTATTTTAAAGGGCCCCGCTAGGGGTATCTTCACAAAAAAAATCTTATAATTCTACCCTCTATCTATTCACAAAAAAAATTAACAAAAAAAATTAAAATGAGAACAGTGAGAAAACACATATTCACTACATTTCAAGCTTTTTTAAAGGGCCCCGCTAGGGGCATCTTCACAAAAAAGTCTTATAATTCTACCATCTATCCATTCATAAAAAAAATTAACAAAAAAATTAAAAAATTGCTTGAAATGTGGTCTCATTGTTCTCCAACATTTACATATTATATTAACTATGAGGTCTCATAGTTAATATAATATGTTCTTGATGTTATATGATGAGGTTTAATGTTTTGGAGTCCTTGGGGGTGAAGGGATTATCATTTTCGCATTTGAATAATGAAGACAATTTATTATTGTTTTCCATTAGAGAACAATATTTGTAAAAATATTTATTACTCTGTTATTGCAAATTTTGATGGATTAAATAAATTTTCAACATTATTAAAATACAATTGTATGCTACTTTTTATATAAATTTTATCACATCATTATTTTATTAAATACTTATATAACTATATAAAATATCTTTATAAGAATTGATTATTTATATAATTGCATACAATATCTTTTTAAGAAATCAATCAAATTTGTTAAATTTTTGGTATTGTCGATTTAAATTAAATAAAATGTTTTAAGAAATCAATCAAATTTGTTAAATTTTTGTTATTATCATTTTAAATTAAATGAATGCCGTGTACGAAGTACGGGCTAAATGCTAGTTTTTTAAAATTAAAAATCATGTGATATGCGAAGTTATTAAATCAAGATATTTTATATTTTAATTTAATTTAACCGCGATTAGTAAATTAGAATAAGCATGGTAAATAATAAAAAAATTTATATGATTGATTGATTTAAAGTTTAGAAGCAAATTCTGATTGCCTCTAAAATAATTTTAATTTTTTAGTTGGTAATTTATTCACCAACCAATAATAATACCATTATAGCGTATATTTAATAATTAAAATAATTAAATTATATGTAGTGTTCGTTTATATGAATTTATTAATTATTTCATTAACAAATTGTAAATAAATATATTTTGAACCTTTTAAAAAATTGAGTTTTTGAAGATATGGATTATATCCGAGCTATTAAAAATTTGTTCTAATCCAATTTTGTAGTGTTGGCTTATATGCATTTATTAATTAATTTTATAAACAGAATATGAATAAATATATTTTTGAACTTTAAAAAAAATCAAATTTTTGAAGGTATGGATTTTATCCAAGTAATTTAAAATTTGATTTCAAATCCGATTTCTTTTCCGATTTTTAGTTAAGTTAGATTATATTTATTTAATATCGATTATAATTGTATAATATATATTATAAAAATCAATTTATAATGTAAGATAATATGGTTGTGATTGGCTTTATATTAAAAGAGTGGTTGATTAATGAATGATTAATTATGAAATTTAATTTAAAATATATAGTGGTATTTCGGGATTGATTTCAAATTAAAATTGTGATTTTCTACTAAATCTTTTTTTAATTTAAAAAATAGATATTTATGGATATGTTTAATAAAATCATTATTGTATTTAAATTAGAAGTGTTAACTAACCATGGTTAAAGAGATAAGGTGAAATTGTAAATAAGGAAATGTCTAAATTTTAGGAATTAGGTTTGATTGGTCCTAAAATAATTCCTCGATTCTTATTGGTTAACTGACGTGTGGTAGACTCAGGTATGATAATAAAGGAAAGTAATTAAATTATATGTAGTGTTCGTTTATATGAATTTATTAATTATTTCATTAACAAATTGTAAATAAATATATTTTGAACCTTTTCAAAAATTGAGTTTTCGAAGATATGGATTATATCCAAGCTATTAAAAATTTGTTCAAATCCAGTTTTGTAGTGTTGGCTTATATGCATTTATTAATTAATTTTATTAACAGAATATGAATAAATATATTTTTGAACTTTTTAAAAAATCAAATTTTTGAAGGTATGGATTTTATCCAAGTAATTTAAAATTTGATTTCAAATCCGATTTTTTTTCCGATTTTTAGTTAAGTTAGATTATAATTATTTAATATCGATTATAATTGTATAATATATATTATAAAAATCAATTTATAAGGTAAGATAATATGGTTGTAATTGGCTTTATATTAAAAGAGTGGTTGATTAATGAATGATTAATTATGAAATTTAATTTAAAATATATAGTGGTGTATCGGGATTGATTTCAAATTAAAATTGTGATTTTCTACTAAATATTTTTTTAATTTAAAAAATAGATATTTATGGATATGTTTAATAAAATCATTATTGTATTTAAATTAGAAGTGTTAACTAATCATGATTAAAGAGGTAAGGTGAAATTGTAAATAAGGAAATGTCTAAATTTTAGGAATTAATTTTGATTGGTCCTAAAATAATTCCATGATTCTTATTAATTAACTGACGTGTGGTATACTTAGGTATGATAATAAAGAATGTGACCTAAAATGATTTCAATATGCGACGTTAATAATTACGAGCGAGGCCGATAAAAATGGTGGGCAAATTTTGCCCATCACGATATTGAGGAACATTTGTACAGATAGGAGATAAGTATTCACAACTTTATAAAATAGGGTTCAAATATTCACATGACACCGTCGATTTGTTAAAAAATATTTTGGTGGAAAAAAACATGTTACGTACTCCCTCTGTCCCCCTTGTTCTTTACCTTGGGGGACGTAATTCTGACAAGGATTTTAAGGTGCAATTTGCGGATAGTTTCATAACTTATTTTTTAAATTTTTTTTTGTATAAAAATAGAATTGTTCTATTTTTATACAAAAAAAAGAAAATTTAAAAAATAAGTTATGGAACTATACTTTTTAGGAGCCTTAAAATGCGTGTCGAGCAGTGAAAAAGAAATGTAAAGAAATGGGAGGGACAGAGGGAGTAGTATTTTATTGAATGCTAGTGACATCGTGGTACTAAAAATATTTAACAAAGGGTCCCGGACTGGTGTAAACGTTTGTTGACCGTATTCTAAACTCATCGCGGTACGTGTACAGTACTGTTTTTGATGTGAAAACAGGGGGTATTTTCTGTGGTACGGGGCTCGTACCGCGGAAACTTTCCGCGATACGGTGAAATTTTTTTTTTAAATCCCAACCGTTGGATCAACAATCCAACGGCTGGAAAACCGTATGATGGGTAACAGTATTTAGGATACGTTTGCTAAATACGGTCTCCCTTTAACAAATAGTATTGGTAGATGTCACTGTGATTGTTGGTGACTTTTGTTAATTTGTTAATCACATGGCAAGGCTGGCAGGCTGCTGTACAAATGCAACAGCTAGTTTTCTTCTAGAATGTCATACATTGTGGTCATATGTAATATGACCTCCGTCCCTTAATATTTTTCTTGTTTTGATTGGATACGTTTGTCAACATACACTTTTGATTGTTAATATCTTGAATTTTGTATTAGTATTAAATATAAAAACTCCACTGTATTAAAGTACTCATAAATACGAATCCAACAAGATCACTCATGACTATATTTGGTCTTATAGATTATACATAAATTAGTAATTCGTCTTATGTTATAAACAATCCCGACATATTAACAAGAAAAACAATAAAAAACGGAGGGAGTATCTACGAAAACATATAGTTTTAAGTTTTAACTAAAAGAAACAGATTAGATTTAAATAGAATGACGACTCCTTTTGATTTAGATTTTATATGTAATGATTTGTATATTATTTCTTTTCATATATAAGACTTGAAAAGTTTTGTGATATAGAATATTAACTTAGAGAGTTAAGTTCTATGGAGACCGTTATTTGAGTGAATATCGTGGAGACCATATACATTATGCACTTAAAACATTGCAAAACATATATATTTGCAAAGAATGTTCAATTAATATTATTATTTCATTCAAAATCTTAAAAATCATATATGGTTTGCAAGTAGAACATGTTTTGGAGAACAATACGTTTTGCAATATTTTGTTTGCAGAACATACATGATTTTCCAGATTTTTAATGAAATTTACATGTAAAACATATATGATCTTCAAAATTTTCAATGAAATAGATGGTATAGTGATTTTCGTAGAACATGTTTTTCAATAAATAAGTTTTTGCAATGTTTTGATTGATATTAGTCTCCGATCTCTACTAAAAATGTTGGTCTCCATGTAACTTAAACCTTAACTTACATATTAATGCAACCGAAATTCCGATATCAGCCGACATAGATTATTTTATCTTAACGAAATTCATAATGTGTAATTTGTGAAATGTGAATGTCATTATGGGTATTGGTTGAAACAAGAAAATGTGTGACTCGCAAATTTAGAAATAGATGCTATCGAAATATTTGCAGCACCAAACATGCACTAAAGGAACATTCTAGATGTAAGTAATAACAACGCACAGTTTATTTTTCTTTTTTTCAACGAACTTTGGGAGGCAGAGTTTGAATAAAGTGAATGGAATATTTCTACTTTCTAGATGGATGAATTATTAATTAATAGAGTCATAAGCATGAAAGCGTTCGTCTTGTTCAGCCACATGGTGCTTCATACTCCCTCTGTCCCATCCATTTCTTTACACTTTCCTTTTTGGGATGTCCCAACCAATTCTTTACGTTTCCTAAAATAGTAACTTTTAACAATAAAATACTTTATTACATCCACTACTTCACTCTACTTTTTCAACACTTTACACTATTACACCCACTAACTCACTTATTTTAACAATAAAATCACTATTACACCCACTAACTCACTTATTTTAACAATATTACACCCACTATCTTGGTTTCCGTGCAAAAAGCAAATGTAAACAATTCCCTGGGACGGAGGGAGTAATTTTTATATGCAGTGATCTTGACCCACTCAAGGATCCAATAAAGTTGTAAAAATCAATCGATGACAGCAACAGGCCCAGTTTAGGATATTCTCTGGGCTTTGGTTATACCTTTAGGATTCAATTTGCCCACTCTCCACAAATACTAATGTGCAAGTGGGCACGTATAATCAAATGACACTAATTTTATCTATAGATTGCGTCACAAATAGAGTACGTACTAAATGTAGCACAAACTGATTTGATTGATTAGTGATCTACTAAGTGCCAAACCATTGTAGTAGCCTTATGGTGGAATAAGAATTGCTACAAACAAGATCAAAGTCTAAACATGGACTTAAAATGCCCAATGGTTGACGTTCAACGAGAAAATGCTCAAAATGACACAAAATTAGGGTTGAATGTCCAAAATGTCACTTCCTCAAAAATGAGCCATGCACTAGCACACAGCTCACGCGCGCTATTGATGCGTTATCCAATACGCAAGTAAAAGTTGTGTTTCCTGTCCATGCCTCTGATACTTGTCTCCGATACTTAATAACCATCGAAACATTTTTATTTTTTTTTGCCATCGAAACTTTAATTAATTAAAATAAAAAAACCAAATCACCCGATGGTTAATAACAATGATACATGTAGATTAATTTTGGGTTAATAAAATTGATAGTTAATAACAATCTTTTGTTATTCAAAATTTTAGTTTTAAAAATAAAATTTTAATTAACCTTGCGATTTCAATAATTAACCTTTGGGGTTTAACGTTTTCATTTTTGGTTTAGAAATATTCGGGACGATAAATAAACCGTATACGAACTTAGGGTTTGGGGTTGTTTACAATCCTAAACCCTAGACCCTAACCCCTAACTTATCAAGCCGCCCGATTCGGTTTTTTTAATTAAAATTTTTAAATTTTATCTTTATTCATTTAGGGGTTCAACAATTAACTTTTAAGGTTTAATAATTCCATTTTGGGTTTTAGAAATATTCAGAATTGCTTAAAAAAATTGGTTGCACCCTTAAAAAACGTTAACAAAAAATGCGTTTGATAAAAAACGCAATAAATACTTGCGTTATTCTCTGAAAACAACACTTCCACTTGCGTTATTAACAAAAAAAGGGAAACGCAAGTACTACTTGCGTTATGTACTAAACACAAGTAATACTTGTGTTTTGGGCCTGCCACCAATCGTAAGCAAAAAAAGAAAGAATGACATAAATACCCCATTTTTTAATAAAACTGACGAGAATAATACAAATCACGGATGGTGGTCATAAATACCCCTCTATTACACATTTGGGAAAGGGATAATAGATTTTATACATATTACGCATTTGGAAGAGGGGTAATAGACCTGCCAGGAAAGCCTATTACGCATTTGGAAAATGGGTAACCCCTATTACCCATTCTTCAAATGCGTAATATAAAGGTATTTATGATCATCATCAATGCTTTGGGGTATTTTTGTTATGTGATATAACTTTTTGGGGTATTATTGGCCAAAGCTCACAAAAAAAAAAAGGGAAACGCAAGTGCTACTTATGTTTTGGGGTAACGCATGTAATTGACGGAACTAGAGGGGGCAGGGGGTGGCTTTTGTCCCCCCAAAAGTTGTATATTTTACCTTTTTATGCATACAAAATTGTAAGATTCATTGTTTAGTCCCCCCACTACCATGTGTTTACCCCAGTAAATTGTCCCCCAACTTCATATATTTATAGTACAAAGTGTTCATCTCAGTTAAAATGACATATATCTATGCAATATTTAGGCATGTTTTGAAGTAGTACTATGCTATGAATTGTTGATAAAAATTTGGCCCCTCCAAAAATTATTTCTAGTTCCGAGGTAGCACCTGCGTGAAGCATGTGCTAGTGCATGGTAATGTTTTGGGGGAGTGCCATTTTGGACCACGTTCAATATACTCTGGCTGCATTAAGACTGGTTTCCGAAAATCTTGCTACACAATGAATCCCAATGCTAACATATTTATGCATAATATATCATCCATGGTATATTGTCTGTTGCAAGCTTCAAATCTAACGTAACCATCGTCAATTTGAGTAAAAATTTAGTCCATAAAGACCACTACAACGTACAATATCTACTTCATGGTATCGCTGTGTCATCCTATTTGCATTTCCATGGAAAGAGCAGACGAAAACTGGGAGGGTGCTTAAAAAGAGGATGTGGCGCCCATTTATTCAAAGAAAACAAACTAATTTAAAAGTCACCTGCAAGGCAAAAAATTCGCATGTAAATAAGCTAATAAAATATGAGGATCTCATCATCCTCACACTCTACAGGACACCATGAGCATAGACAATAAAACAATAAATCAAGTCATCAGCATCAAGCAAATTCCAGGATACAATAAGACACCAGAATGACTTAATAGCAACGACTGTCCTAAGTCTTTTGAGACCTAAGACGAATACCAAGTTTGGGCATTAAATTAGAAAAGTACGAATTAATTTATATTTATGTAAAATATACTTTCTTTTTCTATCGTTTCGCGTGCAACTCAATGATAAACATTACATACTCAATTGTATTAGCAATTTGAGTAACCAGATCCATATGTTTGAGTAAACATCAGTGGATAATTATATTACTGCATAGAACTAGCACCCACAGCTCGACCAATATTGCGTTATAGTTGGGTGCGGTGTTGGCAACGTAATTTAACCATTTAACATAATTAACACAGAATCAATCTGAAAAGGACAGGTAAGTTGATGGTCCCAAGACCTGAACGCGTATAAAGGGGAGTCATTGGACATTTCGAACTTTCTACTCACAAATCTGTTCTTTAATATGCTCCTGTGTTACACTATGATTTATGATAAAGTTTAAGAACTCCAGTGAATAATCTTTGTCCATGTATTACATGCGACCTTAGCATCCTGATAAAGTTTAATTAACTCCAAAGAATATACTTCATCCAAGAAGGTGATAATAGTAGTAGATTTTATACAGATATAGAATCTTGCTTGGGCAGGTATAAAACTTTTTTGCACTATTAGAGGGGCACCAGAGATGAGCCCGCCAAAAATAAAATCAATGAGTGCATCAATTACCCCTTAAATTGCTATATTAGAAGGCCTAGGACGTGCATTTTTTAGTCGATAGAACTTGTCACCTGGATTTTCTCCTCTTTTAGATTTCTGAGATGATACCACGTTGTGTCATGTCACCAGAGCCTTGATGGTACTGGGAGTACTATACATTTTATTGGTCAGTGAAGGTGGTCGATTTAGGTTCATCGGCCTGGGAGGTGAGGTACAGCTGCAATAGCCATCCCAAACAATCCAGTTTTTCATGGAAAAACCAAACATTTTAGCATTAAATTGTTCTTCGTAAGAGAGGTTCACGAGCAAGGTCCAATCCAGTTGAAGTATTGTAGGATTGAAGACCAGAAGGAAGATATATTTACAAAGTCCCTTTCCAAGAGTAGATGTTTGAAGAATTAAGAGGAAGACTTGGTATTTGCACCTACTGAAGCAAGGTGGAGTGTTTAAACATTGCACCCGCAATTGCAAAAGCTGATCTTATGGCATAAATCATTCCAAGAATAAATTTTAACACTGGTTTGATGCTGAATATTACCATTTCATTTAATTTGTATTTCAGTTTATGTGTAGCCTATAAGAAGGCATCCTGGAACAATAATATATATCCATGTTTCTACTCATATCTTCTTGATCTTTACTTTCTCTATATGTTCTTACAAAAATAAACGTACATTCTACTATAATCAAGACAGTTATCTTTAATCAAATAATAATATTAATATGTTCTTACAAAAATAAACCTACATTCTACGATAATCAAGTTTTACAGTTATCTTTAATCAAATAATAATATTAAATACATATTCATATTTTAATTTCTTGCTCTGCATCACAATATAGCTACCCTTATTTACATTCTAAACATATAAACTATTGCAATTACTCAGTTTAACAATATGTACCAGACACATTCAAGTCTACTGTCATCACTAGCATTATTATCCACGTCCCAAAACCCAACTTCATTTATAAACTGTTGATGAGTGGATTTCGTAACAACTTTTGAGAGGTTTATGGTGAGTTGTAAAGGCTAACGATCAACTAATCTATGGAGAATGGATGTTTTTTGTGGGGGTTGAACTGAGCTCGAGAGCGTTTACAAGAATCTCGCGAGTTCCCTTGAGGCTTGTATCGTGTGTTCTCAAGAATCTCGTAGGTGTGTTGCGAGGCTTGTAAAACATGTCAGCAAGAGTCTCGTAAGAGTATCGCGAGGCTTGTAGCCGTGTTCTCAAGGTGCCTACGTACCCTTGTATATATAGGGATCAAGTTCACGTAGTTCTTTTTAGACTAGAAGTCTGGTTAGGCGGCAAGATGGTTCCTAATTCGTGAGGACCTCCTTTTCTCCAGATTTCAGCCACGAATAGGCGACCTAAGTCGAATAGAACTCGAGTTCTAGTCCGACTAGGAGTATATTTACTAGTTGTAGTTCTATTAGAAGTATTCAAGGATCATCTGCGCCCAAGAAATACATTCCAACAAGGAGTTGATGTTCATAACTTGCTCCTAGAGAATAGGAGGCTTAATCATACTAGAATTCTGCTGGAATAAATCTGTTCTCGTACAGGAAGCTGTCTCTCAGGAACCTGTCTGCAGGAACCTATCTTTCGGGAAGCTGTCTGCAGGAACCTGTCCTTCGGGAACCTGTCTCTTCGGGAACTTGAACCTGTCCAGATCCATTTCACATGCTATTTGGCCCCATTTATCTTAAGGGACCTCAATCATAATCCATATTAATCATACGGATTGGATCCTTAAGCCCAATGGGCCCAAATCTAGCCCATGGAGATTTTGGGCACAACAACTACCCCCCGGTTCCTCGAAGTCATAGGATGCGAGAAGAACCTAAATAGCCTGATATTTTAAGGTCTAATCCCTTCAGTGCTCCCATGTTTCTTCTGAGTGAACCATGCAGGTCTTTATCTTGTTGCTTGAATCGTGACAAGGGCACAAAGTGAATCCAATTAGGCGCTGAGTGAATCCTTTGACAAGGGCACAAAGCGAATCTAATTGGGCACTGAGTGAACCTCAAGAATGTCAATGGAACCAAGTGAATCCGAATAAGGGCATAAAGTGAACCTAATTGGGAGTTATGTGAACCTATGCTGAGGGTACAAAACGAATCCAATAGGGCACTAGATGAATCCTTAAAGGGGTTATGGTGAATCTTAAGATTGTCAAGGAAACCACGTGAATCCAAATAAGGGCATCAGGTGAACCTAATTGGGCGTTATGTGAACCTATGCTGAGGGCACAAAACGAATCCAATAGAGCACTAGATGAATCCTTAAAAGGGCACGAGGTTAACCTTGAAAATCATAACTTGATTGCTCAAGAGGCTGCTTCATCTTCTAAGCTGCTTTTCATCTGACTGTCTTGTGCAGGTTGTCTATTAGAGATACTCTAGGATCAGCTGCGTCCTAGGAGTACTCTCCAATAATGATTCTGCTTCTCTCTAGTTGGCTTCTTGATCTCTCTGTTATCTATGCTCAAGAACTTGGTGCTCAGGAACCCCTCTACAGGAATCTGTACCTGCACATATAACAAATGTGTTAGTCTAAGGAGTCTTTCTGTAGTTCCCATGTACTTCTTGTTGTCCTCATTGCTGCTTCTAGGCTGACTTGGGCTCTTCTCGGGGAGGAACATGGTCTTCTTATAATCTACTCAGCTTCTGGTTCTTCAGGAACCTCTTGATGCTTGTCAACTCTTAATAATCTCTTTGTCTAATGTTCATTTCTTCATGTCTGATCTTCATATTTAGTACTGGATACAATCAATCTCCTGGCTCATACAATACTTGTTGATTGGAACCTACTACTTGATATGTCTAAATCTAGCCCATGGTAATTTTGGGCATAACACTAAGAAAACTGGAAAAAATAGATTAGTAATACGAGCTGAAGAGCTCGCATATAAGTGATGCATGTATGCAAGTATGAATGATTATCTACATTATATATGTTGCTACCTTCTCAAGTGGCATATCAATTATCTACTTGACTGATTCAACTAACACGTTCGAGATCATAAACTAAGCTTATATGTTACGTAAACTGCAAACCTATAGGGCATGACAACATCCTAAGTACAAGTTCACATAAATTTCATTTCTAAAGATCATGGAATATGCGCATTTAGAAGCAATATGTATCTAAGCATGACAGAATATAAGCTCGCATTGACATAAAATATGCATGATAGTCAAGAATATAAAGGCATGAAAGTAGAACTTATCTATGCTTCATTGTGCCGGTTTGGATTGAGGTTCCGTTACTGAACCTGGAAGATGGAAGCTCTTCTCTGTGCAAACGTAGGGGAATTGAGCTACCCCCGAGCCATCATGATGCGTGAACCTCCTATAGCTTGTTGAAGCGGTTGACTGAAAGCTGCTGTTTCGGCTATTGACTGGAAGTTGTAGCTTATAAACTATGGGTTGAAAACTAGAAGCCGGAAGTTATTAACTGGAAGCTTCTGATGATCATCAAGGATGCTGCAAGCTGCTTTATCAAGAAATTGTTAGTAGTACGGTACCTGTTTCAATCATATACAAGCTTTATAAGTGGGAGTATTCATCTTTGTATCGCTTTGATGAGGGCACAAGGTGAATCCAATTGAGCTCTAGGTGAATCCTGGGAAGGGCACTTAAAGAATTCAATTGGGCGCTAAGTGAATCCTTCAGTAGGGCATAAGACGAATCCAGTTGAGCTTTAAGTGAATCCTGAGAAGGGCACTTAAAGAATTCGACTGGGCGTCAAATGAATCCTTTTGGCTTTAGGGAGCACGAAGTGAATCCATCCGGGCTCTAGGTGAATCATGGCAAGAGCACGAAGAGAATCTGATTGGGCACCAAGTGAATTCCTTTATGGTATCAAGTGAATCCTTATAGGCTCTAAGTGAATCCTGAAGAGGGCACAAAGAGAATCTATAGGGCACATGATGAATTATTTCAAACTCTAGGGGCACCAAGTGAATCTGTAAGGGCACAAGGTGAATCCCTTTAAAGTCTTTTCAGGTACAATCAAACTCTAAGTTAGGTTACCCATGATTAGGTTCCCAAAACCTTTAACTAGGTGCCCACATGCTTATGGGACTTTTGAATCGTGCCTACGATTCATAGGGCTTTTCGATGTGAATCTTTCGTGCTTGCAAATCTTTTCTGGCTATCGAGTGCCTGTAGCTAACAGGGCTTTCAAAGTGAATCTTTCTGGGCTCTATGCAAATCCTTATAAGGGCATAAGGTGAATCCAACTGGTTGTTTATGTGAACCTCTGCTTAGGACATAAACCGTAACCAATTGGGCACCAAATGAATCCCTAAAAGGGTACAAAGAGAATCCATTAAGATACCAAACAAATGCGCGTGGATGCATGAAGCACCAAGTGAATCCTTTTGGGCTCTAAGTGAACCTATACGGGTACATAGAGAATCCATAAGGGCACTGGGTGAATATATGAAAATTCTTAGGGAACCTATTGAATCCTTCTGGGCTCTAAGTGAATCCTTTTATGGAGCACAAAGAGAATCCAAAAGGGCACTAGATTAATCTTCTAAAGGCATGGAGTTCTTGCTGTAAGTACACTTTATTCTATTCAGATATCGGCTGGCTGGGAACTTCAAGCAGGAAGCTACTAATCAGAAACTGTCAACAATTGGCTTCTAACAAATATCAATGAACCCGGAAGTTGTTACATACAAGCTATGAGCTTCAGGTATATAATAATGAACCTGCAAGATGTCAGTTACAAGAAAATAACGAGTAATCCACTAGACACATATAAATGCAACTAGACCTGGAAGCTGTTACCTTTGAGCTTCAGGTGAGTAACACAAAACCTGTTAACTAAAGGTAAATACATGGAACCTGTAAGCTATAGGTAAATATCAAGGGACCTGTGAGGTGCAGGTAAATAACAAGGAAACCTACAATCTGTTAGGTACATGTGCATTCTAACATCAAGAAACATAATCAAGACATAATCATAGCTTTATCGCATATAAGACCATACTAGCATAGATGTTTAAGCATGATTTATGTATAGTAAGAGTTTGTTGCGCGTACCTGGGAGGTTTTCTCCGAATATGTAAGCATACAAGAAGAGGTATCACCTGGATCTTTCTGTAGACTGATCATATGTGAAGTGGAAGCCTCCGTTAAGATTCGAAAACTCATTGACGTGTTCATGATGCAAACATGCTGCTCTTCAAGATACTGAATTTTCAAAATTCTGAAATCCTCAATTTTCAAAGTACCATGTGCTATAGTAATTATACTACCCCCACCCCCCAGTTCTTCAGGGAAGCTTGTATTTGATGAAGAACTAACTCCGGGAAGCTTCACAATTCTTCGATAATCTCTAATAAGTCATTGAACATTCATCCATGAAGTTGAATTCTGTGTGTTTTCTTCAAGATGCTCATTTCAAATTCTTGTAGCTACTCTTCATCAAAATCTCCAACTATGTCAAATTTTTCTTAACGCTCGAATAGATACTATAGTTTCTTCACATCATTCCTACTTGTAGCTTTAACATGTCTTCTCTTTTCTTCTTTAACCTCTTACGAAACACGCTGAGAACAAACCTCTATTGCTAATACAAATATCCCAATACAGTACCTCTAAGCTTACGCGAGCTAACTCATTGTAAGAAACAAGAGATACTTAAAGAGATTACTTGCGGGATATTTCTAGCAACTCATTGAATTACGTTCCTTGTTTTACAAGCTAAATATAAGCTCATGTATGACGTAATACAAGGAAAAAAAAAACTAGTCATAATTTTGTTGAAAACTACCCAAAAGAAATAGGTTTTGTAACACCCCCAGATCCAGGGTCAGGGATCTGGTCATTACGGTCTCAATATCCATCCATAAAACCAACATAATTTAAATTACAACCTTGTGACCCAAAATAACAGCATAAAACACACCCGTTATAGTCCCAGAGATGAAATTAGAGTAACCATCAATATTATTAATAAGTTTGAGTTCTTACAACCCAAAGAATTACAATTTTACAATTACATACTCTTTGCCATCCATTGGTATGAGCCATATTATAAATACATTTGATGTACAAGTGCTAACAACTAGCCTACCAGAAGCTGCATCCTCAGCAATGGTAGCTATGACCTCAGCGGTTAATCCTCTGACGACTAACACCTGCTTACGCTGAGTGCGCCTTGCGCGGCCATCTGATCTAGCTGTTGTTGTGATATAGATAAATAAAGCAAGGGTGAGCAATAGCCCACCAACAATATATAACTGTGCAGTAATATATATGACAATTCAAAGATATGTTTTGAAATCATATGCCATGCATTAGCGAAAATAGTGCCAGTTTAATATAAAGGATGAAGTTACAAGGTAACTCAACAGGTATATATTTCGTGGAAGCATATGCTATGCCAAAATAAGAAAGATAGCATCATTTTCATAAAATAGGAACTTGCAAGAAAGATATTGCAATTCAAGTTTGAAACACTTTTCAACTCTGCCAACTATGATGATGTTGCAGAAAATTTCCAACATTGAGTGATGAACTAATACTGGAGTTTGACGCGCCAGGAGACATAGCATTTACACGATGATCAGTCGCATGTTATGCTCCCCACCTCTTGTTTACTACATGTAGAAGGAAGCACCGACAGATTTACTTGGCTACCGCCCTCTGGAACCCCCTCGGCCAACGGTTGGGCCATTTTGCTGGACCGGCGCCACTGGGTCACTTACGCATCTCCTAGTTCATTTCACATCCCTAACTTTGAAACGTAAAGTTCTTCTCCCTTTCCCCAAGTATAATACTTGTTGATAAGACTCCACAAAGTAGTCGTATCTAATTGGAAAGGAAAATTCACCAATATTTCCCAAGCTACCGCTTGTTAATGGATACCAACTTGTTCCAACATTCTTACCCCACGAATAATGAGTGGGTATACCCAATTCCATGAATAATAGCAACCAAGTTGCGAGTGAAACGAATAATTTATGACCGGGCAGTCACAAGATAAATAACATTCCTCAAGTAAGGTTCCCTTACAATAGAATAGCAGGAAGAAGGGAATTATTGAGAACCTTCCTTGATATAATAATAATAATAATAATAACAATAAGATTCTAAATTAATTTATATAATGTTCGAAGGTCGATGATATTATGTGAATGAAGTAAATCATTTTTGAAACGAGTTAGAAGAATTAAATAAATATTCCAAGAATATTTATTAAGGCACAAATATTGGAAAAGTGTTGCTTGAAATAATCTTTGAATAAATATTCCGAATAATATTCATTGAACGAATAATGAATATTCAAATTAATACTGATATTTAGTGATGAAATAATCATCAAATGGATATTTGAAATAATATTCACTGAATCAATAATGAATATTCAAATTAATAATGATATTTAGTGATGAAATAATCATCAAATGGATATTTGAAATAATATTCACTGAATCAATAATATACTTAAGGATGATACTTATTGATGAAATAATTATCGACTGAATATTCGAGACAAAATTCATTGAATAAACAATGAATATTCAACTTAATAATATTTATCGAAGAAATGATTATCAAATGAATATTTGAAATTATGTTCAATAATTGAATCGACTTTAAATGAATGTCGAAGATGATAATCATCGTCTCAAGGGAATATTCAAAACAATATTTATCGAATAACTGGAGTTCGAATAAATGTTCAACTAATATTTATAAAATAAATAGAGATCGAATGAATATTCGAAATAATATTCATTTAAATAAATAAGGCTCGAATGAATATTAAAATAATATTCATTAAATAAATAAACTCGAATGAATATTCAAAATAATATTTATCGAAGAAATAAGAATGAACATTCCCTGAGTGAATAACTTAGCTGAGAGTTCGAAATAATATTCGAATATTAAATCGACCTTAGATGATTATTAAAGATAATGTTCATCGAGTAAATAAATATCTAATGAATAATCCGAATAATATTTATAAAATAATCTCAAAGGATATTCCAATATTATTCGCCAAATAATAACTGGAAAATATTTACTTAAATATTTTTCTCCGATAATAATATTAATATATCAAGAAATAACGAATCCCGGTCTATAACCAAAGAATGAGATTAACTACCCTTCGCTTAAGGGTTTTAGAAATTTCCGGCTTATAACTGATATAATAGCTATCTAGCTCATAAGCCAACAACAATTCAGGGAACAAGTATAACAATATGACTTTAAAAGTAGGCATGCATGCTATGGCATATGTACTGTATCAAAAAAAACATATTTATATTCACAACAACAGCCTTAAAGAAGGATTTGAAACTTGCCTGGGAATCGAGTGCGAGTAGGGGTAGTGGTAGCGTATCCCGGGTCAGCCTGGTGATCTATAAATAGCCAAGGTATTCGGAATTAATCACTTAACACTTTATAAGGTTAAATATAAACTTCACTTAAGTCGAAACACGTTTTCGAATTATCTCGCTATACACCTCTTAGTGTAACTCTTTTTATCACCGATGCGGTTCGACATATGTTCGCTATTATGCCACGTCATCATACCCACACTTGATACATACTTAAGTCATATAAGTTTTAAGATCGATCATTTACGAATCAAGGTTGTGCTACGAGTTTTATCGCCCGTTTTCTAAGTCGTTTACCAAAGTCATAACTAAGTATGCTTTTAGGGGTTCGTTCGTGTTTAACCTTGATTCGAACATTTTTATAAAATCGGAAAACGATCTATTCGACATGTGGTTTTCTCCCACACCTTCCTTTTTACCTCTATTATTTAATTATCAAGATTCGCCACTGATTTCGTAGTTTTAAGGGAATCCAATTTCAGTTACGAACTTCCGTGTACGGTTTCGAACCACTTTTACGAATTTAATCATAACTCCTAAACCGTAAGTCCATTTCATACGAACTTTATATCAAAACGAAACTTATAAAATAATCTATCTTAACATGGCAGATTACTAAGCTATGCAGTCAGTTAAGCCTACTGTGATTCACGGTTTTCAAGGTTTAACGAAAATCGGGCATTACGACGGCTATAAATCGAACGTTCTAAAATTCACAACATCAATCACAAGCCACACCGGGCATCCATACAACTTATACATATATTATTCATCCCCCAACTGTCCAAAATCATCTACTTGACCATCATAACATAATCATACTTAGATCCACTAACAAACTCCATAATCATGCTTGTAATCATACTAGTATCATGACTATGCTAAAAATCATCAAGAACGTGCAAGATCTTAAAATAAGGCCTAGGGTTTCAAGAGTTGATTACCTTCCTTGGTGTATAAAACAACTTAATAAGCCTTGTATAGTCCTCGTGTGGCCTTATAATAGCTTAGATCATCCAAAAGAAACCAAGAAAGCAAAGTTAGATCTCAAAGGTTACTATACATCCGTTCAAAGAACTGCAAAAATGGGGGCCTTACCATGTTTTTCTGAATGAGATTTCTAAAGGAGAGTTGTAGAGAATCTTAACAGCTTTCCAAAAAGCTAAAGAACACAAAATTTCATTGGATAAGGAAGGAGATATCGCTGTTTGAAAATCGCTACAGAAACTATCCAGAATCTGGACAGGTTGGTTACTTCAAATTGGGGAGGGGATTTGACTAGGCTAGACTACTTGGATTGCCCTGAAACTTTGAGCGAATATTTCCCATGGAGTGGAGAGGCTTGGGTTAACGTTTGGTGATTTTATCATGGTTAGAAATGGAGATGTGAATTTTTCTTTCCATGATGCTCCTGCTGGGCAGTTTGTAGAAAGATGGAGAGATGGAATTGTTTTGCTTCTCTTGATCCAATCTTGCATTATTGTGGTGTGTTTAGATAATATCTAGCCTAAAGCCACTTTATTAAAGTGATTTGGTCATGCATGAGGTAATCAAGTGGACATGTGTTAGTGTTTAATGGTTGGATGATGAAATGAAGCTAAGTACTTGGTTTGTTTTTCTAATCTTGCTAGTTACTCTTGTAACTACTTAATTACTTGGTCTTATCCTCTTGCACATGCATGCACCTTGATCCTCTGCTTGCTCTTTTGTCCGGTTATTTCTTAATTCGTTGATCGCTCGAGAGAATAACTCATTCGTTTCTAGTTAGGGTTTTACCGAAAACCTTCTTAATATTTATAATATCATTCTCCATCTTTCTTAATACTTCTCGAATTTAATTTCCTTAAATCCCTTTAATAATTCCTTAAGTCTTGCAGTGTCCAGGGAATTCTCGGAGAAAATAAAAGTGCTATTTTTCTGAATCCGACAGCTTTTACATACACTTAATTTCCTCCTGGATCATGAATACAAACTCAGAAATCCGTTCTGAATACTTCTATATAGCGTCGTCCAATAATATTCCCATCTCCACCAAAATCACTATTCACACTTTATTATTTCTTTTATTCCTTATATTTATTAAAAATGCCCGGGTCCTCTTTCGGGCGTTCCTTAACCCTTTTACGGAACCACTGTACTAATAATAGATATTGATTTGGATGACACGAGAATAATCTTTCTTGGAATAATATATCTTATATCCCTAGGAGATAGATCATTCTTATCTATGCTGTCAACCAGAAGCATTCTTCATGACATAAAAATATTTGAATCTGAATCCATCTCATTCATTCAATAGACATTCGTTACATCGCAGTCATAACCACTATTCACTCCTATATTATTACATAATAAAAGTTTTAATTCTACCGAAAATTTGGGTTCTTACAGTCTCCCCTCCTTAAAAGGATTCCGTCCCGGAATCAGGTAGAAGACAATTGAGTACTTGTTGGTTATTTCACTTTCCAGTTCTCCAGTCAATCCTCAATCAATCCAAATCCTTTTTCAACACATCTTACTAGTGCTACAATACATCCTTTACCCTTTTTTCATTAATCCCTGCCACTTTTCGTACAGCACACTATCCGGGTTATGCTCTTACTCGGTCATATACTATTTTCCTTATTGGTATTGGTAGTGACTTTGGTATCACTATCGTGCTACGAATTTCGGAGATAACCTCACTCGTAATTATGCATTTCCTGATTGCTTTAATCTTCGCAATCTCGATCAATATATAGAATTAGAGGAATTTATTGAGAGATCACTGTGATCAGCGAACATTTGTTATATTGCATAGTTAGTACAGAAGGTGGCCAACCTTTAGTACTTGACAAGCAATTAAACAAGTTATGGTATTCTACTTAGACTTCTATCACACAGACAGATAGTCACGTAGCAGTACCTCCCCTCCTTAAAGAGTTGTTCTTCTCAATTCATAAAGAAGATGAATAAGAGAGAAGAAAAGAAGAAGAATTTTACAGAATTATAGAAAATTCTCAGGATTGCAAAATATCATACTTAGAATTTACCTCTGAACAATAGAGGTTCAACGGAGAAGAGAAATAATCACAATCGTATCCAATACTACTTTATCGTACTCTCATGTGTCAACATATCCTCGCTGCTCTATCCATCATCCTATGAACCTATTCTCTTGTTCAATCTTAGCAACAATTACTTTTTGGAAATCCTTTAACCTTCCAGGTTAAACCTTAGATTTTTCGCTTGACGTCGTTGTTACTGACGTTCCATGACACGCTACTAGCTCGTTCATATTCGTAATACTTAACACTATCATGTTGTCATTCCGAGAGTTCGGTAGAGAACCCATTCATCAATCCATTCATAACATTCCTTGCTTCACGTTCCACAATTACTTTCCAATCTTTTCTATATCAATCACATCTGTCTTATTGTCTGATCCTTATTCACTTTTGTTATTTACCTCCACTGTTATCTCATTAACAAGACGTCCTTTGTACTTGGCACCTTCTTATTGGCATCCCATCACATTTACTCAATAATCATTCTTGGGGTTAAACTTTCCTTTGTTTAACCCTCCTAAATTCTCACTTTCTCGATCCATGAGTCTCCTTATTGCTCAATCAATCTATTCCAAATTTCCTTAAATTTTCTCTCAACTTAAAGGAAGTCAATCCGTGTGTCATCCATACTTTAAATTTTTAATTTTCCGTTGTGACCAATAACCTTTGCCAGGTCAATTTCATACCTTTCTAGCTTTATTGCTGGGGTTTCTCAGAAGTCCGCATATCTAACTCCCTTATTGATCCTCAACTCTTTATTCATTTCTATTAGTCACTTGGTTTTCATTTCTACTATAATCATTTTATGCACCATCATGACATTATCATTTATCGCATCATTCCAAATTTAAACCATCCGAAATAACCCTGGACGATTTCTCTACTTAGAGTCCATTCGACATTTCCACCGTCATTATCACCTAATTTCTCAGAAGGGTCATCATTGTTTATCGTTTACGCAGTGCTTTAATAGCTAAACATACGGTTTTCATGATTGTTAATTCAAGACCTTCTAGGAAAACAAAATAATCACTATTCCCTATCCATAAGGAACGCTTCCTAAACTTGACGTAGATATTACATGAAGCAGATAAAATTTTCAGGAAAGCTTCCAGCATCGTAGCTGGAACAAGCTGGTGAGATTATTAATCATATGTCTCCAGTATAAGACTAGAAGCTTAGCGGTTTGCTTAATCACTTGCCAATCTCATAGTTCTCTTTCTTGTTTGCACAGAATTACACCAACATAAACTTGCTTGTCATTCATCATCATGCCAATTAGCTTATCAATATCAGTATCCATCTATCTTCTGTATTCAATTATCTCTTATTACCTCATCTCTTCTCTCTCTTCCTAATATAAAGGAGTGTCGCTTGGGGAATTTGGTCTGGCCTATCGCAGAACCTTCTAATGTCGGTAATGTGCTGCAGACAAAATCAGGAATCGAATTTTTTACTTCAACTATCCTTATAGTTACCCCTTGTACAATCATCAGGGGAACGTAAATTCTTCCATCACATTCTGACCTTCAAGGCCCTTCTCATTTTCATGCTATTTCTTTAGTATGAGCATGTATCCTTACTCTCTTGTACTGAAAGTGTCGGCCACCTCATTGGCCTTTCCTGAATACAATAATTTCTTGAGATCAATGTCTCCCGGATCTATTCCAACTTAGAATGGAAGCATCCTCCCTTAAACTCTGCTAAATGAGAGTAAACATATTCCAGTCTTTTCCGAAATTCATTGCTTCCACCTTTCTGGTGTGAACATTACTACAGGTACTCCCAATCATACCTATGATATTTCCTTACTTAACTCCCTTCTTGTTTTAGGATAATCTTAACCTTATTGGTTCAATCCACACTTCCTCATGGTTTTACACGTGCTTCATCTGGCCTCATTGTTACTATGTCATACATTCCTTACCAAACTTCCCTTTTGAAATTTAGAATATTACCACTTCCCTTATAAGGTTTCTTAGGCCATCCTCATCATTCTTCCTTTATCTTCTGGTTACAGGGTATATCAAACATTATTAATCAATCCTATAACAATTCTGTCTATGTACTTTTCGAGACTCCTTTCCACAAATCCTTACTGGTTATTGATACCTTGGTCGATTCAACTTATATCGTCTGATTTCACCATGTCTTTATTAGGGGTGATGCTATCCTTTGTGCATCCCCCAGGGTTCATTTTAATCTATGGACATTCTATCCTCAATTTTGTTTTCAAGGAATACTTACATCCTGTACTTGGCAATTCAATCATATATCCTTAATAAGAGTCTCTTTTCAATCATTCTCATCTTTATAATCTATAGGTAGCCTAATGCTAACCTCTTCTTTCAAACAAATGCCAGTCTATATGACCTTCCAAAAGACAACCTATGTCTATCTGTCTTTCTTACAGAACTTGGTAATGGTAGCAAGGATGTTCTGGAAGATATTTGTCGTGTTCAACGTGAATCTCTTAGTGCCTAATGCTCCTCTTGAGGACACTAAGTTTCAGATAACATTTTTGCATCATACTACGCCATCTTTGACAATCTTCGTAACTCTTTATTGGTCATTATCCTCAATCCTAATACGTCCATGGTATATATAAAATCCATCATCATGTTTCTCAATTCATTTTATATCAAAAGTCCTCGCGGTTGGCACTTGGTTAGAAGCACCCCGCTTTGTCCTTACCTTGCTGGTTCAGTCACTTGATAATCTTTAGTGACTTGGCCCCAACTGGCCATGCTAAAATATGTGAGTTTAGGGGTCGGCTAATAGCATTACTTTTCTAGCAATTGCTGGCATAGTGCCTTCTACTTTGATACCTTTTGATCTTTTCAAAACTTTACTCCATATAAGTCTTAATCGACTTCTCGGTACCGTCTCTGGTCACCTTCCTTTACTTTTGTATTCTTTCAACTATTCTTATCAATTCCACGTGCCACAAAAGCTTAACACTTCTGGCATAACAACCTTTTTATTTAAGTCAATCCCAAAATTTCTCAGTCCGGCTCGTTTCTTAATTACGTTTCTCTTTTTATCATCATATCTCAACTTCATCAGTTTATCTCTAGAATCAATCGTAATAATCGGGGTCTGTCTACCAACCCGCATAGCGGCTACTTTACCCAATTCACGGGGTTCGCTCCAATTTCCACTCTTCGGTGACGTATTCAGATAATCAGAAAGACAAGGTTTGCCAGATTGTTGAAGTTCTTTCTAGAATCAGGGGAATTTCAGTCAATCTATCCACCCACTAATGATACTAAGAAGATCCATTTCGATACCCTAAGAATATTTCTAGGAACATCCAAGCGGGTGGAACCATAAACAGTTATATTAACGAAATGATTTGCATTAACTTGGGAGTTTAATCATTGAAAAGAAACCAAATATATATACCTCCCCTAGAAGGGAAATCAAAATTCCCAAACTGAAACAGGCCACATTTTCCCGGTACATATTCGTCCTAATAGTCGATGCTTCTAAATGCCAGTCTACCTAACAACTAGTCTCAGAAGGAACAGTCGAAATTAGTCATTACACAAAATTGGCACTATCAAGGCTATCCGAATTTGGTGAATCGTGCTGTCCTTATACATCCGCAATCACCCTACCGTGTTGCATAAGCACAGCATCTAAACCTGCACGAGGTGCATCCTAATAAATTTCCAAAATTTTTCCTTCCTCCATTAGATAACGCCAATGCTGGGTCGTCACAAATTTTATCTTTAGCTCCATGGAGATTTCTCCCCATTTATCTTGTACATTTAGACTTCTAGTCTTACAATTAAGTTGGGTTATGGGACTAAGCTCTTTGTAAAGTCCTGAGCAAATCTTGGGTGATACCTCGTGAATCTTATTAAATTTCTCACCTTTGCCGGTGTGGTTGGCCAATCTCCATTTGAAACTGTCTGTAACTTGGTGGGGTTGATCAATTACTACTTCCTATTGCTCATATGTCCTATTATCTGGACTTCATTTTGCCAAACTCTTACTTCGAGAACTTGGTCTACACCTGTTCCTTCAAGTTTTATCTAAAAGCATTCTCAATTACATCTCAACCACTGCTCACCTTACCTAATCCATTTAAGGAAAAGAAGGAATTTAATATTCCTTTGAATCACATGCATCTAATGTTTCTGGTTCATCATTCCACTGAATTGAACTAGACATATACTGGGTTCCTGACGATAGCCTTATTACTAGTTTATCACGGACTCACTGGTCTTCTCCTCTTGTAGGTTCTGAGATCATTGTCTCGCTTACTACTTCATTATATTCTTTATCCAATCATGCCATCACCTTCCAATGTCTTTATTTTCTAAGTTGATTCATTCATAAAATGGACATTTCCTTGAGCTAAACCACCTCATTAATCTCAGTCTGACTTTATAAATTATAACTTATGAAATCTGCCTTCTCATGGTGAATTACCATTAACAATATTCACATTAATCCATTTATCACATGATATGACACTTGCTGCCTCTATCTCAACTGCTCCTGGAGACTCTGCTCCTTGTCCTCTATTGTTGTCTTTGATATTCATGTACCACTCTAACTCTTTTCTCATTAATCTAAAGACCTCTAAGGATTTTTATCTATCCCCATATATGATCTCAAGTAATTCCATTAAATCCATCTTACTTGCTGGTACTTCATCTAGCAGTCCAGCTATGAATCCAATACGCATCTTTAGTTCTCTTAATAATATCTCAGTTCTTTACGCTCACTTTTCTGAGTACTGTACATTAACTCTTACAGTCTCTCTGGCTGTAGCCCTCATTTCCTTAAGGGTAAACTCCTTATCCTTATCAGGATTCTCCTTCTTTGCTGGAACCTCTTCCGGGTCCTCATTAGGGTACTCTATCGAACCCATCATCCGATCTTCAGCATCAGAACAAGCATCATTATGTTACTGCTCGTAATCCCCAAGTTCTGTCGCCTTACAAGTCGATACAAGAACGAGCTAAGTTACTATCATGATAATTTAGGGTTCCCATAAGGGTTTTATATGTCTGTACTACATTATGTAGTCTGACTATGAACTTGGCAAGAGTTCTTATTATCTTAATGAATTTATTGTTTTAACGTCGCGTCATCTCTGGGATTTATAACGCTCTCTCTGATACCATTTCTGTAACACCCCCAGATCCAGGGTCAGGGATCTGGTCGTTACGGTCTCAATATCCATCCATAAAACCAACATAATTTAAATTACAACCTTGTGACCCAAAACAACAGCATAAAACACACCCGTTATAGTCCCAGAGATGAAATTAGAGTAACCATCAATATTATTAATAAGTTTGAGTTCTTACAACCCAAAGAATTACAATTTTACAATTACATACTCTTTGCCATCCATTGGTATGAGCCATATTATAAATACATTTGATGTACAAGTGCTAACAACTAGCCTACCAGAAGCTGCATCCTCAGCAATGGTAGCTATGACCTCAGCGGTTAATCCTTTGACGACTAACACCTGCTTACGCTGAGTGCGCCTTGCGCGGCCATCTGATCTAGCTGTTGTTGTGATATAGATAAATAAAGCAAGGGTGAGCAATAGCCCACCAACAATATATAACTGTGCAGTAATATATATGACAGTTCAAAGATATGTTTTGAAATCATATGCCATGCATTAGCGAAAATAGTGCCAGTTTAATATAAAGGATGAAGTTACAAGGTAACTCAACAGGTATATATTTCGTGGAAGCATATGCTATGCCAAAATAAGAAAGATAGCATCATTTTCATAAAATAGGAACTTGCAAGAAAGATATTGCAATTCAAGTTTGAAACACTTTTCAACTCTGCCAACTATGATGATGTTGCAGAAAATTTCCAACATTGAGTGATGAACTAATACTGGAGTTTGACGCGCCAGGAGACATAGCATTTACACGATGATCAGTCGCATGTTATGCTCCCCACCTCTTGTTTACTACATGTAGAAGGAAGCACCGACAGATTTACTTGTCTACCACCCTCTGGAACCCCCTCGGCCAACGGTTGGGCCATTTTGCTGGACCGGCGCCACTGGGTCACTTACGCATCTCCTAGTTCATTTCACATCCATAACTTTGAAACGTAAAGTTCTTCTCTCTTTCCCCAAGTATAATACTTGTTGATAAGACTCCACAAAGTAGTCGTATCTAATTGGAAAGGAAAATTCACCAATATTTCCCAAGCTACCGCTTGTTAATGGATACCAACTTGTTCCAACATTCTTACCCCACGGATAATGAGTGGGTATACCAAATTCCATGAATAATAGCAACCAAGTTGCGAGTGAAATGAATAATTTATGACCGGGCAGTCACAAGATAAATAACATTCCTCAAGTAAGGTTCCCTTACAATAGAATAGCAGGAAGAAGGGAATTATTGAGAACCTTCCTTGATATAATAATAATAATAATAATAATAATAATAATAACAATAAGATTCTAAATTAATTTATATAATGTTCGAAGGTCGATGATACTATGTGAATGAAGTAAATCATTTTTGAAACGAGTTAGAAGAATTAAATAAATATTCCAAGAATATTTATTAAGGCACAAATATTGGAAAAGTGTTGCTTGAAATAATCTTTGAATAAATATTCCGAATAATATTCATTGAACGAATAATGAATATTCAAATTAATACTGATATTTAGTGATGAAATAATCATCAAATGGATATTTGAAATAATATTCACTGAATCAATAATGAATATTATACTTAAGGATGATACTTATTGATGAAATAATTATCGACTGAATATTCGAGACAAAATTCATTGAATAAACAATGAATATTCAACTTAATAATATTTATCGAAGAAAGGATTATCAAATGAATATTTGAAATTATGTTCAATAATTGAATCGACTTTAAATGAATGTCGAAGATGATAATCATCGTCTCAAGGGAATATTCAAAACAATATTTATCGAATAACTGGAGTTCGAATAAATGTTCAACTAATATTTATAAAATAAATAGAGATCGAATGAATATTCGAAATAATATTCATTTAAATAAATAAGGCTCGAATGAATATTAAAATAATATTCATTAAATAAATAAACTCGAATGAATATTCAAAATAATATTTATCGAAGAAATAAGAATGAACATTCCCTGAGTGAATAACTTAGCTGAGAGTTCGAAATAATATTCGAATATTAAATCGACCTTAGATGATTATTAAAGATAATGTTCATCGAGTAAATAAATATCTAATGAATAATCCGAATAATATTTATAAAATAATCTCAAAGGATATTCCAATATTATTCGCCAAATAATAACTGGAAAATATTTACTTAAATATTTTTCTCCGATAATAATATTAATATATCAAGAAATAACGACTCCCGGTCTATAACCAAAGAATGAGATTAACTACCCTTCGCTTAAGGGTTTTAGAAATTTCCGGCTTATAACTGATATAATAGCTATCTAGCTCATAAGCCAACAACAATTCAGGGAACAAGTATAACAATATGACTTTAAAAGTAGGCATGCATGCTATGGCATATGTACTGTATAAAAAAAAACATATTTATATTCATAACAACAGCCTTAAAGAAGGATTTGAAACTTGCCTGGGAATCGAGTGCGAGTAGGGGTAGTGGTAGCGTGTCCCGGGTCAGCCTGGTGATCTATAAATAGCCAAGGTATTCGGAATTAATCACTTAACACTTTATAAGGTTAAATATAAACTTCACTTAAGTCGAAACACGTTTTCGAATTATCTCGCTATACACCTCTTAGTGTAACTCTTTTTATCACTGATGCGGTTCGACATATGTTCGCTATTATGCCACGTCATCATACCCACACTTGATACATACTTAAGTCATATAAGTTTTAAGATCGATCATTTATGAATCAAGGTTGTGCTACGAGTTTTATCGCCCGTTTTCTAAGTCGTTTACCAAAGTCATAACTAAGTATGCTTTTAGGGGTTCGTTCGCGTTTAACCTTGATTCGAACATTTTTATAAAATCAGAAAACGATCTATTCGACATGTGGTTTTCTCCCACACCTTCCTTTTTACCTCTATTATTTAATTATCAAGATTCGCCACTGATTTCGTAGTTTTAAGGGAATCCAATTTCAGTTACGAACTTCCGTGTACGGTTTCGAACCACTTTTACGAATTTAATCATAACTCCTAAACCGTAAGTCCATTTCATACGAACTTTATATCCAAACGAAACTTATAAAATAATCTATCTTAACATGGCAGATTACTAAGCTATGCAGTCAGTTAAGCCTACTGTGATTCACGGTTTTCAAGGTTTAACGAAAATCGGGCATTACGACGGCTATAAATCGAACGTTCTAAAATTCACAACATCAATCACAAGCCACACCGGGCATCCATACAACTTATACATATATTATTCATCCCCCAACTGTCCAAAATCATCTACTTGACCATCATAACATAATCATACTTAGATCCACTAACAAACTCCATAATCATGCTTGTAATCATACTAGTATCATGACTATGCTAAAAATCATCAAGAACATGCAAGTTCTTAAAATAAGGCCTAGGGTTTCAAGAGTTGATTACCTTCCTTGGTGTATAAAACAACTTAATAAGCCTTGTATAGTCCTCGTGTGGCCTTATAATAGCTTAGATCATCCAAAAGAAACCAAGAAAGCAAAGTTAGATCTCAAAGGTTACTATACATCCGTTCAAAGAACTGCAAAAATGGGGGCCTTACCATGTTTTTCTGAATGAGATTTCTAAAGGAGAGTTGTAGAGAATCTTAACAGCTTTCCAAAAAGCTAAAGAACACAAAATTTCATTGGATAAGGAAGGAGATATCGCTGTTTGAAAATCGCTACAGAAACTGTCCAGAATCTGGACAGGTTGGTTACTTCAAATTGGGGAGGGGATTTGACTAGGCTAGACTACTTGGATTGCCCTGAAACTTTGAGCGAATATTGCCCATGGAGTGGAGAGGCTTGGGTTAACGTTTGGTGATTTTATCATGGTTAGAAATGGAGATGTGAATTTTTCTTTCCATGATGCTCCTGCTGGGCAGTTTGTAGAAAGATGGAGAGATGGAATTGTTTTGCTTCTCTTGATCCAATCTTGCATTATTGTGGTGTGTTTAGATAATATCTAGCCTAAAGCCACTTTATTAAAGTGATTTGGTCATGCATGAGGTAATCAAGTGGACATGTGTTAGTGTTTAATGGTTGGATGATGAAATGAAGCTAAGTACTTGGTTTGTTTTTCTAATCTTGCTAGTTACTCTTGTAACTACTTAATTACTTGGTCTTATCCTCTTGCACATGCATGCACCTTGATCCTCTGCTTGCTCTTTTGTCCGGTTATTGCTTAATTCGTTGATCGCTCGAGGGAATAACTCATTCGTTTCTAGTTAGGGTTTTACCGAAAACCTTCTTAATATTTATAATAGCATTCTCCATCTTTCTTAATACTTCTCGAATTTAATTTCCTTAAATCCCTTTAATAATTCCTTAAGTCTTGCAGTGTCCAGGGAATTCTCGGAGAAAATAAAAGTGCTATTTTTCTGAATCCGACAGCTTTTACATACACTTAATTTCCTCCTGGATCATGAATACAAACTCAGAAATCCGTTCTGAATACTTCTATATAGCGTCGTCCAATAATATTCCCATCTCCACCAAAATCACTATTCACACTTTATTATTTCTTTTATTCCTTATATTTATTAAAAATGCCCGGGTCCTCTTTCGGGCGTTCCTTAACCCTTTTACGGAACCACTGTACTACTAAAAGATATTGATTTGGATGACACGAGAATAATCTTTCTTGGAATAATATATCTTATATCCCTAGGAGATAGATCATTCTTATCTATGCTGTCAACCAGAAGCATTCTTCATGACATAAAAATATTTGAATCTGAATCCATCTCATTCATTCAATAGACATTCGTTACATCGCAGTCATAACCACTATTCACTCCTATATTATTACATAATAAAAGTTTTAATTCTACCGAAAATTTGGGTTCTTACAGGTTTGCTTGCTAGGGAGGTATACATGCACTACCCCTAGTTCTAAGGAAATACATAAAGGTCTCTCAACTCTACTTTAAGAAAGCTCTCAAACTTTCAACTACTGGTCACCTCGAGCTATCCATTCCCCGAGCTTCCCAGCTTTAATCAAATCCTCAATTTGGTCTTTCAGTGCAATACATTCGGAAGTATCATGGCAATTATCCTCATGGAAGTCACAATATTTCTTCAGATCTTTCCTTGCTCCTATAGGTAAAGGTGCGGGCTTTGCAAATATTCCTTCTTTCCCATAAACCGTGAAGATGTGGTCCACTGGAGCGACCAAAGAGGTATAATTGTCGCGCTTTGTCTTCAAATTTGCTTTACTTCTTTTGGAGGAAGCACGATCCCCAATAACATATGCTTGCGGGCTTGGAGACCTCTCTCGCTTGCTTCCTTTGTGACTAGCTTCATCTCCAAGATCTTCTGTTTCTCTCAACTTCAACAAGGATTCTTCCACACACTTATATAGTTCAGCTTGTTTGTAGAAATCAACTAGTGTACCAGGTTCACGTACTTGTAACTCCTTCCAGAAGTCTGAACCAGCTCTAACTCCAGCAATCAGGAAGCTCATAATGACCTCGTCATGAGCTTTCTTAACTCTGGGAACCTCTGCATTGAAACGTTTGAGGTATTCTGTCAAGGTCTCATCTGCTCTCTGCTTGATGTTGGCCAAGGTGTTGGTTGGGGGTGCAAAAGCGACGGAAGCTCTAAACTGAGTAACGAAGAGCTTCCCCATATTTTCCCAAGAATCTATAGAATCTGATTGTAACCTCTTAAACCACTGATGAGCTCCACCATGAAAGGTTGCAGCCAATAATCTACACCTTGTTGGCTCCTTAACTTGATAAACTTCCATCTCGGTATTGAAACGACCCAGATACTCCACAGGATCCGTAGTGCCATCAAATTTAAACTCGTTTGACATACGATAGGATTTAGGTAACGGGGATTTTCTAACCTTCTTAGTGAATGGAGATGAGGTTATTGCACCTATTGTTGACTGTCTTTCTTCGTTGATTTTCACTAGAATCTTCTTGAGGCCTTCATCATTCAAATCACTAGCTCCACCGTCCTTTGCTTCCTTATCTTTATCATCGACCTCCTGTGAATCTACTACACTCGAATCATTCGCGGTCTCATCTGAACTTATATCATCTTTAATTATCTCGATGGAAGGTTCCTTCGCTTTTTCCTTTTTCTGAGAAGATGCTCCTGATTTCGTAGCCTTCTTACTCTTAAATCCTGCCAAGATTTGTAAACGAGTTTTCTTAACAGAAGGTTGTTTATCTTTGGGTTCACCATCTTCTTCACCTTCAGTATCTTTCTTTGGGTCTTCAATTTCTTCCTCAGCCTTTTCTTCACGTTCTTCTTTGTCAACGTCCAACTTCTTTAAAGAACTCTTAGCTTTCTTACCCTTCTTTTTTGATGTCAACTTCGACTTCTTCTTCTTCTTTTGTGTTGTATGTTCAAGGGATGTGAGTCTCTCTTCAATCGACTTTAGATGCTCTAGGACATCAGTAGGAGTAATCTTCTTTACTTTCGATGTTTGATCTTTCTCTACAGATTGCGTTGCTTCGCTATCAGAACTGCCTGCCATCATTCCACTCTTAAGATAATAACTCTCCCCTCCTTCTAGTGCCAATGTTGATGAGTGGATTTCGTAACAACTTTTGAGAGGTTTATGGTGAGTTGTAAAGGTTAACGATCAACTAATCTATGGAGAATGGATGTTTTTTGTGGGGGTTGAACTGAGCTCGAGAGCGTTTACAAGAATCTCGCGAGTTCCCTTGAGGCTTGTGTCGTGTGTTCTCAAGAATCTCGTAGGTGTGTTGCGAGGCTTGTAAAACATGTCAGCAAGAGTCTCGTAAGAGTATCGCGAGGCTTGTAGCCGTGTTCTCAAGGTGCCTACGTACCCTTGTATATATAGGGATCAAGTTCACGTAGTTCTTTTTAGACTAGAAGTCTGGTTAGGCGGCAAGATGGTTCCTAATTCATGGGGACCTCCTTTTCTCCAGATTTCAGCCACGAATAGGCGACCTAAGTCGAATAGAACTCGAGTTCTAGTCCGACTAGGAGTATATTTACTAGTTGTAGTTCTATTAGAAGTATTCAAGGATCATCTGCGCCCAAAAAATACATTCTAACAAGGAGTTGATGTTCATAACTTGCTCCTAGAGAATAGGAGGCTTAATCATACTAGAATTCTGCTGGAATAAATCTGTTCTCGTACAGGAAGCTGTCTCTCAGGAACCTGTCTGCAGGAACCTATCTTTCGGGAAGCTGTCTGCAGGAACCTGTCCTTCGGGAACCTGTCTCTTCGGGAACTTGAACCTGTCCAGATCCATTTCACATGCTATTTGGCCGCATTTATCTTAAGGGAACTCAATCATAATCCATATTAATCATACGGATTGGATCCTTAAGCCCAATGGGCCCAAATCTAGCCCATGGAGATTTTGGGCACAACATAAACATTTAAAGACATTTTAACCTAATGTTTAGATCATTAACAAAAATGCTACACTTTGATCCAATTCCCAAAGAAATCATATTCAAAGAGTTAATCAACTTTTGTAATTGATATTTACATTCATGTAAGCTTTACAAATGTAACGCCAACATTTTAGATCAAATTTAAGTGCAGCACATTACTAAAATGAAAGTCTTTACAAATTAGGATATTAGGAAATCAGATAGGAAGAATTAATCAAGAAAATTGGTAACATTAGAAATGATCTAAACTTGTACCATAACCATAATAGCCAAGTGGCAAGGGAAAACCAATCATCAGCAAAACTGGATTTGAATGAAATTTATCCAAGACCCATTAACAATTATAGACACAAAATCATAAAGAATCAGAATTTAATCCATTTATACAAACAAGAGGATATTACCTAGTACTGAGTGATGGGGTAATCAAGAAACATCCTTAGCGTTCTGAAAGAAAGCAGCAGAGCAAAGTATGGAAGTTATAAATGCAAAAAGGGCCAACCCAATCATCAAAGATATCCCAGCTACTACCAGGTCCATTATACCTGTTAAGCTCACTCCCATCAAGCCTATCATCCTCTCTCTTTTATTACTTCTATTTTTTTTTGTTTTCTCTCTTGTTTTCAAAGTTTAAACTTATTTATTTATTTCCAGTTTTCCACAGGGAAAAAAGATGGGTACTTGAGATACATGTCACATATAGAGATAATGGTCGTATTAATATTTAATATGATGATGGCAGTGAAAGCAGAGAGAAGACATGTTTTATTGGGAAAGATCAAGGCATAATAATCAGGATAAACATGAGCCCCCTCTGATTCTAAGAGTCCAAATCTTCTACACCACTTTAGGTGTGCCACTCCATGTGTCATTGTTTTTGATTGGGTGGTTGGTGTGAATGCAGGGGGTCCCATTCATTAATATAAATGGGACTCCTGCATTCACACCAACCACCCAATCAAAAACAATGGCACATGGAGTGGCACACCTAAAGTGGTGTAGAAGATTTTGACTCTGATTCTAACTATCGTCATGGGCTTAGTTATGGAGCCTTAGAGCATATGCACCGGAGGCATTAAAAAAGGGATTCATGGACTTTATTAATGCTCGAGTCCAAAACTAGAATGCAGCGGATCCATTTTTACTCCATCAATTATTGATGGGCCATTGATTCATCACCCCCTCCTTCGACTATTAATGGACTTGCTGATGCCCATCAATTAGTGGGGCCTACATGCATGAATAATTTTTGGTTGTTTTTCTGGTGCTTCCCTGAATTCCGTTAACGGACTTGAATTTTGACAAAAAATTGTAATAATTTTGAAATATCATAATTAGAAGATCATGATATTATTTTTGGACAATTTTTCTATTTACAAATTTAGATCAAGACACGTGTTTTTTTCAAAGCATATTAAGACACAGGTTATAATATGATTCAACGAAAATCTTATCAAAAATTTAAATTTATCCACGATTTTATTAAAAATCTCAAATTATCCAACAATCTATTATTAGATACTATTTTTGGGACCATTAAATAATAGAAATAGAATTAAATTTATGATATATAATGTAATTATTTATTTGATGAATAGTAATTGATGAAATGATGGAGTTTTATGGGTGTATAAAATTTAAGAAAAAAAAGGGATTTAGTGTGAATAGTAATTAATTGCATTGATTCAATTGATGCGTTGATGGCTTGATGCCCCTAACGGTTGCATATACTGGGTTTTTAACCTGGACCTGCTAAAGGTCAATAATGTCTGTGGACGATTTTACCCTGGTGACAAAGTAACTAACTAAACCCAAAAAAAATGAAATTAAATAACCCGAAAGAAATTAAAAATAACCGAAATGACAACTGAAATAAAGGTTTGGTTTTAGCTCTAATTATTAGCTAAAATAGAACTGAAATTAACCTAAATAATTAATAGAAGTACTTAAAATTTTTGTCAAATTGTGAATCCGAATCAGAACAATAAGCTAAATAAAGTCTATTAACAGATCGGATTCAAATCGCGTCATCTTTAATCCATATCTGAATTTATTAAAAAAATTTGGAGGATTCGGATTGAATTGGATCAGGAGTTGGATATTTTTAGACCGATCCATATCCAATTCATTTAGATTTTGGGTTATCGGATCGGAGGTCCGATCCGTTTATTGAAAATAATAGTTTTTTTAAATTTTTCAAGAATTAAAAATTAAAATTATGACATACACAATGACAAATCCAAATTTAGATTTCAAAATAATATTTTTATATAAGACATTATATATTATATATGGTTTATTTAAAATTATTATATATTATATTACATAATATTTGGAGGGTGATTGACAAAAATACCCGTTTTTTTAGGTAACAGTAACAAAAATACCCATTTTCAGAATTTTTGACAAAAATACCCGGTGGGATACGCATTTGTCAAATGGGTATCTGGGATACGCATTTGGCAAATGCGTATCCTTCGCAAATCTTTTTTTTTTAAAAAAAAATTCTGGTTGGGATACGCATTTGCTAAATGCGTGTTCACTGGATACGCATTTGGCAAATGCGTATCCCAACCTGAATTTTTTTTTTTAAAAAAAAAAGATTTATGCAGGATACGCATTTGCCAAATGCCTATCCCAGATACCCATTTCGCAAATGCGTATCCCACCGGGTAGTTTTGCGCACTTTTCCAGAAACGGGTATTTTCATCATTTTTTTTCAAAAAATAGTCATTTTTGTCATTTTTTCATATTTGGATCGGATCATACTAAATCCATATCTAGTCGTTATCGGATCAGATCATTAACAAATTGGATTTTTTTTAAGAATCTAAATCCTTTTTTTACGAAAGAATCTATATCCTTTAATTTAGCTACGGATCGGATCGATCAAAAACCGACAAAAACCGTTGTTAATGGTTCCGTTAACTGGATCGTTTACGCATAAATGATTTAGTTGCGACTTCTAATATATTAAAACCGGTTAAACTAAATCAAACTGTTATGCTATAATACGTAAAAAAATCTTGTATATAATTATAAATTAAGATTATAACTAGCTTTAAACCCGTGCGATGCACGGATTTTCTTTAATATTATGTAAGTTTTTTAATAATTCGAATGATTTTTTATGATATAATTTTGCATGTTAAATTTTTAAATGATATGATTTAATAATAATTATATATTTACTTCAAAAAAAATAATTATATATATATATTTATATTTATATTTATATTTATTATATTATATATATACTAACCATATTATTTGTAAAAAAGGAAAAATTTAGATATAAGATATTGATAAGATAATATGTTTTAACTAAAAAAAGTAATCAGTCAATGTTAACACAAAATCACGCAAGCGTACGTGGTCACAAGTAATATATGAATAAGTCAAGTTCGTTCCCACAGAGATCTGGTTATGGTTTTAATTCAGTAGATGTACATATGCAACAATGTATGATTATTATTCACTGCTAAGACAATTAACAAATTTGGGTTTTAATTAACTAAAATTAAATAAATAAAACAAATAAACAGTCTAAGAATTAATTATCTAATGAGAATTAAAATCGAATACTTCTACAAGAGTAAACATAGGATCCTAACTTTATTAAATACTTCGCTTAGAGTTGATGCCTTTAATCAATGTATGTGATGGTTTTGATATCTGATCAGACAACATGAAACAAGTATACGCTACTTCTCAGTCTCCCCCAAATTATGAGTAAGACCCTTAGTCACAATTTCATGTCTGATAACAAGCCTATCATACATAAAGATAAAACTTTAAAAGTACAGGTATGTAGATTGATTGAAGAAAGTACATAGAAGTATTCTTACTAGTTATGAGAAACTACTAGCCATATCCTTTTGGATTCATCTCTTGAGTTTTGGCTTGGAGATTCTCATTTTTCATCTTCTCTTCAGCTTCTTTGGCTTTCTTCTTTGCATTTTAATTCCTCCATGGAAAGAATAATATCTTCCATTGCAGTGAGTTCTTCAATTAGAGGGGAGCCAGACAAATCCTTGAGTACTTCATTCAGCTGTTTCTCAGAATAGGAACTGATGTAGTCCATTCTAATCTTTACATTTCTACCATATTTCTTGTACTCAATGATGTAAGGATTAAACTTGACTCTGCACAGACCCATAGCTCTCAATTCATCAGCCTTAGCTTCCATTTCAGCAAACTCCTCCTCCCTTTTCTTTAGTAGCTCTTCACTTTTCCTTTTCATTTTTGCCTGGTGATCTCTCTTCATTTTAACAAAGTCTATTAACTCCAGCTTCCATACCCTTTCCACTCTGTCTTCAGAATCCAACATTGCAATTATTCTTTTTATGTCATATAGCCTGTCCCAGTGCTGGCATGTTCCTTGTCTGAATTTCTTCTGTCTTTCATCAGTATATTTAATTTCAAGAAGATCATCAACAATGGCAACATGATAGATTCTTTGAGCCCATAGAAACTGCAGTTGGTCTTCATTATAGTTTTCATCCAGAGGTGGTAGGTTCAATCCTGGAATAATTGTCAGTGCCTTTGACTTGGATAACTTCACCCTTCTTGCAGCATGCTTAAATTTAGTCCTTCTTGTATGATTGCTAGGCAGAAACTTTTGACCCTTGCTTGTAGACCATTGTAGTATTCCATTAGCAGTTTGCTTTCTGAAACATACACATGGTTTCTTGACTTGAATCTTCTTCTCTTCTTGAGGTGGAAAAATAGTTGCAGAAGCCATTGAATCAGATTTTGGTAGGTCATTACTAACAGTATTCACCCTAGACTCAGAGTCTTGTGTTGTGGTGAGGTTACTGCTAGCAATGCCTAAGACTTGTTGTTTTCCAATCTTCCTCTCATAGACTTTGCCTTGGTCATCATCCTTTTTCTTGTCCTTGCTGTCTTTCTTCTTCTCACTTTTACCATCCTTATCACTCCTGTGATGACTTCTCCTCCCATCACTTTTATCATCATCTTTATCATCCTTATTCCTCCTAGGCTGAGCCATTTCTGGAATTACACCAGTAGCAATGAATGATCTTAGGATGTATAGTGCTTCCAACTCTTCAGCAGTTCTGACTCCACCCTTCTTTTGTAGCTGATCAGCAACAGCAATAATGAGTATGTGGTTTCGAGGGGTGAGATCACTGGGAATAACTAACTGATTAACATCTTGAATTCTTGTACCAGACTGATAGACTATGGTTCTTGGTTTAATGCATACTTCAGGAAGTCTAGCTTGTTGACCATTCCTCAGTTCAGTGTACAGACTCCTGTTGTTCTCCCCTTTCTGCTCAATTAATTCCAAGATAACATCAATCTCAGTGAATTTAAGGGCTTTCAATGTGTCAATAGATAGGTTCCATATCTTGCCATTGGCCACCATCATGATTTCCCTGAGATAGATTTGATTCAACTTCCTTGGAATTACTGTTAGATGTTCAATTTGGTCTTTGAGGCTTCTCCTGTACAACAAGGCATCTCCTCCTACCTTTGCCTTTGAGATTTGCAGAAACTTCAAGAAAGCAGCATCATGATAAGTCTTTGAATTTGCTACTTCTATCAGCTTGGCCTCAGTGATCACACTAGCTTCCACTGGGTCATCCTCATGTCTAGGGTTATGAACTAGGTTACTTGGCATGGACCCTGCCACCACTGTAGTAGTGACAGTTTGCTTTTGGCCACTTGGAGTGATGACATGCACAGTTGGTAGAGTGACAACTGGCAGAGTGATTGGGGGCTCATCAACCTTGGATTTGCCTTTGCCTGGCACATGAGTTAGGGATTTAGATGCACTTTGGTGGTCACCCTCCTTTATCTTTATACCTTCCTCCTTAGGTTTCTCCCCCTTTGTCTTTGAATTCCTTGTCCTCTTCTCCCCCTTAGGCTTGTTGTCAGGCACAGAGGCTTTAGAAGTGACCTTTGGGTTTGAAGATTCTTCAGGTAGAGGGAGACCCATATGCTTCATCATAGCAGCCAACATAGATTGCTGATGCAGAAGGACATCAGCTGTGGTGGTTGCTTGAGTGTCCAACTGATCAGTAAGAAGTGTAACCTTTTCTATAAGATGAGCATTAGATTCTTTAAGAGACACCACCTCCTTCTCAAGAGTATCCACTTTAGAGAATAGCTCATGTGCCCTGAAACCAGACAAGGATTGATCTTGCAGTCTCTTCACCTCATACTTTGACAGTTCATGCACAGGGACTTCAGTCACTAGCCTGTCTCCATAAAGATTTTTGAACATTGTCCTCAGCATGGCATTGGATGCGATAGTCTGATCAGATAGAGTTTGGAATTTATGTCCTAGACCTGTGACTGAATCTTTTAGATTATCCAAACCATGGTCCATCTTGGTGCATGTAGATTTGCATTCCAGTATGTCCTTGATTACAGTCTCCAACTTAGGGAATTTGGCCTCAAAAGCTCTCTTTATCTCCTTCACCTCCTGGGTTGTGGCTTGACATACACCATTAATTTCTGTTTTGAGACCCTTTCCAAGGTAGTGTGCAGCCTTGAGAATACCCTTGTAGTTGTCATTGACTGCTTCATACACCTCACTAGGGGAGAGAGATTTGGCATTTGACCCTAGTGTAGTGATGTACTCTTCCCTAATGTACTGAAGGCCTTCTGAGAGAGGTATGTCATATTTTCCTTGCAACTAGACATCTACATTGCCATCTCTCTCAGTATCCTCCACTATCTTAGCCTTTTGCATCTCCACATCATCTCTGTGGCATAAAAGAATGGCTTCATAATCTGGATTTGGCATGTTGGCAGTGAGAAGGTGCTGAGCAATCTTTGTGAACTCAGGAATCTGATCCACAATTAAGCTTTGAAGTGCTTCAACCGTCAATTGTTGTGGAACAGACCCTGATCCTGAAGCACTGTCATGGTGCACAGGCTTCAGCCATTGTGACATAAAGTCAGAACTAGAGCTAGGCAAGCTAGACTCCTCAGTTACAGATGCAACTTCTGTAACCGGATGGATTGACTCTACTACTGGTGTCTCCATAGAAGTGGGATGAGTTACACCAGCAGTTGACACAGGCACAGAGTCTCTAGTGAAAACTAGTGAATCCTCTGTGTTTGTGATGGTGTCATTAGGACATGCCCCAGCATGCATTCCCTCACCATCTAAATGTGGGTCCTGGGTGGTGAGCAAAGTGTCATGCACTAAGTCACTTGAAATCATTGGCTCATCAAGAGAAAAGAATTCTTGATGATCAATGCCTTGCTCCTCAATTGCTTGAGTTGCAGGCTGCAAAGAAATTTGAGTGGTAGATTCTGGAAGAGAAGTGTCTTGTAGATTAGAGTTGGGCAACTCCCCCTGAGAGATAGAGGGAGTTTCAATTGTGATGTGCTCTCCACTCAGTGTAGTGCCAGCCTTATCACTCCCATGTGCTGACTCTGTACAGGTAGGTGCATTGGGGAGGATGCTTGATTCCATAGATGCACCCTATTGAGAGGATACATCTAGTGAACTGTTTGCCCCTGATTTTACAACTTCAGCCATTTGTGTGACTGAAGAGGTGGTTTTAGTTTTCTTCTTCTTTGGCCTGATTAGGGGTGACTCAGGTGCCTCACTTTCTAATTCTACAGCCAATGCTACTTCAGACAGAATGGTTAAAGGTGCAGAAGCAACCTATTTTCTCTTCTTCTCCTTTTTACTAACAGCACCCTTTTGAGAGGATGATGCAGTTGGCTCAGTGTTTGGTAGAGTGTTTGGTTGAGGTGGTTGGTTAGTAGACCCTGGGTTAGCACTGTGTTCTACTTGCTTGGGTCTAGCTAACTCAGATTTGGAGGCAAATGTTGGCATGTTGTGGGGGTAAGACTCAAATAACTTCTGTATATGGGAAGTTATTACAAGCTTTACATCCACATCATCCCTAGTATCCAAGTTACCAAAAATGAGTTTGGTCATGGATCTAGGGTAGCCTAATCTACTTTTATCTAAACCAGGTAAATCAGCCACATTTTTATCTAGATAATTAAGTACAGACTGAATAAACCTAGGAAAGAAGATATCATTACCTCTCTTGGTTGTGTTCTTACCAAGTTTTCCATAGAGTTCCTGCATTATGAGTTTTCCAACATCAATTTTCCTATCATAGGCAAGGGAGTAGTATATCTGTTGAACAGAGCACTTAGTTTGTCAAAGCTGGATTTCTTTCCACTGAATACTTGCAGGAGAGTGGCAAACACATAGCTCCACTCTTTTCGCAGATGTGCCCGTTTTAGATTTCCAACCTTGATGGTGTCTGAGTACCTTATTAGTTCAAAGAATTCCACTAGTTGATCTTCTATTACAAGGTCATCATACTCATTCTGGTGAAGACCCAGGGCCTTGCTCATGTCCTCAGAAGTGATGCTGAACTCTTTACCAAGTATCTTGCAGTTAATGATATAACCCAGACTGCCATCATCTAGAGCAACTATTTCTGTAATGGCAGTATTCCAAAATTGCTCCAGAATGTCTAGATACAGAGTTGGGTTGGTCGTAAGTGCTTCTTTGATATAAGATTCAGACATCCATTTGACGAAACACTTGTAGTTAGCATTTGAGGCTTCGACATCACTTGAGATAGCAATGAAGTTAGTGTTGAATTTCACAGTTGCCATTGATTTGGAGAGAAGAGAAAAGAGAATGAAGGTTGAAGAAGAAATTTAGCTTTTAGCAGTTAGGGTTTTTAGGGGTTTTGGGAGCTTTGATGCTTGAGAAATCGAATGAAATGAATCGAATAGATGTGAAATTGTATAAGTATGAAGTACTCGAATTGTCGATTAGATGTATGTTTTGTATCGACAAGTCAAGCATTCGAGAAGTAGAAAACAACTATTCGATAAGTCAAGAAAGGCTTATTCGATAACACAAGCAGGTTGAAAACTCACAGCTGGCAGCTATCTAACTTAGAATAAATTCTAAATTAGGTAAAATGTGTTTTCATGAGTGAATTAAATTTTTAGACAAAAGTCCAAAATCGGTTAAGATTCAGCGAGAATTCAGCCTTTTCAAATGATTCGAGAACTCAAATATAGTATTCGAGAACTCAGTCAATAGAGAACTAAAACACTATATTCGAGAAGTCAAGAATACCTCTATTCGATAACTCTAAAAGACTCTATTCGAGAACTCGAGAGTGCTCTAATGAGACTTGTTAGAGATGTCGAATAGTGAATCACTCGAGAAGTCTGACTTATCGAAATATACTCATCACTCACAAAAATTAATTTTCACTATCTTTTAAAATTCACCAGCCATATTCATTTAAGAATATTCTAGCAAATTAAACATTGATTTTCTCAAAATTTCATAGAAATTTCAAGTTGACAAAATATGATTTTACAACATATGCAGCAGATTTGAAATATTTATAAATCATACTTCAACCAACACTTACTTCAAAAATATTGAGAATTTAGATAAAGTAAGTGTTTACTGCTGCAACAAACTAGATGTTGTATTCACTTAGCCAGAATCTGAAGAATTCAGCATTCCAATCTCACTAACCAACCTTGTGAAGGTGGCTTCATCTAATGGTTTAGTGAATATATCAACTAGTTGTTTATCTGTAGAGACATAGTGCAACTCAATGGTTCCATTAGTTGCATGCTCTCTAATGAAATGCTATCTGATGTCAATGTGCTTTGTTCTAGAATGATTGACAGGATTGGCAACTATAGAGATTGCACTTGTGTTGTCACACATGATTGGAATTCTTTCCAACATAAGTCCATAATCTCTAAGTTGATTTCTAATCCAAAGCACTTGAGCACAGCAACTTCCAGCAGCTATGTATTCAGCCTCAGCTGTAGAAGTTGACACAAATTGTTGTTTCTTGCTATACCAAGAGACTAACCTTTGTCCAAGAAACTTGCAGCTACCTGAGGTGCTTTTTCTATCTACTCTGCATCCAGCATAATCAGCATCAGAATAACCAACCAGATTGAACCCTGTGTCTTTAGGATACCATAAACCCAAGTTTGGAGTGCCCTTCAGATATTTAAAGATCTTTTTTATAGCAATCAAATGTGATTCTTTTGGATTTGATTGAAACCTTGCACACAAGCATGTAGCAAACATGATGTCTGGCCTACTTGCAGTGAGATAGAGTAAAGAACCAACCATGCCTCTGTAGACTGAGATATCTACTTTCTTGCCTTTAGCATCTTCATCCAATTTAGTGGTAGTGGCCATGGGTGTCTTTGCAGGTGAGCAATCTTCCAAATCAAACTTCTTCAATAAATCTTTGATGTACTTGGTTTGACTGATAAAGATACCATCCTTCCTTTGACTAACTTGCAACCCAAGAAAGAATGTCAACTCTCCCATCATACTCATCTCATATCTGCTCTGCATTAGCTTAGAGAACTTTTCACACAGCTTCTCATTAGTAGAACCAAATATGATATCATCCACATAGATCTGGACTAAGATAATATCATCACCATGTTTCTTGTAAAACAGTGTTTTGTCAAATGTGCCTCTAGTGAATTGATTTTCAAGAAGAAATTGTGATAGAGTATCATACCATGCCCTTGGAGCCTGCTTAAGTCCATACAGTGCCTTAAGCAGTCTGTAAACAAATTCTGGGAAGTGTGGATCCTCAAAGCCAGGTGGTTGTTGCACATGAACTTCTTCTTCCAGCTCTCCATTCAGAAATGCACTCTTGACATCCATTTGATAAACTTTAAAGTTTGAGTGAGCAGCAAATGCCAAGAATATTCTGATGGCTTCCAATCTAGCAACAGGGGCAAATGTCTCATCATAATCAATGCCTTCCTGTTGAGAGTATCCTTTTGCAACCAACCTTGCTTTGTTTCTTACTATTACACCATCTTCATCCATCTTATTTTTCAAAACCCATTTTGTTCCAACAATGGTTCTATTCTTTGGTGCAGGCACAAGTTCCCATACTTTGTTCCTTTCAAATTGATTCAGCTCCTCTTGCATGGCAATAATCCAATCTGGATCCAACAGTGCATCATCAAGTTTCTTAGGCTCAACCTGAGATAGGAAATAACCATAGAGACACTCATTCTGAGTTGCACTCCTAGTTCTTACTCCTGCATTAGGATCTCCAATGATTTGCTCTGCAGTGTGTGATCTATCCCATTTTCTTGAGTGCTCAGCCTGATTTCTCATTCTTGATGTTGCTTCATCATCCAAATCATGATCATCCTGATTTCCTCCCCCTTTGAGGTTGCCACTACTCACAGGTGTGTCTTGGATGCTAGTTTCTCCACTGTTGATTGGCATAAATTCTTCTCTTGTATTATCATTCACTTGAGTCTGTTGAACTTGAGTTTCAACTTCAGTTTCAGTCTCTTCATCAGAATCATCTAGATTATCAAACTTAAATGGATCATTATCTTCATCATTGGCTTCTTCTAGTCCAGGTAGTTTGCTGTCATTAAATGTCACATCTGTGCTTTCCATAATTTTCTTTTGATTGATGACATAAAATTTGTATGCAATTCTTTCCATAGAGTAGCCAAGAAAAATTCCTTCAAATGCCTTTGCATCAAACTTTCCAACATATTCTGAATTATCCTTCAATACAAAGCATTTGCTTCCAAAAGTATGAACATACTTTAGAGTAGGCTTCTTTCCAGTCATCAAATTGTAAGGTGTCTTTCCAGTGTTTTTGTTGATGAGGGTTCTATTCTCGATATAGCATGCAGTGCTCACAGCCTCAGCCCAAAAACATGTAGGCATCTTTGCATCAAGTAACATTGTTCTAGCAGCCTCAATCAGAGTTCTATTCTTTCTTTCAACAACTCCATTTTGTTGTGGAGTCCTTGGAGCTGAGAATTGCTGAGAAATCCCATTCTCTTTGCATAATGTTTCAAGCATGGCATTTCTGAACTCTGTTCCATTATCACTTCTCAGTGCAATCACACTTGCATTGTTGGCCTTTGCTTCCTTGTCAACTTTCTTTATGTGCTCAATGATTACTTGTGGAGCCTCATCTTTTGATGCCAGAAATTCCACCCATGTATACCTTGTAAAGTCATCAACCATCACCAAGGCATAGTTCTTTCTTCCTAGTGACATAATATTGACAGGCCCAAACAAATCCATATGAATGAGTTATAGGAGCTTGGTTATTAATGTCACTGTCTTTGACTTGTGGCTTGATCTTTTCATTTTTCCTCTTTGACAGGCCTCACACACTCCTTCCTGACAGAATTCAAGTGTGGGCATGCCTCTCACTAACTCTCTTTTGACTAGAGAATTAATGGCTTTGAAGTTCAGGTGTGATAATTTCTTGTGCCACAGCCAACAATCTTCATTTGATGCTTTTGAGTAGAAGCAACAAATTTTGTCCTTGTTTGCAGAGTCCATATTGGCTACAAATAGGCTTCCTTTTCTTACTCCAGATAGAGCAAAGTCACCAGTCTTCTTGTGGGTGATCAAACATTCATCTTTGTCAAAATCCACCTTGAATCCCCTATCAGTAAACTGACCAACACTTAGCATATTATGCTTGAGTCCCTTGACCAGTGCTTCATCTTCAATGATGACATTTCCAACTTTCAACTTGCCATATCCCAATGTGTTGCCCATGTTGTCATCTCCAAAAGCAACCATTGGGCCAGCCTTTTCCTCATACTATGATAGCAGGGACATATCACCAGTCATATGATTTGAGCATCCACTGTCCAAAATCCACATGACCTTCTTTTCACTTTCTTTGCCCTGCAAACACAAAGATATTACTTCTCCTTTGGTACCCAAACAAGTTTGGGTCCATGTGACTTAGAAACAGTTTTATCATAAACAACATGCTTATCAACTTTCTTGGTGTTAGTCTTCTTGTCACTATTAGAAGTCTTGGAGCCTGAAGCCTCATACTTAGGTGACAAAGGTACCTTCCTAGCTTTAGGAGGACTTGAAGACTTTGACCTTGTGTAGTGTGTGTGAGAATTGTGACTGATACAACCATTAATGAATTGCCTTCTCAAATTGAAACAACTAGTCATAACATTCATATTGCATGGCATACAGTCAAATTTATCACAAAATGGTGCATCTCTATGTCTTAGAGGCACAGAGCAGTCATAGAAAGTTTTGGGCACACTGCCAACAGGTTTCTTGCATGCATGAGTTAGATGATTGGTACTGAAACAGTTCTGACAAATTTTCCTAGGGGCATTAGGCATATAAGCATAGTTGTTATCTTTGTTAATCCCTAACTTGCCATTTCTGTTCTGTTTCTTCTTAGTCACTTTCTTCTCATATTCACTCTTCCCAACTGAAACAAACTTAACAAACTTCTTAGGTCTTGACCTATTACTTACTGGCTCATTGGCTTTTGACTTGACACTCTCACTCTTAGAGGATGCTTGTTGTTCACTGGATTGTGCCTCATCTTCATCATTTAACATTTGCTTGATGAGTAAGGCATCCTCATCAATTTCAAATATTGATTCTTTAAAAATAAGAGTCTCGGTCTTTTTCAAGATGTGAGGGACTTCCTCTTGAACAACAGTGTCATCTTCAATGACAGCATAGCCTTTTCTCTGGTTAAGAGTGTCATAGTCAAGTCCAATAGCAGTTTTGGGTTTAACTTGAATTTTCTCACAGTAGGATTGCACTAGACCAGATGATTTCTTAAACGTTTTCAGTTTGAATTCATTTTCAGCTAATTCATCCCTAAGAGCCTTTTCAACCTGACTAGCACACAAAACCTTATTCTGCAGATATTCAATTTCTTTCTTAAGGTTTTCTACTTGCATAGCAGTTAGCTCAAGTTCCTCATTCTTTTTTATTAACATTTCATTTCTAGTAGACAATTTAGTAATCTCTTCATTAGCAGCAGTCATACTAGTATGAATGTTAAACATCTCAACAGATAGTTGTTCAATCATGCATTTATACTCAGAAACAGACATGTCTATAGTAGTGAGAGATGGTACCTGAGGATCTGATGGAGATGTGTCATCCTTGGAATTGGCCATCAAGGCATAGTTACAAAATTCCTGCTCTTCTCCATCACTGTCAGATTCATCCCAACACTTCTCTTCAGCTATGTAGGCCTTACCTTGTGTATGCTTTTTCAGAATGGCCTCGTACTTAGCTTCGAGCTCAAGATAATCTCTATCCTTCTTTTTAGGCTTCTTGCATTCACTGGAAAAATGCCCTAGGTCATTGCATCTATAACACCTTACAGATGACCTATCCACATGGTTGGTTTTGAACTTAGTCTTGTTTGGTTTCACAGGTGCCTTGTTCTTGTTGAATGAATGGTTTTGGGTTTGAAGGGTTGATTCCTCTTAAATCTGATGTTTGGAAATTTTCTGGCCATGAAAGCATATGAAGTGTTTTCCATCCCATCTAGTTCTTCAAGAGTATAGAACTCATCTTCCTCCTTCTCCTCAACAGGTTCACTTACCTCAGCTTCAGTTTCTTCATTTTCTACTACCTCCTCTATCCTTAATTGGCTTATAGATGCTTCTAGGTCTTGAATAGATTTGTTGACAATCAAGGCACATGATGTGTTTATCATTCTGCCTTGGTTGGCTTGGATAGCCCTTTTCTGAAGCAACTCAAGCTCATGAGTTTTTAAAACCCCATAGAGCACATCATATGTAACTTTGTTCAAATCTCTTTCCCTTAGAGAAATGACCATTTGCTCTAGATGATTTGGTGAAGATAGCAGAAACTTCATGTTCAATTCCTTGGTGCTGTAAACCTTGCCATTCATCTGCAACTCGGTAACTAGCTTGTGAAATCTCTCAAACATCTCAGTGATGCTTTCCTTGGGCTGTGCCATGAAAGCTTCATACTGTGTGACCAGTATCTATTTCTTGTTCTCTCTGACCTCATCAGTTCCTTCACATAACACCTCAATGTGATCCCACATTTCTTTGGCAGTGGTACATGAAGCAATGTTTGCAAACATTGACATGTCTATGGAATCTATAATCAGCAACATGAGGTGACTGTCAAGGGCAACCATGTCCTTTTCTGATTCTGTCCATTTGGATGGATCCTTAGCCACATAAGATCTTGGAATAGTAGTGGTTCCAACAGTCTTTTCAGGAATCTCCTGTTGGGGAACAAATGTACCATTCTTGAGAATCTCAGGATACAAATGATGAGATGCTTTGATGAACAACTGCATCTTGATCTTCCAGAGGTTGTAGTTTTCTTTGTCAAACTTAGGGACTTTCACCGTTCCTGTGGTCTTTGGTGTATTCGAACTCATGATCATTTTTCTATTTTTGAATAAACAGCCTGCTCTGATACCACTTGTTGAGTATAGAATACAGTAAAAGAATACAGAGGGGGGGTGAATGGATTCTTGAACTTTTCTTGGTTGAGTCTGTGTAGCAGATAAGTGTTTGTGTGTGCAAAGATGTAGGTGCGGATAAAGAACAACACAAGTCACAATATCACTTTAATCTAATATATTATTAGATAAAGGTTGCTACAATCTGTGAATACAAATGATAGTATTCTCAGCTTCGTTTTTCTCAGAGAGATATAGCTTACAATGAATATGAAAAACTTGACTCACCTAAAAGTTAAATTGCTAAGTAAGTGAGGCTGTATCCTTATAGAACATGGATACAACCTACTTACTACAAATAAGGTAGCTAAAACAAATTACTTTATAGTCTGTCTATCCTATTTGAGTAAGAGTCCAAACGGTTACAGATTTGACTTTGCAAAGCCTGTTCAGATCCACTTCTTTAGCCCTTTTGTCTCTTCTATATCTCTCCAAGCTTCTTTGTAGGCTTTCCAGAGCACATTACAGATTGAGATCCATAAAGTGCATTGGCTTGTTGCAGGTTTCTGACTTGTACAATTTCTCCAGTATTTTGTCTCCAAGAATGTATTCGAGAAGTGACTAAGTAAGTGATTCGAGAACTAGAATTGACTTGATCGATAACTCTGAGTTCTCGAACACTGTTATATTGACATATCGAATTACTTCTCGAATAGCTCCTTTTCATCAGGATTCCTTGAGTTGTCGAATAGAACACTTGACTTATCGAATCCTCGAGATATCGAATAGCTTTCTGAGTCCTTGAGATATCGAATGGAACTTTGACTTGTTGACTCCTTGAGAACTCGAATACCACTTTTGACTTGTTGACTTCTTGAGTTCTCGAACAGAGTAATAGACATATCGAATCTCTGAGATATCGAACAATGTATTCAGAGATATCGAATAGTGTCTTGAGATATCGAATCCCTGACTTCTCGAATGCTGGACTTCTCGAATAAACAAAACTATTTCTCGAATTGGTACTTAGGCAAATTCTTCACTTTCTTCAAATCCCAACGGTGATTATTTGACAGTCTTTATCTTCTTGCTTAAGGCATGAACCTTCGAACTTCTTTCAAGCATTATTCTTGACTACATAAGTACAGTTACACAACTAGGATTTGGTGCCTATTACAAGTACAGAACACGTAGAGACTCTACAACTAGAGGTTCCCTCAGTTAAGAGGTCATGTAAGTAATGCAAAGCATTACAGATAATTAGGCTTGTTATTTGATGTAAACAGGAATGCCTCTGTGACTAACAGTAAAACATTTGAATAAGGTAAGCACCGTACCGTACCAAAAAATATGTACCAAAACTTTTAATGTTTCGTCTTTTATAATATTGTATAGTATAGATTTGTAATATGTGGTATATAGACGTATATAAATGAAAAAAATATTAAATTAATTGCCAATATATTTAATACATGTCAATATTATATTGACATGTATTAAATATATTATAATATGATGATGGTAGATTTAGTCGCAATATTATATTTAATATCCTAGACTCGCCTAACGATTTTTAGAACCTTTTAGCTAAATCTACCATCATCATTGCTTCTTATCCATTTTATCCGAATCTTGTGTCACTATCTTGATATTGTTATATTTTCTACTTCGACATATGTTAATTTGTGTTTAAAAAATTTTAATACTCATAAAAAAATCATCTTTTTCATTGTTTTATTACCATAATGTGTTTTGATGTTATGTATAGCAAGCTGAAGCTGATAGCTTATTTTGTACTAATTTTACTATATTTAACTTACAATTATATATAATGGTATCACTTGATATATCATAAGCAATATATATATATATATATATATATATATATATATCGCGCTATGCATAATTTGGTTGATGAAATAAAAAGGTAAAGGTTCAAAGCCATATATCTTTATAGTGTGTGCTGCTAAGATTTGTTGCACAACCATTGCAGAATCAAAATAACAAGCTGACATGGACTCGTCAGAAGCTGTTCTAAGTCAAATTTGATCTTGGAAATTTCTTGAAGATTGTTTGAAGATATGATTAAATATGTAAGGACTTTATTATATAGTATATAGTTTATATAGTTAGTAGAGCTAAATCAAAGTTGAAAATTTTGATCCTAATTCATTGGGATTGTGATTCATCTTTTCTTACCCATTCAAAACAGATTGTACTCAATCTTTTACTCATTCAAATATTTCCAAAACAACCCAAATTCGTCCATATCTTTTTGTAACTGTTGGAATTTGATTTTTTCATATATATATATATATATATATATATATATATATATGTGTATGTGTGTGTGTGTGTGTGTGTACACTACTAGAAACAAGTCAATAGACATCGGCTAAAAACCGATGTCTGGCCATTTTGCAACCGATGTCTTTATGGGTGTAGAGAAAGGTCCAACCACTTTCACATCGGTTTTAAACCGATGTCAAAGAGTATCTATCACATCGTTTACAGGAACCTGACTGATGTTAGATACTATCTGTAACATCGGTTACTAGAAACTAACCGATGTCAAAAAGTACTTTAGACATCGTTTTCTAGAATATAACTAATGTGTTTCATTCATATTAACATCAGTTAGTCACCGATGTTAAAAGCATCAACAATGTGGCACCATTGTGCTTAAATTACATCAGTTTGTTTGGTGTTAATGATGTTACTGTGCGTAAATTACATCAGTTTGTTTAGTAATAATGATGTTACTTTGTGTAAATTACATCAGTTTGTTTTGTAATAATGATGTTACTGTGTTTAAATTACATCAGTTTCTTTTGTAATAATGATGTTTCTACTTATTATAAACATCGGTTTCATTGAGTTTAACTGATGTGTTAGTGTTATAACAATACCAGCCAAAACAAAACAATAATATGCAACCAAAACCATTCCAAAATGAAAAACAACCAATAATGGTTCTCAAAATATTAATTACCAAGTCAAAATGTCATTTCATCATTCAAATTACAATACCAAGTACTACTCGATCCTTACAAAATAACTATTTAATCCACGTGAACTCCCTACATTTCATCCACAATCGACCAATTCAGTATATACATCAATGACTATCCGAAAAACTAACAAACTAGCTACATCTAAAGTCAAAATGCCTCTTCCAAACCAAAAACATAACTGACATAATTCCATGTAAAAACAAACTATACTGTTCTAACTAACATAGTTAAAACAACCTATGTCATGGCCGTTAATAGAGTGCTCGGAAGGTGAGTGCCAATGACATTGTTGTAGAATTAAAGGCTTACACAGACTGCATCATTTTCTACAAATATGTTACGCATGTTGAGCTCATCACTTCAGTTCACCTCTAGCAATTGTAAAAATGACAATTAACACTACTGACATAGCAACTTAATAGAATTTTCAGTGAACATAATCTTAAAATCTGCTACATATTTAGCTAACTTAGGGACTATAAATGCTACCTACTTTGACATACCATGCTGTTTACAAGGATAACTCCACTACATGGATATTCCTGCTCTACAGCTTCTCTTGTGCAATGATACCCCAAACTATTTCAAATGCCCCACATCAGGACTACAAGGACAGTCCTGATACATTCAGATACTCCTGGAAATGAGCATACCTCTGTTATTATTTTTCTACCATGCAACTTCCACCTTCTCAAAAGATATGTATCAAGATTTTTTGTACCATAAGTGGAATAATTTGCAAACAATGTGCACACTCCACAATTCTCTGCACAATACAAAAAGAAGGCATCCACAACTAAAATCAAATAGAACAAGTAAAACAAGAACAAAATCAAGAAAATTATTCACAGGTAACTACCATCAAGTACCTGGTCATGAAAGAGTAAACAGAGAGTCATAGGCAAGCGTATTTGCATGCTCGATCACTACACAGGCAGGCAAGAGTCATAAAATATGGCCAGATTATAAAAAGGCTGAAAACCTAAAAGAAAACCTAAAGATAAGTTAATATAATTAATACTTATCTCTTAAATTAGGGGAGAGTTAGATTTTAATTATGAAATATCATTTAGGACATTTAAAAAAGAGAAACAATAAAGCTGAAAATAGTAAGAAGTACTTAGGAAAATAGTAAGAGAAGAGCAATAGAGTTGAAGAACACCTTTCCAAGAAGACGTTCTAATCGCTCTATTTCTTTCTTAAGATAATCAAAGCCTTTGTCCATGTACAGCTCTTGGCAGATTTTAGGAAGATCTGGCCATATCTATTACAAAGAGTAATCAAGTATGCAGAGTTAGATGATCATGTTCATGGACAATTGCAAGTTGTATAAAAACATACCTATCATGACTATTTTGCTCTTTCCTCCAAGAGAGTCCTAGAATGTTAATTTTAGCAATTAGTTTAAAAGTTCATCTAAATAATATGCAAAACTCAATATATTGCAGAAAGAATGTTGAAAGAAACAGCTAAGAAATAGCTAGCCAAACTACACGAGAGTATCAAATTCATCTGTTATGTTATACTTTTATAGGTTAAAATGACTAACAGAAAATGGAATGAAAAAGAACTTGGTGCCCATGTATGCTCGATGCTCATGTATACTCATATATCACTTAATGTCAACAGGATTTCTTATAACCTGCTACTTATAAGTATAACTCATAGATAACTTATAGTACTAAACTATCAAGAAACAAAAAGAAAATCAATAATGGTCACCTCTGCAATAGGCACTTGCAAACAAGGATAGGTTCAAAACACAAGGATAACTTCAGTTGCAGGGCTCACCTGTGTTCTGTTTGTTTTCTGTTGAAAACAAAATCCGTCCACATTCAACGACAATTCTGAATCTTTTGTAACATGACTACCATATACATCAAACACCTATCAGAAAACATCAGATTAGATATGTAAAAAAATCAAACAAAGTACTACGTCTTCCACATATAAAAAGACAATAAATACTGAATATAAGAATCACTAATTAAGAAAAGAGGGAATCAAGGGATGAAATAAACTTGCTAAGTCTGATTCCAGTAAAGCGTGATAAATACTATATATATCATTAATGAATAACATCTTGTAATTGACAACAAATCACTGTCTTAATATTTCTATCACCTTCAGTTCAAGCTCTTGCACAACATTTCCAGGAAGTAGCTGCTTCATAAAATCTTTTGGTCTAGCATTAAGATGGTGTACTGATCCTGGAACGACTGATGCAGATGACAAAGTTAGATCTACTACGAAGTTGAGCAATTACTTCAAGACACATGAAACAATATTTGAACTTCAATTATATTAGGAAGAAAATATTTTAAAATTATGTAACATTGGTTTATAGAGACACCTTGGCAGGGAATGGTTACGTCGAATAGTTCATCTTCAGAGAGCATATCATTAGTTTGGCTTCATATTTTGGACGAATAACATCCAGTCAAGGACTTTCAACCAGTAACTTCTGTAGATTAATTTGTTAAAGACAATAAAGCGGATAAACACTAACTCCAAAAAGGGGACAAGGAAAAAAATCTGTAAAAAGATATTACCTCTACAGTGATAACTGAATTTTGGGATGAAAGCTGGGGTTTCAATTTTCAGATTGAAACAGAACATCCTGGCTTGTTAGGACTTTAGCTATTACTTTAGGGACACGTGAAAATGAGGTACGATTTCCATACACATCGTAGCATGCTATAGATATTGGGGGGAAACAAGAACCGACCCTGAAAAAACAAATTTAGATTTAAAGATCTATACATGAAATAGTAATATTCAGGAATATAATAGATGGCCACTATCTTACCTAACACTAGGTCTTTCACATTGCATATCACTTACAAGCCCCCACATCTTAATCTGGGGAAGTGCAATAACCCTTTGATATAGTATATTTTTATTTATATTCTAGATGATTTTATTCTCATATTTACTGTGTTTTGCATTGATTTGGATTTTTATTTAATAGATTTGATTGTTTTATTGTAGGAAATAAAGAATTCATGACTTGGAAGGATTTGGAGCAAAAAGAGCTATTTTGGAGATAAAATAGGAGAAAATTCGTATTATTGGACTACACGGGCTGTCTAACACTGTTTGGGCCGTATCTTGAGTTCCAGAAGTCAGAATTTGACGATCTTACTGTCCACGCGAAGCTTGTGGAATTTTCTTTAATTCAGAGGTGGTCCAATAATCAAAATCAAGCTGGAACAGCCCAGAAACAGAGAACACCATTTAGAATAGATTAGTATTATTAGTTGGAGATGTAGAGAAACACCATGACTCTTCTTTTGGGTGACAACATTGAAGTTTGAAGGTTTTGTTCTCTTAATCTTTTCTTTGTTCTTATTAGTTTAATTATGTTTTCTTGTTTTACTAGTTGTTTTACTTGTTTAATTATTAGCGAGTAGTTATTTCTAGGGTTTAAAGGGAAGCCATGTTTGCACTAATATTGGCATGATTTTCATAGTGGTTTGATTGGTTATGGTTAATTCTGATTGATATGTTTTAATCATTAATTTGTGTAATTAGCCAATATCATGGATTAATTATATGCAAATAGGGGTATGGATCGAGAGATTTACTTACTAGAGGCACACATATGATTAGCAGAATTGAATTTGAGTGCGGAAGCATCATTGGATTTCTGAGAGCGTTAATTCTTGGAAGATATTAATTTGACTCTAATTACCTGATTGATTGAATTACTAAAAGTGGTTAATTGTGTTGAATGTTTCGAGAGTGTTAATGCTTGAAAGAGATTAACATACTCTAGTTATAGGATCACATTGATTGCTTTAGCTTAAGAGCCAATTGTGTAAGCATGGTGGACCTGATTACCCTAGGTTTTAAATAATTTGTTTATCACCTGTTTAATTAGTGTTAATTTAGTTTAATTAGTTAATTAATACTTTCACATATTCATATGACCCTTGAAACAATTAGCGATAACTGAAAAGGAATTAGTAGAACCTATCTCCTTGTGGATTCGACCCGCTTGCCATTTGTACTAGCAATAGACACCGTGCGCTTGCGGTTAGGTATAATTTGACACATCAAGTTTTTGGCACCGCTGCCGGGGAGATAGCGAGTTTCTATTGATTTTAATTTCGTTGTTTAGATTGTTTCCATTGTCTCATTGGAACTTTTGTTCCAATTGAGGCAGATTTTACGTTTTCTTGGCTTTGTTGAGTGTATACATGTTTGCAATGGGTGAAGTTGATACTTTTGCACTCTTATCTTCCCTAGTAGAGGCACATACTCGAGAGATTGCCATGTCGAAGACTACAGAGCCCACTATGCGTCCAATGAGTATCAATGAGATGTCACAAGTGGCCCCTAAAACTTACAACTTCTGTCAAATTTGCGGTGTGCAGGGTCACTTTGGCTTTGAATGCTCTTGCAATGTCTATAATTCTTAGAGTGCTCAGTTGGGACAAATGAATTCTTTTGAAGAAGGATATGGGTACAATCAGTATTCAAACACTTTTGATCAAGAATGCGTGAATCATCCAGATTTCTACTACCAGGACAATGGTGCTCAAAATTTTTCATATCATAATCAACAACAGTTTGAGCAACAATATTATCAGTCATATGAGCAGCCGCCACAGCAAGAATATCAATATCCTCCTCTACAAGAAAATCTACATGTTTCTCAACCCAGTGTAGATGCGCAAGCTGATCAGACAAATGAGATGTGGGATATCTTGAATAAAATTCTAAAGAGTTTTGAAGAATTAGAAACTCAAAGTTTGGCGATTGAATCTCAAATTGCAAAGTTGGCTAACTCTTCTACTATAGTGCAGCTCGACTATTTACCATCATCATCTATCCGATCCGAAGAGGACCTGATTGCTATCAATCTCACAAGCGATCAGGAATATGATAGTTTCTCCATGTATGTTGATGATGAGGCCATTGATAAAGAGAAAGAGCATGCCACCGATGATGAGATCAATGATGTTGCTGCTACTGAGAACAATGTGACTGATGATGAGGCTACAAAGGAAAGCAATACAGAGATGGTGGTTGTTTCTCTTCCACAACCTGTGCCTAAGCTACCATGTATTGATAAATTTGCTCTCGATCTAGCCTCTACTTACAAGGCTTCTTTGCTCAAGAACACTTAGGTTGATGTGATAACAAATATTGTCCAAGATGATATTTCTCAAATTCTGGTTGAGGATCCATACAAAGTGGCTCATACGTTTCAAGCTCGAGAAGAGGGAGAAGATGGAAGTGTCTTATTAGCAAATGATGTGATAAGCGAAGATGTCCGAATGACTCTAGTGAAAGTGAGGAGTGAAGAAAAGCCACCACCAGAACCTCCACCTTATGTCAAGGGAGTTCAATATTTTCATGGTGTCGAATTTTATCGCTGTTTTATCACAAAGTTTTCTAAAATTGCACAAGCACTTAATTCTCTATTGCTTATTAATGACATATTTTATTTTACTGATGCTTGTTTGGAGACTTTCTGCAGGATAAAGACAACCACTAACACTCTTGATACTTTTTGTGGTGACGAGTTTATGATCGAGAAAGTGGATATTACGCCTTTACCGGAGTATTTTTGAGGAGGTCAAGCTAATGACTCTAAATAAGCGCTGCTTGGGAGGCAACCCAAGATTTCATTGGAGGATCGGTGCACTTCATGCTTTTACATAGGGGAGTACTTCTTTCCTTCTCTTTCATATATAGTAGAATAGCTTAGTTATTTGTTCAACCTAAGCCTTGTTGTGTAAAAAAAAAAAAAGCCTTGTTGTGTAAAAAAAAAAGATGCTGTGAAAAAAAAAATATATATATATATATATATATATGAACAGTGTTTTTTTGCGCAGGCAGCAACCCTGTAACGCAGGCGCTGCGTTACTGCCTCTCCCGCACTTTGCCTCCCTATAACGCAGGCTGCGCCTGCGTTACTGCATCTAGCGCAGTCTGCCCAGGGGTAACGCAGCCTGCCCCTGCGTTACAGCCTTTCCAGAATTTTTTCTGTTCGAATTTCTTGTGTTTTACCTACAAATTCAACCCCAATTTCTATCCAAACTCAAATTTCTTCAAACCCTAATTCTTATATCTATCCTAGATCAATTCCATACCATTCTCAATCTCTCCTACACTATAAATTTTTTATTTTCAACCTATCCATCATCCTATATATATACACACCTATCCATACAAATCCAATTCCTTTTCTATTTCTTTAAATCTCTAAAAATTAAATTCTAAAGAGGAATTAATTGCAAGTTCACCTTTCCAATTCGTAGTTGGTTTATCTCTTCTAAAAATCTTATTTTTATTACGAATTTGTGTTCTTGTGATTTGGAATTTTGTATTATTTTTGCAATTTGTGCTATTTTTGGTGTGATATTGCTTGGAAATTATTGGTGGAGCTTCTTGTGAGTTGGGTATTGATTCTTATGGCTCCTAAGTGTGGGAGAGGTGGTGCTAGTGTTGGGAAATTGCTACAGAAAGGGAATTTTAGCCGAACAAGCATGTTGGAAAAGATGGGGAAGGATATGTAAGACGTCTTGCAGGAAGGGGATTCCAGGGGAGTTTTCTTTCTTTTCTTTTTAGTGTAGTTTTATTTTGTTTTTAGTTGTAGTTTTGTATCTTGTTCATTAGTTCATTGGGGACAATGAACCGCTTAAGTGTGGGGATGAGTTCTCAATGTTTAAAAAAATCAAAAAAATAAATAAATATAAATTTAAAAATCCAAAAATTTTAAAAAATTGAAAAATACCAAAAATAATTCTAGCCATGCAATTTGATTAGTTGTTGTATTTTGCTTGATACACCCATGCATGCGTAGAAATTTTGTGCTCTTGACGCTTTTGTATGAGAAGTGACGTGCTTTGTTCTTGTGCACACACTTACACTAGCAAGTTGAAGCTTGTAGACTTAATTGGATGTTGTAAGTGATTAGAATGACATGAATATGTGCAAGATGACTTGGTTTACATGCTTTGAGTACAAGTAGGTGCGTTAGAGAGTCTTGTTACTTGGGATTTATTATGTTTTGTCACACCAAGTGAGTTTTGAGCCTATATGCATATCTTTTGCATGATTTTTCGTTTGCTTGAGTGTCCACATGTTGTTTACATTGCTAGCACTTACTTGAGATCTTTCTTGAAATGCATGATATTACTTGATGATGAGATGATAAAGGCACTTAGGTTTAACCTCGTGTTTCCCATATTTCCACACCTTTTATACATGATCAATTAGTTAACCCGTTAAGCCTAATCCTATTCTTTCGGTGACACACCACATTACTTGCCATTATCCTTTTTATTCTATTGGCCTTACATTAAATTTGAACCTAAATTGTCAAAGGCTAGTATTGTGTTTAAGGGAGTGATAAGGTGTTAAGGGTTTTATTGTTGGTCATACTTTTGGGGAATTATTGATTTTGGTTGATGCTTGTTAGTCGAAATTCATAAAATATCTATGGATCATTGTGCTTATTCCTTGGCTCTCAGAAAAAAAAGAGAAAAAAAACAGAAAAAAAAAGAAAAAATAAATAAATTTGAGAGCATTCTTATGTTTGTATGATCCTTCTTCATTCGACTAGTCAAGTTATTATGTAAGGGTTATTGAAAAATCCAAGTGTTGGGATGTATTTGTTTTAATAGAAAGGGAATTGAATAATGATTATTGTTGGGTACTAGCTTTTGACATTTAACCTGTTTTAGCTTTACTTGACATACCTGGTCCCTAGCCCACGCTACAACCAGAATAAAGACCTTTTGATTGTCATCAGTGATGTATGTTGTGTTGAGAGTGAGATTGATTGCGAGTGTCAAGTTGTGTTTATGATTTTGTTGGAATTGAGTGATACACTTAACCTATTTCTTGAGTGAATATTCGTTTTTGAGTGAAAGGTGAGTTATTACTTGTTTTGGCATAGGAGATCCCAGGTTTAGACTTAAAGATGTGTTTCTTGTGGTCTTAGCATGATTACCAACGATTTTTACACTTGACATGAATTTTTATGACCTTCTGCATGTTGGTTGAGTAGACTACGTGAATACTTGCACTTTCGACACCAAGACACCGTATGTTTGCTTTGATTCTTAAGTTGATGTGGCATGAGAGGACTTGTGTGTGTGGTGTTGTGTTAGCATTGATCTTTTGCATGGTTAGATGAATTTTGTGGGTATATTCACTAGACAACACTCGTCCTACTAGGGCTGCCTAGGGGTTTAACGGCTTGTTGCATATGCTCAATGCAATCGTGTCATCTACGAAAGTGATGTTTGTTAGGACTTAGTTTTTATTTCACTTATTTGCCCGAGGACGTGCAAATGCTTAGTGTGGGGATGTTTGATAGAGTATATTTTTATATATATTCTAGATGATTTTATTCTCATATTTATTGTGTTTTGCATTGATTTGGATTTTTATTTAATAGATTTGATTGTTTTATTGTAGGAAATAAAGAATTCATGACTTGGAAGGATTTGGAGCAAAAAGAGCTATTTTGGAGATAAAATAGGAGAAAATTCGTATTATTGGGCTACACGGGCTGTCTAACACTGTTTGGGCCGTATCTTGAGTTCCAGAAGTCAGAATTTGACGATCTTACTGTCCACGCGAAGCTTGTGGAATTTTCTTTAATTCAGAGGTGGTCCAGTAATCAAAATCGAGCTGGAACAGCCCAGAAACAGAGGAGTAAATATAGTTACGAATTTTAATTAAGGAATCCTATTCAGTTATGGAATCCTACTTGTAATTTATTTAGAGTATTAAAATACTTTTATTGGGGAGACATATAAGATACATATATATTATTTAGAGAAGGGGGATATGTTACCCTAGGGGATTTTGATGTTATATACAGCAAGCTGATTGTTTATCTTGTACTAGTTTTACTATATTTAGCTTACCATTATATGATTGAATCACTTGATGTATCATATGCATATATATGTGTTTGCTATGTATAAGTATACTCTCAGGTAACTTGGTTGATGATATGAAAATGCAAAGATTTAAAGCTATCTATCTGTTCAGCTCGCCAGAACCAAAGCAGCAAGCTGATTTGAACTTGCCAGAACCAAAACAGCAAGCTGACATGAACTCGCCAGAACCAAAACAGCAAGCTGACTTGGACTTTCCAGAAGCTGTTCTTAGTCAAGTTTGATTTCGAAGATTTCTTGAAGATTGCTTAAAGATCAGAGATTGGCTAGGATTAAATATGTAAGGACTCTATTATATAATATATAGTATATATAATTAATAGAGCTCAAATCTTTTTCGAAAATCTGTTCTTTATTTAGTGGGATTGTAATTTATCTTTCCTTATCCTTTCAAAACAGATTTTACTCAATCTTTTACTTATCTAAACATTCCATAACAGCCCAGATTCGTTCATATCTTTTTATAGCTGTTGGAATTTGATTTTAGCATATATATACTATCGTATATATATCAAAATGAGTTTGTTGAAGATTCAAATCATTTCAAACGTTTTATATTCAAAACCTCTAACTAATATAGCTGTTGGAGAGTGTTTTTATGCAATCAAATCTTTTCCATATATCAAATCTTCAACTAGCCGTTTGTATGTTTTCATATATATTCACTTACAATCTTTCGTGTAAGGAACGAAGAAAACCACAACTACAAGTTTGAGACTTGCTTATACACGTTTCTATCTTCTCTCTCAAACACCATTCTTATAAACTCTGAGCTTTATTGTTATATACACTTATATTATATAAGAGAGTTTATAGCTTGAGTTGTAATACTCGAACATCTTATTTTGGATTGTATTGTTCAATTTGTATTGAATACTTGCTGTACAAGTTTGGCTTAAAGTTTTGGGTGGGTCGAACTAGACTAGAGAAGGATACTTTGGAAGTATTGCTTAGAGAGTTAGTTCAGCACAGCAAACAGCAAGCCATTTGTCAGCAGGATTGGTAAGGTTTAGTTGCTGGGCATATTGGCTAAGGAACAAGGGTTTGGTGAACGTTGCTAGAGAAGTATACTTGGGAAGTATAGCTTAGAGAGCAGGTTCAGAAACAGGTGTTCAGCAAGCCATTTGTCAGCAGCTGGGATAAAAGGGAGATATATTATTGTATCTTGTAATTGGTTTATTTCGTTGATCAATAATATATTCTCTTACCAAGTTGGTAAGGGACCAGGACGTAGACCATAGGGGTTAGGGGTCGAACCTGGCTAAAAGTTTCTTGTGTTCTTTATTTTCTGCACCTTACTGTTTCTGCATTTTTCTTTACTTATTGCCTTTACATTCAGCATACTGTTTACAATCAGCTTACCATTTGTCTCTGCATAAAACGAAATCAGTAAGCTGTTTCTGGTAATTTTTAAAATCAAACTTAGTTGAATATAGTTAGCCATTGACACCTATTCACCCCCTTCTAGGGTGCATTTTCATTTGGTATCAGAGCTTTGGTGTACTAACATTTCTGTAACAGGAAAGTACAGATCCTATGGCACCCGCTTATGTAGAAGGAGATTATTTAGAGATGCCACCACTTCTCAATGGGATTGAAAATTATGATGCTTGGAAACATAGAATGAAGGTGATTCTTAACAGAGATGATGCAATTGAATGGAGAGTCGTTAAAAAGGGTCCATTCACTTTTCCGGACAAAGACGGCAAGCCAAAAGACGTTGATGATCTCTCAGAATCAGAATTGATAAAATCAGGCTATAATGGAAGTGCAAAGTACACATTAATATGTGGTCTTTCAGAGTCAGATTATGACATGGTCTCCTCATGTAGCACTGCAAAAGACATATGGGATACCTTAAAAATGCATTATAAAGCTACAACAACAAAACAGCGTGCTGATTTGAAAGATAAAAGGAAGTCAAAGGCTCCATTGACTTGGAATGATGGAAAATCTATTTCTGGTGAAGTACCAAGTGAAGAGATAATCAACTCTGCATTTGTTGGCATTGATGATATAGGAAACACGAAAGAAGTTCTTGTAAATAGTGATGTGTCTGATTCAGAATCAGATTCTAGTGAGGTAAACTCTTTTCACTCCTGGAAATCTTTTAAAAATATTATTATGGGATCACTAACAATGCAGGAATCAAAAAGTGTAACCATTGAGGAACATTTGGCACCAAAGGCTGAAATCAGCAAGCTGATTGATAAGAATGCCTATTTATCCAAAATGGTAAAAGATCTGTTGCCAAAAAATGGAAGAATGGGATTCAACTTCATTCAGTAAAGCTACAGAGATCAAGGAACTAAATACTAAGAACAGACATTTAGAGGCTAATGTCAAGTTACTTGAAAAGAGAAACAAGACCTTGACTGAAGAAATCAAAGAGCTAAGGTCTGATGTCAAAACTAAAGCTAAATCATTGGAATCATACAAAATGAAGGAATCTAGTCAAGCCGAATCCTCAAAAACTGCTGAAAAGAGAGTTCATCAAGCTGAACTCATCAAACAGCAAGCTGAAGTGATCACTCTCCTAGAAACAGAAGTTAAAGATCTCAAGAAGGGCATGGAAACTTTTGTTCAAGGTGAAGACACTTTAAAGACAATGATGAAGAAGGGAAATGTCCCCTTAGTCAGAGAAGGTGTTGGTCTAAACTTCAACAAGAAAGATAAGGTGCTCAAATATGATGGAAGGAATGGCATTCCCTACAATTATGCTATGCCTTGGAAGACATGCAACAAATGTGGTGGAAAAGGACATCTGGAAAAGAATTGTGTGGTTCAAGTATATCATAAGACGAAAATAGCATACCAGAATGGATCAGTCAGACAGAAAACAGCATACCAGAATGCTTCAGACAGGAAACAAACAGCATACCAGAATGCTTCTGGCAGAAGACAAACAGCTTACCATTATCAGTCTGGCAGAACACAAAGGACTACAAATCAAGCACCAAAAGTGATACAACAGTGGATCAAGAAATCTGATCTACATGTTCTTTATGTCCTATCAACAAACCATGGTGGATCCAATAAGATTTGGGTACTCAAGTAGTAAGTATGTTATTTGTCCTCATACATTTCTTTGAATATGATTATATTATTCTTGTGGTACTAACGAGATTCCTCTAGTACATAAATGGGACAAATATATGTATATGTATTGTATTATGCAGGAAACAAGAAAGAACAATACTATTATGATCAGTTGGAATGTATATTGTCTAATCAGCAAGCTATTTTCCAGTCCAGAAGAACAATTGTTATCGATGAATATCCTGGAAATGTGTTTTCAGCATGCTGGTTTGATTTATTCAAACTTTATAATTAACTAGCCTCATGCTTGTTAAATGTTTTACCACATGTTTTATTCGTATATGATTATCTTCTTGACCCTTTTCTGATGATGTCATAGGGGGAGAAGAACATGAATACATGAGGATATAATGTTATATGTTGGATTTATCAACTAATGTTTCATGCAGGGATGAGTCGTATTTATATCTTATTGCATATGATGAATTGTGCTAACCTGATTATATGATGAGATATCATTTTAATCAGGGGGAGAATTGTTTTAGGGGGAGCAACATAGTCTCTCCGATGTATTCAAGTATGTCATCATCAAAAAGGGGGAGAATGTTACCGTGTTGTTTTGATGATGAATACAAAGGTTGTATCGTAATACTTCATGTTTATCTATCTAATCTTGTTTTGCAGGAAGTATTGATCAATGATTAAGGGGGAGCTTTTAGCTCAATCTCCTATTGGTATATAATCATCAAAAAGGGGGAGATTGTTACCCTAGTGGATTTTTATGTTATATACAGCAAGCTGATTGTTTATCTTGTACTAGTTTTACTATATTTAGCTTACCATTATATGATTGAATCACTTGATGTATCATATGCATATATATGTGTTTGCTATGTATAAGTATACTCTCAGGTAACTTGGTTGATGATATGGAAAGGCAAAGATTTAAAGCTATCTATCTGTTCAGCTCGCCAGAACCAAAGCAGCAAGCTGATTTGAACTTGCCAGAACCAAAACAGCAAGCTGACATGAACTCGCCAGAACCAAAACAGCAAGCTGACTTGGACTTTCCAGAAGCTGTTCTTAGTCAAGTTTGATTTCGAAGATTTCTTGAAGATTGCTTAAAGATCAGAGATTGGCTAGGATTAAATATGTAAGGACTCTATTATATAATATATAGTATATATAATTAATAGAGCTCAAATCTTTTTCGAAAATCTGTTCTTTATTTAGTGGGATTGTGATTTATCTTTCCTTATCCTTTCAAAACAGATTTTACTCAATCTTTTACTTATCTAAACATTCCATAACAGCCCAGATTCGTTCATATCTTTTTATAGCTGTTGGAATTTGATTTTAGCATATATATACTATCGTATATATATCAAAATGAGTTTGTTGAAGATTCAAATCATTTCAAACGTTTTATATTCAAAACCTCTAACTAATATAGCTGTTGGAGAGTGTTTTTATGCAATCAAATCTTTTCCATATATCAAATCTTCAACTAGCCGTTTGTATGTTTTCATATATATTCACTTACAATCTTTCGTGTAAGGAACGAAGAAAACCACAACTACAAGTTTGAGACTTGCTTATACACGTTTCTATCTTCTCTCTCAAACACCATTCTTATAAACTCTGAGCTTTATTGTTATATACACTTATATTATATAAGAGAGTTTATAGCTTGAGTTGTAATACTCGAACATCTTATTTTGGATTGTATTGTTCAATTTGTATTGAATACTTGCTGTACAAGTTTGGCTTAAAGTTTTGGGTGGGTCGAACTAGACTAGAGAAGGATACTTTGGAAGTATTGCTTAGAGAGTTAGTTCAGCACAGCAAACAGCAAGCCATTTGTCAGCAGGATTGGTAAGGTTTAGTTGCTGGGCATATTGGCTAAGGAACAAGGGTTTGGTGAACGTTGCTAGAGAAGTATACTTGGGAAGTATAGCTTAGAGAGCAGGTTCAGAAACAGGTGTTCAGCAAGCCATTTGTTAGCAGCTGGGATAAAAGGGAGATATATTATTGTATCTTGTAATTGGTTTATTTCGTTGATCAATAATATATTCTCTTACCAAGTTGGTAAGGGACCAGGACGTAGACCATAGGGGTTAGGGGTCGAACCTGGCTAAAAGTTTCTTGTGTTCTTTATTTTCTGCACCTTACTGTTTCTGCATTTTTCTTTACTTATTGCCTTTACATTCAGCATACTGTTTACAATCAGCTTACCATTTGTCTCTGCATAAAATGAAATCAGTAAGCTGTTTCTGGTAATTTTTAAAATCAGACTTAGTTGAATATAGTTAGCCATTGACACCTATTCACCCCCTTCTAGGGTGCATTTTCAGGATACATACGTGCTTCTACTCTTAGGAGCTAGGGTTTTGGAGATGTAATATTAGATCATATAATATAGTTTAGAATAGATTAGTATTATTAGTTGGAGATGTAGAGAAACACCATGACTCTTCTTTTGGGTGACAACATTGAAGTTTGAAGGTTTTGTTCTCTTAATCTTTTCTTTGTTCTTATTAGTTTAATTATGTTTTCTTGTTTTACTAGTTGTTTTACTTGTTTAATTATTAGCGAGTAGTTATTTCTAGGGCTTAAAGGGAAGCCATGTTTGCACTAATATTGGCATGATTTTCATAGTGGTTTGATTGGTTATGGTTAATTCTGATTGATATGTTTTAATCATTAATTTGTGTAATTGGCCAATATCATGGATTAATTATATGCAAATAGGGGTATGGATCGAGAGATTTACTTACTAGAGGCACACATACGATTAGCAGAATTGAATTTGAGTGCGGAAGCATCATTGGATTTCTGAGAGCGTTAATTCTTGGAAGAGATTAATTTGACTCTAATTACCTGATTGATTGAATTACTAAAAGTGGTTAATTGTGTTGAATGTTTCGAGAGTGTTAATGCTTGAAAGAGATTAACATACTCTAGTTATAGGATCACATTGATTGCTTTAGCTTAAGAGCCAATTGTGTAAGCATGGTGGACCTGATTGCCCTAGGTTTTAAATAATTTGTTTATCACCTGTTTAATTATTGTTAATTTAGTTTAATTAGTTAATTAATAATTTCACATATTCGCATGACCCTTGAAACAATTAGCGATAACTGAAAAGGAATTAGTAGAACCTGTCTCCTTGTGGATTCGACCCGCTTGCCATTTGTACTAGCAATAGACACCGTGCGCTTGCGGTTAGGTATAATTTGACACATCACCCTTACACCTTTAACAAAACTTTTAAAGTTTGAGTCTTTCTGGAGAATCTCAAAGGCAAGACATAAAATGTCAGATGTGGGATATGATACATGCAGTATTCCAAATGACATAAAAATGGGATAAACAGGAACTGGCATCTCACAATTTACTTACAATGTGGAAGGCAAATGCATATTCACCAGCTTTGTCAAATATCAATCTGGGTTTCACTTGGAATACATATAGACCCCTAAACCCTTTACGAGATGAAGGTGAGGCACGAATAGAACGGATATGACTATTTTCTTGTAAATCTTGGGCGTTTAATTTAATTTCTAGAACCATATCAAAGTTTGTCAATGCAACCTGCTTCTGATCCAGAATTTCAGAATCCAATGCACAATTAAAAGAGGCAGGGCGAACAACTGTAATAACTTTATCGGGACAAGCATGACCAGCAAAAATAGGGGTATCAAAAGGCAGTGACTGCAAGATGAAATAATTGGGTGATTATTGCATTGGAAACTGTACAGAACTAGTACAAAAATGCGAGAAAGAAAGCTAATAATAATGTTCAAATGTGGTTGTAGAGGTATAGCCATATATGCATTAGAAACTCTATGCGACTAACCTCTTCAACATCCAGTTCTTCACAATGACGGGCACAAAGTATATCGACCAAAGAGGGAATTTTTTGATGCAGCTTTTCAAGTTGTGAACTCCACTCGGCAGTTTCAACAAAATATCATAGAATTATAACATTTAATTACTATATTAATAATTCATATTAAAGATTGTTAAGCCACTCCCCTCTCTCTTTGCCCTGTTCCATAATACATTTTCCTTCTCTGTGCCACCAGCAGGTTCATTGTAAAATGCATACCACTGCATCTTTCCCCCACCCACATCTGAAGAAACAAAGTATTGTTTGTGCCCCAGAAATACGTGGTACCTTTAAAAGAAATATATTATATCATGGAGATCCGCAATAATAAATATTTATTATAATGTAATATGGAAAGGAAGTAAGCATACCCGACGGTATCAATATTTGCAATCCCTGTATAACAAGTGTAACCTAAATATGTAGGCTCTGTGTATCCAAACAAATTTCTCCTTACCTGTTTAAAAAAATTGTTATCAATTTAAACACTCATACCAGGGAATGTAAAAAATAGTATATTTATTTGAACACTCATGTACGGTAAGTTTATTAATATTATTATTTAACTTCAAAAATAAACAATATCTCTACAAGAATGTATTACTGTTTATTAGTAAAGTGAAAATGGGAAAATGAAGAGTACCTTTGACCATATTCCATCAGCACCAACTAAAAGATCCCCTTCACAGGGCTGTCATCCTCTAGAATAACAGTAACCTAAATTTGTAGTACAAAACAGAAAACAATGATGCACTTCCAACATATAATCAACAAAAAAAACATATGAACACAAAACAATTGCTCAACAAAGCCGACTTTACCTTTTTTCCATCATCCTCAAAGTCCACCACGTTACTACCATTCAATATAATATCATCCCCAATAGCGTTAGCATTTTTTGCAACGTCATGCGACTTATAACTCTTGTGACTGGAAGGCCCCGTTCTGCTGCAGGTGTGAACGTATCAAACTTGCAGTACCTAATAACCAAGTTATGAGGCTTACAATTTTAGTTTAAATTCTTATCATCAATGAACGCTTTGCATAAGGATAGTATACAACACATTTATAGGTAAAATTTCAAAAAATCTCCAGAACAAGATTAACTTGAAAAAACAAGTAAATGATTCATACCCAAACAATTTCTCCTTTTAAATGTTGCTCTTGTATTAATAAGAACAAGAAAAAACGAATTAGAAAATTAAGATTTCGAGTTAAAAAAATCCCCAATTCGCTTAATTCGAATTAAGAAAATTAAGAACTGAACCAAAATAATTCGAGTTTACCTACATATACAAGTTTACTCACTTACCTGTTTACTCACTTACCGATTCGAGCTTTTTAGCAGTAAACAAATGGATTTATGCAGTGAATTGAACTCAATTGGTCAAATCGATTTGACCTAATATTAACTTGAGCAGTTATGAGCAGTTACGAGAGTGAAAGAGAGAATGAAAAATAGAGAGGGTGAGGCCGGAGAGAGAGAAAGAGAGAGAGAGAGAGGATGAGGCCGGAGAGAAAGGTGAGGTGAGAGAGAGAGGGGGTGAGCCGTCGAGAGAGAAAGAGAGAAAGAGAGGGTGAGGTGAGAGAGATATTCGTGTTTTTGTTTTAATTTACTTTTGTTTTTGCTAAAATAGGAGCTCAAAAAGAGGGGGAACTAAAAATTGGATAAGGGGGGAAATTTTTTGGGTATTAAGGGGGAAAGTTAATTGTGTGGGCGCGGATTGCAAATTTTTTTAAGCATACTTTAGACATCGGTTTATTTTTGACCGATGTCATAATACGTGAAAGACATCAGTTGTTTACTTGACTGATGTCATTGATTTTTCAATGATATGTCAATGACATCGGCTGGATGGTAATGCGATTTCATAATATATCAAAGACATCAGTGTTTTGTCGACCGATGTTATTGATAGTTTTTACATCGGGGACATTATGAACCGATGTTAAAGGGGCGATGTCTATTCTACTTTTTCTAGTAGTGGTATATATATATATATATATATATCATTGTATATATATATCAAAATGATTTTGTACCGCTTACTTCCTTCAGGAACCACCCTCACCTCCCATTTCTATATTTAAACTAACTAGTCAACATGTCAGTCCCAGGGTAACTTACACTTGTCAGTCTTCCACATTGACCACAATCACCCCAAGTTCAGCCAGTCATTTTAACGACACATTCTTCTCTACCCGTACATGGTAAAATTCTTCTAATGGTCTCTCCATTTGCAGAGCTTCAAAGGATCTAGCATGTTAAACAAAGCCAGCTGTTATACCCGAAAATAGTCTCGACTATTTTAGGTTTGCCTTGGAGATCTCGCCCTTATAAACAGTTGGCCTTAATTTTATAACGTCTCGCCCTTTATTGAAGCGATTACCGAATTTTAAGATTATGGATTACAAATGGGGTCCTTGAATCAAATTAGAGATTAGATCTCGTCCTTTGAGGATAGAACTCGCCCTTTTCTAAAGGATCTCGTCCTTGTCCAGAACTGCTTTACATCTATTTTATCTCCGTAACTCAGGGAAAGCGTTGACCCCGAGAATACCGGGTCAATAGCTTGACCAATACGTTCCGAGAAAATAGTTGGGCTTTTAACAAAGGCGGTGGCCTCATTTCAATGGGCTCCCTGAATAAGGAAACCTTGCCCATTACGATTACTTGTTCCCCAAGAACTACGTTTGGCTTGATTCCTATAAATAGGATACGTAGGCACATTGTATGTCACGATGCAAACCCTTGCGAAAAAGAGAGAATTCAATATTCGATCTATATTGCAGTAATCACATCATACAATCTCAGCCATTCATAAAGTATAAACCCCAACCCTAATTGTCCTACACCAATCACCGCACTCAATCATCGCCATAATTCCAGCAACCCTCCCCGAATTTGTTTTCCCAAATTCCTCCGTTAACAAGTGGCGCTAGAAGGAGGGGTTTTTGACATCTTAGGAGGAAGGATGTCCCAATTAAACCGTGAGCGTGTGGATAATCGACGTATGGAAGAGGTTAGGACCAGAGAAAATCTGCCTCCGCCGCCGCCAAGGAATAATTCTGTCGCAAGGAGCTCTGGGATGGGGAATCCCAATCATTCAGGGGGTTCACATCGGAGGTCGGTAACGCCTAGGATTCCTAATAGACGACCGAGTCCGTGGATAGGTGGAGATCCTCCCGTTCTGATGAGTAATACTGAGCTTTTTGACCAGATCACTTATATGGGCAATACGATCAATCGAATGGGGGCAAGAATGGATGCAATGGAAAGAGAAAGGCAGTTTCTCGAAGAAACTCGCCTGAATCAGGAGGGGCGACGCCCAAACCATGGTTGGGAGGCGAGTTATCGAACACCAACCGGAGATCGACGCATTGGGAGAGAATTTGACATGAATTACCAGCGTAACCTATACAGGGAGATTCCTTTCGAAGGGGATGTTCGAGTTGTTGGGGAGATTGGAGGAAATCAAAGGTTCCGGGCTGTCACTCCCAGAGCTTTAACTTTTGGTGATCCATATGTTGAACTCCCTCCAGATAGAGAGGACCCCAGACAGTCAAGCCAAGTAGAAGGAGTTCGAGTTGGTGGTCAGAGGATCTTGGAACAAGAAAGGCGCCGTTCTCATCATGAGAACGAAACTACGGGAGACCCTGATCCTGCGGCATTCACAATGGCTCGAACCAGGAACCATAATCCCCAAATGGGAACCCAGAACCAGTACAGCTTAGGGTACGGGGAGAGAAGGTCCTATGCCAATCTCTTCAATCAAGCAGAAGGGAACCGGAGGGGACCCATAGAATCTAACTTGGAGAGAGACCTGATGGCTTCTCGCGGTTATAATTTTTCCCGTCCGGAGAATTCTACCGTTGGAGATCGGTATCGATTCGAAGAGATAATGAATCAACAGCGACGCGAGGAGGTCCATCGTGGAATTCCTGGGTTTGAAGATTTGGACTTAAATGCTTTGCGTAGGTTGTTGGCACAGTCGGAGGGACAGGCAGGGGCTATGTTTGAGCCGGCCCCGTCTCCTTTCTCTTTGGCGGTACGGGAAGCACCCCTTCCACCATCTTTCAGGGGGGTGGGAGATTTAAGGTTCACGGGAAGTTCTGACCCGGCTGAGTATATTGCGAGGTTTAATACGGAGATGGAGCTTTACCAGGTGGAGGACCTGACAAAGTGTAGATTGCTAGCCTCAACATTGCGGGGGAATGCTCATCAGTGGTTTCAAAAGTTGGGACCAGGATCAATCACTTCTTGGGATCAAATGCGGAGAATGTTTTTAATTCAGTTCCAATCTTCTATTGTCTATGCTCCCCCTGTCACGACTCTAGCCAATATAAAGCAGAGAGAAGGAGAGACTCTTCAATCTTATTTCAGACGATTCAATGCTGAGGTCCCCACTGTTCGAGGAGCTTCAGATGAGACCATCAAGAACTTTCTCATAGCTGGGGTGAGAGTAAACTCGGATTTTTGGAAAGAGCTTCAACGAAAAGAGCCGCTGACTCTTGCAGATCTCTATGCGCAAGCTGAACCCTTTAAGAGGGAGGAGGAAGCCCTGAAGAGAAGTGATTATCCTGAAACTAGTCGTAGGGGCAAACGCAAGGATAGGTCTCCAAGCCCAAAAGGAGATGCGAGGAGGAATGGCAGAGTTGATGTCAATATTGTTGATACTTGGGAGTCAGACAGATCAAGGTCACCTAGCCCGCCACGGTATCCTCCACCACCCCTATATTCTCTGAAAGATCAGGGTCATCCCCAGAACAGTATCTTCACACCTCTGGTGGCGTCTATTGGACATATTTTTGAGGTAACAAAAAAGGAGGGATTGTATAAGACACCCCTCCCCCTTTCGAAGAATGCTCAAAGAGATAAAAAGAGATACTGTACTTATCACGAATCTCATGGCCATGACACTCATCAATGTCGACAACTGAGGGAGGAGATTGAATTGCTCATTAGGAATGGGAAGTTGACCGAATGGGTTAGGAAAGTAAAAGCGGACGTCCCTCCTCGGGAGGAAACTAAGAGGGATGGTCCCGAAGACAAAGATAAGCCGGATAATCAGAAGAAGACAACGTTCGTGAAAGAGGCGAGCATTCACACTATTTTTGGCGGGCCTCATGTTGGCGGGAATGGAAGAAATGCTATGGAGAGATATGCCCGCGAAGCAAGGGACCCTCCCCTGACAAACGTAAATCACTTATCGGAAAGACCTCCTAAGCTGTTTAAGGGGGAGGATACACAGATAATTTTTTCTGAAGAAGACGCTAAATGGGTTCATCACCCACACAGCGATGCATTGGTGGTAAATGTAAGAATCGGAGCAAGGAGTGTTCATCGGGTGTTTATTGATAATGGAAGTTCAGTGAATATTCTTTACTACGGAACTTATAAGAAGATGGGGCTTCTTGATAAAGAAATGACTCATGGAACGACGCACATTTACGGCTTTACAGGAGATTCTGTACGGGTAAAGGGTACTGTGAGGTTGTCGCTCACCTTAGGGGAGGACCCTTATTCAGCTACTCAGGTGTTCGAGTTTCTGGTAGTTGATCAACCTACATGCTATAATGCACTGCTTGGAAGACCGGTCTTGAAAGAAATGAGGGTGGTGACATCAATTTATCATTTAGCAATGAAGTTTCCTACTCCGGTGGGGATCGGGTGTGTGAAGGGATGTCAATACGACTCCAGGGAGTGTTATAACAAGATGATGAAGTCATCTTCAAAAGGTAAACAACGAGAGGAGATGCTGGATTTCAAAGAAGAAAGTGCCCAGGAAACCTTGAAATCATTCGAACCTAGGCCGGTCACTAATATGGTCTATACAGTGGAATTTCCCGGCGATGATGACTTGGCTAGTTATGAAACATTAGTCAGGCAGGGCACCCCGCTCTTTCTGTTAGAGGCACCGCCCACTCTGGGGGAGACTGTGGAAGTTATTATGGGAAATTCAGAAGTGGAGACTGCATTTGGGGAAGAAGTCACAGTTAACAGAACAAGGCATAGGGTGTTGATGATTGGGGCTCCTCCTCTAGTCAGTCAAAATCAGTTTCGGGAAGGGGTTGTTGAGGATGTCACTGACGAAGAAGAGGAACAAAGAAGTATTAGGGCAAAAAAAGGAAAATTTGTTATGGAGTATGGAGACACTCCGGTGGTTGAATTTCCAGATGATCCAACAATTGGGAGAGGACTTAAATTGCCAGGGGATGAGATTGTTTCTGTTCGAGAAGTGGGTGAGTCCAGTGGAACAAAGAAGGTGGAGTTTGATTTGGATCCTCGGTTGCCTGAGCCCAAGAAGAATATGGGTCCAGCAGAAGACACTGTGCCGATTCTAGTGGACGAGAGAGACCCGTCCAAGGTATTGTACATTGGGGCGAGGTTAGAATCAGACTTAAGGGCGGGGCTAGTTAGTTTTCTAAAGGAAAATCTGGATGTTTTCGCTTGGAGTCATGCTGACATGGTAGGAATTGATCCTGAAGTAATGTGCCATCATCTCAACATTGACCCTTCTAGGAAGGGTGTTCGGCAGAAGCGAAGAGCGGTCAGTGGTGAACGGGCTACTGCCTTGAAGGAGGAGGTTGATCGGCTGCTAAATGTCGGGCTAGTTAAAGAGTCCTTCTACCCGGATTGGTTGGCGAATCCGGTTTTGGTAAAGAAATCCAATGGAAAGTGGAGAGTCTGTGTTGACTTCACCGATTTGAATAAAGCATGTAAGAAGGATAGCTTTCCTTTACCTAGGATCGATCAGTTGGTGGATGCTACTGCGGGGCATGCTTTGCTCAGTTTTATGGACGCTTATTCAGGATATAATCAGATACCAATGTATGCACCTGATCAGGAGAATACTTCCTTCATCACAGATAGGGGGTTGTATTGCTATATTGGGATGCCTTTCGGGCTACTCAACGCAGGGGCGACTTATCAGAGGTTAGTGAACAGGATGTTCAAAGATCAGATCGGGAAAACAATGGAGGTTTACGTGGATGATATGTTGGTAAAGTCAAAGGAAGCTGAAGATCATATCCGGCATTTGGGAGAGATGTTTCAGATCCTTAGGAAATTTCGTATGAAGCTTAATCCACAGAAGTGTGTGTTTGGTGTGGAATCTTGGAAATTTTTGGGATTTATGGTGAATCACAGGGGGATAGAAGCGAATCCTGCAAAGATACAAGCTCTTCTTGATATGAGATCTCCACGAACAGTGAAGGAGGTTCAAAGTTTGACTGGGAGAATTGCTGCCTTGAATCGTTTTGTGTCCAAGTCTTCCGATAAGTGCAGAGAATTTTTCAAAGCTATCAAAGGTGTTGGGAAGAATTTCGAATGGACTCCTGAGTGTGAGGAAGCTTTTCAGGCATTGAAAAATCATTTGGGGTCACCTCCACTGCTGTCAAAACCTATCGAGGGCGAGATCCTTATTTTGTACTTGGCTGTTTCAGAATACTCCGTTAGCGGGGTTCTCGTACGAGAGGAAAATGAAGTCCAATATCCTATTTATTACGTTAGTAAGAGGTTGTTGGAGGCAGAAACAAGGTATTCGAATATGGAGAAGTTGGTGTATGCTCTGATTTTGGCTTCCAGGAAGTTGCGACCTTATTTTCAGGCACATAGAATAGAGGTTCGAACAGCGTATCCTTTGAGGCAGATATTGCATAAACCGGAGACTTCCGGTCGAATGTTGAAATGGGCTGTGGAATTGGGGCAATTTGATGTAGAGTATAAGCCGAGAAGTGCTATAAAGGGACAGGCTCTTGCTGATTTTATTTTGGAATTTCCTCTGGCAAACGAGGGCGATGCCTTGGCCGTGATACCTAGCCCTCTGCCCGAGTTGATTCAGGAAAGGTCTACTTCAGCACCCTGGTGGACTTTGTATGTGGATGGTGCATCAAATAATGAAGGTGCAGGTGCGGGAATTGTCTTGATCAGTCCAGAGGGACATCATCTGAGGAGTGCGATTCATTTTGCTTTTCATGCAACAAATAACGATGCCGAGTATGAAGCTTTGATCTCGGGCTTGAAGCTCGCCCTCGAAATGAAGGTGGAAAATATAAACATCATGAGCGATTCAATGCTGGTTGTTTATCAGGTTAATGGGGGGTTTCAGGCTAGGGGACCCCGTACCGAGCTATACATGAAGTGTACCCAGAGATTGATGAGTTTGTTTCGGGAGGCGAGATTGGAGCAACTTCCTAGAAACGGTAATGAAGAGGCAGATGCTCTGGCTAAGTTAGGTTCTCAAAAGGAAGCCACTCTTTTAGGGGTTATCCCCTTAGAAGTCCAGAAGCAGCCCAGTGTCCCGGAGGTTGAATTAATGCAGGTTGATGTAGCTGTGCATGATACTTGGATGACCCCAATCTGGAAATATCTGAAGGAAGGAATTCTACCAGATGATAGAATTGAGGCTAGAAGACTTAGATATAAAGCAGCTCGTTATGTGGATTTTGGAGGTTCTCTTTACAGACGAGGTTTTAATCAGCCATTATTGAAATGCATAGAGGGAGAGGAATGCAATTATGTCCTACGAGAGGTTCATGAGGGAATCTGTGGAAATCACTCGGGGGGTGGTTCTCTTGCGCAAAAGATATTACGGCAAGGATATTTCTGGCCTACTCTTCGGGAGGATTCAATGGTTTTTGCTAGATCCTGTGATAAATGTCAAAGGTATGCCAATTACGTGAACAGTCCTGCAGCCCCTCTCACTTCTCTGACGAGTCCTTGGCCCTTTGCTATGTGGGGGATTGATTTGATAGGAGAGCTCCCTAGGGGGAAAGGAGGGGTGAAGTATGCTGTCGTGGCAGTTGATTATTTTACCAAGTGGGCGGAAGCAGAGCCTCTAGCTTCAATTACGGCAAAAAAGTTGGTGGACTTTGTTTATCGGTCCATCATTTGTCGCTTCGGGATACCTTACAAGTTGATATCCGACAATGGGAAGCAATTTGACAGTAAAGAGATGAGGCAGCTGTGTGAGAATTTGGGAATTAAGAAAAGTTTTTCTGCCGTTAGCCATCCTCAGACAAACGGTCAGACGGAGGCAGTGAATAAGATAATCAAGCACACGCTCAAGGCAAAGTTAAATGACAGTAAGGGGAGTTGGCCCGAAGAATTGCCTAATGTTTTATGGAGTTATAACACGACGCCTAGATCTACCACAGGAGAAACTCCTTTTTCTTTGACATATGGATGTGAGGCCATGGTTCCAGTGGAGTTGGGTGCAGGGTCTTTTAGAAGAGATAATTACCAGCCGGAAGTGAATGAAGTTAATCATCGTCTTTATTTGGATTTGGCAGAGGAATTCAGAACGACTTCTCAAGCTAGGTTGGTATCTTACCAGCAAAGAGTGGCAAGGTTTTACAATTCAAAGGTTAGGGCGAGGCCTTTAAAGGTGGGCGATTATGTTCTCCGACGGGTGATGCCTAACACAAAAATCCAGAATCATGGAGTATTTGGCGCTAATTGGGAAGGTCCCTATAGAGTGAGAGCAGTCTTATGGGAAGGAACTTATTATCTGGCCGATATGGAGGGGAAGCACATTCCGAGAGCTTGGAACATGGAACACTTGAAGAAATACTATCAGTAATGTATGTTCTACTTTTGTTATACTTTCCTTTAATTATTATTTTCATGAAAGTCTAGGGGGGTAGTGCATGTACTCTTCCTTAGCCAGGATTTATATATTTATGAATAAAACATGCTTGTTTTTCTTGATTGTTTTTTCGTTTAAATTCTGTGATGGATGACCTCCTTTAAGGAGGATTTTCATAGATGTATGAAACGATGGTCTCCTTTGAGGAGAGTTTTAAAATTAACTTCGGAAAATCCACCTCCTGTGAGGAGGGTATTTCTGGAATGGAGAACGACCTCCTTTGAGGAGGGTATCTCAAATTACCAAAGTCCTTGCAAAAACCGTACTTCCGGGGGGGATGTCCGTACTTCCGGCGCCTCATCAAGGCACGAACTTCGGGAAATCCACCTCCTGTGAGGAGGGATATTTCTGGAATGGGGAACGATCTCCTGAGAGGAGGGTATCCCAAATTATCAAATCCTTGCAAAAACCGTACTTCCGGGGGGGATGTCCGTACTTCCGGCGCCTCATCAGGGTTCGAGATTCGGAAAATCCACCTCCTGTGAGGAGGGTATTTCTGAGCTGCAAAATGATCTCCTTTGAGGAGAGTATCATAAAATTTATTAAGTTCTGAGGAAAATGACTCTCTTAGAGGGAGATACCCTCGAGAAGACATGGTAGTTGTTACCTTTGAAGTGAGAAATTTATTAGATTTCAATTAAATTTCATGAGTTGTTGAAGAGAGGGCGAGGTATAGAAGATAGACCTGAAGACATAATTAACCTACGAACTTCTAATTAAGGCGAGAATCTTATATCTAGGCAAGATTGTCAGTAAATAAGCTTGAAGAATATGCAAAAAGAGTTCAAGGACATAATTATAAAAGGATAAACCAAGTTATTACAAGGGCGACGTCTTTAAATGGAGGACGCGCACTCCAATCAGTTCGAAATAAGTTAGATGGATTGAAGAAAAATTACAAAGGGCGAGGCCATTATAGGAGGGCCCGCACTCCTATTGTGTGCAATTATCATGAGTTCATATAGTCAGTTGCCAGTAGTGTGAGTGGGCGAGATTTCTGTGGCATCCTTGTTCCGGGCTGTTTCCTTCTTTCTCGCCTCTTCGTCTTCGGCTGCCTTGAGCTCTGACTCTATCTTCTTGCGAAGATCATCCTTTGCAGCTTCGATCAACTCAGCATTATCCGCTTTAAATGTAATCATATAACCTGGAGTTGAGGGGGCGAAGTATTGAGCCCAGTTGTAATCAGGATCAGCTGCAAGAAAGTTCCGAAGATAGTCAAGGAATCCTGCACTATACGCCTCGCTTTGTCCTTTCCTCGAACTAGCAACAAGCAAGTCGTTCTCGCCTTTCAACTTGGCAACCTCGTCTTCATGAGATTTCTTTATGCTGTCGAGGTCGAAATTTGCCTTGTCTAACGCCAGCTGAAGCCTGTCAACGTCATCTTTTCTAGCTTTTGTCTCGTTGTCAAGTTTTCTCTGAACCTCGCCCATCTTGGTGCTGTGGGAAGAAGCCTCGCTTTTTAGCTTTTTAAGAGATCTCTCTTGATCTTTAATGGTCGAGTTCTTCATGGCGAGGACCTTTAAGCCATGATAAAAAGCATCTCCAAGACCCGCCCTAAAGCTAAACTCAGCCTCCTCGTCAGAGCGATTCTTTAGAAGCTTAACATCATTGTCAGTAAAATTTTCCGCAGCAACAGAGCCAAAGGTTGAAACAACCGAGTCAGAGGGCGAGTCTTCAACCACAATTCCTTTGTGCTTTTTGTGTGGCTGGTTTTTGGTTACCTCATCCCGCTTCCTATTCTTATCTTGTTTCTCGCCAGCATTGATAGTTGATGGAGTAGGGCGAGGTATGTTCAAAATGACTGAAGGAGAAGGGCGAGATTGATTAGCCATGGCTGAAGCTGTGGGTGCATCAGCGTAGGGGTTTCGCCCAAAAGGAAGTCTCGACATTTGACCTGCACATAAAGTGGATAAGTTATTCATACAAATTCTAAAGATATACCAGTAAAAATAAAGCGATTAGAGTTCTAAGTAAAGGGCGAGGTTGTGTTTGAAGGACGAGGTACCTTTACCAGTAAGCCCTTCTATTTGTTTTTTACGAGTACTTCTTTTAGTTCCTCTTTTGAATTTAACATATGGGATCTTTCCGTAACCCTCATTATAGAAACCATGGGTACGGAGGTTATCGGGTACCACTAAGACGTCGAGATCTTTCTTTAACCTGGGAAGTTGAGAAATAGCCAAGGCTCTGGCTGCAGCATCGCCTGTTAATTTTGTCTGGGTGGGTTTGTCTACAGAATAAATAAAATTACTTACAAGGGATTCAAGGACGAGATTTAAAGGACGAGACACTAATTTTTTAAGGACGAGATACTAATTTTTATAAGGACGAGATACTTACAAGGGTGTAGATTGAATTGAGTTCTAATCCTTGGAACGTCGTACATATAGAGAAAATCTTCTTTCCATATCTTCATATTACTGGGGTTACCAGTGATAAAGCCCTTCCTGTTATGACTTGGCCAGAAGGCGAGGTAGTAGAATCCCACGTCTTTCCCACATCGTCTTAAAGAGAAAAAATGACTCAGCTCGGCCATGGTGGGGGCATCGTACCCTTCATTTCTATACATCATGTACAGACCAATAGCTGCCCTATAGCTATTGGGAGACAATTGTACTGGGGCTATATTAAAATAAGTGATGATTTGGTGAAGGTAAGGATGCATGGGTGTTCCAAAGCCAAGCTCTATCAACTTGTTGGTTAGAACCATTCTCGGCGTTGGTAACCCCTCGATATTAAAGATATGCATTCTCATAAAGGAGCGAGGTCGCAGCCATTTTCCCTCCAGGTTATAATACTCAATTAGAAACATAATTTCTTCTGAAGATATTTTTGAGGCGAGTCCCGCACAGGAGATTCTGCTTTGGTCGAACCTATGTTTCATTCTAAGTGGTTCGCTAACATCATCTTCAAAATCAAGATCGAGGTCGGTTACACGGACGGGTTGTTTGTATGGGTTGTTGGGAGGGGAAGGTAATTCCATCGCGTAACGTACAGGCGAGACGGATAGCACTTCATCTGCATTCTCAATCTCAGCATCCTCAAAATCGATGTTATCTTCCTCCTGACTGGAGGTCTCGTCCCTTTCTGAGTTCTCGTCTTCCCCATTATTTTCTTCGTCCCTCGCTTCGTCGAGTATTCTTCTAAATTTTGCTAGATCTTTGCCATGACCCTTTCTAGAGGGACCAGGCTCTTGGGGATCTAGGGCAGCGAAAAAGCCGTATAAATCATCCTCCCCCTCACCCGTGTCGCCTAAATCCTGAGCGTGATAAACGCTTGCTAAATCATCAGCAACATCGTCCACATGAAGGCTATCGGAAATAGAGATGATGTCGTCCCGATTATGAAGAGAGTTTGAGGTCGAGGGCGACATTGACCCGGAATCAGGAGAAGGGTCCTCTCTTGACATCTGAAAGAGAGGGCGAGGACTATGTTAAAAATTTTTGACAACGGAATAAAGAAAAGAGTATGGTAAGGGTCCTCGCCCTCTTGGCTAGAAGCGGTCCTAAATGAAAGGCTAGCGAGAACATATAATTTACCCTAGGCGAGTTACTCTCATTATAAGTTATTTTGAAAAAGTACAGAACAAATCAGTAAAAGGACGAGAAGAGGGAAAATACCTTGTTAAAAGAAGTCGCCTTTAGTTGTAGGATGTCGCCTAGAAAAATGAAAGAACTCGCTTACAGTAATTACAGATCTCGCCCTCTGGATAAAAATCGACCAGCACTTCGTGAATTTCTGAGAATAAAACTTTGGGAATGAAGTTTAAGGGGGGATTTTATAGTGGTCAAGGAGAGAGGAAAGATGTGACACGTGGCACCCTGTAATTGGGAGGAGAGGAACAGGGCTCGAGGTATGATTATTCAGCGGGAAAGTTTCTGCGTATTTCTTTCTCAGAAATATTAATTTCTTTTAAGTTCGCCCTCTCGAGTGGGAATTTTTAAGGAATTTAGTTTCTCTTATAAAATAATTATTACAAGAAACTGGGGGGTAGTTGTTATACCCGAAAATAGTCTCGACTATTTTAGGTTTGCCTTGGAGATCTCGCCCTTATAAACAGTTGGCCTTAATTTTATAACGTCTCGCCCTTTATTGAAGCGATTACCGAATTTTAAGATTATGGATTACAAATGGGGTCCTTGAATCAAATTAGAGATTAGATCTCGTCCTTTGAGGATAGAACTCGCCCTTTTCTAAAGGATCTCGTCCTTGTCCAGAACTGCTTTACATCTATTTTATCTCCGTAACTCAGGGAAAGCGTTGACCCCGAGAATACCGGGTCAATAGCTTGACCAATACGTTCCGAGAAAATAGTTGGGCTTTTAACAAAGGCGGTGGCCTCATTTCAATGGGCTCCCTGAATAAGGAAACCTAGCCCATTACGATTACTTGTTCCCCAAGAACTACGTTTGGCTTGATTCCTATAAATAGGATACGTAGGCACATTGTATGTCACGATGCAAACCCTTGCGAAAAAGAGAGAATTCAATATTCGATCTATATTGCAGTAATCACATCATACAATCTCAGCCATTCATAAAGTATAAACCCCAACCCTAATTGTCCTACACCAATCACCGCATTCAATCATCGCCATAATTCCAGCAACCCTCCCCGAATTTGTTTTCCCAAATTCCTCCTTTAACACCAGCAATAACAGTAGTCCATAACACAACATTTCTGTGGTGCGTTTCATCAAATAGCTGAAGACCATTTAATTCAGGTGAAGGCCATCAAAGAACTTGCTGGTGAGTTCCCTCAGACAAACAGAGGCTCTGGTATATTTACTGCTTCAAATTCAGATTGCGAAGTGGTGTAGAATCGACGAGTACTCCGTACCAGAGACTGCATCGACTAAAACTGGGTTACCTTCTATTGATGGGCACAAGGAGCAGAGTAGCTGTGATGAAGATGATCAAGGTAAAAATGACAGGAAACTTAAATGCCTTCCTGTAAACATGAAAAGAGCCAAATCTGTTGGCAAGGAATCATATGACGAATTGAGAAACAAACAATCAAGCAATCAACCAAAGATTGTGGAGTTTTAATGATACTTTATTAACATGAACTCTGAGTTGCGAACTCTAAAGTTATATCTTTCATAATCAAGCTAAAAAAGTGATTGCAACCAGGTTTCTTCGACATCGATGATAATTATGTTCTCTTCAACGACCTTGTTGATAGATTTTTAATAGTCTGGTCTAAGGAAGCAACAACAGCTTGATGATCAATAATCGACCAACTTAATGATTTGGAGCCCAACTGGAACCAACAAAGAACTGGCGCACCATCAGCTATAACAGTCCACCTTCATTGAATGTGGTTGAAGAAATGCAAAATGCTTCTGAGCAAGAAGTCAAAGATTAGCAAAAGGGAAAAAGATTCCAGGTGAGGTGTGCTAATATCTCTTTAGCTCACACGCGCAAAGATATAAAGGAAAAAAAGACTATTTTACCCCTACTCTTATAACAGAGTTAATGATAAATAGATAAATAGACGATAGTACACGAAGTGTAAGTAAATTGTTTGTTCAATATTACACGTAATAGATTTTAAATTATAATATTTCAAATGGTGTCTTCAACAAAATTCAGGTACACAAAGTGTACTTTACTCTAACTTTAATTATACCAACAACACATTTTAAATTTCATTGTAAAAAGTAAAAACCAAAGGAATAATAACGGAAAAATTAACTTTAAAACTTTTACGCATTTCTTAAAGGGAAAATATAAAATTATATAAACACCACAACCCGTGAAACATCTTTCTATATATAATAGGACAACAGGTACTTGTCAAACCTACATCCTGAGCAAATAAATTAGTTCCGAACCTAACTCCGAACCTAACTCAATTATAATATTAAAAAAATATTGTTGTTCCAAGGAATTGAACCTATGACCTCTAATAATGAAACTAAGCTCACCAACCAATTTAGCTAGATGAACATTTATACTTACAATGGAATTCATTAACTACATACACAAATACTTTTTGGGTTATATTATGTTTGATATATTAAACTATTCATTTAAGATAAGATTACTTATATTACAACTTCTGCACATTGTTTTTTAATATTATAGACCTACCCAACTAAATAAATTTTATAGAAAATTTTCTTATATTTTTAAAACTAGGTGAAAAAATCGCGCTTCGCGCGGTTCAAGTAAAATGTTTAAAGAAATGCATGTATAACAAAAAAATAATATTATATGGAGCATTTCGGTTAACAATTAATTAAATATGTATATATATTAAAAGTTAATTTCAAATTATAACTTTATTCTGATTTAAAACTTAGAACTAATGTCAGCTTTAAATCTACAATTAATCACTGGTTTATAATTATTCATTATGCTTGAACATGTTATAGTACAAATTTTTTTGTTATAGGTTATAAAATTAATTTAATATTCTGCTACAGAATATTTTTTTTTTACAATTTACAAACTATTTTTGGAAAATAAATTAATTTTAGCATTACACAATATTTCTCTCATTTTTATAAAATACAATTAAAATTTATTACAAAAAAAACTAATTAATGATAAAATACATAAACATATTATGCAGAAGTACATAAAATAGTTCTAAAAATTCTAATTATTCTCATTTAAAGTTGTTCCTGCATTTATTATAACCCCTGGAGCCATCTTTCTACAAGACACTCCCAATTCCTTTATTCCGAGAGGTCAGAATGACAGGGCAAGACATGTTTAACAGAAAAGAGGTACCAAGGATGTTGACGATGAGTTCGAAGATCTTTTTGTATTAGACAATTCATGAAGAAATTAAGACACCTAATATTTCTTCTCTTTCTTCAATGTCGGAATGATTGTGTAATACTTTTGTTTTTAAACAATTAATTTGAAAAGACTCATTCAATGTGTAGATTATATATATTCTGTATCAGAAAGCAACTCTTAGGCCCTAAGAAGTGCACATATAGTCTATTTTCACTATGATTATACTATGATTTTATTTATGATGACACAATACATCTTGCAAGGGACATGAAATATCGAGAAAATGTTTACATGCACAAACATAATCACTTAGTAATCCTACAACCAATGTACTACACTAACCTAAATCTTATAGTTGCATATACCATCAGGGTGAGCCATTTTCTACAGATGTAGTCATGTTTATATTGGTGACATCAATGAGAATACGAGGTCTGAACCTGTTTCCAACCAAAAATGTTGTTCAGGGTCTTGAACATTAAGACAGTAAAAAAAAAAAATTTAGGTTGTCACGTATTAAGGTAATTTCAACAAAATAAATAGAAAAAGCTTACAAAATTCTTGGAAAAGCATTTATGTTCTCTTATAGAGTCCACTGGTCCTCTGCGCCAGACGCATCGTAGTCGTACACCATTTTCGGCAATTTTTGATTAGCAATGGCGTCTTACTTAGTAACATCAGTGACCTCCAAATCAGTAGTTGTTGATCTTGTGGTTCGTCTCTGAAATTAATTTTAAAGCCCAACTCGTGTTCTTATCAGAAACTAATATCTTGGGACCTAAAATTGTACTACTACTAATAGATATACATGGGACTGCCCGGGTGCCTGTGTGGCACTGCAACTTACCCGAGGGGTAGCAAGTACACCATACCAACCCATCTCCCTACTAATTTTATTCTCTGCTGCAATATACACTTCAAGTGTGGTTAATATTGTGGGAAGACCCTCGAGGGAAGGATACAGAATTTGGGCCTTCAAGGCAAATTTCTTTGCATCAACAAAATCTCTGTCTCCTAATTGTTTCTCGGCAATAGCTTTTGCACGATCAGATTCATCTTTGTTGCATTCCATAACTTTTAGAACTGATCGGCAATGTTGACTTCACAAAGCAATTCTTCACCAGAATTTGCTAAAATGCTATGGACAGAAAGACGGACACCCAAAATTCACAGGTAACAGATTCTATACCAACACAGCAACACACCTAATCATCTACTACGTGATTCAGACAAAATAAAAAAAAACAGTTATATTAAATAAATACCAGTAAACAATGGAATTGTACAATTAGAAATGGAAATGGCCACTAACATGAGATTTGCTACAATGCTATGGACAGAAACACGGACACCCAAAATTCACAGGTAACCGATTCTATACCAACACAGCAACACACCTAATCATCTACTACCTGATTCAGAAAAAATAACAAAAACCAGTTATATTAAATAAATACCAGTAAACAATGGAATTGTACAATTAGAAATGGAAATGGCCACTAACATGAGAAGAAAAACCTATAATCTAGACAAAATAATCTTCTACCGCAGCTCAAGCATTTCTTCTTTGTTTCCAAAGTCATCTCAATATTAAATTTCACTTCTTTGAATCAAAAAAAGCATGCCCCTAAATAACTTAGTTAAGACATGCAACACTGCCTTGAATTTCTTATTTAATCACACAAAATGACCTCAAAAACCAAAGTGCAAATCCTTCGGGACAACACAATTCACCATCCAATAAAAATACGAGTAAACATATCCGTTACCACAACTCAAGTGTTACTTCATTCTCCCAAAACTATTAAATTTCACTTATCGAATCAAAATTAGCATAGCCTCAAGTGACCTAATTTTAACATAAAACCACAAGTTTCTTAATCTAATCACACAAATGACCTCAAAAACCAAATCACAAATCCTCCCGGACCACAACAACAATTCACTACCCGATTAAACTACGAGAATTCCCCTAATCTTCCTTATTCATGTCTCGTATCAAACATGCACTATCATCACCTAAAACAACTACTAATCCAATCATCATTAACAAATTGAAATCATCAAACATAAACAAACTCCACACACTCAAACAAAACACACACTAATTCACCGAAACCAAAACCAAAACTCGAAAGCAAACGCGAAAACTCAAAATCACAAAACCACCACTTGAAATTCACAATCTGGCTTCGAGATCCAAACAAATTCAAACACCACACACCCAACTAACGGTCGAATTTCACCATACCAATTTCACACAGTCACTTAGATTCACTAACAAAATGCATTATATTAAAACAAATTGCATTAATTAAAATTAAAAAACAAACAGTGAAAAAAGAGGCTAAAGAAACCAGTGAAGAGAGCTGTGGTACTAAAACCCAGCTATTATTCTGCATAATCCATGTATGTATATTCATAATTTGATACACCAACCTGCATAATTTTGAGGACGAACAACTAAAAAAAAACCTTCGATATTTTAAAATTACTAATCCATGTATGTATATACATCACAGAACATATATACATAACTCTGTAAGTACGAATCGAAATTGAGCAGAAACAAACCTGATTAAACGAAAAATTTTCCCATAAGAGACGACCTATCGTGATTTCTTTCTCCACTGAGCCTGGCTTTTGTAGCTACTTGACTGTACATATGTACAACAATTAAGTTCACCACTCGATCGGATTTGGTATGCAGAAAGGCTAAAACTGATTGGGTTTGGGAGATGGAAAGCCAAAAGTCTGAAATTGATTGAATTCGAGAGATATTTTTTGACAAATTACTCTAAAATAGAGGAATGCTGTGAAAGGAGAGAAATTGGTACGAAGGAAGCTTAATCCCGCCACGTCATACTCCCGAGATTTTCCTTTATATAGATGTAAGATGGAGAAAATAGTATTTATTTTGAGATAAATTGTTTTGTTCATAATCTCATATATGAAATGCATAGATAAAATAATTATTCTTTGAGATCAAATATTTTTGGGAAATTCTCAATGGTACCACTGTACTTTTGGCTTTCTCCAGTGGTACCATTACATTTTTGACTCCTTTTAACGGTACCCTTAACAAATTGACTTTCTACCAGAAATACCATTATGTTATAAAAACGTTATAGAAACGTTAAGTAGGGTAAAAAGAACATGGTACCACTAGCAAAAACCAAAAGCACGGTGGTACCATTGAGAATTTCCTTAAAATATATTTGAAGAATACTGGTTGGCCCCAAACCTGTTCAAAAAATATAAGAACAATCTTATATTAAATCTACAATATATATATATATATATATATATATATATATATATATATATATATTAAATCTTATATTAAATTTAATTAAAAAATGTTTAAATCTACAATATATATATATATATATATATATATATATATATGCTTATACTCAAGGGAGAACCTTAGCTATTGAGAGATGGTTTGGAAAATTAAGCTATTAATTAATAAAAAATAGCATAAATTCCATATTTGTATCAAAAGGACATAATTGGAAAAACATAAACAAGCAATTAGCTCATATATGGAAGTAAATAATCGATATATGTTCTTTAATCGTATTCTTTGTTTCCAAAGTCATCTCAATATTAAATTTCACTTCTTTGAATCAAAATAAGCATGCCCCTAAATAACTTAGTTAAGACATGCAACACTGCCTTGAATTTCTTATTTAGTCACACAAAATGACCTCAAAAACCAAAGTGCAAATCCTTCAGGACAACACAATTCACCATCCAATAAAAATACGAGTAAACATATCCGTTACCACAGCTCAAGTGTTACTTCATTCTCCCAAAACTTTTAAATTTCACTTATCGAATCAAAATTAGCATAGCCTCAAGTGACCTAATCTATCTATTATATATATAATGCCACACCATGTACCATTTTAATCCAACTTAAATTACTATTTTTACCCTCTATGGATTAAATTTTTTTCAAAAAATTGTTGCTCATGAGAATCGAACCTAGGTCTTTAGGTTCATTTGCACATCACCTTACCACTAGGCTAACACATCACATGTGTGCCACAACATGTACCATTTTAATCCAACTTAAATTACTATTTTGACCCTCTATGGATTAAATTTTTTTCAAAAAATTGTTGCTCATGAGTTCATTTGCACATCACCTTACCACTAGGCTAACACATCACATGTGTTATAAGTCATAAAATATGCTATGTATGTTGGGTGATGAATGAAGAATCTTTGGTATTTTGATTTCTAAGATATTTTAATCATTTTTCTTCGTTTTACATTTACATATTTATATTTTATTATGTTATAGTTTAGTATACATGAGTGATATATAGTATTTGGTGCACTTAGATATTTTGAAATTATTCGATTTAATAAAATAATATTAATGACCCTCTATTATATATATAATGCCACAACATGTACCATTTTAATCCAACTTACTATTTTGACCCTCTGCATTCATTAATGCACATCAATTAAAATTCGTATTTAATATGTATATTCATTATTATACATCATTTAATACTATCTACTTAATTATAACACTTTTGTTATGTTGCAATTAACTAACCATTCGAAGAAATTTGTGTGTCGCAGAGTAAAGAGCCTTACAACTCATTATAAGTGATCTAACATTATTGAAGAAATAATATTGGAACATTAACTTCAGATTGCTAACAACATATATATTTTTGCTATACAATTTACAGAATAAATTAAGAATAAATTAATTTTGTGTACTGTAATTTAGTATTTTTACTTTATAGAAATGTGTCTAATACAATATTTTTTTTATGCTTTCTTGGCTCCGGTGCATTACTTGACAATCTGTAATATCAAATACAACATATACAAGATTTAAGCACGTTGGAAAAATAAAAAGCACATCTGAATGTTTTAATCAAAATGGGAGATCTTGAAAAGGGGACAAAATAAATGTTGGTTAGAAAAGAATGCGATAAACTGAAAAGAATTTTAGACATCACAATATCAATTGCTAATATTAATATCAAAACATAACGAGAAAAAAAAATACCAATTACAGTATAAAATAGAGCAATCCCGTGCCTTGCACGGGAATTGAAGCTAGTTTTAACATAAAACCACAAGTTTCTTAATCTAATCACACAAATGACCTCAAAAACCAAATCACAAATCCTCCCGGACCACAACAACAATTCACTACCCGATTAAACTACGAGAATTCCCATAATCTTCCTTATTCATGTCTCGTATCAAACATGCACTATCATCACCTAAAACAACTACTAATCCAATCATCATTAACAAATTGAAATCATCAAACATAAACAAACTCCACACACTCAAACAAAACACACACTAATTCACCGAAACAAAAACCAAAACTCGAAAGCAAACGCGAAAACTCAAAATCACAAAACCACCACTTGAAATTCACAATCTGGCTTCGAGATCCAAACAAATTCAAACACCACACACCCAACTAACGGTCGAATTTCACCATACCAATTTCACACAGTCACTTCGATTCACTAACAAAATGCATTATATTAAAACAAATTGCATTAATTAAAATTAAAAAACAAACAGTGAAAAAAGAGGCTAAAGAAACCAGTGAAGAGAGCTGTGGTACTAAAACCCAGCTATTATTCTGCATAATCCATGTATGTATATTCATAATTTGATACACCAACCTGCATAATTTTGAGGACGAACAACTAAAAAAAAACCTTCGATATTTTAAAATTACTAATCCATGTATGTATATACATCACAGAACATATATACATAACTCTGTAAGTACGAATCGAAATTGAGCAGAAACAAACCTGATTAAACGAAAAAAATTCCCATAAGAGACGACCTATCGTGATTTCTTTCTCCTCTGAGCCTGGCTTTTGTAGCTGCTTGACTGTACATATGTACAACAATTAAGTTCACCACTCGATCGGATTTGGTATGCAGAAAGGCTAAAACTGATTGGGTTTGGGAGACGGAAAGCCAAAAGTCTGAAATTGATTGAATTCGAGAGATATTTTTTGACAAATTACTCTAAAATAGAGGAATGCTGTGAAAGGAGAGAAATTGGTACGAAGGAAGCTTAATCCCGCCACGTCATACTCCCGAGATTTTCCTTTATATAGATATAAGATGGAGAAAATAGTATTTATTTTGAGATAAATTGTTTTGTTCATAATCTCATATATGAAATGCATAGATAAAATAATTATTCTTTGAGATCAAATATTTTTGGGAAATTCTCAATGGTACCACTGTACTTTTGGCTTTTTCCAGTGGTACCATTACATTTTTTACTCCTCTTAACGGTACCCTTAACAAATTGACTTTCTACCAGAAATACCATTATGTTATAAAAACGTTATAGAAACGTTAAGTAGGGTAAAAAGAACATGGTGCCACTAGCAAAAACCAAAAGCACGGTGGTACCATTGAGAATTTCCTTAAAATATATTTGAAGAATACTGGTTGGCCCCAAACCTGTTCAAAAAATATAAGAACAATCTTGGCCATAGGCTACAGTATGCAATAAGAAATTAGGTTGAATATTGGCCGCAAACCCTACTTAACGTTTCTATAATGTTTTTCAAATATAATGGTATTTCTTTTAAAAAGTCAATTTGTTAAGGGTACCGTTTAGAGGAGTCAAAAAAGTAATGGTACCACTGGCAAAAGCCAAAAGTACAGTGGTAATGTGGTACCATTGAGAATTTCCCAATATTTTTTTAACAAAACCACATATGAAGTACTCGTGGTTAATTTTGTTGTGAAATTTAATAAAAAATGAACTAAATTAAAATTGGTTAGTCAAATTAGAATCAATTAAACTATAGGCATACTAAAAATATGAATTTTAAGAAAATTTATAAAAAAAAAATATACAAATACGATTTGGATTACATATCGATTATTGGTTAATAATTATATATAATATATAGTTTATTTATAAGACTGTATGATATACAAAATATAGCAATTTAATTAGCGAAATAAGAAAGATGTGAAGTTTTGAAAGGAAATTTGAAACATTTATATATATAGGGTCTTGCTCAAATAAGAACCCATATTATTGGTGAGATATGAGATCTAATCTCAACCACACAAATTTTAAACTTTTTTAATCACAGCCACATATTTTATTTAACTAAAAAAAATAAAACAATTATGTATACATACAGATAGATATACGATCCATTCATTGACCAATTTTCATATGTTCTGTTTAATCAGTTCTCACCACACCTCCATCTCCGATCAGTTTGCCACCTGTCCCCGCCTCCACCATCCCACCCACCGCTCGAATGCCTTCCCTCCCTTTCTCTCTCTCTCTCTCTCTCTCTTCTCTATTTCACCTCCCTCTACCCACCAACATAACCACCACCATCACTGCCTTCACCCACCACCTGCCTCCACCCTGCCCCTACCACTTGTTGCCATCCCCGTCCTTTGCCCCATCTCCCGCCGCCGATTTGAATTAATACTCCGATTTGTGGTGATTTTTCGTTCTTATTTTGGGTGATTTTTTGTAATCTAAAATTTTGTTTATGGTGACTATGTGATGATTATTGTGTCGACGGTGGTGATTAATGAAGACAACGGTGGTAGTTAGTAGTGGTTGTGTTAAATACGTGGTGATTTTATGTTGAATTTGAGTGTTTGGAGATAGTGAGTGATGGTTTGTAAGGTAGTAGCTGGAAGTGTTGACCGGAGTTAGTAGTGCTCGGAAATGATGGTGGAATATGGTTGAAAATTCGAAGGAGAAGCTGGTGATTTTTGTGATTTTTGTTCGCCGGTGGTGATTTTATTCTGAACAGTGATGATTTTAATGATGGCGGTGGTGATTACTGGTAGTCGCCGGAGGTGGTGGTTGCCGGAAATGGCGGTCGTTGGTGGTGGATGGATGGAGGTACAGGGGTGAAATATGAATATTTTTTTTAAATGAATGTGTGGTGGAAGATGAGTGTAGGATATGGAAATGAGTGGATGAGATTAGATCTCATATCTCACAATATTGGGAAGTTCTCATTTGAGCAAGACCCTATATATATGTGTGTGTGTGTGTGTGTGAGAGAGAGAGAGAAAGAGATTTGTAATCCATGTCGGTTATCAGTTTAAATAAATAAATAAAATATATCATTGAGTTATGAGACGATACTATAATTAAGATTATGTATATAATGTTATATAACAGTGTATCTTCTTCTATATATAATAGGAGAACAAAGGGAGTAACTCAGAATTTAACTTAATAAGTAAGATCTTGTATGTTACAATAATTATTAAGGTCTTGTAATTTTTAAATGTATTGTAAAATGTCTAAAATTTCAAACATGAAAGCATTCAATTATTTGTTGCATAGTTATTTTCTTTTAAATGCTTGCAAAGACATATTTGCCTATTGAAGGTCGAGGAAGAAGTTGTTTTGGCATTAGAAGCCACAACGGTATTCACCCATACTTTTGGTGATCGTTATTAAGGTCTTGTAATTTTTAAATGTATTGTAAAATGTCTAAAATTTCAAACATGAAAGCATTCAATTATTTGTTGCATAGTTATTTTCTTTTAAATGCTTGCAAAGACATATTTGCCTATTGAAGGTCGAGGAAGAAGTTGTTTTGGCATTAGAAGCCACAACGGTATTCACCCATACTTTTGGTGATCGTGCATTCCTTACATACGAGTTCCAAATTTGTTTCATATATTTATAATGTATAAGAATATCATCAAATTATTCAAATAATACACATTTTCGCGATGTTTTAACAATACTAGAAATGGCCCGTACCTCGCAAACTTTTAAGCATTTCTTAAAGGGAAAATATAAAATTATATAAACACCACAACCCGTGAAACATAAGAGCATCTCCAATAAGAGTTGCCAAGAAGGTTGCCATAATCTATGTGGCAAGCAATCTTGGTTGCCTTCCTATTGGAGAGCCAAGATTGCCTTAAGGTAGCCAACAATTGTTGCCAAAAGTTGGCAACTTCCTCAAATGGTTAAAGTTCATATTTTTGTTTAAAAGAAATATACTAATATACCTATTTTACATGTCTTCCTTCAAATTTACATTATTTAATTACTCATATGGGGACCATTTATACAACTTTTAGAGTTGACAACCATTGGATCATTTTTCTATTCAAAGTTGTCAAATTGAAGATCAATTAAAAAATTATTTTTTTTTGATGATTTGACAAAGTTGGCAACTTAATTAGCAATTCCCATTCGAGATGCTCAAAGAAAGAGAAGGTAAACAATAATAATACCTTTGCCTTACCTTATCCATGCTGCAGCTGTTGCAATACTCTCATCCAAAGATGAATCTTCTTCTTCTTCATCTTGTCCAAACTCCCTCACTTTCATTTCCATTTCACTTTCCTTGTCACTATCATCATCAACAACAACGATGCAAAAGAAGAGTAGCTCTCACGTTTCCCCATAACATTTCCTCCCCTTTCCTTCCTCCTCTTCATCGCTCTCACACTGCCAATTTCAAGGTACTTTTATTTTACTAATATGTATTTACTCACATAATAATAATAATAATAATTATTATTATTATCCTAATACACTTGTGTTTTTGTGATTTTGATTTTGGATGATGATTTGCCTATATAGCTGATGGCTAATTCTATGGAAGAAAGTAAGGTGTTGGAAGGTAGTGAGGTTGAACAACTTATGGCCACTTGCATTTCTCGTACTCTTCCCCCTGCGTTGACGCTTGAGTACGGTCTCCATGAAATCGAAAAAGCTCTGAACCATCTCAAGTCCAATCCTCCTTTTGCTACTACCGGAATGTACAGGTTTCAGGTATACACATATATTTCCTAAAATAAGCTCCATCTGTTTCCTCAAACTGACTTATTTTTATTGTTAGTAGAATTTGTTTAGATTGATTTGCCTTTATAATAAGTCGAAATAAGCTAGTTTGAATGAGACGATAATGTACATTGTTTGTGTGTACACTTGTGCCAATTGATTTTGGTCCTGAGATAGATTTGCATTTGGAAATGTAGGTTATGGTGTCTCCTAGTACAAGAGCTTTGAATTGGTTTTGCTCGCAACCTGAGTCGTCAACAATATTTCCTCAATTTTTTATGTCTAATGAGACTGAGAACTCAACAAGTATGTCATTTCGTTTGGATACAATCAGAGGGGTTTTTGGAATAGGTGCGGCCGTCCTCTTTAAGGGATCATATTCTTCTGCTACAGCTGATTGTCCCTCTTTTAAAAGGTAAGTTCAATTCTATACAAGTTTATTTTCGTGGTCAGAATTTGGAGGTGAGGCGAGTTCATTGTGAGATTTTGTACCCAGTTAAAACTTATTTATTGCTCTTTTATATACCGTAGATACATTTTGTAAGGTAGTTGGTGATCGTGTATCCCTATATCTGTCAGTCTACTTACCAAACCAAAATACTTAATATATCGTACTTGGAAAATCATGCCCGTATGTCTATGTCTGTGTCTGTGTCTGTGTCTGTGTTATCGAACAAAACACACTTAGTATATGGTCCGGGGATGGTTAAATGTACCCAAACTTATTCCTCTCTAGTTCGAAAAATCATCTTACTACAGAAGATAGTGTGAATGGAAGTATGCATGCAACAAATTCATGAAACTAATTTAAAGAGTAGAATAGAAAGAAGTGCATGCCAAAAAAGCAGATTTCATAGATGAATACTCTTTCAGTTTTACAAGAGTACTTTTTCATTGATGTTCCCATACGGCTCAAACACGTCTTTTCATTAAGTTACGTATTTAGTTCATTTCGCATGAAGTTTTAAAATAGTTTCTAAATGAATATGGGTAAATATTTTGTACTTGTCAGGGTAGAAGCTCATATACCTTAGCATCTTAGGATTCACGTTTTTAGCATTTTATTCACCAATCCGACCGTATGGATGGGAAATTCACGCAAAAAAATGTGTTTACATCATATTTTAAATTTTACTCTTTCAGAGTTCAACTATTATGACCATACTTGTCAAGGTGTAAAGGCGAACCTAGGCGATAGCAAACCGCCTAGATGCCTAGGCGGTAAGGCGCCCGCCTAGGCGTACATTAGGCGAGTTAGGCGTTTTGCTATATATAGGCATATATTTTAGATATTATGTACATATATTGTAACTGGTTTTAATAATAATTACAATAATGTGAAGATTAGTGTATTTGATTGAATCAAATAGATTTTATATACTTTTACTTGTTTAATTTCGAGACTTTTGTCACGAGTACGATGGTTCAATAGTACAAGTTTATGAATTTTACCACTAAAAGGAGAAATAAGCAAAGTAGAATCATATATTAGAAAAAAAAAATTATCTATAGTTGAACACCTACCTCGCCTAGGCGCCGCCTAGTCACCGTCTACCTTGCCTAGGCGCCGCCTAGTCACCGTCTACCTCTCCTAGGCGCCGCCTAGGCACCGTCTACCTCGACTAGGCGCCGCCTAGGCACCGTCTACCTCGACTAGGCAATTAAAATCTAGGCGGTTCGGACGCCTTTTCATTTTTTACCGCCTTCCCGCCTAGGCGACGCCTAGACGACGCCTAGGCGACGCCTAGACGACGCCTAGGCGACGCCTTGACAACTATGATTATGACAGGATGAATTAGATTTGTATATAACTCTTTACCCACTATAACTTATGTGTATATATATCCGCCGTATCCCGTGCACCTCCATGTATTCTGGCACTAAGCACCTGCACTTCCATGCCCAACTCCTTGCTTCTTAGTGGCTTCCTATGTACACATGTAATATATATACGTATGTCTGTGTGCATTGTAAAAATTTCAAGTGGAACAAATTCAAGAGGGTAAAAATCAGCTGAAGAACGTTTATGTGGTCTTTCTGCAGATATTTTTCAGTTCATTCAACAGTCATTACGGCTTATGGTTATATGGATAAAATTTCTGATCCCGCTATCTATGGGACAGGTTTGTCTCACCTATTTATTCCTCAGGTAAGCATACGTCTATTTCGTGGAGATATATTTCAGTTGCATCACTTTCACTCTTTCTCTCAATTTTATTAAAGCATGAATGACCTAAAGTTTTGCTGATGTTATATTACATGCCTTATTCTGACAGCTTGAATTAATTGAGCTCGATGGGATTTCTATTTTAGCTATGACACTTGCATGGAATGACTCATCGCTTTGTAAGTTCGAGGAGGCTGCTGAAACTATTGAGTTATCATTGTACCAGGTATCCTGAGGTTGTCATCTCCACCTGTTTTTCTTTCAGTTCTACCATTTATAACTTTTATATCATAATGTATTATGTGGCTCGGGACCTTGAAGATCTATAAGCTCTCTGGTCTATATTTGAACAGAAATGGACTAAATCTTGTTTTAAATTTTTATCGAGCTTTAATCTTCTGAAGGATAATCATAAAAATCAGATTTTTTTTTAAATTTATAGCTGTTATAAGGTATCCACCTAGGCAGAAATAAAGTTTAGATGTTTGGTAATTGGTGTTTTGTATTGCAACTCCCAAAAGGGATCTTTTTATATGAGAAGACTTAACTTGTGGGTTATTAGAAGAGCAACAGTGTTTAACAATTGCAGATGAAAAGTTATTAAGTTTTCTACGCTCTATTAGAAGCAATAATTTTGTTTTTGTACAACTAGCCATTTTAGTTTATTTTGAAGGATAGTTAAGTTCTAAAACCGAAGGCAAGTTCCCTGAGATTCTGAACTACAACATACTGTCAGCAAGCAGAAAAAATTAGACTTGTGTGACATATCTAATTTGACCAATATAACAACCAATTAATATTTTATACAAAATCACAAGTTAGCTTTAGTAATCGTTGTGTTGTATCATAGAATTAATACGTTTCTTCAATTTAGGCCAGACATCATTTATGGCCCATCACAGAGGAAAGCCACAAGAAATACATCAGCTCTGCTCTTACAGGATCCAAAGTGCTGATAAACAACAATGCTCAAATGGTGAACTGCCTGGCTTTTAATATGTACAATAAAGTAGATAACTGTTGAAGTTTTTTGGATTTCTAATTGTCTGCTTGTTCGTCTTTCTCCGTTGTACTTTGCATATTATATATCTTTCCAGTGTGCTGCATTTTTCTGTGGTGACTTTTAGATTTACATGATAGTTTATCTATAAATTTTTGACTAATTGTCAGTATGCTAGTTCTTATAAATGAAGGTGTTATATCTTAAAAGTATTCTATAAGTTTGAAGTTTAACACTTTTTATTAGCAATTTAGATGTCCCATTTATATAATTTAATCAAGCAACGCAGTAAGACGTGTATAAGAATTTTTTAGCTTGGAATGTTGTGAATTTAACATAGATTGAAGTTGGCTACATACAATGTGAATCAGATAAATTTATTACCATAATTTCTCAACGGGATAGACTTCTCTGCCCACTCTTTAGCTGTAGTATGACAATATTATAGTTTTGATTTTCTTTTATTTTTTTCTTTGTTAATTATGTAGCAATCCTGCATTCCCATATCTAATGTATGATACTTCTAAAACTATAAATTTTAGGACTCGGATACACCTATAATGCACATTCGAGTAAACAAGTTATCCTGACAGATAGAATATATACTTTACACTAATTTGTTTAGCTAATTTTTCAGATTTACTAATATTATACAACTTGAATTTGTAGGTGTGCCTGAATGCTTTGTCTATGTGTGAAAGGGATCTTTTGCATGATCCCACCGAACTGGTATTCCCTTTATCCTGGTAATTTTCTACCTTCTGTAGATTTTAAGAACGCACATGCATGAAGGTGCTACTTGTTTGCGTCATTTATTATTTTTGGATGGAAATTAATTGAATACTACAACTTCAATGTCCCCAAATGTTTGCAGAAAAATGCTGCCTGCTCCCGTCAATTCTCTGTCAGACTTTCACCTACTACTATTTCTTGCAAAATGGTACGCCACAACTCATTTCATATTTTGATAATGCACAAAATGTACTCTCTTTCTTTCCGTTCAACTCTATGAAGACCGTATGCTTTATAAGATAATGTAGATGGAGTCAAGATTCTATGTGTTTGTCACTTTATGCAATATCTTAATGCGATAACTTCTTGGCATAATAACGAAGACCTTCATTTAGTGAGGGGAGAGCTAAGCAAATATCGCGAGAACCAAGCCGTACAGCTGTTCAATATCAAAAAATTGTTAATGTGTCCATAGCAGTTTCATACTCAATGTCTCAATGATAACAGTAACTCCACTGAATGAAAATATAGATAGTTTGATAAGAGCAAACTAATCCCGAGGAGGCACTTTTTAAAGCACACCACTAACCACTGAGTATAAGTAAAATGGTTGAGGACATAATTTCGGGTGCTACTCCACTGATATACAATTGCTTTTACCTGGTACAGGAGAAGAAAGTTCAGTTTCTTCACATTACCTGACAATCTATTAATATATTGAGACCATGACTGAAATGAGATTCTGTAATTGATTCTCAATATGTTATTCCTTTTCAGTATCCGTCAAATTATGTTGCTAAAATGAGTAATGCTTACCACGACTATGCAAACATCAATATCTTGTGGGCCTCCCTCATTATTGAAGAATGTTCTCGACTTGGCTTAACGGTGAGGTTACATGATGGAAATAAATGCCAAATCGTAAGACTTGTCTAATTTATTCGTCTTCTAGTACTTTTGTGTAGCTCCTGGATCACGATCATCTCCTCTGGCCCTTGCTGCTTCTGCTCACCCCCTTACAAATTGTACTGCATGCTATGATGAGCGCTCACTCGCATTTCACGCTATTGGTTATGCTAAAGGTTCGCAGATACCGGCAGTAGTAATAACGTCATCGGGGACGGCAGTTTCTAATCTTCTTCCTGCTGTGAGTTCTACATAACTTGTTAGCCCTTATCAAGTATTTTTTTCTATTTCTACGGTTACATTTGTTCTCCTATAAACTTATATCTTTCAATTATCTGATCTTGCTTTTGAGGAAGTTTGAGTTCATCAACTGGTAATTTGCAGGTTGTGGAGGCTAGTCAAGATTATGTGCCACTGTTATTACTCACTGCTGATCGTCCTCCAGAGCTTCAAGATGCTGGGGCAAATCAATCAATTAATCAGGTAGTTGATATGACCGGTTTCTGTAATATTCACTGCATTCTGGAGATTGAATATTTCAAATTGACAAAAGAAACCTTTCTGGCTTGGTTTCTTTCTACTATTAAATTCGTACTTAAGATTTTAAGGTAAATAGGAGGTTCAGCCACCTCCTCGTATCTGAGTTACCTCTAGAATCCTATTTGTTTCTCATCTAATGTAGATGCACTGTCAGTGTGCACTGTGCAGTAAACTTAGTATATATTTATATATCTTACAAATGATTTTATAAAAAAATTTAGCATAAGACTACAAAATTTTCTCTGGCATCGTCTACCTACTTAAAGGAATGGTTGAAGTTTTATGAAGATGTTGGTGTCTGCTTAGTAGCCAAGTAAATGTATCATAAGCATAAAACATCTGCAATGAAATTTTTCACTGAATTGGCATTAGTATCATGCTACTATAAGTTCGATGTTCTAAAGGTCATAATTAACTGACTTGAGTACAACAGTCCAGCAAAGATCAAGCTATACGAGTTTTTCATGATATATAGTTCTCTTGAGTATTGTTTATACCTCAAATGCTCAAATGCAACAATACTTGCAAGGGAAGGAAGCCCCAATGGCGAGGCATTCAACCATCCCAGTATGAGGTCAAGGGTTTAAACTTTAAAACTTGTATGCAGTGTGTGAGTGAACAATCTACGTTAAGTATTAGTATGTAACAGTACTTTTCATACATGTTTTGTTATTCTAGCTCTCTGTGTATCCCATTAGAAAGATTTATTAATATATATGCATACACACTAGTAGTTAACCCTGCTTGTGCAGTAAAAATCCTCATAATTGATACTGGTACATTCAATGATATTTTACTTCATCTCACATTTCTTTATTTTACTTCAACTGCTAGGTCAATCATTTTAGTCCATTTGTGAGGCACTTCTATGGTCTTCCAGTACCTACAGATATTATACCTGCAAGAATGGTACTTACTTCGGTTGACTCTGCAGTACATTGGGCAACTTCCTCTCCACGTGGTCCAGTTCATATCAATTGTCCTTTTAGGGAACCTCTGGAAAATAGTCCAAAAAACTGGACGCTGAGTTGTTTGAAAGGATTGGATTCTTGGATGATGAGTGCTGAACCATATACTAACTATATTAAAATACAGAATTCTTTTGCGACACATGGCTCTCTGACAAATGTTCTAAATGTTATCAAAGGAGCCAAGCGAGGAATTATACTATTAGGGGCAATTCATACAGAGGATGATATTTGGGCTGCACTTCTTCTGGCCAAACACCTTCTATGGCCAGTTGTAGCTGACATCTTGTCAGGTTTACGAATGAGAATGTCTGCAACTTCATTTTCTGAAATCAGTGAGAATTTTGTTTTTATTGATCATCTTGATCATACCCTACTAGCGAATGCAGTCCGGGATTGGGCACAGGCTGATGTTATTATTCAGGTATACAATACTATGGAATATGGATGAGTCAATGTTTAGATATAGTTTAGTTTAACAAAGTTCGTGAAAAGATATTGTTGCCGCTTCAGGAAACTGCGGTAGCTATAGAACTTTCTGGCAGGAAGACACGAAATGTATATGGTTTCTGTTTACTTTATTTGCTTAAATTGTTGATACTATGGTGGAAAGACTTTTGGAATTGAATATTCAAACGTCTAAATATTTGACTTGAGGTTAAGCAAATTAATATTCTTTTACTAACATAGTGCTCTCCTCCACATTGTACATCTATTATTTTTAGTTAGCATTATTAGTTGGTTACTGTGATTCCATCCTGCTCACAACTCACAACCACGCACACGTATAACAGATTGGAAGCAGGATTACAAGCAAGCGCATTTCCCAAATGCTAGAAGATTGCTTTCCTTGCTCATATATACTAGTCGACAAGCATCCGAATCGTCATGATCCTTCACACATTGTAACCCATAGGGTTCAGAGTTCTGCTGCTCAGTTTGCTGATCATGTGCTTAAAGCTTCAATAAATGGGGTCAGAAGTGATTGGATTTGTTTTCTCCGAGCATTAGACACAATGGTATATATTTTGTAGACCAGTTGTTTTCATATAAGTATCGTGATTTAACTTTTTTTTTTCTTTCAACATATTCATTATATTATGAACTGGGTCAGTTGAGGCTGATAAGTTTGGTAGGATTGTTGCGTAGTTGGGTGTATGTCACATTGCTGAACATACAAACTGAAACTACATGTAAAATTTCTATCTAAATTCAATTTATGCCAGATTTGGTTTGTTTTATTGTCTCTTCCATGGCTTGAGGAGGTAAATGCTGTAGTGAACTAGTTTTGAAGTATCTTAATAGATTCAGAAGATTCTTTATGCAAAATATAGGTTCAGAAGATAGAAGTCAGTTAAAGACTTAAAGTATAAGCTCACTTTCTTTGTTATTCATGATTCCAGTTGCTGGTAGATTTTAAATATTCAAACTAACTGGTACAGCTATAGCACTTTACTGGTTTGATGAATTAGTGGTGGTAATGTATAAAACACATGTTCATGTATATCTTCGTATATCACTAGCAAGTCCAGTGTAATTTATTACAGTTGTATACCTTTATCTACACTGTCATTACATCCTATTAATTGTATATCCTTGCAACACCATGTAACATTTTGTTGTTTATTATCTACTTGATATCACTTTGTGTAGGCTGCAAACGGTATTGTCTTTAACCAATTTTAAATAGAAAATTTTAATTTAGACATTATATGTAGTTTATCTGTAATATTAGTACATTTCAACCAAAAATGACATTGGTGCTCATTACTTGGTTGTTTCAGGCTCTACTCCAAGGTTTTTCTACATTACTTCTAGATAATATTTTTTCTTGTTTCATAGGTTTCTCGGGAAATTTCGTTTATGATTCATCAGGAGCAGTCGTTGACTGAACCCTATATTGCACATGTTATTCTTGAAGCTCTTCATTGTGGATCAGCAGTGTTTGTTGGAAACAGCATGCCTATACGTGATGCAGACATGTATGGATCTAACTGGACAAATTGCATACATAGTAATGAAATTCTTTTAAGCTCAGGATTACCATGTCATGGGATGCAAGTGTCTGGAAATAGGGGAGCTAGTGGTATTGACGGTCTGCTTAGCACTGCTGTTGGTTTTGCTGTTGGATGCAATAAACGAGTGAGTACTTCCACTTTGTTTAAAAGATTAGGTCACTTGTCTCAAGTTGATTGATGTATATATTAGTCACTTGGCAGTACCTTGGTTCTTACTTCTGAATTTATTAAGGTACTTTGTGTGATTGGGGATGTTTCTTTTCTGCATGATACAAATGGACTAGCACTATTGAAACAAAGGTAATATATTGTCTATCCTGGATAGTGTTCTTCTCTCTCCTAGTTCTATCTTTGTGCGTGAAGGAGATACATGATACTCTTCTGAGTTATGATTGCCTGACGACCTTTAACCTGTAGCTAGCAGAGAAAGATAGGTATTTCAGTGCCACAAGAGATCAATGTTTAACATTTTTACCTGGTTCTATCCCATGCATCTTAATGCTATAGAGGGTACTATTAACCATGACCTCCTAGTGAACAAAATTAAGGCACTCTCTTTACTTTTGTGTGATTGTGTGTCCCGGCCTCCCGGGTGCAGGGGGTTACTATTGTATAAGTTGGCTATATGTCCTTGTATCATTGTTCTGATATAATATTGAATGGTCATCATGGCTTATTTATCTAATTCCAATGTTTTAGGATATCCCAGAAACCAATTACAATACTTGTGATAAACAACCATGGTGGCGCAATTTTCAGTTTCCTTCCTGTTGCAGCTACAACAGAGCAAAGAGTACTAGAGCAGTTTTTCTACACTTCCCATGACGTGTCAATTCAAAAATTGTGCTTGGCACATGGGTAAGAACTAAGTAGCTTTGTTTATAGTTGTTATTTTTGCAGTATGCTTTTATTTTTAACTCGATGATCGTTGATGATGATTTGACAACCATGTTCCAAGAAAAAGTCTGCCAGTCATAGTTCAAGACTAAATGATCTTAAAGGTTAATCATGACTGCATGCTTACACTAACACAATGACACTGAACCAGTGAACCTTAATGAATCGCTATCCAACATTGGACTTTGACGAATTTGTCCGGGATTTAGGAAGATAAAGTTACTTGTTTCAATTTCTTACAAAAAATTGCAAAAGAAATATATATTTACTTTTTTCTTTTTGCAATACCCTATGGCATTCATTCCAAACCATATCCCCTTAATTTCATTATCTAGTACTAAAAAAATTTGTGATGGCAATTCCCAACTGATTATTTGTATATTTGTTATATAATCATTTATTGTTTTAGTGGAAGCTGCTATAGGTGAATTTGTTATATATTAATTTTAAAGATTTTCCTGAAAAAATATACCCCCAAGCTAAATGATAATGATTTGGTTCTTTTTGGCACGAATCTATCTTTCTTCAGCATTAAACATGTGCATGTTCACACAAAAAGGGATCTGCAAGATGCTCTAATCACTGCTGAACACGAAGCCCTTGATAGTGTAATAGAAGTTGAGAGTTGTATAGAAGGGAACACAACTTTTCACAGGTAGTCTGCATCTTCTTGCTTCAATGTTGAAAGTTAGCATTTCATATCTGTGCTATTCTAATGCAACATTATCTGCTTCTCAGCTCTTTAAAGAAATTTGCATCTCAAGCAGCAGATCACTCTTTTAGTGTCCTATCAAAGCTTTCACTCTCTGATTCTTCCAATAAAGGATCCACGTGTTCTACAATTTATAAGATGGAGTATTCCCTGTACAGGTGTGCTTAAAATTGTTAGCATTTAGTAACTAGAAGTTTTGAAGCATGATTCTTTAACCTTAAATTGCTAACCATATTCTTTTACATTATCACTATGGCAGAATTAGGCTATGTTCTCCACCGACTTCAGCTCGTGTTGGTTATGATACTACCGCATTTTACAGAGAAGGATTTGTTTTAGCTTTGTTTCTTGAAGATGGAAATGTTGGTTTTGGCGAGGCAAGCTTATATTTTGGCTTCTCTATCTGTTAGTATTTTGGAACACAAAATAAATATTATTTGTTTTTTAATCTTATCGTTTTTTACAGGTGGCCCCTCTTGAAATTCACAAAGAAAATCTTCTAGATGTGGAAGAGCAACTTCGATTTCTTGTGCATGCAATCAAAGGAGTTAATATTGAATTTATGCTTCCCCTTCTAAATGGCTCATTTGCATCTTGGATATGGAACAACTTAGGAATTCCGGTAGGCATTAGCTTTATCCAATTTTAGTGTTATACATATCTGGATATCTGTAATGTACTGGTTGTTTCTCAAGTTTGTGTTTATTACTATACTGAAGTTTCCTATGGTTTCCTTCCCTTGACATATAGCCAGGTTCTATTTTTCCAAGTGTTCGATGTGGTCTGGAGATGGCGATACTCAATGCCATTGCTGCCGGGCAAGGTTCCAGTTTATTAAATATACTCCAGCCACTGACAGAGAATGAAGAACAAACATCTGCAAGACCACTAAATGTGCGAATATGTGCTCTTCTTGACGCGAAAGGAACTCCCTCCGAGGTGGCTTATGTTGCTGGTACACTTGTCAAAGAAGGATTTACTGCAATAAAGCTAAAAGTGAGCACCGTTTGTGAATATTGGTGCTTACTAGTTCTGTCTAGAATAAATTTTACGATCCTGTTTCCAGTAGCTTGTTCAATCCCCATTTATTATGCTTTATGCCATAAACACTAAAGAATTGAATCTGGGTGTATCCACAGGTTGCACGTAGAGCAGATCCTACTGAAGATGCTGATGTCTTAAAAGAAGTGAGAAAGATAGTTGGAAGCCAAATTGAACTGCGTGCTGATGCAAATCGAAAGTGGATCTATGAAGATGCAATACGGTTTGGTTCTTCTGTAAAGAACTGTGGCCTGCAATATATTGAGGTTCTCTGCAGCTTGTTTCTGACCCTAATGTCTGGTCTACCTCCTATTACATAAATTTGTAATCATCTGTTAGTGAGTTAATTCGTCACAATCCTTATGATACATGCAATCAAAGTGATTAATATATTACCATATCATCTATTCGTATTGGAATCATAGTCTATGTCTATGATAATTTATATGTAAAATGCTAATATTCCACTATTGTCAGGAGCCTGTTAGGGATGAAGATGATATAGTCAAATTTTGCGAAGAGACTGGTTTACCTGTAGCACTTGACGAAACCATTGACGGCATTCAGGGAAATCCTTTTAAAACTCTTGAAAAGTTCAATCACACAGGAATAGTTGCCATTGTAAGTAAATGCAGATTTGAATAAATTTTCCAGTTAACAAATCTCTATAGGAAGATGATGTATATGATCATTTATTTCATAATATATAAAAGGTGTTGAGCTTTTCATGTGAAAAAGATTTTAGTATATTTAATTTAAGAATCTGATAAAAAATAGGATGATCACATAATATTATTCGTATCAGCCCAAACTCAAATATTTTATCTTTATAAAGCCAAATAAAAATTTGGAACTTGGAACTTGGGAAACTTACTGAGTTAGGTTTTACAAATGTAAGCATTACTTCTTAATATCAGAACTGGCAAGGCAGAAAAATAAGTTTTGGTAGAATTTCTTAACCATAAGATTGACCTTTATACTGAACTGTTTAATGTTTAGCCATTGCACATTTGTTAAGTTACGCATTTTATATTAAGGTGACAGTAGATTGTCTAGATAGATAAAGTTCTGATGCTTTTCTTACATGAAACAGTTACCACCTAAAGAAAGATGCTCTTTAGAAATTTCTATAGATCGTTCTATTCGTGCTTGAAAAAGGACGTATAATTGATGTTCTTTTGCAGCCACAGTATCTCATCTTGATATTTGGTTGCACAAGTTTGCTGGGTTGTTGGAACAAGTGCCTGATTTTGTTTATGATTACCATATTTCTAGGTTATTAAACCAAGTGTGGTAGGGGGATTCGAAAATGCAGCATTAATTGCACGATGGGCTCAGCAGCAGGGGAAGATGACTGTTTTGAGCGCTGCATTTGAAAGTGGTCTTGGTTTGTCGGCTTATATACAATTTTGTTCTTATCTCGATTTGCAAAATGCAAAAATATATAAATTGATGAATAAGGAACCAGCAGTACCTGTAGCACATGGTCTTGGAACTTATCGCTGGTTAACAGACGATGTCATTATAAAGCCTCTGAGTATTACTCGCAATCCTTATAATGGCTTCATGGAAGCCTCTGCTGCAGATGCTGGTCGACTCTTGCAAAATGTTGAAATCAATCAGAATTATATCGTCAGTAGGAACCCTGAGGAAAACGGTCGTACTTACCAGTTAAAAGTTGATTCAGAGTGTTTCTCCATGTCCATCAATGTGCATGAGATTGGACAAATTGCTGATGTAAGTATTTGATAGATTGTTTCTATAGCATAATCTCAGTTTTATCCACCCTGTTGTATCTTCTTTTGAAGAACCCTGTTTACTTTGACAATTATCACATGCTCAACTGGCTACCCTTTGACATGGGTACATAGTATCTGCATATGGAGAAGAAGGTCCTACCCAGATATCCATACATAAGAATTATTTATATGCTCAAATGGGGATCCAAGTAAAAGACGTGTACTTACATAATGTGTTATTTATAGTTTGATTTATTGCTTCTGAAATCTATACAAAATATCTACTTTCTTAATTCCCCAATTATTTTTAAGCAGGAAAATGTTGTGGTGTTTCTTCATGGCTTCCTTGGAACTAGTGAGGAATGGATTCCTATCATGGAGGCCATCTCAGGGTTTTCAAGATGCATTGCATTTGACCTCCCTGGACATGGAAAATCAAAGGTTGAAGTTGAGGCCGTAAATAAGCCAGTAAAAGAACATACTTTCTCAATTGAGGCAGTGTCAGATATAATTTGCAAGTTTCTTTCTTCTATCAATGCACACAAAGTAACATTAGTTGGTTACTCAATGGGGGCAAGGGTTGCTCTATACATGGCCCTGAGATGCAGTGATATGGTAAATGGATTTGATGGTCTGAAATTTTTTTAAACTGAATTACTCAAGTTTGTGAACTAATGTTTAACATATATTTGTTTTCTTTTACATAAGGTTAAAGGAGCTGTTATAATATCTGGAAGCCCTGGGTTGAAAGATGAGCCTGCTAGAAAAATTCGTAGAATCAAAGACGATTCCAGGGCTTCTTCACTTGATGCATATGGGTTAAAATACTTTCTGGACACTTGGTATGCGGGAGACCTGTGGATCAGGTATTGGTGGGCATGTTTATTTATTTATTTATTAATTTAAATGTTTTTTTTTACATTTACTGTATTGTTGGGCATGTTTATTTATTTAAATATATATGCCATTATTTTAGAGAGGACCTCTTTATATGGAGAATATGAGAGAACTACTAATTTTATATGATTCTATAGTAGAATCAAAGTTTTAATTTTTGGTTCTATAAAAAAAGACCAATTTTTTTGGTTCTACAAAAAAAATAAATTCTGATTCTGTAACAGAACCAATGCTGACGTGGCATGGGTGCTGACGTGGCACTGCTGACGCCATCTGCCACGTCATCACTGCTGATGTGGCAGTGTCACATCATCAATACTGACGTCACTGATGACGTGGCACTACCACATTCACTGCCACGTGCCACGTCAGCAAGTGCCACATCAGCAGTGACGTGGCGATGTCAATTTTTTTTTTTTTGGAAAAGTGTTTTTGGAAAAAAAATAAAAAAAAATTTGGTTCTGTTGTAGAATCAGAAAAAATATATGGTTTTCTCATTTTTTTCATAAGGAGGTCCTATGCCATTACTCCATAACAAATACCCTTATATAACAAACAATAAAGAACACCTTAGATTTAATAGATCCATTGGCCCCGCCAGGGGCACCCAATACAAAAGTTATTTTTTTACCTCTATCCATCCAGCAAAAAAAATAAAAATATTGTTCATGATGACGTCACCGCGTCAGCATGAACAGTATTTTTTTTTTTGGATTGGATAGAGGTAAAAAATGACTTTTTGTATTGGGTGGCCCCGCCAGGGTCATTGGAGGGTAAATGCTAAAAATACCGCTTTTTCAAAAAAAAAAATAATGAAAATACCGTTTCTTGGGAGGGGTGCTAAAAATAACGATTTTGTTACGCATTTTGGATTGGGGTAAAGGGCATTACGCATTTTGGATTGGGGTAAAGGGCATTACGCATTTTGGAATGGGGTGATAGCAGTTACGCAAGATAAAATGGGGTAATCCATGTATTGTTGGGCTGGAATACGCAAGTGGCTGTTGGGTAAGGCAGGATACGCATCTTACACTTGTGTATCGCCTGTAACGCAGTGATCGTCATCGTCGTCTTCCCTAGAACGAAGGAGGCGATTACCATGGTTGTCACGTCGGTAAGTCGAGTCGAGTCGACCGGGGTGTGCGGCAAGTCGAGTCGTGACTAGTCGAGACTAGTCGTAGACTAGTCGACACTAGTCGACATAACATAAAATTAATATATATTTTATATACTTAATGTATATAATTTTTTTTATTAAAAATTATATATACATACAGAAAAAAATTAAAAAAAAAGATATCCAAAATACTTAAATTTTCAGAATGTTATTTATTAATTAATAAATTTGGAATTAATTGCAACAAAAATTGGATATATTAATTCTCAATATGTATTAGAAAATATACAGATTTTCAAGCAGTTTGGAGGTATTACATCGCTTTGATGATAAAATTGCACTTAAAAATAATACTCAATGATAAAAAGTTTCCATGAATAAAATAAAAAGGAAATGGGCACTTGCTTTCTAGCAGACACTGCATTGGAGCAGTTGAAAAAAAAGGGTCAAGCACGCCCTCTCCAATTGATCACTTTTCTTTATTTTATTATTACATATGCTAGTAAAGTGCTGTGATTGTACCATATAAACTGTTCACATGTGCAAAAAGTAACTTAGTCATCACTGTCCAAACAAGTTGAATTGAATTGTACACAAACAAGTTGAATAGTCAGCTGAAGAACCAGATGTTTTCTAACTTTTGCTTTTGCTTTTCATTTCTTTCTTTTGTTAAATAAACAAACGACCTGCCCATTCTATTTCAATCATGTCTCTTCTTACTTTCAAAAAAAAATCATTCCTCTTCTTCTTCTTCTTTTACTTTACTTCTGTAAACCACCGAAGCAAACACCTTCCCTTCTGTGAACAACATTAAACTCTTCTGCATAACTACAGAGAAGATCAGTTCCTTTCATAGATATGGGTCGGGTTTTTTGCACCAATCGAGCTATTGGATCGCCTAGTCGACCCGACTAGTCGACCCAGTCGACAAGTCGATCACCAGTCACCCGAAAGAGCAACAAAAACCAAGTCGAGCTCACCAGTCGATCATTACAAAACGACTTCTCGACTAGTCGTCGACTAGTCGCGACTAGTCGAGCGACGTGACAACAATGGCGATTACCGGACGATTTTCTCCGATTTGACCATAACTATCTGTTCACCACCATCCCTTCATTTTTCAGTCCCATTCTACATACCAATTGAATCGAAATTTGATCACCTACAACCCTAAACCCTTTTTAATCAATTTCTAATCACGGATTTGAAACACCCAAATCGCAACCCTAGGTTGTTGCAATTTTCCGATGAGATCGGTGACAGCCCCTGCGGGGCCGGAATCCATGAAATAAATACATCAAGATACGATAAGTAAGGACGAGAACGTTGGTTGTCTTGTTGTTGTGGTTTTTGGCCCGGGAAATGGTGATATTGATCGGAGAAGCAGCGGCGAAGCAATGGAGATTGGATTGGAGAATTTGACGACTGCTACAGTACGTACGAGAGATACGCATTTTGTATATACGTATATGCAATACGCATATGCAGATTGGGTCACCAAATGGGTATAAATCACACCCCTTTGCCGAATATGGTATTCTTGTTTTTTTTAATAAAAAAATTGTTATTTTCAGCATTTTGTCGTCAGTGGATCTGTTAGATCTAAGGTGTTCTTTATTATTTGTTATATAAGGTGTTTGTTATGGAGTGCAACTCATATATATATATATATATATGGGAAAAGAGTATCTAAAGCAGACAATAGAGATTTCGCAAAAAAAAAAAAAAAAAGCACACAATAGAGAAGTTCTCTATTAGTGTGGCCTAAAATATGATAAATTAATTATTATTTGAACAATCCAACCGTACGGATGTTAAATTCATACAAAAATATGTGAATGTACAAATTTTCGTGTAATTTAATTATTTGGAACTATAAATTTATAGCAATAAGATTATGATAAATCCGTGTCGTTGAATATATATAGAAAATAGTATTATTATAAAAGTGATGCTCTACTATTTCAAATCTATACTATCATATAAATTCCAAAACATTGAAAGTTTTGGTACTAAGTGAATTTACTTATTAACCCTTCATTATAAAAAAAATATACTCCCTCCGTCCCTCTTTAGTTGGCACATTTGCAAAAAAAAAATTGTCCCTAAATAGTTGTCACATTCCTTGTTCCAATACATATTTTTACCAATTTTTCCATATATACCCCTTTATTTAATGTTAAGATTAAGGGTAAACATGTAAACAAATTACATAATTAATTCTTTCTTAATATGTGTGTTTTTTGCAAATGTGCCAACTAAAAAGGGACGGAGGGAGTATATGATATCTATACTATTAAAACTTCTAAAAATAAATAATAACATAATATAAATTAATGGTAAGTAGTCAATTGCCTTTTTTCGCATTTACTTTTAATTGAAGATATTACCATTTATTAACTCCAAAAAACATCAATCATATCATATCTTCCAATCATTAATATTTTCTTCCAAATTAAAACACGTTACCCTTTTAATTTAAAACTAATCTTATAATCATTAATATATTAAAAGTCTGACTTCGAGTGGGTTTTTGATTACATATATGCATAGATTGGTGCATATAAAGATGTTGTGTATATGTATAGATTAATATAATATCATATTTTTCAATTATTAATAAATATATTAAAAATATGTATACGCTGTTTATAATAAGAAAACATTAGCCAAAACATTAAAAATTTTGAAACTTATTTTTTGGTATATGTTTCTTAGTATATCGTGAATTTACTTATTTAACCTTTATTATAAGAAAAATATATACAATATCTATACTATTAAAACACCTAAAATAAATAATAACATAATATAATTACGGTAATTAGTCGATTGTGTTTTTCACATTTACTTTTAGTTGAAGATATTGCCTTTTATAAACACCTAAAAACATTAATCATATCATATCTTCCAATCATATCATATCTAGCAATAATTAATATATACCAAAAAATTTCACATCATATCTTCTAATCATTAACAAAATATAATAAAAATCAAAATCGTTAGATCTAATGATTAAATATATTATATTCAAGGTTCGAATCCTATCAACGACATATTTATTTTAAAATTTTATAATATAAGTTTTAAACCATGCATATCATTAATTAAATTTATATTAAATTATTAATATTAAAATAAAAATAAAATATTATAAATAATGATTATATAAAAATATATTTATAACATAAAATAAAATTTGTTACATATCAAAAAAAATCTGTGCATCGCACGGGTTATAAACTAGTATAATAAAAATTTGTATACAATGTTATTTCGACATAAACTTTTCATCTGTACGGTTGGATTATCAAAAATAATGATAAAATACAAGATTTAAGGTGCACTAATAGAGAACTTCTCTATAGTTTGCTTTAGAAAATCCATGCCCTATAGGTGTATATATACATAGAGAGGTGCTCAAATGAGACCCCCTTATAATGAGACCCTCTCTTATAATGAGTCCCCTCATATATCTTTTATTCTAAAGGGCCCCGTCAGGGGCACCCAATACGAAAAAGTCTTATAATTCTACCCTCTATTCATTCATCAAAAAAAAAAATTTAAAAAAAATAATTTTTTTTTTCAAAAAAAAAAATGATGACGTGGCAGCAGTTTTTTTTAAATTTTTTTTGATGAATGGATAGAGGATATAATTATAAGCATTTTTTGTATTGGATGCCCCTGGCGGGGTCCTTTAAAATAAAAGATATATGAGGGGGACTTATAAAGGGTCTCATTATAAGGGGTCTCATTTGAGCAGCTCCTATATACATATATATATATATACATATATATATATATATATATATATATTTTTACATTTACTATATCTGAATCTACTGGTCTCTACTTGTCTAATCGCTTGAGCACTTTGTTGCAATTTTGCAGCTTAAGACGTCATCCAAAGTTCAAGGAGATAGTTACCAGCCGCATGAAACATTATGATGTTCATGCTCTTGCGAAAGTGCTCTCAGATTTAAGTGTTGGAAGACAACCGTAAGTTTATTTAGCTTTTTAGTTTATGAACATTTCCATGTATTGCATTTTTCAAAGGTATATCGATATGAAAATTCACAGAATGCAACTTAATCGATTGATTTTTCTCTTTACATGATAGACCATTGTGGGAAGACTTGAAGCTCTGCAAATCACCCCTTCTGTTCATTGTCGGTGAAAAAGATGATAAATTTAAGCGACTTGCTCGCCAGATGTGTTCTACAATCAGTCAAGAAGCAAGTAGCAACAGGAAGTCCACGTGGGAAACAGTAATAATCCCAGACTCTGGGCATGCTGTTCATTTAGAAAATCCTCTTCCCGTTGTTAATACAATAAGAAGTTTTCTAATGAATAAAAGAGTTTGATCGGAAAAAAAAAGAGATATTTGAGTCACTTGGAAATGTAGTTCTTATACAAATGTTACAATTTTAAGGAAATATAACAATTTTGTTCATGACTAAGAAAATACCGTATATTTTAGGTATTAAATTCTTTTTATTCAGGCATGCATAATAACAGAAACAGGACTTTAGCATTGTGTGCCTATTGTATAGGCTATATATATCTGCAAATTTATGATTTTATAAAAACTGGTAAAATCAATTAATAATTATACTCAATGTGATTTATTACTTGCATCCATAACCTTGAAACCGCATGGAATGGCACGAACAACACATGATTCAATGTAGCGTGGGCAGCATTTACTACATTCACAAGTTGAATGAGCCGAAGCAGCTAGTGGTTGTAACGTTGATCAGGGCTAGGAGTGTCGGCGATATGATTCTCAAATGGTGGGCACTTCTCACAAATACACTCCCCATTCACACAGCAATTTGCAAAGCCTTCACAAACTTGCGTACAATTGATCATTCTTGGGCAATGAAATGTTCCCCTTGCATATGTTCCTCTCATTCTCCCTGGCCCTGCATTTCACAAGATTTAATCATCTTAATAAGTTGCTAAAACCAAACCAAACATACGCAGTAAATCCCACTTGTAGAGCGGGATCTGAAACCGTAATCTCTCACTCCTATCTGAAATATAGATAATAAGTTCTATTATACATGCATGTGTGTGAGGGTGAGGGTGAGGGTGAGGGTGAGTGCGGTTGAATATATAAATATACTGACCTTGCGCTAGAATGGCCAAGAAAGCTACCAGGAAGGAGAGCTTGAACGCTGTAGAATATATCTTCATGTCTCTGAAGAGAGTTATGGAATATTGGTTTAGAAGCTGAGCTAACGGTTGCACAATCCTTAACATCACTGCATGACAACATTTATAAAGCCAACAATATCCTGTAGTACATTATAAGATGTTAGTCCATATATCTTATTTTATATATTTTTTTTAATTGTTATGCCATGTTGCTAATTAGTTGCTAAACATTGAGTGGATTATGTTTGAGCATTTAATTTTATCAGTTACTTTTTGGTTCGATGTAATTATATTTTGGAAAATATTAGAGTTCTCCAATTTGTTTCTAAATTTGTTTTCAAATGTTAAATTTTATTTTATTGGTAGTAATTCAAATGTGTCAGAATTTTATTGGTAGTAATTCAAATAATTATGATGGATCATTCACATAATTTCAACAATTAAAAATATCACGTCATCCATGTCACATCATTCGAAAACTTTATTTTTGAAAACGTTTTTCGAATAACTGGCACCGATTTATTATTATTATTATTATTATTATTATTATTATTATTATTATTATTATTATTATTATTATTATTATTTTTACTATTTAGGCTTATGTGCCTTATATATATATGAGTATCTATTCTAACAAATCTCGAGGCTCTAACAAATCTCGGGGGTGAGTGAGAATCGAAACCAGGTACCCAACTGACACCGATTCTTAATTAAAGGAAAAAATGTAACTGCCATGGATACAAGTTTCAAATCCTCCATATATCAAAGAGTAATGTTAGGTATCTCAAATTGGTATCCAAAAATTATATTCAAATGATGTGGCATAGATGATGCGGCAGATTGGAAGATTTTGATTGGGGAGGTTGGTGTGAATGCAAGGGGGGTCCATTTTAATTATATAATCAATTATAATCACACACTTGGCATTTAGGAATTTTTTTCGGTACCAATTTGGGATACCTAACATTTTTCTATCAAATATATAACGACGAATAAGGCGTTACCATTTCATAATTAATAACATAAATAAGAAAAATGTTAACATATCGTGCCATAGCTCTTAGTGGTTTGTTTAAGCATTAAATTATCTTAATTTTTCCCTACTTCAACATTTAGTATGAACATTGACTTTTCATAATTTGTAAAGTATTACACACTATAATTAAAGATCAAAAAGATAATTCAAGTGGTTAGAGTTCTCGGAATCCGATTTTGATTCTTCTTGATCCCGAGATTTATTAAGAATAGATATTTATTATAAGGCATACAAGTCTATTTATTATTTTTTTTTAAAAATTATTTTTAGAATTCCAAGGAAGTCAATTATATTTATGGAAATGATTCAAAAATAAAAATGTATATATGGAGATAAGGGCAAGTGTATTAATGATGATTTGTATAATTGCAAGATTTAGGATTTAGACAGATTCTATTTACAGAAAATCTTTTCTATATATAATATGAGAATAAGGAGATATTTTAGGTGCATTTTGAGCCAATAAATCCCCTGTGAAATTATGAGTTTGCCCATATATATTACAAAATTACATTGATTTGTCCTCCATATATTTCTTCATCCAAACCATTATGCTACATTATGGGAAATTGAACCCACAACCTCCTCCATATATTTATTCCTCCAAACCTACATTATGTTTTTTAGTATGGAGTTAAAACTCTTTTACATAAGTTCGACCTCTCTATTATCATGTTTTTACTATTATTTTAACTTATGAATAAAAATAGTAATGATAAATATTAGTTTCAAAATTTGAAATTTTACTTTTCAAAATACGGTACGTAATTATATACATTAATTTCAAAATTTTATTCCACTCTTATTTTAAATGAATTAGTTTATTTTTGTTGTGAATTGAATCATTAATCTCGTCCAAATAATTCATCCTTCTCTACATATATTTTTGGTTTTTAGTTAAATTTTTTTTAGATAAATTCGACCTCTTATTTATTCTATTTTTACTACTACTTTAATTTTTGAGCAAAAGATAATGGTGATTCACATTACTTTTAAAATATTGTGTTTTTGTTTACAAAACATGGTACGTGATTACATATACAACTAATTTAAAATTTTGATAATAATATCACGCGATGTAAATTGGTTTATTTTCAATTAATTAAAAATTTCTTATATATAATATTAACTATAATATATTTTATATTTTTACATAACAATATATAATTAAAAGATGAGATCCTTAAAAATGTTAGATAGTACAAAAGTTAAAAAAATTTAATCTTGTAAATAAGTTCAGAAAGATAAACTTCCTTAAAAAAATATCATATAAGATATAATAATACAAAATATATGAATCAATTCATATCATATGTATAGCGATTAAAAGTCGTATAATACACATAAAGAAATTTTGGTTGGAAAGAATATTAAAAACTTCAAAATAAATTGTAAAAAGGATTAAAATATACAATCAAGTTCACAAATATATTAGAAAATAGTATATTGCATAGCATGCACATACACAAAATATTATGATCGGTCAATCACATTATATACTATGAGGTAGTTAAAATTATTTGTCTAAAATGATAAAATTTTAAATTATGCAATTAGTTTTTTATATACTGATTGGACAACATCTTTATTGTGAAATATTACGTGGGTAAATAATAGGTTTCTTGAGTTGTCAAAATTGTAACTTGTATATGAATAAATATGTCATTCGTGTACGATTCATTTATTTTATGATTGTATTCTTAAATATACCTTGAAAGAGAAAGACATCAAAATAACTTTATTTCTCCCTCTTATGTATTGACTAGATTATTTACGAAAGAATGACAAAAGAATGAGGATAAAATATTAAAAAATATAACTCTAAAAATTAATTTATAGTGATGAAAAATGCTAAGGAGAATTAAATCGAAACACCCCCCCCACCTTATTGTTTAAATTTTTATGTTCTCTTACTCATCCTTAAAAAGGGTCTGGATCCTCTGTCCCCTTCCTCCGTGTCCCCTCCGTGTCCCCTTACTTTTTTTAATATAAAATGAGTGCCCCTGCGGGGCCCATTTTAAATAAAAATATTTTTTATTTAAAATGGGCCAAGACCGACTCTTTCAACCGCTTAGACATCCTTTTCAAATTGTTCAATTTTTTCTAGTGGCATTCGATCACTTGGCGACAAGACAGCGGATGAAGTGAAGAGGCATTATGAAATACTTGTGTTTTTATTTAAAATGGGCCCCGCAGGGGTACACATTTTGTATTAAAAAGAGAAGGGGACACGGAGGGGACAGAGGATCCCAGCTCCCTTAAAAATGTCAGACAGTACAAAAGTTAAAAAAAAAATGAATCTTGTAGATAAGTTGAGAAAGATAAACTTTCTTGAAAGATATCATATAATATGTAATAATACAAAATATAGGAATCAGTTCATATCATATGTACATCGATTAAAAGTCGTATAATACACATAGAGAAATTTTGGTTGAAAAGAATATTAAAAAATTCAAAATAAATTGTAAAAAAGAATAAAATATACAGTCAAGTTAACAAATATCTTAGAAAATAATATATTGCATAGCATGCACATACACAAAATATTATGATCGATCAATCAAATTATATACTACGAGATACTATGAGGTAGTTAAAATTATTTTCCTAAAAAGATAAAATTTTAAATTATGCAATTAGTTTTTTATATACTGGTTGGACACCATCTTTATTGTAAAACATTACGTGGGTAAGTAATAGGTTTCTTGAGTTGTCAAAATTATAATTCGTATATGAATAAATATGTCATTCGTGTACGACTCATTTATTTTATGATATTATATTCTTAAATATGCATTGAAAGAGAAAGACTTCAACAGAACTTTATTGCTCCCTCTAATGTATTGACTAGATTCTTTATGAAAGAATGACAAAAAATGAGAATAAAATATTAAAAAAAATCACTCCAAAAATCAATTTATAGTGATGAAAAACACTAAGGAGAATTAAACCGAAAACCCCTCTTATTATTTAAATTTTTATGTTCTCTTACCCAAATTATTATAATAACAAATTACTAGATGTTTTCTTGTGACATAAATTTGTACAAATTGGTGTAAATGTATTTTACTATATCCAACACATACTATATCCGACACATTTATATGCCACGAAATATCTTATATTAAGTGCTTATATTAAGTGCTGATCTGAATAATTCAAATTTTCTGTAAAACAAAATTGGGATATTATAACAAACATGTTTTAACGGATCTGATACAATTATGTCCATATATCTATAACCTTTATTAATAAGCGAAACACACTTTTAACGGTACCACTTTTTGGTTCCACCATATTTTGGTTTCACCCCTACAATCGTATTTTTACTATAATTCTATTTCTATGTTGTTTTTTTAATAAAATAGAAATCCTATTATAATTATAATTCTTTTATTACAACTTTAAATAAAAAAAAGTAGTTTCACCCCTACAATCATATTTCCGTTATAATTCTATATTATTTTTAAAGAAAATAATAAAATTGAAATCCTATTATAATTATAATACAATTTTTTTTATCATAAATAAGAATTAAAAAATAATACGATCAATTCTCCAAAAAAATTTTCTAGGAGAACAACTAGAACATGTTTCTATACACTATACACTACTTAGAACAATCTTTCCTGCGATTATATATTATTTTTTTAATAAACATAATTAAATTGAAATCTTATTATTATTATTATAGTTCTTATATTGTATTGAGAAAATGACCAAAATACACCACTTTTGGAGTCCAACTGCCCAAAATACCCGTAGGCGCGAGCATCCGCCCTTTTTGCCCACGGAATACGCATGTTCAGCTGGCGCAACCTATGATACGCATTCTGGAAATGCGTATCTGGGGTAACGCATATCCCAGATGCGCAATGACGTCAGCTTACGTCATTTTTTACGTTTCATCTCAGGCGAACCAAAATCGCAATTGTTATCGCCTCTCTCCGTCCTCCCATCTCCGGCAACCTCTAGTCCTTTTGAGGACATAAAAATAATGTCCAGACCTTTCTCTCCCTTTTCCCCCGTTCGTTTGTTGTTGTTTGGCCCCGCAGGGGCGGGTCCAGGTAGATCGGAAAATCAAATCGGAAGAAAGCTTCGATTTGGGGTTTTTTAATCCGGCAAAACAAATTGAAAACGAGTGACATAGGATTGTAGAGGGTGAAAAGACGAACATGTTGGTGTATAGTATGCTAGTGAACAAAGCCTAGTAAGAGTGGACGGATCCGGCGAAGTTTTGGTCAAAACATTGCTCCGGCAACGGCTACGAAGAAGATGAACAGTGGCAAGGATACACATGTTGGCCATGCGTATTCCCAGAAACGCATGTTCAACATGCGCAACCAGGATACTGTTCACCATATTTGAAAGCTGAAATTACAAACTCCACGCATTGTAAACATGCGTGGTTAAGGTCCACCCATTTAAAAAATGCGTATACCCTATACGCATGTTCAAAATGCGTGGCTCGTGGGTAAAAGGGGCGGACGTTCCCGCTCCTGAGTATTTTGGGCAGCTGATATTAAAATGTGGGTATTTTGATTTTTCACCCTATTGTATTAGCAATTTTTTTATTATAACTTAGAATAAAAAAAGATTACGATCAATTATCTTAAATATTTTTTAACTAAAACAACTGAAACGAGTTTCCATGCACTTCTATTAAATAATCTAAATTTATAGTTTGTTATTCGCATAATTTTTTTATTCAAATAATATAATTCTTTTTATAATTTTATAATATTTAATTAAAGTAAAAAATTAATAATTAATTAATATAAATACATTAATTTCAAGAAGATGACTCGTGGCTCGTACGGGTTATTACTCTAGTTTCGGAAAAATCAGACATGACTGCTTTGTGAACCGAACAAGCCACAACTGAGAAAACGAAACCAAAAGAACATTTGTGACTAAGCACAAAAACAAAATTCAATTAAACAAAGAGAAACACAGCAAACAAATCATCGACTCGACTAAATTTAACCAGATCAACTCGAAATATAAGCAATACAACTACAACTTGACTAAATGCAATACAACTCGAGAACAAGCAAGAACTTATTCTAATTAAACCGACTCATCGACGCTAACACCAGAAACCCAGAAGCTCAGACAAAACGCAGAAACACAGCGAGACAACGAACAACAGTTTAGTACTAACATCCTGAAAACCAAATCGAAAACTCACTACAAACTACGAACAATCATAAAAAATTCGACTACAAAAACTACAGTACAGTTAACCTCTTTAAAGTAATACTCTTGGGACTGGAAAAAAATATTATTTTAACGAATTTATTACTTTATCGATATAATAATATTTTATTAATTTATCGGTAAAGTAATATTTTATTACTTTACCGAATTTTTATGTTTACGTATTACAATACATTATGTTTAAAAAAATAAGAATCACTTACGGATGAAGAAATCATTGAGTCGGTAATGAATATTGATCATAAACAGGACGATAGCAATGTAATCCCATACGTGTTATCAACGAAAGCATTTCAAGCAATCAATAATTTGAACAATCACTTGTTACAATACGAGCAAAACATAAAATTAGTTATTTATTTTTTACATAAAGTCAAGGATGAGATTAATTTTGGTGGAAAGAAGAAACAAGCTACTATAGGCTCATATTATTAAAAGAATTGAATTTTTTAACTCATATACATTATATATATATATATATATATATATATATATATATATAGGCAAGTGCTCAAATACAAACCACTTTTAAAATACAAACCTACAAACCAACACTAAATTAATTATATTTCATCTATTCTAAGGTTCCCGCCAAGGGTACCTTCACAAAAAATGCTTAAAATAATTGGCTCTACCAACGACAAAAAAAAAAAAATCTTGCCGTGGAAATGCGAAGCATTTAAGACAGTAAATGGATGAGTTAGGTAGTCATGAGGGCCGAAGGCTCTCGACACACCCGTCAATCGTCTATTGCCTTTACCATTGATTGTAATTCCTTACAACTTTAGAATGATAAAGGCGCGAAGCGCCGTACAAGAAGGTGTGAAGCACCGTTAACCAGTGAAATCCACTGCCACGTCATCACGTGAACAGTGATTTTTTTTATTTTTTTTTGTTGGATAGAGCCAATTATTTTAAACGTTTTTTGTATTGGGGTACCCCTAGTTTGGTCATTAGATTAGCTTGAAATATTAGATTTTGCTTGGTTTGTAGGTTTGTATTTTAAGGAGGTTTGTATTGGAGCAGCCCCCTATATATATATATATATATATATATATATATAGGGTTGGACTCCATAAAGAACACTTTAAATAAAGAACAACAAAGAACACCTCATATCTAATAGATCCATTGCCCCTGGCGGGGCCACCCAATACAAAAAGTTCTTATTTTTTTAGGCTCTATCCATCCAGAAAAAAAAAAAAATTGAAAATTTTACTGTTCATCGATGACGTCATCAGTGACGTCATCATGAACAGTAAAATTTTCAATTTTTTTTTTTTTTTTGCTGGATGGATAGAGCCTAAAAAAATAAGAACTTTTTGTATTGGGTGCCCCTGGCGGGGCCAATGGATCTATTGGAATAAATGATTTTATAATGTTCTTTATTGTTCTTTATATAAGAGTGTTCTTTATGGAGCAAAGGCCTATATATATATATATATATATAGGGAGATGATCAAATGAGAACCTGGATTAAAATGAGAACTTAGTCTCCATCATCACCGTTCATTTTTATGTTATACCTTTTAATCCTAACCGTCTATTTTTATAACTTCCGTAACAGACAAAGATACAAATAATAATTATATCCAATCTCTGTTTAATGCTCTCTCTCACACACACACACACACTCCTTCCCTGTATGTCTCTTTCTCGCCGCATCTCTCTCTACTCTCTCTGTATACGATCTCCACATTCTCTCTATATACAATCTCTATACTCATCTTCATCATTATTATTACGTTGATTTTAGCTGCTTGTAACTATTTGATTCCATGTTATATCAATCAACTTGATACAAATTGGTGTTCTTCATCATGATAACAGAGGATTTGTTACGAATCAGTACTAATCAAGGTAATTTCTTCTAAAACTGTATATTTTGTATGTTGTTAAATCCATAGTTGATAAGTTTACGCTTCAATTCACAAAAAACAAATTGTTCTTATCATATTGTTAAGTTCCTGCTATTTGATTGAACAATTACTTATTTACAAGTAGTGATTTAGTGCTATTTGTATTGTGTAATTAGTGATTAGTGCTTTTGTATTATGTAATTAGTGCTTCTGTAATTAGTGTTTTTGTGATTTAGTACTTCTGTAATTAGTGCTTTTATATTAGTGATTCTTCCTGATTTTATTTTTAATTAGTTTATTATTTATGTGTCTTCATTGTTTTATATATAGGAATTACCAGTGGTGATTCTTCAAGCATTAGTCGATTTATTGAAGATACTATTTCTGATTGTGCTAATGGTTCTACTGGTCTTTCTGGTTCAACTGAAAGTGATGATGCTATTTCAAGGTGTACTGTTACCCCTGGTGGTCATCGTTATTATGTACCTATTTGTGTCGATGATAGTTCTAAACCATTTGTCAATCAGAATTTTGACTCTTTGGAGAAAGCTATGAATTTCTACAAGGAGTATGGCCAAATATGTGGATTTGATACACGTAGGACTACAGAAAAAAAGGCTGATGATGATAAAACTATAATTACTAAATATGTTGTTTGTAGTCGAGCTGGATTTAAAGAGAGAAAAAAGAAATCTAATTGTAGTACTAGTAAAGCTATTCGGAGGAGGACAGTTTCTAACAGGTGTGGTTGTAATGCGAAGGTCATTTTAAAAATTGCTTTGGGTGAGAGCTATAGGATTTCTGTCTTTGTTGAGGAACATAATCATGATGTAGCTTCTGAAGAGGGACGACAATTTTTAAGAGTTAACCGTCAAATGTCTTACGTTTCACGCAAATTCGTCTTTGATTCTTCAAAGGTTAATGTTGGAACTAGTCAATCATTTAGGTTGATGAAGGAAATGGTTGGTGGATATGCCAATGTTGGTGCTACAGTTAGGGATTACCGAAATTTTTCTAGGGATTTGAAGGCATATGTTGGTGAGCGCGATGCACAAATGATTATTGACAAATTTAAGGTTAAACATGAGAGCTGTGAATCGTTTTACTACGCATACGATGTTGATGCAGAAGGACATTTGACAAAACTGTTTTGGGCTGATTCAGTTGCTAGGAAGAATTACGAGGTTTATGGTGATGCTGTTTCGTTTGATGCCACATTTGATACAAATATGTATGTCAACTTCCTTGCCTTTATATTTAATATTTTCCTTCTTTTTATGATTCTGAATTGTTTAGTTAGATTTTGTTGTACATGTTTAATATAATTGGTTATTTGCGTACTCATACAAATTCATTTCAATAGTTGCCTTATTTAGTTTTTTGGTGATTGACAAAAATATTTTTGATGATCTGGCCTTTTTTTTATTATTAAAAATCCATATTTTTGGTGATTATTTACTTCTGTTTTCTTCATGCTTGATTTAATTTGGTTATAGCATTTTATTTTGTTTACTGGTGCTCTTTTTTAATCTAGTTTTTCTACTGATTCCTGCACTACAACAGGTATAACATGGTTTTTTGCCCATTTACTGGTGTTGACAAGTACGATAAGTGTGTCACTTTTGCATTTACGCTTCTCTCTAAAGAAGATATTCCACATTTCAAGTGGGCGTTTGATCACCTTTTAAAAGCAATGGGTCGTAATCCGGTTGTAATAGTGACTGACCAGTGCCCAGCTATGAAACAAGCTGTACCTCTCTCTTTTCCTGCCACGGATGAATTTCCCGCTACGAAGCATCGCTTATGTATGTGGCATATAATGGAAAAGTTTCCTCTCAAGGTTGAAATTTCCTTCTTATTTCTTTTAATTTTATTATTTCTGGTAGTGATTGTTGCTAACAAATTACAACATTATTTTGCAGCTTGGTAATTTCTTGTGTAAGGAGACTGATTTCATGACCAAAATGAAAAATTACATATGGTCATCTACTTTAGAGCCTTCTGATTTTGAAAAAGGTTGGAAATCAGTTTTGAAAGAATTTAAATTAGAGGGTCACAAATGGCTTTGGGAGATGTATGCCATTCGAACATCGTGGATCCCAGCTTTTTTCCGAGACAAACCTATGTTTGGATTAATGCGGACGACATCGAGGTCAGAAAGTGAGAATAACTTTTTTAGTCAGTTTCATAAACAGAGTGATACACTATGTGAGTTTTATCTTCGTTTTGAGAGTGCGATGGATAAACAGCGCCATGAAACTGCTCGGTTGAATGAAGAGGGCAGGTCCGCAATACCTTCTACTGTTTCTACATTGTTCCTTGAGGCTGATGCTGCACAGTTGTACACTCGACCTATTTTTTATAAAATACAAGAAGAGATACTAGCATCTTGTTATGACATGCGAGTCGTAGATATTGGCCCATTAGTCGATGGACTTAAAACCTATCAAATGAAGGATGTGAAAATGAAAGATAAATTGTTTGAGGTAATTTCACACTTTAAAAACATTAACTTCATTATGAGCATCATGTTTATTTTTTAATGTGTATTTTTTTGTGATTTAGTTAATTTTTTTATTTTTGTTGTCTGTTTTGGTGATATGATACTTTGTTTAGTGATTTTTGATGGTCTGTTTTGGTGATATGATAATTTTATTATTGATTTCAGGTCAAAGTCAGTCAATATCATGCAGAATGCTCTTGTATGAAGTTTGTCATGTGTGGCATACTCTGCAGACATGCTTTCTTTGCGCTTAACCAGTTTGAGGTTGTGAAAATACCGAGGAATCTTGTTCTCAATAGATGGAGTAGATGTGCAGAACACAATTCTTCATCCAAATTTACTGGTGTTTCTGATGATTTTGCTAAGGTGGACAATGTTTCTCTTAAAGTGACAAATATATGGTTTAATTTTCAGAAAACTATGAACAAAGCTGGAGTGAATATTGACAAGCTCTGTCATGTTGAAAAGACAATAAAACAATTGGGTTCTGATCTTGGCGATGATTCTATTATGACAAAGAAAGCTCAGATGGAAGACATGATGGGTCCTCAACCAACTGAAGAAATCATTATTCGTGCACCAAATCAATCTAAAAACAAAGGTTCGGGTTTGAAGAGGTTCATCAGTCATAGGGAGAAGGCAATAATGGAAGGAAACAAGCGCCCTAGGAAATGCAAGTTCTGTACTTCCGTAGTTCATGATGCCAGAACATGTCCGGATAAACCCACTGTTCCTATTACCACTAAACCTACTACAACTATTTGTACTACCACTATTCCTAGTACCACTGTTCCTACTACCAATGTTCCTACTGTCCATGTTGAGATGGTGTCAGCTGATGTTCAGATTGAGTAGAAAGCTTACTTGTATTCTATCGTAGTTTTAAAACTTTTTCTACGACGTTTTGACCAATATCATGTGTACTTTGTTGCGATAATACGATATAAAGTCATTTGTCAATTCTTAGTTTCATTCATTTCTCATGTCCTAAGTTGTTAATTTTTCTCTTGTTATCTCTTGTAATTTTTCTCTTGTTATCTTTTTGATTAATTTTTTATGATTACTATTTTCATTGGCCTCTTGAGTTTGATGATTTTGTATTTTTTTTGGTGATTTCAATTTTCCCCATTTCCTACATTTTAGTCATTCAAAGTCAATTTATGTTCTACTACTATTTGATGCAGTAAAGTTCATGTATGCTAAATTTACCAACAATAGAACTACAAAATGTAGTACAACTTCAAAAAAGAACAATAAAGTACAACTTTGAAATTTTTACCACGGAAAACCTTCTCGTTTTCTACCATTTACCAAGGAAATTTTGCTCCAATACAAATAATATTTCAACAGAATTCACCAAATATTAGTTGCTTCAGTACAAGTTTTCAATGTAACTTCTAAACCAGCCTACACACCACCCACATTAGTTTTCTACTCAGTAGCTTTCTCTTCACCTGCTTTCTCTTCTACAGCTTTGCAATTTTTAGAAAATAGGACAGTCCCATGCATTTTGTATTTTCTTGGCTTCTTTGCACTTGCGTTTTCTTCAATTATGCTCACCAAGCTCTCAGCTGCTATTTTATTGTAAAAAGTTGCAGTTTCTTGTTGGACAAATTGCTTCCTTTCATTGACATGTGAAGTCAAAATAGCATTTGCATATTTTGTTCTTAGCTTCTCCATTTGCCCTTTCTGTCCTGCCGCCTACAACAATACAGTAAACGATTACTTTCAACATCTCAAGCAAAATCTGACAAATCACTAATATTTACTTTATCAGAAAATATATGAATTACCTAAACAGGGAGCTATTTAAACAGGGGTTTGCAAATCACTTAAACAGGGGCTTGCAAAAGCATTCAGTCAATGATTTTTACTATGGGCTATGGGTTTATCAACATGGAGTTTCTTTCCATATTAACAGTAGTCTATGCTTACGGAACTTCTCCTCAAGATCACCTTGTCTTTAATATAGCATGCTAGTTTTATATTCAACCTAATATTATAACTCTTAATCTATGATCTCTTCTAATGAAGCATTTATATCTTGCCACTCGGTACAGGTGAAAGTTGTTGACAGAACTGCTGTGACAACAGCAAATGCAGAAACTGAGGTTGTCCCATCAATACAGTAAACGATTACTTTCAACATCTCAAGCAAAATCTGACAAATCACTAATATTTACTTTATCAGAAAATATATGAATTACCTTTTCTGTTTTTAGTTGAGTTTTCCACTTGATTAGACTGCCTTTGTATGTCTCCATGTGCCGCATAAGATAAACTCCACAATCTACGTGATTTTCGAGTGTCTGCCAACTCATGGACAAATAAGAAACGTCCATTTTTTTAATTGTCTTTGCTAAAAACTTTTCCTCTTTATCTTCCAAGTATTTCACAAAGTGGCTTTTCTGCAATTAGAATAACAAACATAGGAATACAAAAAAAAATGTTAATATTGTGCTTTTATGCTCGAAAGTAGTTTTAAAATATCAAGTTTTTTTATTATTACCAGTTTACGAACACTCTTTCCATAGAAGTTTGTGACTGCTCTACCGATTCTGATGTTATCAATTACCTCACAACTATCTTCTTTCTTATTCATGCAAACCAAGTAGTAATGATCATCTTGTAGAATTGGAAAGAATATCTACAAAAAATATTTTAGCCATTTGGTGATGAGGACCGTAAAAGAATTATTATTCAACTAAATCACACGAATAATTATAAATAAAATTAAAGCAATTTAAATGTACCAGATCGCAGTCTTCAATCTTCATGTTTGGGTATCTATGAAAGAAGTGATCCATTTCAACAGAAAACATCTCATACTGATCCTCTTCAGACTTAGTTGCATCCAGTGGTCCAATCTGTTTGGTTTTAAGCCAAGGAAATTAGTACTTGGTGATTCAAACTTGTATAGAGTGTAGCCACTAGTAATACAAATTTAAATTACCGAAAAGCCAATGTCGAAGAATACACGTAGTGGTGATTCAGGTGCCTTGTACTTTTCTTTATCATTCATCAAAGTAGACCACACATCTATAACAGAATAATACAACTTCTCATTCGGCTTTAGGGTTACCATATGCTCTCTAGTACAGTATTGCTCTCCATACTCAAAAACATGCTCCCTGATACAATAATATCACTATATTAACAAGGACCAAATGAAAACTTAAAAAGGTAACAAGTTTTTTTAAGAAATACTTACATATCATCTTCGCCTTCTTTAGTTAACCATCTCCAAACAGCATAGTCTTGTGATGTGTAGCTCTTTGTGATGTCTATTTCCCTTTGAACATATGGCGATCGATATGCTGCAGCCACTTTTGTTTCCCTCCTTTCCCTTTTCTGTTGTTCTTCAAGTGCAGGTGTTTTATAATCATCTTTTTCAGTCTCTTGCTCAACATTGTTCGCCACTTTAGTTTCCCTGCTTTCCGTTTTCTGTTCTTCAAGTGCAGGTGTCTTATAATCATCTTTTTCTGTCTCTTGCTCAACATTGTTTTCATTTCCATGCTCCCCTTTTAAGTCCTTGCATGTATTACTGTCATAAATAGGAAAATCAATCCCAAGTGCAAATGAAGGAATTGACAAGTTTTCCAAGTCTATTTCCATGTCTTTCTTTCCTTGGGATGAGTACAAATATTCTATTAGCTCGACATGATCTAATACAAAAGGATCAATTTCTGCACTTTCTATTGCCAAAGCTGCAACATCTTCTACTTCCAAATCCTTCTCTATTTCTTCCACAGTCTCTTTATTTTCAGGGATAGTCTCGGGTTTACTGTTTGCAATGAAACTTTGTAAAGATTCAGCAATTTTCCCTTCAAGCTGAGCAATGTTCACGTCATTTGGATGATTTTCCTTAGCATTTTGCAAGTCAGCTCTATATCGTTCCAAAGCATCCATCACCATTGTAGCTTTCACATTTAAACTATTGAACCAGTTCTAATAAAATAAATAATTCAATAAGATAACTTATAATGACCAGGTAAGTTTTGGTAATTTCCAATTATTAATTGGTGACTGTTACTATTGAATTAGTAAATATTTTTTGGTGATCAATAAAATCACTTAAATTAAGAACAAAATCACTAAATTTACAATTCAGTAATTCTAATCACTGAATTGCTGGCTCAGTCTATATTTGATCCATCATCATTTTACCTGCCCTCCAAGTCCTTGTTCACCTTCAAGGTTAGAGTGGTGTTCCTCAACTCTGTCATAATCCTGCACATTATTAAGGAAAAAATGAAAATTAAATCAAGTTTTTCTATAACTAAGGTACGAATACAAATAAAATATTAAGTTACAGTTCTTACTTCATAATTTTGTGCTCGCATTTGTTCAATCACCAACCCTTTTCCAAAATTTCCATAGTCCTTTTCAAATTTCTGTCTTTTCTTAAGGAGCTCCATTGTCCAACCTTTAAATGCTGGAATTTGCCTTTCCACAAGTTGTAGCTCTTTAAATGTTACACGGTCGACATAAAAGATCTGACAAATATTATATTAAATAAATATGAATCAGGTCTAATTTTTGACACATAAACAAAAGCATTTGTGAAATATAAATTAGTTACAAGTGTACTTACGGTGAGGAAAATTATAGGACCTGTGTAAAATAGTGATACTGTACCATTCTTCCAATTTGATTTTGTCCTCACCAAACATCTAAGCAAGAATTCACCCCAATTATAGTGATTACATTCATCAAGTTGAATGTTAAAAGATAGTATTTCCCGGTGCACGTAGGATCCAGTCTGTCTTTCAATCAGCACATTGCACAACACCATGAGAAAATTTAGCTTAAATAACTCATCAGCTTCATCACTAATCTTCATTCTTTCAATCACTGTTGTTGTCGTGATATTGGTCTTTCCAAATTGATCCTTCCATAAATCTTGTCTCCGCAAGACATTTGATGCTTCATCTCCTGTTGCAGGTGTCAAAATGCGATCCCCAATTGGCAATCCAAGTACATTATACACATCTTCATTAGTGATAGGAATGCTTTCAGTACTATGAAGTTCCAGTGAGCAGGTAGTTGCATTAAATGCTTCAAGCACATTGCATGCCAGCTTATGGGGAATCTTCTCTAAGCGAAAATCAAGTAGTGGTCCAAAACCACTTATTCTTACCCATTGTTTCTGCTGCTCCGATAGACTCGTTACCATGTCCGTCAAAATATTTGGTGAATTCCGTATCTTGAACTTATCAGTTACATTCACTTTTCCAGCTTTCTTGTCCTGCTTCTGTTTAGTTGGTTCCTGTCAAATATTAAACAACTTAGCTCACCTTACTCAATCTAAAAAAAATTTAGTTGAGGTGTGTAATATTTACCCTTGTAGTCTTTGTTTTCTTAGTTTTTCTTTCTTCTCCATTAGCATCACCAACTTTATCTTGATCATTTTCCTGAAAATATTGAATAATGAGTTATTAAGGAAAGTATGAGCAACATTTATTTTTGACAAATAATAAAGAACAAGTTACTATTTTACCTCATCAACAAGTCGGGATTTGGTCTTCTGATGTATGATCTTCAATTTTTTCCCTTCATATTTTTCTATCTCTTCTTGTCCAATTTCCTACCATGTAATAATATATTTTTATAAAAGTGATTTGTTCATGTAAATTTTTGTGCAAAGGTGATTTTTATACCTCAACATCAAGCCTCCTTTTGGTCGCAACAGTTGATGGATCTGTTATTACTATTAATGCATTTCTTTTTGTCTTAATCGGTGGAGTTACAAAATCATCATCGTCATCAAAGTGCACAGATCTAGTATCTGATGGACAATATAAATATGCTCATAGTAAATTTAATTAGTGATAACAAATAAATATTTACTGATTTAAAGTAAGACATTAAAGTAGTTTTCACCTCTTTTTTTAGGCTCCTCAGCGCTCCCCTCATCAAGTAGTAGCGGGCTACTATAGGTTGCTTTTTGCGATTTCAGAATTTTTAGCCTCCCACTTTCTCTTCTCACAATTGAATCTAGAGTTATCAAATCACATAAATTACTACACAAGCAACAAAGTGAAAAAACAAAGTAAAAAATGTAGAGCACCTATTCTATTAGGCTGCTGCTCAGAACTCTGATCATCAATTTGTAGTGGGTTACTATAAGATGCTTTCTGCAATTTTAGTCTTGGACTTTCCCTTCTTAAAGTTGAATCTGCAAATGTGATATCACATAAGATACTGTAACCAAATTATCTCTTAAGTCAAATCATTAAAAAAAATATTATCTCTAAATAGAATACACTAAAATCACAAAAAAAAACTTCTTAAGTCATTACGTATTCCACAAATCACTTTTTACACATGTAAAATCACAAAAAAAAGGTATTCAGTAGAGAGTTGTTAATTCTAGTGATAAGGTATCCAGTAGAGAGTTGTTTATTCTAGTGATAAAACTAAATCACTAAATCACAAAAATAACACATAAGTGAAAATGAGAACTAAATCAGTGATATCTCAATTTTTACACATATAAAATCACAAAAAAAAAGGTATCCACAAGAGAGTTGCTTATTCTAGTGATAAAACTAAATCACTAAATCACAAAATAACTCATCAGTGAAAAATAGACCTAAATCAGTGATAACACATATTCAATCACCAGAAAAAGTTTTACATCTTCTAGATCTAAAATTACTAAAAAAACACTGAAATCACAAAATTAAACTAACAAATATAAGAAATACAACGCACAAATAAGATTTAATCACTAAAAATTGGGAAAAAATCACAAAAACTACCTCGTGTTTTCTTAGACATCTCGGTTCCGTGTTGTTGATTCGCGTTTCTAGAAAAGCAAAAAATCGTTATAAAACAACTTAATAAGTTCTGATTCAGTGATTGTACGAGTACCAATCCATGCAACTTTCTTCAAAATAGGAAGTAGATTGTGATATAGTGATAGAACGAGATTTTCTTACCTTCGAATCGGTGCTTTCTTCAATTTTATTCGAGCTTTTTGAAGCTTTTTCTTCAGTTTTAATGGAGGTTTTAATAGCGTTGTTGGTCTGATAGCAAAAAAACAAACTGTGTATTTGAGAGTTGTGCAAATTAAATGAGGTAGTTAAGTGCTCGAACGGTATTTTTTTTGTTTTGGTGCGTGTCCTTAGTTTTGTACTAATTTACAAAATTGCCACTGGATATTTGGGCTAGTTTCTAGTTCTCATAATAACAGGTTCTCATTAGAATAGCTCCCTATATATATATATATATAATTTTGGAATTATTACTTTACACACTACTTGGGCCCTTAATGACTTTCTAATTTTTTTATTATCTTATGCTTTTAGCGAGAATATTACTTTACAACATTAGTCCAAGTTGGGACCGACGAAATTTATTACTTAAGCGAGGTTATTACTTTATCGAATATTACTTAATCGAGATTTAACTGTATTAACTAAATTAAAACTAAAGCCCAACAATCACCAAAACTCAGCAATGACTCGTGCAAATCGACATTCCCACGCAGAAATCAACTCTGCCACTTCAAAACAGCGAACAAAACTCAGTAACTCGCAATAAAAACCAGAATCACAGAAAAAAACTCACTAACTACAAACCCAATTCAGTTACACACTCTCAGCCATGAAACTAACTCGGTAAAAGGACTCAAACGCAGACAGAGAATGCAGAAAGAAACAGAGACTGGATTAATGAAAACTCGACCCAACAACACCCAAACTCAACAGCAACACTCGAAACAATTGCATAAACTCAGAGTTCAGAAACCAGAAAACCGGAAGAAAAAAAAAAGCAATCAGCGAAAACTAAAAGAAAGCACAACAGAAATTAAAAACGAGTAAAAGGGTTGTGGATTCGAAATAAAACAAAAACAGAGGGCATGGGGTGTTTGGTTGATTGTTTGAAGAGGATAAAGGGGAGGTCGAAGAAGGGAGGAGAAAAAGGGAAATGAAGCTTCTGGGTTTTGTGTTTGAACGAAAACAAAAGATATAAAAGAACTGGGCAATAGATTAAAAGAAAAAAGGGGAAATTAACTTCAAACTGAACCATAAAAAAAAGGGAACGAGTGTTAAAATTAATACAACTAATATTTTTTTCGTTTTTTATTTCACTGACACATACTCCGTAAAACATAAAAATTAGATCTACAATTAAAAATTATGAAACCCACAATAAAATGGAATTTTATAGGGGCTCAACTACGATTACTAACTAAAAACAAGAAAATAAAAATCGTTACTTTCAACCCCAAGTGGTTAGCATTTCGCTATTTTGTCCACTAATCGGATTTACAAAAATAACGAAAGCAACACAAAATAAACAAGAGAGCAAGACGACAAAATAAAGGAAACTTGAAATTGCATTAAACTTTAAAATGGAGTGTTTACAAAATTTAACTAGAAAAACAAGAAAGAAAGAAATTTATACTAAACTAAAACTACACTAAAATCTAGGTTATCAATTACAAGGGGGTACAAGGGTAGTTATAGAAAAAGAATTAGGGTTAAGGGGGGTGTTGGACTGTTGGGAGAATCTCCACCATACACATGTGGGGTGTGGTGGAGAAATCCTAATCATCCACATGTTTCCTTCCTCCTTAAGTTTTGGTGTGTTTGATCTTAGCCATACACTTATCTAGTGTGTTGGGTTGGTCTCCACCTTCTACTTGTCTTGAAATAATCCTTTTTCTCCAAGTTCCTAATTCATTTTCCTTCTTTCATTTTAGTCCTTTTTCTTCCTCTTTTTTCTATTCCTTGCTCTTTATTTCTTTATTTTGTCATTTCTTTTCTTTTTCTTGATTTTCCTGAAATGCAACAAAATAATTTATTAAAATACGAGTTCAAGCAATAAATTGGCAATAAAAATATGCAAAAATATGCACTTATCAGGTTTCATTCAATATAACAGATCACAGTTGGGGTAAACCCCCGATTATTAGTATAACCAGGTTGGAAAAACAAATAACAGACTATAAATAATTAGCTGATTTGTTTCGTGATCGTTTAACACACTGAACTGAAAAGTTCTTAAATCTAAAAACAAAATCAAAGACATCCCGAGCGATCCAAACTGCGCCGACATCCCTGAAAGCAGCAACATCACAATTGACCTTATCACATAAAAACCATTGTTAGCCTAGCGTTCAAAAGCCCCAATTGCATAAACTGAGGTTAGAGGAACGACGCCCCAGCTATCTACATGCCGAATACAAGCTATAGACATGCCGAAAGTGGGAACCCCTAAAGGATGAACAATCTTTGGATGTGACAGATGAGCTTTTGCAATAATCATCATCGCTCCAACTTCGATGCAGGATTTCCAGATTCCCAAAAACATCCACAAAATCATTTTCAACATATCCAACACCAAACGAAACCAAACATAATTAAACAAAAACATAATAAAACACTATAAAAGGAGAGATAAAGCACACACTCCAAAAGGAGAGACGCAAACACCTAAAAAATTTGGGTTTTATTGATAGGAAAATCAACAAGAATGAAAGAAAACTAAGTGATTGGGGCTTTCCACCGGAGAAAACCCAGTGGAAGGCCATAGACTAGCTTGAGACAAAAACAAAGGGGGGCGGCTTTAGAGAGAATAGGGTTTGCAGGATCACATTTTTTACTATCATTATATGTATTTATTTAAATAATTACTAGTAGGCAATACAAACTTTCATTTTTAACATATCCAACACCAAACGAAACCAAACATAATTAAACAAAAACATAATAAAACAATCCAAAAGGAGAGACAAGGTTCTAAAGAGAACATGCTTAAAAAGAGAACGAGAGAACATCTCAAAAAAATTAATTTAAAAATTGTAAAAAATTATAAATATTCTTAGATGCATTTTATGATTCTCAAACTTGAATAATTTTTTGTGGAAAAAAATATTTATGGGAATTTTGTTTTTTTAATCTCTTTTAGAATCTCACAAATTTTTAAGAATCTCTTTTAGAATCTCATAAATTTTGAAGAATCTCTTTTAGAATCTCACAAATAGTTTTTTACAGGGTGATGGCCCTTTCTGCCTAAATTTCAGAATGCATGGCCCGAAATGCCTACAAGCGCCGAGCATGGCCCTAAATACCGACCGGATACGCATTTGAAGAAGGCGTATCCGGACACGCATTTTCTATCGACGCATTCTTCACAAAATTGAATTCAATACACGGGAATAGTACTTAAGTTACGCATTTAGTGAATGCGTCTATAAGGATACGCATTGTAGATATGCGTATATGACAGTACTGTTCATCGTCCTCGACATCCAGGCGGCTACGTTTTTCCGATCAATACTTTGAGGAAACATACTGTCATCTACAAGCATCTTCCAGTCACGTTCCACATACCAAAATGCTCGGTATTTAACCCTCTTCAAGTCTATATGTTTGGATTTTCGTTTTATTTGCCGGATTCGAAAGACCCAAATCGAGCTCCAACTCCGGTCGTCATTTTCTGATATGTTGGTGTACACCCCTGCGGGGCCAGAAACTAACAAATGGATATAGTAAAATGAAGAGGAAACTGTGGGGATTATTTTTATGTTCTCAGTGTTTATGGAATTTGCCGGATTGTGAACAATGGAGGTGGCGATGTTTTTGGCGATTTTTCGTCGCCTTTGGTCGCCGGAGTTGAATGTTGTTTTCTGAGGTGATGACGTTAGCACGCAACTTGCAGTTGCGTGAGCAGTGATGCGCAACACTCAGATGCGTATCTGAGGATACGTTGCTGAAAGATGCGTGAACCGTGGGTATATCGGGCCATGTTTTTGAATATGAGTATATCGGGCCTTAGATTGTGGGAGGTCGGCATTTTGGGCAATTTCCTTTTTTTACACATGTATTTGTTGTTCATAATTGTGTTTTTTAGAATTGTATTAATGATATAAACATATTTATAATTTTTTTGAATTTTAAAAATCAATATTTTAAGTTGTTCTCTCGTTCTCTTTTTAAGCGTTTTCTCTCTAGAATCTTACTCATATATATATATATATATATATATATATATATATATATATGTGTGTTAGCGTTTAAATAGAAACCAACCTTAGAATAGAAACTAGAAACCTACACTAAATAAATTATATTTCATTTATTTTAATGGCCCCGCTAGGGGTACCTTCACAAAAAACTTATAAAATTCTTGGCTCTATTCAACAAAAATATAAAAAAAATTAAAAAAATTAAAAAAAGTTACTGTTCACGTGCCACGTCATCACGTGAACATTAACTTTTTTTTAATTTTTTTTATATTTTTGTTGAATAGAGCCAATAATTTTAAACGTTTTTTGTATTGGGGTACCCCTAATTTGGTCATTAGATTAGCTTGAAATATTTAATTTAGGTTTAGTTTCTAGTTTCTATTCTAAGTTAGTTTCTATTAGAACAAGACCCTATATATATATACATATATATATATATATATATATATAGGGTCTTACTCAAATAGAAACCAAATTAAAATAGAAACTAGAAACTAAACCATAATCTAATATTTAAAGCTAATCTAATGACCAAAATAGGGGGACCCCAATACAAAATGTTCATAATATTCTAGGCTCCATCCAGAAAAAAATAAATTACTGTTCACTGCTGACGTGGCAGTGACGTCAGCGTGAACAGTAATATTTTTTTTTGTTGGATGGAGCCAATAATTTTAAACACTTTTTGTGAAGGTGCCCCTGGCGGGGCCATTAGAATGAATGAAATAGAATTTATTTAATGTTAGTTTCTAGTTTCTATTTAAGAGTTGGTTTCTATTTGATACTTTGCCTATATATATATATAGGCTAGCGTTCAAATAGAAACCAAACTTAGAATAAAAACTAGAAACCTACAGTAAATAAATTATATTTCATTTATTTTAATGGCCCCGCTAGGGGCACCTTCACAAAAAACTTATAAAATTCTTGGCTCTATTCAACAAAAATATAAAAAAAATATAAAAATAAAATAAAAAAAGCTACTGTTCACGTGCCACGTTATCACGTGAACAGTAACTTTTTTTATATTTTTGTTGAATAGAGCCAAGAATTTTAAACGTTTTTTGTATTGGGGTACCCCTAATTTGGTCATTAGATTAGCTTAAAATATTAAATTTAGGTTTAGTTTCTAGTTTCTATTCTAAGTTAGTTTCTATTAGAACAAGACCCTATATATATATATATATATCAATCTTCTAACAACAATTTGATATGTAAAATTAATAACATATAAATATTAAAAAAATAATATAATTATAAATAATAAAAAAGGTTCAATACGTTGTACGAATTATAAGCTAGCTTATATTAAATAAGACTAGTTTGTAAAAGTTGATCAAAACAATCACGACCCTTCAATATATAGATAACTAAAGAAAAAAAAATATTATAGATAGTGTGAATTTATATCGAAGACTCAAGATTGTGCTCCCCAAATTTCAAAATGAGGGGAAAAGGAAGAAAATGAAAGGAAGCCGCAACATTTCACGAGAAACATGACCAAGGAGGGTGAAGTGCAAAAATTGCACAATTTCTGATCAAAATGTCCAAAATAGCATTCTCTGAAAACACTGCCCTCCAATAGTACTTTTCTAACGCTGCTAAAGTGCGCGTCTTGTCAAAATGCATCTGTAACAAGCGTTTTAGATCGAAAACGCATGTTCAACATGCGTTTCAAGGTCAAAACGCATGTACAACATGCGTTTTCAGGCAAAACGAACACTTTAGATGCGTTTTTAGCAGAAGCAGTTTTTTTTTTCACAAAAAAAACTAATTTTTTTATTTTCAGTAAATATGTATTTTCAAATACTATTAAAAAATTTATAATCAAATAGCCATTTCAAATTGTATTTTTTTTATTCGTTATTCTAAATATTTCTAAAACCCAAAATGGAAACGTTGAACCCAAAAATTAATTGTTGAACTCCTAAATTTAATAAAAAATTTATTTTTTAAATTTAAAAATTTTATTTTTAAAATTGAATCTGGCGGCCTGATTATTAAACGCTAACGCGTTTAAAAATCAGGATAAGTTAGGGTTTAAGGTCTAGGGTTTAGGGTTGTAAACAACCCTAAATCCAAAACCCTAAGTCCGTATACGGTTTATTCGTCATTCTGAATATTTCTAAAGCCCAAATTGAATTATTGAACCCTAAAAGTTAACCATTGAACCCCTAAATGAATATAGATAAAATTTAAAAAATTTAATTAAAAAAATTAAAAATAAAATTTTAATAATTTAGTAATAATATTTTAATGTTTAAAGTATTGTGTTAATGTTTTTTATTTCTAAAAGAATGATAATGTTATTTAAAAACAAAAGAAAAATGAAAACATATATACTAACATTAGGAAAGTGCTAGTGGAGGGCACACTTTTCAAAAAGTGCCATTTTCGACATTCAACCCCAATTTTGTGCCATTTTGGGCATTTTCTCGACCAAGGAGAAGTGGAGAAAAACTTATTTTTGATAATTGCCCGCACTGACCTGCTCACTTTATTTTTAACAATGTTCGAATTTTTAACATTTCATAAAGATAATGAAAAAAATATCATATAAAACTTTTCTTAAATATTTGAGAACACAACAATAAAAACTTACATTATTTTCATGGGTTATTGACCTTTTGGCCCTTCAAGTTTGCACACTTATACCCATAAAACCCTAATGTTTAAACTCGTTACTTTTTACCACCCGAACTTCACAAATGTACCTTTCAGCCACGATACCGCATCAGATGGCATATCGGTTTATATCGGTAGGGGTATAACAGTCATTTCACCTAATTTAAAATTTTCATTAATTTTAATTTCTAATCCTCACCCACTCGATCACCTCCCCTGTTTTCTCACTATCCTTCCCCTATCTCTCTCTCTCTCTCGGCTCTCTCTTTCACCTCTCGTTTTTCTCCTCTCTCTCTATTAAACTACCGCCATTGACCGTCATCACCGCCTCGAACATGGGCGCCGTTCACTGTCACCCACCTTGCACCTTCGCCGTTCACCATTCCATCTATTCCCAGATTTCCGTTCACTGTTCTTCTATTTTAACCATTCAATTCGCCTTTCTCGTTCATCACCACCACACCACCACTTCTTCCCCTTCTCTCCCTCTTCCCTCTCCCCCACCTGCTATCCCATCTCCACCACCTCCCCACAACACCCATTTCCACCTCGCACTTACCATTCCACATTCTCCCCATCTCCTTCTACAATCACCACCGCTGTTCAACCCATCCCCCGACCAAACGCACGCTACACGACCACCCCTTATCGTCGTTTTATCACAACAGCCTTCTCAAAGCCTTATACGGCCAACGAAATTCAACGAAATTGAATCAAACAAAACCTCAATTTAAAACCATATTCAACAAAATCGAATCAAACAAAACCTCAATTCATTCAAACCCACCTCGCAGCCATTTTCTCCGCTGCGTCAACAATGCTCTCCGCCACCACCACTTCGGCACCAATCTCTACAATCCTTCATCATCCTTAAAAATCAAACCCTAACTTTTTACTATTTGCAGAAAACGGAATTAACATCCAAAACCAAATAGAGGATGAAGAAATGGAAGTTTTCAATACCACATCTTGCAGTTACAGAGACTCAGAAAAGATATAAGAAAGAATAGGGTGGGAGAGATTGAGAGAGGCGAGAGAGAGAGTTTACGGGGTGAGAAGAAAAAGAAGAGTCGAGAGTTTAAAGAAAAAAGACACAGCCCATACGCTTATATATTATTGTTAATAATATATAATAATATTAATCTTAATTAAATTTGATTAATAATTAATTAATTCAATTAAATTAAGTGAAATGACTGTTATACTCCTACCGATATAAACCGATATGCCATCTGACACGGTATCGTGGCTAAAAGGTACATTTGTGAAGTTCGGGCGGCAAAAAGGAACTAGTTTAAATGTTAGGGTTTTATGGGTATAAGTGTGCAAACTTGAAGGGCCAAAAGCTCAATAACCCTATTTTCATAGATTCGGAAGCAAAGTGCAATAGTAAAAGCTTTACTATACGATCCCTTTAATAATTAAGGAACACAATACATAAATTTTTGATTCAATAAAAAGATTTTGATTCAGTAAAAAGTAATTAGAATACAATTATTTGTGTTATAATTACTTTTCACTGAAGCATACATTCAAGTACTATGTTGCTTCCCGTTTAAATTATTGGTGAAAGACCAAAGGTTCAGTGTCTACCTCAGTTACTAGAGATCGAGTGCAAATATTGTCAAATCAATTATGAAAAATAAATAAATTGTTTGTGAAAGCAAAATACAGTTTATATAAGATTTCATAAATGTGCGACAGTGCGAACAAAGGGTTGAAGTTTTGGGTTCTAAGAGAGGTCAAGAGTTCGACATGTACGTGTGTTTAACTATCAAACAAAATAAATCTAGTAAAATGGAGGTTGATTTGAAATCTATACTATCTATAACTACATATTATAAATTACAATAAGCAAGCAAAACATGATATTATGAACCCGTTTGGAATTGTTTAAAATAAGTTATTTATGACTTAATGGAGGTATTTTTAATTTAAAGGAGAAAGTAAAGTTGTTTATTTTAAGTTGAATCAATGTCTTTGGGTAAGTTTACTTAAAGTTAAATGGGAGTTCAATAATTTTGACTTAAAATAAAATTTGACTTTAAACAAAATTAAATTGATGTTATTTAAACTTTATAAGAGTTCTGAAAGTTTTAAAAAAAATAAAAAAATCGATAAGTCATAAGTCAAAAGTAACTAAATGGAACTTATGACTTAAAGCAATTTTTTAACTTAAAACCGGCTTAAAGCATGATTGACAAATGGATCAAAAACAACTTAAAGCTATTTTTAGCTTAAAGCCACACTTGCCAAACGCGCTCATAATAGTACTTTGTAATTTGATTAACACCTTTTTGTTTCACACTTTCCTTTTTGTAATTATTTAATAACTTTAACTAATTTTAAAATGAAAGTTAATAATAAACAAAGCTCCACTCCACTATACTATGATGAGTAAAATCATCATAAAATAGGTATAATTTGTGGTAACAATAATTGTTAGATCTTTCGAGCTACAATCGTTAATCTTTCATACAGACATTAAGTTTCGAATCCCAAATATTAAATTTAACATTTATTGTATAAGTTCAAAAATATAAATAATATTATTTTATTTCATTTTATTATAAAATGTTAAAATTTAAAAATAAAATATTCAAAAAACCCGTGCTTTGGACGAGTTATAAGCTAGTAAAACTAAAAAAACCATCCTAAATAGACAAAACAACTTTTAAACACTACTGTCATCTTATATCTGCATCCCAATTTCTAAACTTGTAAGCATTTACCCTGTTTTCTGATGAATACCAATGTATACATTCAAGTCTTATGGTACATTAACGTTACAAAACTTGTACAGAGGAAACTTACAACCCTAGGCTCTTCTTTCCTCCCTCTTCTAACCAATCGGCATAACACATACATCAACATTGACGCTACAAGGAAGGAACACCATGAATATATCCTACCAAAGTACACGAACAAACAATTGGAAAATTGCATTACCGAAAGCCTCAACTTTACACTCAAATAGTAACTCCATGCTCCAGTTTAATAAATCAGTGCGTATGACTTTAATGCCTTTCATCTGTTCAATACACGCTCAAAAGCTTTGACCTGTGGCTGTGTCAAGCTCTGCATTAACAAGTAAATGGTTAGATTTATAGTACTATCAGATAATCTTAAAACTTGCAAGGGTACTGAATAAGAATCCTCTTCACTTACCTGGCATAGATGATCAAAATATGGTTTGTCACTACGAGAAAACTTCACAATAAAATCCACTAGATAACTTGTCAGATTAATCTGTCATGATTCAGTATAGAGATCAAGTCTATATGGAGATATTGTCCACAACATCAATTATTTAATGAAGGTTATGGGTGCGAAGAACTCACGTTATTTAGGGGATCAGCACTACTTAATAATTCGTCCTCAAAGCCATCATCTTCGTCCTTAACATTTACAGGGACATCAATGGAGATTAGCTTTTAACTTTTTAGATATATATGTAAAAGATGAACATCATCCAAGTATATAAAAAGGTATATCTCATTTCTGCACACCTCATCAAAGGTTTTTGCCATTGACTCAAGATAGCTGTTTTTAACTCTACCAGATACGGTAGCACCTGCCGAATATAAGATATCTTGATCAGTTTCAGCATCTTCTGCCTCAACTTCTTCCCATTCACTATCCTGCAACACAAGTTGCTTAATATTTGGAGATTTCCTTATAAATTGGTCAACTAATATCATAAGCCTTGAGAATCAACATGTACCTCGTCAGCACCAGCTACAACCTGTTCTCTCATCTCAATAAGTGTATCAGCCAAGATAGCAAGTATCTGTCATTCCAATTCAACAGTTTGTAGCCAGTCAATTTTTAAAAGTCAAGTAAGGTCAGTTCCATCATATATGCTTCTCATTATTTGTATACACATATTTTCTATTTTATAGAAGACTACAGAAGACTATCATATAGAAGAGTGCTGAGGCAATTCTTTACAAGAAAAACAGGAATAGTGGATGATGCAAATTTATTATTTAAACAGGTCAACAGTAATATGACACTAGGCCACTATCCTTGCACGGCAAGTTCGCTGGACCAAGTATGGACCAAAATGAGCTTCTCTTGGACAATGGCCTATATCTGGAATTCATATGATGCAAACAAATAGAAGATCAGTGGATAGATACCTTTGCAGGAAGGGGCATAATTGTCCACTGATCTGGAGCTAGTTTAGCTTTTGAGCGTGTGGTTATTCCTGCAGTGGACTTCATGATATTACAGGAAACATATTAATTTCTTGAAATGAATCCGATACATGCAAAGTGCACAGGCAAATGAAACCCCACCTTAGTTAGATGCCCTTGGACGTTAATTCTTTCCAAAATTCCATGCTTTGTTGATAAAAGTAAAGCCAAAGCAGTCGTGGTAACTACAATTTGGTATGCTCCCTGTATTTCTCCTGTATTCAACAGCACTGAGATGATTATAATATTCATAGAGACAATTTATGGGAGATACTGCCAGACTGCTAACAGTTGACAAAATTGATACTCAGAGATATCCCCGGTTACAAATTTTCAAAAATCATCAAGCAACAATTCCACATGCAATCTTTCAAGCAATAAGGTAGTTACTGCACTACTTCAGCATGCAAGTTCAGCAACAAAAAAATGGAAAAACCAAAAAAAAAAAAAATTCGTCTTGTAACTCTGCTTGAAACACTAAGCACTAGAATGCCTATTAGAACTCGTGTAAACCACAATGAGCAAATAATTAATAGTATCATGAAAAAGTGGTCGCAGCTATAGCCAAGAAGAGTATTTCCTGACAAAATCAGAAACGAGCTACTTATTGTAACTGTTGATTTCCGAGTCATAAAGCCCGGGTCTAGAGCTTCAAGGTTCCATTGTGTTAAAAAATATTATAATATGACAATTAATTGAAACAGGAAATCGAAGAAGCAAAATTATCGAGGAAACGGCATAAACAAATACAATTTTATGAACAATGCTTGCCTTGCTGCTTAGACCATTCAGACATCACATATGGAAAAGCATTATAATGGCCCTCAACAGGGACTGAGATCATTAGATCAATAAATTGCTCCACTTGCGGTGCACTTATGTGAACCTGCAATAACAGGGAAAGTTTTAATAAATTTTACTGAATGCTTTAACATCCTGTTGCAGATAGAAAGAAAGGGTGGTGCTAAATCCAGAGTATTGTTCTTAATTTTAAAAAGTCTCTTCTATAAAGACCAAGTGTCTTTACATTATTGATCTGGAAATAAACATGGCATGACTAAAACACAACACTTATGAGTTATGACTAGTCTAACAGAAAGAGAAAGTAACACATTGCCATGTCCACTTGAAAGACGAGCTTCAAACTGTGACACAAGGCTCAAAGGTTCTCCTTCTCTAACAAGTAAAAAATGGAAATTCAAATTTACGTAATGTATAATATTCCCAATTATTTACCAAAGAATGGGATATCAGTACTTCTTGAAAATCAAATTTTGAAGAACGGGAAAGAAGCTCCTCAATAAAAGTTAAAAGGAATATACCAGTCTAGCAAATATAAGTATCAATGAGCTTTTCAATCCTGCAATTTGACAAGACTGCATGCGCCTAACAAGAGCAGCTACCAGGTCTTTAATATGTTGTGCCATTTGTGATGGCAGATGTAAAATGAGTTGCAGAATGTAACTCGCAACAAATAGAGACCCTGAGCTTTCCAGATTGGGGTCAAGAAGCCTGCACAACATATATTGTCCTTTATTGACAAGCCAATAAATAACAATCAATAAAAATATAGGGATACATTATATACACTGCAAAAATAATAATAATCAAAGAAGAAACTTTAAACTCGCTTGTTGGATTGGAATAAAATTAAACTACTGTAGAAATCATAAGCTCAAAATGTCCAAAAAGGTGCCACGGAAATTATGAACCCCAATATCATGTATCAGATGCCAAGAGAAATTTATGTTTCCATATCTTCTAATGATAACTCATTAAAGGTGGGGAATGATGCAAAGCATATGTACCGGAATATGACGCACTGAGTGGCTAAAGCAAGTGCTGAATTCATGCAATTGAAATAACTACGGCCAAACTCTACTCATAAGGAATAGGAATTTGATATACAGGAATTTTTAATGATTTTTTATCTAGTTCTAAAAAAAATCAGAAAGACGCACACGACAAAAGGTAGGTCCAAATTTTTTTCCAGCACACTGAAAGAGCCGGAAATAACCTTGAAGCTACATTAAGCAAAGTTTGCTCAAAGGAAATACAAACTGATGTAAAAAATACTTTTTGATCTTTTATTTAGTTTTAAAAATTCAGAAAAACGCACACGATGAGAATCTAGGTCCTAAATTTATCTCAAAAAACGAAAAGTTGGAAACCACCTTGAAGCTACATCAAGCAAACTCCTCATTGTAAATCCCGGGTCACCTCCCCAAGAAAGCAAATCTTGTTTTCCACAAGACAAGAAGGCAGCTAAGCACTGAGTTGCGTTCTGCCAGCATTATGAAAACATAATGAATAATTACAATATCAAATTATCAGATCCCTGCCAGGAGGCGTAAATTATACAATTCTATACACATAGCTGAAAACAAGTAACTACCTGCATTTCACTATGGTCATCACTTTGCAGGACTACCCGTACCACAGGATCAAAAGAAACATCGTATACTGCTTTGACCACATCAATAGGCGCATTCTAAAACATTTTACACAAATAATCAGTTTTAATTGAGAAAATGAAAAAGATAACCATACATATATCTGCAAACAAACATGGGTGTGAACACCAATCATGCAAAGATTAAGAAATTATATCTAGCAACAAACATGGGTGTGACCAACTATTAACATTAAGGCATTCTTTAGTGACATAAAAAGTAGTGAATTCTCCCTCACCTTTAGTAACATTGCCACAAGATCAAGTGAACCAGCAACCAGACCATCAGGTTGCTGTTGAGGCTGAAACAATGTCAACCAAATGCATTACTAACAGATAACCCACTCCAAACCAGACAGATGCACCTTCAATGCAATTTGAGTTATGTGAGAAATCATACTTTATTTAGGATTGGTCCAACATAAGGTAAAATTCGAGAAACCAGGGGATGTATACATCCAGGAGCTTTCTTTATTGCCTGAGGAAAAAAGTGAAAAGAACAATTACCCTAGTGTTTACTTCAATGAAATAAAGGATATACACTACCCTGTAAAAAGCATAACTACATTTATACACAAAGATGCACACAGTTGTATTTTTTAACTGAATATTTATATAGCACTGAGAATAATAGTTCTAATAAAAAGATTAATTTAAGAAAAAAAAAAAAGAATACCAAGCTGTCCAGCAAAATAGCCAATTTATATAATAAATCTAAACATAATATTTTATCATACTGTAGTTTTCCTTTTAAATAGACATTTCAGTTGGGTTTTCATTACAAACTATAACTATGAGGCATGACGCAACAGTATGTGTAAATACTTTCCTGTAAATTTTAAAGCATGAAATAGTGAAGTGGCAAGTAAGAGGGACCGAGGGGATATTTAAAACTTACACTAATGTTATCAACCATACTCAAATATGATTACCTCTAGTATCTCAAGAGCATCAATGCTCACGAAGGGGTCTGAAACATGCAAAGCCCACATGCCAAGGATGACAGGAGAGATAAGTGGCTCTATTGATAGGAACTCTGTTGACTCATGGCCTACAATTAAGTAAAGAACGATAGAAAAGGGTAAAGAGCAAGTAATGGTGATTAGCTAATGACTCGTGCTGCAAAAAATAAGGCAATATAAACAAGGAAAGATAATAATATCAAATACCGACCTGCCTCCACTGCTGCTTGCAGTGTCTCAAGTACCAGATGCATTGTTTCATCAGATGCCTAGGAAGCAGAGCAACACTCCAATCATTATCGCAAACATCACGATAAAAATTAAAAACAGATTTATTAAGGAGCCACTAACCTGCTTAAGAAGATCTATAAGCGACGAAAATAGATTCATGAAATGAGGCAGAATAGTTCCAATGTTTGCATCAGGCAATAGCTGTGCAAGTGCTCGACAAGCACCTACTTTGACAGGTGGGGGCCTACTAGGATAGCATTAAAGTATGAAGATTCGAAGCACTTGCTGTCGTACAAAATAGAGTATTGAGATAGACACTTACACATCCATGCCAATTGTCTTAATAGCGGCATAAAGGAACTGCTCAACAATTTCATTATTGATCTGAACAATGTGCAGAAAATTAAGAAAGAGTTCCACTATACAAATTGACTTCCATGGCATAATAGATTAAGATGCTTACCACAGTTGAGAAGTTAGCAACAGCTGAAAACATGCGAGCATAAAGAAACGGATATTGATGTACCCCTGCATAGAAGACAATAAATAAATTTTCAAGGAGTTAACGACAAGAACAATTTAATTTAGTTGGAACAAAACAGAACACCTGTTGACATGTCCTCTGAAAGTATTTGCTCTAAGAGGTTTCCCAAAGTGCATCCAGGAAGCAGAGAAATCTATACAGAATGACAGTAACTAAGAGTTTCAGAGACAAACAAAATCAAATATACACCCTACTAGAAGGGCAGAAGTCATCAAAATACTGCTTAAAAATGCTAGCAATATTCGAAAATCAAGCTTCATAAAATCATAAAAAACAATTATACTTATATGAAGATATTGTCAATAAATGTCACACCTCTTGTTCAGACAGTGAAGTCAAAGCCAGAAGATTCGCCTCCCTCATCTGCCAAAATACTTTTTTAATAAGACGGGAAAGGAAAAAGATCAATGTGCATAGGTAGTCTTCTATATCTCAAGAAAAAGTTACATCAATCCATAAGATCAAGTGAAATCTGTATAAATTTACAGCGAACAAATGAGTCACTACCTTACTCCCCTCTTATTTTTTGATTTTATCAATCAGTGATATCTTTCAAATTATAAGCATTCCCAGGTTTCTGGACCTTCATTTAAATTTGGGCTAGGATAAACTTAATTTTTTCAAAAAGCTTTCAGACTTCAATTTTTCAACTAGTAAACTATTAGAATCAGTGAAAGTAAAAACATGACTACAGTTCTACACTATCACAGTATAGTGATTGCTTGTCTCAAGGCCCTTTAAAAAATATAGAATACTCCAACAACATAGCCTAATCATTAGGCTCTAAATGGTATTTTTTAAAGAAATTCCATCTTGCTGAGCATCATAACTTGTTCATTCAAGGACATAAATGCCTCGCATCTTTCAGTAAGATGCGACAATGTTGTATTAAAAAGTTGTTTTTCCAGTTCTCACATCAGTGTTTTTATCTAAACTCTCAACTTACTCTCCACCAGCCAGAAGAACCAGCAGCCTTCTCTTGTTGAGATTCAACAAAGCGTTTTCTAGCTGCTTCAATTACAGCATTAATTCCCTCCGTACCACATGAGGTAATAATTTCTTCCAGTAAAAGGGAACCTGCAAAGAAGATACAGATTTCTCATACATGTACGTTTACCATAAAAGCAACAGTAACCGTTGGATAAAGCCAAGACACCCAGTTTATGACATGCATGATGGGTTCTGGAATGATAACATAATTCCAAGGCTAGCTGCCAGAGATACATAATAAACATCCCACCGTATATGATATGCCATTTTAGTACTCCACTAAAACAAAACAAATCAACACGATTGTGGGCAAATTCATGTCTCGAATCCAACCTCAAGATAACATTTACATATTAAAAACAAATACCTTCAACTTTTCGATGAATGCAAATACAGATAGTAAAAAACAAAACCTTGAACAACATAAACAAATTCATTTCTGCTGTACATTGTTGCGCATAACCCACTGAATACTTAGGTGAATAATCAAAAATGAAATGCAGAAAAGCACAATAATGTCAGCGTCACATATCAAGAAATAAGAATTATTGAATACATGTCAAGTGATTTCAAGGATTAATATAACACAAATTGTTTAATCAAAGGACCTCAGATTAAGGTAGAACAGATTTAGCACCTCAGACCTACTTCTTGAAAAAAGATATCATGTAATACCTAGGTATGGTATCAAGAAACAAACGGAAAGGAAGAAGGGGCTTCTGCTGTCCAAGAAGACCAAAACTAAGATGCAAAAAACTTACCAGAAACACGGCAACTATAGGTATTTTCATCCTCATCCGCAACATACTGGTTGGCATCCAATGACCAAGTTTGAACCTAGACAAGAAACAGGTACGACAATAATATGCAGCAAATAATGATGGCATGCCTGGCTGGCTTTTAGAAGGCATAACCACATATTTGATGAAAACAGCAATGATATAAAGATAAGACTTATACCTGTTGCTCAGTCATTTGGAGAAAAGCTATAGTGTAATAAACTAACTCACTGATATTATCTCCAAAAACCTAGACAATATATGCCATAAATATTACCACATGTATAGGCCTAAAATAAAAATATGAGAAGAAAAGCACTGAACTATCAGTCCTTTTAAAAAAAATCAGAGACGTACCTTAACAAATCTTGGACTACCCACAATAGTCAAGAGGAACTCAAATAACTGCATGATAAGATACTCGACGCTATTAGAACAAAACACAGAAACAATTGTTGGTTGCTAACGGCCAAAGCAAAGCTTAACACTATAAATTTGCTGGCTAAATGGCAGGAACATATAACGCCCTGTGTAATTTGTAAAAGCTAGAAATGATTAAAATTTATAATTTTAATGTGCTATAGTATAACCTTTAACAAATTCCATTTATCATGAGGTAGCTACTATGACCAAAAGAAGATAAAAATCATGAATAAATTGACCTACCTGGATAATGAATGACTCGAGGCTTTTCTCAGCACCATCAGAGTCATACCGCCCATCATAGGAATCATCTAAACCATCAAGTGCTGATCGCTCATACACTCTAAGTGAGGACACAAATGTCTGCCATATTGGCCCCATAATTCCTGAAACAACATATTATATCCTGGCTTAGTGATGAAGCTGCCACCCCTAAAATAAAGATAAGCTCAAGCCACAAGCTTACCCATAAATTGAGACTCAATAAGTCCTGGGAAATTCTGAACAAACTGATTCAAGCACTTTAAAACCTGATGTTAACATAATGTCAGAATCATAGTAGTCCAGGTGAAAATTACATACATGAAGCTATTAAACACAACCTCCATTCTAATGCTCCAATCATCAGGATCTTCAGGTTGAACTGGCAAGTTAAGGATAGAAGAAAACTGATCCATCCAAGGTTTAAGCATTGGTAACAATAGTGCACTGGTTTCAGCCTAAGTGAACAGATTAACGCAGAGTTATCTACTAAGAAAGAATAGAACAAAAGAACCTTGGGAATTTATCAACTAAAAAGCGAGAGCTCAATGTACCTTGTATACACCACTCATTACCCCCAGCATAGAGGTACAAGAATAAATAATCGAAAGTGCCTTCGCACGAAATTGTTTATCATAAATCTGCACAAAGCATTCAATCACGTATCAATAATATAGGAAATAAAAAGGGTATTAGTATTTGCACAATCTTAGAGTCTTAGCATAACCTGCACACCCTAAGCATGATAACTAGACCACTTTGTATTTTACCTTCTCACCTTCTTACACACACAGCATAGAGCTATAGACTATAAAATAATACACTAATAGCTCACTAATAACCTTTTTCACCTATTTCACAAACTCGTAAAAACCTAGTATTCTAAACCAAATGAAAAGAATAACTGGTATATCATTCATGGATAATATTTCAAGCCTTCAGAAGACTATCTTAAGTGTTGAAGTTTTAACAATGCAAATCTAATTCATAAAATAAAACTATAGCATGATAAACAAGAAAAATAAAATCAATAACAGTAAAAAAGAATCATAACCATAAATACTAGTAATAATATTTTTGTCCAGCAATAGTATTCAATTCTTTTAGTACAACTAACAAATAAATAAATACAATATGTGCAGGGAAGGACCCAGGGGGGGGGGGTGGTTACCTAAATGGCTATATATATGTCCTGTAACACATTAAGAATTCTGTAGTGTAGCCCAGTTGGTCCATGTGCCCAATTTTTTTACACAACACCAAGGTTCAATTCCCATGATTTAATTTTTCCTAAAGTTTTTCATGCGATTTCAGTTAAAAATGTAGCTTTTTCTGTCACTGTATCATATGTAAGAGATAACCACAGCAGCAAAGATAACATATGTGCTTCTGTTACTTTAGTTCTTTTTTGTTTTTATGTCAGGGTGCTTTTGTTACTTTCTAATAACCTTATAACTTGCAAATTTTGAACAACCCTTGTGGCAAATTTTTTATATAAATAATTTTATTTAAAATTTAAATTAATTTATTTGTTGCATTAACGAACTTGAAATTTTTGGACACCCCCTCCAAAATGGCTCTAGGTCTGTCACTGAATATGTGGTATTTGTAAAGCATTAACTCCAACTTAATATCATATTATGCAAGTAGAACACATAAAAATGAAGTATTAACTAATTAATGTTACAATTTTAGGAGCACAAAACTATTGTAAAAATGACAATGCATATTAGTTACACTTTCCATAAACTCTCTTTTTCTCAGATTCCATTTATTCATCGTACATTCTCTTCTTAATTCATATATAATTTATAAATACTATTTGTAAATATGTTTTGTACTAATGCTCTTTTTTTTTGCTAAATCAAATTTTAATATTTATGATTCACTACAGATAATTATTATAAATTGGTGAATCCTATTTTTTTTATACCAAATAATAAATATTATAAAATATATTTAATTTGTGTGTACATCAATATCTATATGTTTATACAAATGATGGTGGTCCTTTGTGGTAGGTCATTAACCACTTATCTTGAGTAGGTTCATTCACTTACATACCAAAATTACGATAGTCCTTTATATTGCCTGCAGTTGCAGTTATAGAAAGTTTTCTTCAATAAATTAACATTTAATACCGAGATGTGCTGGACAACAAAATTATTATTTAAATTCTGTGCTCCGCATCACATAGTAGACTGACCTGAGGAGATGATACAATTGCATACAAACACGGAAATAGAACCGGCACTAGTGTGGGCGCAACTGTATCATCCAAGTCCGACGAAAGAAGCGCCAAGCACCTTAAAGCCCCATTGACTGCATAAACTTATAATAAGAGTTTAGATATGTTTCATGGACATCATCACCTCGATAATAATCTCACGAAGCAACAGTGTGCAAAATCCAGAGTTAATTCATTTCATGACACCACTTTCTCTAAGCAAACTTCATCAAATGTAATATTCTTGTATGAGCTAATCTCTAATTTTGTTCTGATCCTTAATTTTGTTGTTAGTCCGTTTCCGTACACAAAATTTAACTGTCTTTCCTGTCTACGTTCAAGAATATCATATAATATCATATGGTTAAGTGTATGACAAGTCATGACATAAAAAGTACACAGGCATAACCTCTTTAAAAGAAGCCCGCCATCAGTGGATATCTTAGCTCTCTTGCATATTAAAATGCAATTGTTTAATACTTACGTAAGAAGTTATATATCATCAAAAAGAAAAGAAAGTAACCTTTAAATAAGATGAGTCATCTGCTAACTCCTGTCAATACCCAATAGTGTACAGATGGGTTAAACCAATTTCAGATAACATGAGCATTGCTCTGCATCAGAATGAGCTTGAAGATACACAAAGTCACAAACCAATTATGATCGTTTTGATTTTTCACTACTGACGGATTGAGTAATAGTCATACTAAATGTTTTCCTCAACACTTTCACACGGCCAGCGGTACATGACGTCATTCATATGATCCAGAACTGACGCCTAAACAAACTACCTAAGGTCGGTCATAATCTAGACAAAAAATAATCTCCATGAGGAAAAATCTATACAAGGGCTGCAACAGATTATGCAGGACCAGCATAAGGAAGAAAGATATAACCTATTCATGCATGTGAGCAATAGAAATTCACATATATAGCACCGGGCTTTATATTTAATCAATAAAATATTCAGATCTGAATACATTTAAAGGAGCTTCTATGCTTTGTACAGAGATCCTATTGCCTTAAAGCTATGTAAAGATCACAAAAAGAAGACACTGAAAAGCATTAATTTTATTTTGATTTTGATTTAAAATTTATATATATGAGAACAGAGTTACCTGCATTCAAGTTGGTCTGATCATTTATCAACTTCAAGAGGAATGGCAGTAAGTCCGGCCAATCTTCTGGCCAGTCATAATGTGCAACTGATGCAACAGCCATACTAATTGCTGTGCATATTTTTTTATGGTTATCATCCAGTGACAGCAGAAGAAGACTTCTTATGGTTTCCTGTACAATGATTTAACCTTAAGGAAGGAACTTATATTTCATGAAATTAAAGTTCTTCAGTCAAAAGTTCAACCTGAACAAACAGAGAGTAGTAAAACTAAACGAAAGTACTAAAGATAATATTACCTTTTCCTGAATAGAAACCACGGGAAGTTCGAAATTTTCCTCATCCTCCTGCCAATGTTTCTTAATGAACTGCTTTAGAAGAACTGCAGCTAGGTTAAAGCTGTCAATTCTAACAAGGCAAACGAAAGAAATGAAACAAAAAACAGAAACCCTACACGTTCTGTAATATTCTAGTTCACCATGTTCTATTAAACAAAATGCAATGAAATGTTCGACTAATTATCGCTATCACAAAAGGATATCTGGCGCGCTCCTAACGGAAGCTCCCTATTCCCGGCAATCCTGCACAATGCACTCCCAAAACCTTCAAAAAATAATTACAAAACTCAGTTCCAACAAACACCATTGATCAGCCTTTTATATAATCAAGATGAGTTTACGAAATTAACATAGTTTACATATCAATCCTGTCTTATTCTTCTAAATAAACGATATTGCGGTAATTAGTCTCAACAAACAAACAGTTGATACAACACTAATTCGACAGTTTAAGCAATATGCCGTAATTAGTATTAAAAAACAATCAATTCAAAATACACTAGTTCATACAAAACTAATTTAGCATATTAAACAACCCGAACTAAACTCAGCATTCAGTAAACAATACAACACTAATCATTAATCGCTGTAATCAAATCAAAACTTTAAACAAGCACAGGTTTTCGGAACACAACACTAAATCAGCAGCCTAACATACACAACAGTAGTCCAACGGTTAAATTACAGTAAGTAAACCTAAAAACAGTAAAAAACAAATTCAGTTAACAAACACGCAGTAAAACATCAATAAACTAATTAGCTCGGGACCGGGAAATTTTATTAATTTAACGAGACTGAAAATACATTGTATGAATTACGTTGGGAGCGAGAAAACGGAATAATTAATGTCAAGACCTGGTTGAAGCGAGGCCTGATGTAAAGACGTCTCGGCGAAAGATCGAACTTGTTGATTAGTGTCGAGAGTAGCAGTTAAGCAGTTGAGCAGCCACTGCTGATCTTGATCCACCATGATTGTGTGTGTGTTTGAGTGTGTGGGCAGAAATGTGCGGCAAATTGGAGGGAGTATATTTTGTAATTGGGGGTGTATATATAGACTTAGGGCTTCCACACTCAACCGGAGGGAGATCGAACCGCGCTTTTATCCAGGGATGTTTTATTGCCCCGCCCCGGTTCGACCGTTTCCTTTTTCTTTGCAAGGCTTTCCTTGGACCGGCAAAGTACCAATTCATTTTATATTTTACTAGCATTTTGCCCGTACTTCGTACACGGCATCTTATTTAATTTAAAATGATAATACCAAAAATTTAACAAATTTGATTGATTTCTTAAAACATCTTATTTAATTTAAATTGACAATACCAAAAATTTAACAAATTTGATTGATTTCTTAAAAAGATATTGAATGCAATTATATAAATAATCAATTCTTAGAAAGATATTATATACAGTTATATAAGTATTTAATAAAATAATGATATGCTAAAATTTATATAAAAAAAAGTAGCATACAATTCTATTTTAACAATGTTGAAAATTTATTTAATTCATCAAAATCTGCAATAAAAGTAATAAATATTTTTACAAATATTGTTCTCTAATTGAAAACAATAATAAATTGTCTTTATTATTCAAATGCGGAAATGATAATCCATTCACCCCCAATGGCTCCAAAACATTAAACCTCATATAATATCAAGAACATATTACATTAACTATGAGACCTCATAGTTAATATAATATGTAAATGTTGGAGAACAATGAGACCACATTTCAAGCAATTTTTAATTTTTTTTTTAAATTTTTTTATGAATGGATAGAGGGTAGAATTATAAGACTTTTGTGTGAAGATGCCCCTAACGGGACCCTTTAAAATAGCTTGAAATGTAGCGAATATGTGTGTTCTCACTGTTCTGATTTTAATTTTTTTTGTTAATTTTTTTTATGAATGGATAGAGGGTAGAATTATAAGACTTTTTTGTGAAGATGCCCCTAGCGGGGCCCTTTAAAATAACTTGAAATGTAGTGAATATGTGTGTTCTCACTGTTCTCATTCTCACCAGAGCGTGACCATTAAACTGTATTAGTAAATTCATGAATGAAAATACGGTGTATATATATTATTAATATAGATTCTTTTATTAAAAATAAGTAAATTATACAATTAAATAAGCAAGCCAAAATATCAGATAAATATTCTAGTAGATTTATAGTTTATGTTCAAATTAAGGTCTTTCACCATGGCTCTCGCTTTCTGAAATTGTTGAATTTTTATTTTATTGACTTTATTATATTAAAAGTATGTTCTTATTGAAACGAATATAATAATTTGAATTTGAATATATTTTTAAACTCCTTATTTTGATGGGTTGTTAATTTTTTTATGATCAACTTAGAGGGGTGACCAAAAATAAAATTAATGGAAATACATAAACCCATTACCCACGTTATGATAAACAATACCTATAAAATGGAAGCTGCTTATGTGGTTCAGGCTTGTTAATTACTTCAACACTTCATTAGCTTGATCATCATGTGGACAATCTTTCTTTCTATCACTTATGTTGCTGCTATGTAGTCTATCTGTAACTAACATCTTTCTTTTTATTACTTATGTTGTTGCTATGTACTCTATCTGTAACTAAACATCTCTCTCTGCTTGTAATCTATATTTATAAATGCAAACTTTTTCTTGTATTGTATTTTGTTTTCAATATTTAAAATTATGTAGCTGGAGGAGAAAAGAAAGGCTGGAGGTGCAATCGTAGTTCTACAACATTACTGAAAATAAGTACAATATCATAATAGATTTTTTTGTTCCAATCTAAATTGGGTCGCTCCAAATGCTGTGTAATGACAAAAAGGGGCATTAAAGAAATAAAGAAGATTAAAAAATTGAAGGATAATATTGTTTACCAAAAACCAAGGTCTCCGCAAGAAGCTCACTTATTCACTTTTATCTTCAAATAATGTATGATTACAAATTATAACAATCACATTTTCCACTACCTATTCTCTCTCAAAAAGCCAACTAAACTGAAAAAGGGAAAAGTTAGTGCTTTCATATTTTAATATGGAGCTCAAGTGAAAGTGCTAAATATGAGATCATATATGAAGTGAAATTGAACGCGAGTAAAGAAGATATTTAGAGCATAAATAAGAGCAATATTGCCTGACCCAGAGGGTGAGGCTTGTGACGTGGGTCTGAGCTTCTAAGTATGCTATTCCATAGTCCCTTCGGAGACATCCGATAAAAAGTATGCTACTCCATAAGACCTTCTGGTACGTAGCATGTCTACCCCATGAACCTTAAGTTGAACAAATCCATAAATAACATAAACTTGCTTGGAAACAAAATAATGTCTATAAGTATCAAAATGAGTCCCAAGATTATTTACAAATAACATGGTCTGTACCGTGTCAATGTTATTACCTGGTAATCTTTCCAACTACCTTTGTTCTTATGACATGTAAAATCGAAAATTGAAAGGCCAAGCAAATATTTTAAAGGTATCTTTCTGATGTCCTGTATATTATTATAACATCGGTAATTCATTAAAGCTTTAATTCTTAAATTCCAAACCAAAATCAAAACCAAACAAATATTATCCTATCTAATTTTTAATACTGTGAAATCAATAAAAACTTAATTCTTATGGCCAAACTAAAAACTGGAACCAAACATATATGAACCGTACGAAGGTCTAGTACACATACCTTAATCCTACTACTTACGGGGTTGGGATGTTAATTTGGTGAAAAACCCAGCTTTTAAATCTGAAAAGTGCAAACATGAGTCAAAATCCAGCAGTGTGAAGATTTGAGCGGCTTGGAATTGAAGGTGAAAAATGACAGAGATAGATTTGAGTAATGACAAAAAGGAGAATCAAAGAAATAAAGAAAGATAAAAAAAATAAAGGATAATAGTAGAGGTTTAGATTTGGGTCGATCCAATTGGGTTACTCCAAATGTTGTGTAATGACAAAAAATAGTATATGTTTAGATTTAGGTCGATCCAATCTAAATTGGGTCGCTCCAAATGCCGTGTAATGGTAAAAAGGGGCATCAAAGAAATAAAGAAGATTAAGAAAATGAAGGATAATAGTATCGTTGACGGAATTCGAACCTTAAAATTTTAGTAAATAAATTTAATCATGTAACATATTTAATCATTAGATCTAACAGTTCTAATTTTAACTAAAAATCTAACGGATATTATTCGTTGTATACGAATTTTTATTATATTTTGTTAGTGGTTAGAAGATATGATGTCATATTTTTGGGTATTTAATTAGTAAATAAATTTAATCATGTAATATATTTAATCATTAGATCTAACAGTTCTAATTTTTAACTAAAAATCTAACGGATATTATTCGTTGTATACGAATTTTTATTATATTTTGTTAGTGGTTAGAAGATATGATGTCATATTTTTGGGTATGTATTTAGTAAATAAATTTAAACATGTAATATATTTAATCATTAGATCTATCAATTCTAATTTAAACTAAAAATCTAACGGATGTTATTCGTTTTATATGAATTTTTCATTAATTTAATTTAATATTTTTAAAATATAAATTTGGGAGGCTTATATTTTGATATGAGATTATTTGATAATAATTATATAAATGTTATCCGTGATATTTCTAGAAAATGTGGGATTTTAGTTAGAAAGTATAGGAAAAATGATAGGTTTTACTTGAAAAAGGTAATCGGCTAATTATTAGTATTTATATAATTATTATTTTATTTAATTAAATAGAAGATGATACATTTTAAATAAAAAAAAGTAATCGCTTAATTATTAATATTATAATATTATTAGTTTATTGTATTAAACAGAATCGTTCGTGATATAATCGAAAAAAGAGAGATTTTATTTTTAAAAAATAGAAAGGTAACATGAAAATTAAAAAGATGACATAATTTATGTGAAAAAGGTAATTGATTAGTTTATAGTAATTATAATTTAATAATGTTAGTTTATTAAATAAAATTGCTCATAGTTTTTAGAAAATGAGAAATTAATGTTGCCCCTGAAATTTCTAGAAAAAAAGGGAATTTAATTAGAAAAAATATAAAAGATGATACGTTTTAGTTGAAAAGGTAATCAGTTAATTATTAGTACTATAATATTATTATTTTATTTTTATTAAATAGAATCGCCCGTTATATAATTGGAAAAAGAGAGATTTACGTAAGAGAAAGGAAAAAAGGTAACGTGTTTGAAAAATGTAACCGTCCATGATATAATTGGAAAAAGAGAGATTTTAGTTAGAGAAAAGGTAACGTATTTTGGATCAAAAAGGTAATTTATTATTTAATACTAATTACAATATAATTATGTTATTTTATTATACAAAATTGATTGTAGTTTTCAAAAAAGGAGAAATTTTAGTTAGATAAAATGTAAAAGATATTGTATTTTACCTAAGAAGGAAATTATTTAGTTACTGAAAAATAGTAAAGGTAATATGTTTAACCTGAAAAAGGAAATTGATTAATAAAGTAGAAATTTTAGTTAGATAAAATATAAAAAATATTGTATTTTACCTGAAAAATGAAATTATTTAGTTTTTCAAAAAATAGAAAAGATAATATGTTTAACCTGAAAAGGGAAATTAATTAGTTAGTATGATGGAAATTTTAGTTAGATAAAATATAAAAGATATTGAATTTACATGAAAAAGGAAATTATTTATTTATTGAAAAATAGATAAGATAATATGTTTAACCTGAAAAAAGAAATTAATTAGTTAGTATGATGGATTTTATTTGAGTAAGGGTAAATAAGTAAAATCAATAGGTACCGTACCGACCGACCGACCAAACTTTTAATGTTTCGGCTTTTATAATATAGTATAGATTTTATTAGTGGTTCGAAAATATGATGTCATATTTTTGGGTATGTATTAATTATTGCAATATTATATTTTAAATTAAAAGTCAACGTGTTTTAATTAGAGAGAAGAAATTATTGATTGAAAGATATGATATTTTAAGTATTTATAAAAATTTGAACCTTGAAATTTTAATAAATAAATTTAATCATGTAATATATTTAATCATTAGATCTAACAATTCAAATTTTTAACTAAAAATCTAACTGATATTATTCGTTATATACAAATTTTTATTATATTTTGTTAGTGGTTTGAATATATGATGTCATTTTTTTGGGTATGCAATTAATGCATTTAGTAAATAAATTTAATCATGTAATATATTTAATCATTAGATCTAACAGTTCTAATTTTTAACTAAAAATCTAACGGATATTATTCGTTGTATACGAATTTTTATTTTATTTTGTTAGTGGTTAGAAGATATGATGTCATATTTTGTGTATATATTAATTATTGCAATATTATGTTTTAAATTAAAAGTCAACGTGTTTTAATTAGAGAAAAAAAATTATTGATTGGAAGATATGATATTTTAGGTATTTATAAAAATTCGAACCTTGAAATTTTAGTAAATAAATTTAATCATGTAATATATTTAATCATTAGATCTAACTGTTCTAATTTTTAACTAAAAATCTAACGGATATTATTCGTTGTATACGAATTTTTATTATATTTTGTTAGTGGTTAGAAGATATGATGTCATATTTTTGGGTATGTATTTAGTAAATAAATTTAATCATGTAATATATTTAAGATCGGTTCAAATTTTTAGTTAATAAATTTAATCATTAGATCTAACTGTTCTAATTTTTAACTAAAAATCTAACGGATATTATTCGTTTTATACGAATTTTAATTATATTTCATTAGTGGTTAGAAGATATGATGTCATATTTTTTTGTATGTATTTATTAAATAAATTTAAACATGTAATATATTTAATCATTAGATCTAACAATTCTAATTTTTAACTAAAAATCTAACGGATATTATTCGTTGTATACGAATTTTTATTATATTTTTTTAGTAGTTAGAAGATATGATGTCTTATTTTTTGGTATGTATTAATTATTGCAATATTATGTTTTAAATTAAAAGTCAACGTGTTTTAATTAGATTAATTAGAGAGAAAAAAATTATTGATTGGAAGAAATGATATTTTAGGTATTTATTAAAAGTAATATCATCAATTATAAGTAAACATCTTTTAATTGAAAAAGGCAAGCAGCTAATTATCATTAATTATATTATTAATAAAAAATGAAGGATAATAGTAGAGGTTAAGATTTGGGTTGATCCAATTGGATTGCTCCAAATGAGAGAAAAAAAAATTATTGATTGGAGGATATGATATTTTAGGTATTTATAAAAGGTAATATCATATAAATTATAAGTAAACATCTTTTAATTGAAAAAGGCAATCGGCGGCTAATTATCATTAATTATATTATTAATAAAAGAAATGAAGGATAATAGTAGAGGTTTAGATTTGGATAATTATTGATTGGAGGATATGATATTTTAGGTATTTATAAAAGGTAATATCATATAAATTATAAGTAAACATCTTTTAATTGAAAAAGGCAATCGGCGGCTAATTATCATTAATTATATTATTAATAAAAAAAATGAAGGATAATAGTAGAGGTTTAGATTTGGGTCAATCCAATTGGGTCGATCAAAATGTTGTGTAATGATAAAAAATAGTATAGATTTAGATTTGAGTCGATCCAATCTAAATTGGGTCGCTCCAAATGCTCTGTAATGTCAAAAAGGGACATCAAAGAAATAAAGAAGATTAAAAAATAAAGGGTAAAAGCAGTAATTTTCCTGTGTAATGACAAAAAAGGGCTTCAAAGAAATAAAGAAGATTACAAAAATGAAGGATAAAAACAGTAATTTTCAAAATGCAATACTAGTACACATTAGGAATATATTGATATTGATATTGATATTGATATTTTTGTAGGCCAAATGATCTGTTTCATCACTGTACAATAGCAAAACTTTCAGTTAGGTTATCGGTCCAAAAAAGTTTTCAAACACATCCCTCTACAATAAAAATATTTCAAACAGGTCACTGCCGTTAAGTTAACTGACGGAAAGCTGACGTGGCGGGATGACGTGGCGCAAAAAAATTTTCAGTTACATCACTGTACAATAAAAATATTTCAAACAGGTCACTCCCAACTGAAATTGAAAGTTTTCAAATTTTTTTAATTTTTTTTACTTAAATTCATATAAGTAAAAATTCAGAAAATTTTCTTAAATTAATTTTCAAAATTTTAAATTTCGTAAAAATTTAAGAAATTTTCTTATACGAAAAAATATTATTTTTTCTGAATAAAAAATCTTATAAGAAATTTTTAAAAATGTTAATTTCATATTTTTTCTTATATTAAATTTTTTCTCTTAAATTTAAATTACTTACATGAAAAAAATTCTTAAAAAATCAGAAAAATTCAGAAAAATTTGGTAAATTTTTTTTAAATTTTTTTTTGAATTTTTTAAACAACTTGTTTGATTGCTAAACAAAATTGTTAAACAGAATTCATGACTGCTAAATTTTTTTTAATTTTTTTTTTGAAATTTTAAATGATTAGAATTTAATTAAATTTAAAAATGAACATACCCATTTAATTTATATGCGTATAAATATATACATGCGAACAAATATTTTAAGATATCACGTTTTTTCAATCAAAAGTGAATTTTTAATTTTTTTTTAAGATATATGTATAATATTTTTTGAATTAAAACATTTCAATTTTTTTGGGATTAAAAAATTTTAAATTTTTTTTTTACGAATATTTTCTGAATGTTTCTGAATTTTTTACTTAATTTTTACTTAAATTTTAATTTTTTTTACGAATATTTTTTTCTGAATTTTTTACTTAATTTTTACTTAAATTCGTATAATTGAAATTTTTCTGAAATTTTTTTCTTAAATTCATATAATTTTTTTGAAATTTTAATTTTTTTTTTTACTCTCAGTGGCCAAATTGAAAGTTTTTTTCAGTTTAACGTTTTCCGTCAAAATTTAACGTCCGTGAAATTTTTTAAATGTACAGTGACCTGTTTGAAATATTTTTATTGTACAGTGATGTGTTTGAAAACTTTTTTGGGCTGGTAACCCAACTAAAAGTTTTGTTATTCTACAGTGATGAAACAGATCATTTACCCTATTTTTGTATAAGAAGTTTACTTCTTATGTCCCTTTCATTTATTTACGCTTTTCTTTTTGGTACGTCTCACCAATTCTTTACATTATTATAAATAGTAACTTTTAGTAATAAAATACATTATTACATCTACTACCTTTTTCAATACTTTACACTATTACATCTGATAACTCCAAGACCCGATCTAGTGCTTCCTCCGCCTCTCCCATGCCTGGTGAAGGGTAATGCTGGTGGTTGTGCGTCTGCAAAACAACACCAGAGGGGGGTTTTAGCCCCGCGGTGCCTCCGGCGTGAGAATAAGTGATGGTTTTGGAGGCTAAAAGATAAGGACTTGAGTATCTAAAATGGAGGGTTGTGTATATGAGTGTGTAAAAGAACGTAACCCCTACACCTTTTTCTCCTGGTCTATTTATTGGCCAAGGATTAGGGTTTAGAGGTTGGTACCTGCAATCATGGGCGTTGGATCCGAGGTAGACGGGACACTTGTCCGCTGCTGATAATCCACACCTGTATAGGTGATAATTGTGGTGGCGTGTGCCAACGTCATGTCAGCACGTGGATTGATAGGGACGTGATTGTGCCAATCCTAGAATTCCCTTATCTATTGCTGTTGTGTGGGACCACAGTCATTACTCGTGTTTTCCACATTCGGTAGTATTATCTCACGCATCTTGGGACGGGGCTGTAGGTCCGTTAGCTTTGGCCCAATCCGGACTAGATGTTACCGGGTACTAGGTAAACCTGGGCCGAGCCCAGTCCGGACCGGATATAGCCTATCATTTGCCACCCACTCCTTTATGCGGATTTTCCGGATAGGGGAGTAGAGAAATTAGGATAGCATGCTGAGTGAAACGATAAAATTTCGCTGAGAATTTGCCCCCCAATCCGGATTGTTGCCAGAAGGAAGCAGTTCGGATTTTGGTAAAATTGCATTTTTCTTAAGTCTAAAGCTAGTTGAGCCTTGGGTAACTTAAAAAAAATTCGCTGAAAATTTGCCCCCAATCCGAATTTCTGACTGAAGGAAAGCCATCCGGATTAAGGTGCGCTATGTCACTCTAATTTTCTAAAAGATGTGCCACAACTTTTTGCAGTTATGGCAGTTGTCTTTTTATTTTTTTAACCAGTAAACGCCTACCACGTGGCGCTTGGGCCGTTTCTTTTCAGAAGTTATATGTAACTTCTTTTCAGTTCTAATTGTACCTTCACTCTTCTTTTCTCCCAAAACAAAACCCCTTTTCATCTTCTTTTTCTCTCTTTTGCCTTTTCAAGTTCCTTTCCTCGGAGTTTCTTCCTCTGGTCACCGGTCATCGGCTTCTTGGATCTCCATTATTCTTTCATTGGAAAGCGTATCTTTGTAAGTTTCTTCTCTTCTCTGTCTTTAATCTCCTTTTTCGTATGCGATTTGAGTAGTGGTTTTCTCCACTGTTCGTCTCTTCGAATTTCGGTTAAAAATATATGTATGGTTTTTGTATTCTTGGAGTAGGCTTGTAGTTTGTTTTTGTGTTTTATATGTAATTCGAGGTTAAGTGTTTAAAGTTTGGAATTGGGGAGGGTTTTGACCGTTTGTGGGTTTGGGTTCGTGTAAGAACCCTGATTTTTGTACTATTGTAAAACGACTTGGATGAATAGTAATTTCATACTTAAGAGAAATGATTCTAATCACTACTTATGGATGATGAATATTTAAGATTCGAGTTCATATTATGATTTCTTAAGCGAAATAAGTGTATGTAAAAGTCGTCGGAATTTGAAGAATCCTAACGACCTACGTTTTATGAGATATCGATAAATGCGAGTATTATGACAAGCCCAAGGTATATATAATTCAAAGATGACCATGCAACCAAGGTACTAAAATAAGGAAATGAGAATGTTGGAAGGTTACTTGGATGAGTTTTACACCAAAAGCATTTTTAAGGATTAATGGAGATTAGCATGGAAATCAAAGAATAATTATGGAAAAATGATAAAGATGGCAAGAGCTTATGGAAATTCCATGCAAGCAAACCCCATGCAAGCTCCATGTAATCCATGCAAACAACCTAGTTAGAAACCAACCAAATTATTAGAATTTGGTTAGAAAACAAGTTCCTTGAAACAAGCTTAGTTGGCTACTTTGTCAAAACTACTATTTTGCTTTTAGACTTTGATGACCACAAGGACATACACCATACCTTGGCAAGGCTAGTAGCTGATATACACCACAATACATATCATTTTATTAAACCTTACAAGTAGCAAAAGCAAGTTCTCTCCCCTTTTTTTTCAAGCAGTTCGGACTTTTCAGAGGCAGGGGTCTTGGCGATTTTTTTTCACCTAGTTCTACTCATCTAAAAATCATGAAAACAATCACGGAGCTTCTACACATCAAGATGAAGTTGTGGATTTAATTTCATAATTTTTGAAGACTGTTTGGATGGGTAAATAAATTCGAGAAGTTCATCATATTTTTCCCCTAAGCACCTCGAATTTTGGAGTTTTGAGATTTCAAAATCCATCTTCCACACCTTGTTAAATCTCTAAACTTTTATGGTAAGTATTACATTTCATATAATAGATCTCCTAGAAATCTTAGCTTCAATCTCCACGTTTTCCATTTTCAAATAAATCATTCAGGTGGAGGGTGAATAGTAACCTTCATGAACTAATGTTGTTTTTCTTGATTCTTTGGTTTATCTAAGCTAGATTAAGCACACCCAAGGACAAATCAAGGTTTATTAGGTTCTTAACACTCCAAGGAAGGTATAAAATCTCATACCCATCTTAAGTTTTTGAGTTTTAAGATTTATATGGAATTTGGATGAAAGATTGTACATGATTAAGTGGTTCTTGAAGTTAGAACCTCTCTAATGATTGCGTAAATCTTGGATAATGTTAAGTGGATGATACCACTGGTCTTAGAGACCCTAGATGATGTTTTTATGATCTTGATGTGGGGTGGTTGCTTTAAGTGGTTTAATGGAATTTATGGAATTTAGAAATGATCGATTATAGTCGTTATAATGTCAAGTTTCCATTAGATCTTTAGGGCAAAACCTCACGAATGGTTAAAGCATGAATTCTGGACAAAACTGCTTAAGAACTTGAAGATCTGACTTTGTAGTGTATTTTAGAATTTGAATCGACCTGAAATGATTTACGGTGTATGAGATATGCTCGTTTTAGTGAAACCGGTTAAAAATGGACAAATCGTAAAATGGACTGACTTTGAAAAGCCAAACGAGCCCTGTAAAAATGGTTTTATTCATGATAATTTTATGAGGAGTAACCTGGTCAGTGGTTAAGGTCCCATAAAACTTTGGAGTGAAAACACGAAATTTTCGATTTTATAGAAATATTTAAGTCAAGTATGCGCACGAGAAACCAACTCCAGAAACAAGCTATCTTTAGAGCAATAATTGATCTGTCAAAATGATGTTTTTAATTATGAAAATTGGATGAAAACTTCCTTTGACAGTTATGAAGACGTGAGAAAAAGAATTTCATGAAAAAGAGTATGTTTCGATTTTATAGAATTTTTCGAATAAAAGTTGCGCAAGTGAAAAACCCTTTTAGGGGACGATACTAGACGAACTTTAGTTTCGTTGAAAATGACCTTTAACGAAAGTTGTTACGAAACCAATAATTATCGAAAGTGGTTAAAGGACATCATGGACTTATAATAAGCCAAATGTGTAGTAAGGATGTATCGTTACGAAGTTGTGTCTTTACGTGTATAGTCGATTCGACGGGATTGTTTGACGAACTAACCGAACCTCGTTGGTTGTTATAGATCATCACACTAGAGACAGAGCCCAGCCTATTCCGACACTATCAGGCAAGTTTTTGAAACTTGTACTTCAAGTATTTCCAAACTGTTGTTGTTGTGGTATAAATGCTATGAACTGCTTAAAAGTATTTTACGAATCAGCATGAGATGTATGGTTTATTTACGTCGATTTATAAACCTGTTTGTTAGTACGAATGCATAGAATCATATAAATATGTATACGATGATGTGTTATAATTTCCAAGTGGGGTACGATAATACCCTTTCTTAGTAAGGGAGTCGAAGATATTTCGTCCGGTTAAGGACATAAAAATCCGGAAGTCACCGGAGTTGTTATATGACATATATTTCGTTTTAAAAATATTCCAATAATTATAAATTGGATATTTTTGGATTAATAATCCCTTTGATGATATTAATAAATATTACTTGAATATTTATTAATAAATTGAATATTATTTTCATTCGAGAATAGTATGAATGATTATTTATTTAATAAATATTATTTAAATATTTATTGAATATTTTAAATTGAATATTTATTTAATAAATATTAATTGAATATTTATTCCAGGATGATTTAAAAATCAGATTATTTATTTTAAAAGTTATTTAAGACTTTAAAAATTGTTTTACATATTTTCTGATGGTCGAAAAATTATCTAAAAATAGTACGGGTTCCAGCTACCTGGTGGCAGCGGAGGCCCGAGTAGCTGAGCTGAGGTTCCAGCTAGCTGAGGAGAGACGAGCGAGACTATACTCCCAGGGGAGAGATTCCAGAGCTAGACAGATGAGGAGGGCAGTACTGGGGATTGAGAGGAGGGCTCTCACCCGACTCAGAGCACTTCCCCGTTCCCACCGCAGTAGGAGGATCCGCAGGAGTGATGCAGAGAGAGTCCTTTCGAGGACTATGCGCTGAGTTAGGGAGGCGATGCGCTTTCACACAGATTGATGGATGGATGACCAGTCCAGTCTTTTATTACAGAGGGATGTTGTAGTAGTTTTACTTTTGGTAGTGATGTCAGTCCCGTAGTATATTCCCTCTGGATAGGAAGACATGTTAGCTGGCTTTTGATGTACTTTTATATATTTTAGTCTTATGTTGTACTTGAAACCTTGACTCTGGGAAGTCACTAGCAGTAATATGACGTAAATTTCGTTAGATTTTAGCAACTGTTTCCGTTTAAATTGTTACATATATGATGCCATGATCGTTTGGCAGCTATTTATAAGATGCATATATGCCTGTAAAAGATTACACCTTCGAGGTGCTAATCACTAAAAACCAGATTAAGAAAAATGAGTAAACCCTAACAGAATTTTTATATACATGTATACTTTCAGAAAAATTCCACCAAGGAGAAACACAAGAACTCACCCTGCTGAGTCCGCCACTCATGGAAGTAACCAACACAGGGAAGAGGAACGCCGCCACCCAGAACCGGATGACGAGGAAGATGAGTACAATGAGTTTGATGATGAGGATTATGAGGAGGAAGAAGAAGAGGACCCTATGGAACAATTTATGCGCCTGATGAGGCAAAATCTGGAACGCCATCCACGACCACAACCACCACCCCGCGGCCCCAACAACGCAGTAGCTAATGCCTTTAAGGCGTTTAAGTCACTTAAACCCCAAAAATTCCATGGGACTACAGACCCCGTTGAGGCCAGGGCTTGGTTGAAGGAGATGGAGAAGACTTTTGAGATTATGGGCATTGAGGAAGCCCAGAAAACCATCTTTGCTACATACCTGCTTAAGGGAGAGGCCAACTACTGGTGGGAGGCCAAGAAAAATATGGAACCAGCTAGAGTGGTTGCATGGGATAGATTCTCAGAGTTATTCCTGGAAAAGTACTTTCCGAGATTTATGGAGACCCAGATGGAACTCAAGTTCCTAGAGCTTAAACAGGAAAATCTGACTGTAGCTGAATATGAGGCTAGGTTCACTGAGCTGTCAAGGTTCGTTCCAGAATATGTGAACACCGAAATTAAAAAGACAAGGAGGTTCCAACAGGGATTGAAACAGTGGATTCAGAACCGTGTCGCGGTGTTGGAAATTACGGATTACGCCACTCTAGTACAGAATGCGTCAATTGTAGAGGCAGGAAGTGAGCAGTCCCATAAGGACAAGATCATGAAGAAAAGGAAGTTTGAAAGTCGAAGTGGTGGTGCTGTAAGTGGGAGTTTCCCTAACAAGTTGGTTAGGGGAACGGTGTCCCAGCCAGCCAAAAGTACAGGGTTTAATAAGGCAGAAAGGAAGTGTGTTGGCCAAGTAGGTAGACTAACCAGGGCACCTACATCAGGACAGTCGCGCCCTCCCCTACATAACTTTAAGACTTGTGGAAAGAAACATTCAGGGGTATGTCTCCAGGGTACGATGACATGTTTTAATTGTGGACAGGCCGGACACTATTCCAACAATTGCCCCCAGAGGAACTCACTCATTGTGACAGCCCCAAATCCGGGATCAGGAATCCAGGCCGTCACAGACCAATTTCCATTTAATAACACTATACTCTTGGCAGTTGAATTATAAATACGCAATGAAACTCTCACAATAGACCCCACACTTAATAATATTACACACCAGTCATATGCTCAGAGAACAATATCCACAATATCATAAGTTTAAAGTTAAGCAGTTATTACAAACCTAGAATCCTACTTAAATTCATTGTTGAATATTACTTCGAGAGGAAGCATTTCAACAACCAAAAGTTTAGTTCTCAAACTTACACACTTAATACACATAAGTCTACCATTAACCATCTGCCTATCGGCTACCTTAGGGATAGGCGCCAGCACTCTCTCAAAAGGTCATCTTTCTCTTACCCTCTTGCGGGGTGTAGTGCGGAGTATCAGCATTCGACCTAGCTATTATATACATAAGTAGCAAGAGTGAGCTATAATAGCTCAGCAAGATAAATTTATTTGTAAACTAGCATCAATGAAAGTATATATATATATATATATATATTAATAAACAGAAAACCCATCATAATCCTTAAGAAAAGAATTAATTCTTAGAATTAATTCTTAATTATTAAATACACCATCCATTTTTCTTTATAAGAAAAGAAATATAGAACAATATAATATCAGTTTCTCTTCTAATAAAATATAATATCAGTTTCTCTTCTATAACAAGATAATAATCAATACATCATCTCAGTATAATATCTCAAGATAATATAACATTTGAAATAAATCTCTCAATATAATCTTTCCATTTCCTTTTATACAACAATTATATAAAAAATAAAATCAGTTTCTCTTCAATTCATAAAAACAATTCCAAAATTTTCATACCATTTTTCTTTTTTTCCAATATGTCAATCTGAAACCATTATCAATTCTTCTTTTAAAAGTTTTGGGGATATCCGCTAGCGCCAGATACGTTAGGACGATGATTAGTCACCTAATCGTACTTGCTCCTTGTTTACTATTAGTAGAAGGAATGTCAAACATCTCTGGAGGAAGGTTCTCTACTACATCCTCCTGGAGGAAGGTTTTCCACTACATCCTCCATCGGCAACACATGGGCCGGAATAAAATAATGAGTGCTGGACTGTGCCGCACACAGCCTCTTACGCTTTCTGTTGCAATCCCCCTTTTTGTCAAATCATTATTCCATTTATAAAACACCATTCCAAATTTTTCATTTTTCCGTTTCCATTTCCATTCACATTTCCATTCACATACAACATTTCTATTTCCATTTATCATCACCTTTAAAAATATATATGTCATAATACTTTGATTATGACTCAGACATCTCCTCTGTATTCAATGAAATCAAATACGCTCTTATATACATAAAATATTCCATCTATTTTAAAAGTATTAAATAATAATCAAATAATATTTATTAAATCACAATTATTTAAAAAGAATATTTTTAACATAATATTATAAACATATAACTCTATTATAAACATATAACAACTGATACCATTCTTTCATATCCCTTTAAAACATAAAGTATATTCGCTCTATCCATATTCGTATTCATATCCATAATCCATATTCAAAAATCTCAGTAAACAGGGAATATATCCCTAATCATCTCATCATATAAGATTCATATATTATCCACCAAAACCATTTCCTTTGAACATAAACAATTTATCAAAATAAGGATAAAAGAAATCTTGCCTCGATCTCTAATCCCAAGAGGAATGATCCGGTGTTCGTCTCGAGTATCTATAGAAACGAAAAGGATCACCATCAGAACATATTTCACTTAACCACTTAACCCTTAAATATATATATAATAATACCCTTGACATATAATATAAGTTTAACATACCCTTTATAGACCACAAGCTCCAAGAACTTATCCATTTTTAGACTCCATGAAAGTTTTAGTGTTTTTCACCATTTCCTTATTAACCACACATGACTGTAAAATTTCTCATAAATTATCAATTTCGAATTTTGACACAAGGTCAGTGGGGTTTGCCTCTCTATTCACCCTACTATTTTGTCCCAAAATTTCATAATTTCTAAAGATGTTTAAGTATGGTAATTATGGCCTCAAAGTTGACACAATTGCATTTTCTCGGTTTCCAAACGACTTTCATTAAAACTCACTTTTCTCCTAAACCGTTCATCAGATTTTGACGTACCTTATATAAAAACGATCTATGAACTAAGTTCTATCCTCTCATGGTCAGTTGACACACCCTACTGACCCTTACCAGTTCGTGATCTCTGCCCAAATACAATGTAGTTTTAGTTTTAACGAAAATCGGACATTATAACGGCTATATTCTTAACAATTCCCAAATCATCACTCCTCCCAATCCATCATCCAACACATATATTATTCCCTACACCATGTGGTCATCATACCAGCCATGGTTACAAGAACAACTCACTTCCATACTCAATCAAATCACTTATAAACACATATATCATCATGATTTCATACTTTATACAACTTTAACTACTTAACCAACCATAACCATCATCAACTCAAAGTAATACTAAGGGTTCTTGAGCTTTATACCTTCTTTATAGAGTGAACAACACTTAATAAGCCTTGGATAGTCCTTAAACAACCTTAAAGTAGCTTGGATCAACTAAAGAAATCATAAAACCAAAAGTTAGTTCTTGAAGGTTACTATTCATCCATCACTTTGTAAAATTCATATAAAATCGAAAAATAAGAGTTTGACTCTCAAATTTTTACCACATCTTGGCCTCTTCATAAGATTTGATTTGAGTTATAGATCACCAAAAACAAAGCTTCCTAGATATGGTTTTGAGCCCTCTTTTGCCGCTGGACAGAAAATGTCAAGAACAGGCAGTTTGGTTTCTTCAACTTTGAGCATGGATTTGACTAGGCTATACTACTTTGTTGGCCATGAAATTTTGAACGAGCCTTACACATGGAGTGGAGAAGTTATGGTTAAACTTTGGTGATTTTATCATGGATAGAAATGGATATATGAATTTTTCTTTGTGCTTTGTTCTTGCTGGGCAGTTTGGAGAGATTGATGTTTTGCTTGCTTTTTCTCTTGAATAATGACTTGAAAGGCTTGTTTCTATTCTTTAAATAAGCTCCCTTATCTCTTAATTAAGTGGGTTTGAAGTCCACCAATGAGAAAGAGCCAATTGTTGGCTCCTTGTTAATGCTTATCCTCGAATTTTGCAAGAAAGTCCTTAACTTTATGTAAATTGCATCCAACATCCTTTAAGTCTTATAATTCTTCTACTTTGGTACTTCCCTTCTTAATCCACTTGAAATCAGCCCTTGAATGTGATTGGGCCAATGGTAAGGCCCATATCTTGTTATTGGTTTTATACTTGGGCCTTGTCCAAGAGTTTCTAGTTGTTGGATTCATCGAAGGATTTTTGTGATCGTCTCAGTGGTTTCTCCTTTATAAATTTCTTGGATATATAATATCCTCACCCACATCATATATTAGTGTGTTAGGGTGATTATAATCCTCAAGTAGGTATTACATCCAATATCCTTGGTATATTCTCTTTTTCTCAGAAGTTGCTCTCCCGGTTATCTCTCGGGTTCTCAAGCATTCTCAAACTCGTTTAACAATCTAAATTCCCTTGGCATTTCCTTGACTTGATCACTCCTTGGTTTAACCTAATTTCACTATTTCCTCAAGATATAAACCCTTTAACATTTCTATACTCCTTAATATCACATTCAACAGAGTCTCAATCGAAATAAAAAATCCTTAAAGTCCATATTCAGGAATTTCTGAAATCCATTATCATTTTGAGTCACTCATTTTCATAGTACAACATTAATATGGTTCCTGATTATTCATTTTCCATTTCAAATCTAGGGTACTTACATACCATTTCCCTAAATCCTCAAAATTACTATTCATTTAGGCACTATAGCATTCTAAAAGTTAAGGTTATTATACTCATGCAATGTTACCAGTGTGGAGGTACGGACCACTGGAAGAAAGATTGCCCTAAATTGAAACCGACGGGATCAAGGATGAGCGGTTCTGCGTCCAATCGACCACCCCATGCTAGGACTTTCAACATAACTGTACAGGATACAGTGAGGGATGGGGATGTCATCGCAGGTACCCTTTCCCTTAACACCTTGAGTGCAAATACTTTGTTTGATTCTGGAGCTACTAAGTCTTTTATATCGCAAGATTTTGCATGCAAATTGAACTTGAAACCCAAAATGTTAAAGGAACGACTAATGGTAGAAATAGCTAACCACGAAGTGGTTCCTGTAAACCAGATATATCCTAACTGCGATATAGTAATAGGAGGTCACCACTTTCGGGCAGACCTAATTCCGTTTAAGTTTGGTGGATTTGATGTCATCTTAGGAATGGATTGGTTGGCATGTAATGGTGCCCAGATTGATTACAAGAGCAAGAAAGTTAGGATAAAGGTGTGAGGAAAGAAAGAGGTCATATTCAAAGGACATCGACAGACTCAAAAATTCTTGACTGTTGCTCAAGCCAAAAAGTTAGTACGAAAGGGCAGCGGGGCCTACTTAGCTTATATAGTAGACACGAAGCAAAGAACCCCTGAACTGAAGGACATTCTAGTTGTCAGGGAATTTGAAGATGTGTTTCCAGAAGATCTTCTTGGGTTACCACCTGATAGGGAAATCGAGTTTACGATAGAATTAGCACCAGGAACCGCACCAGTTTCTAAAGCCCCTTACCGATTAGCCCCCGTCGAGATGAAAGAACTGGCCACTCAGTTGCAAGAACTATTAGACAAGGGAATGATAAGACCAAGTGTGTCCCCATGGGGTGCCCCAATGTTGTTTGTAAAGAAAAAGGATGGTAGTATGAGGCTATGTATAGACTATAGAGAGCTGAATAAGTTAACCATTAAGAACAAGTACCCCTTGCCGAGTATTGACGACCTTTTTGACCAACTCAAGGGAGCAGTTCACTTTTCGAAGATAGACCTGAGAACGGGGTACCATCAGTTAAAGATCAAACCGGAAGATATACCCAAGACTACTTTTCATACTAGGTACGGCCATTATGAGTTTCTATGGATGTCCTTCAGACTTACTAATGCCCCCGTGACATTCATGGACATGATGAACCGAGTATTCAAACAGTACATAGACAAGTGCGTCATAGTTTTCATTGACGATATTTTGATTTATTTAAAGACCGAGGAAGAACATGCAGAACACTTGAGGATAGTCCTAGGAATCTTGAGGGAAGAAAAGTTGTATGCCAAATTCTTGAAATGCGAATTTTGGCTAAAGGAAGTGCAATTCTTAGGTCATGTGGTTAGTAGTGAAGGAGTACTACTTGACCCTGCCAAGATAGAGGCAATATCAAACTGGGAAAGACCGACCACCCCGACCGAAGTACGAAGTTTCGTGGGACTAGCCGAGTATTATAGAAGGTTTGTACAAGACTTTGCCAAGCTAGCAGCCCCATTGACCCGACTTACCAGAAAGACTGAAAAGTTTGTATGGGATGAGAAGTGTGAAGAGAGTTTTCAAGAGCTAAAGAAAAGATTAATGATCGCCCCAGTGCTGGCACTACAAGATGATAAGGGGGACTTTGTGATCTATAGTGATGCATCGCATAAAGGATTAGGTTGCGTGCTCATGCAGCACGGTAAGGTTATTGCATATGCTTCCCGATAGTTGAAGGAGTATGAAATAAGATACCCTACCCATGATTTACAGCTAGCCGCGATAGTCTTCGCATTAAAGATATGGAGGCATTATCTATATGGAGAAAAGTGTGAAATTCACACAGATCATAAAAGCCTCAAGTGCATCTTTACCCAGAAGGAATTGAATATGAGACAGAGAAGATGACTAGAGTTAATCAAGGATTACGACTGTGAAATTCGTTATCATCCAGGAAAGGCCAATGTGGTGGCCGATGCCCTTAGCAGGAAGGAAAGGCTCAAGATGATGACTTCAGCAGAAGAATTGATAAAGGAAATTGAGAAGCTGGAAATCAAAGTTAAGACATCGAGAAGTAGCCAAGAAGTGTTAATGGGAATTCAAATCCAGCCTCCGTTATTGGAAAAGATTCGAATGTGCCAAGAGCAAAAGATGGAAGAGGAAAAGAACTCGGAGGAAGAAATATTGACTGGGGAGGAAATTAAGTGCGAAAGAGATGCAGAAGGAATCATGAGATATGCAACGAGAATTTGGGTCCCAAATGTTCAGGAATTAAAGGATGAAATCCTATATGAAGGACATAACTCAAGGTACTCTGTGCACCCAGGTACCACGAAGATGTATAGAGATTTGAAGGAATACTATTGGTGGCCCAATATGAAGAAAGATGTGATAGAATGGGTGAATAGATGTTTGACTTGTCAACGAGTAAAGGCAGAACACCAGCGACCTAGCGGACTATTGCAACCCCTAGAGATTCCAGAATGGAAGTGGGAGCACCTAGCCATGGATTTTGTAGTAGGACTCCCAAGGACCAAGACTAACCACGATGCGATATGGGTAATCGTCGATAGGTTGACCAAGTCCGCCCACTTTCTCCCAATCAACGAGCGGTACAATGTCGATATATTAGTAGACATCTATATAAGGGAAATTGTGGTACGACATGGAGTTCCCGTGACCATTGTATCCGATAGAGACTCGAGGTTTAACTCCAGGTTCTGGAGGAGATTTCAAGACTGTGTGGGAACCAAGCTATACATGAGTACTGCGTACCACCCCCAGACTGACGGACAAAGTGAAAGAACAATTCAGACCTTAGAGGACATGCTAAGGGTATGCGTGATGGATTTCAAGGAAAGTTGGGAAGAGCACTTATCGCTGATTAAATTTGCTTATAACAACAACTATCACTCAAGTATAGGCATGCCCCCGTATGAAGCCCTTTATGGCCGGAAATGTCATTCTCCCTTATGTTGGGAAGAAGTTGGGGAAATGAAGATATTTAGACCTGAACTGGTACAACAGACAAGAGATGTGATAGTCCTAATCAGGGGAAGACTGGCAGCAGCCCAAGATAGACAATGTAAGTATGCCGATCTAGCTCGAAAGGATAGAGAATATGAAGTAGGAGACGTGGTGCTGCTTAAGGTATCTCCCTAGAAGACTGATGAGGTTTGGGAAGAAGGGAAAATTGAGTCCGAGGTTCATTGGACCATTCGAGATATTAAGGCAGATTGGACAGGTGGCTTCAGTTAGCCTTACCTCCAAGTTTGCAACAAGTGCATAACGTGTTCCACATATCTATGTTGAGGAAATACAACCCCGACGCCAAGCATGTGGTGGAATACGAACATGTAGATCTACAGCCAGACTTGTCTTACATAGAGCAACCAGTGGAAATTATGGACCACAAAGAGCAAGTACTCAGGAACAAGGTGGTCAGACTAGTCAGAGTTTTGTGGCAGAATCACAATGCAGAGGAATCCACCTGGGAGCTGGAAAGTGCAATGCAAGAGAAGTACCCCCCATTTATTTTCAACCTGATTCCGGGACATAATCCTTTTAAGGGGGGAAGGTTGTAAGAACCCTGATTTTTGTACTATTGTAAAATGACTTGGATGAATAGTAATTTCATACTTAAGAGAAATGATTCTAAAGTCGTCAGAATTTGAAGAATCCTAACGACCTACGTTTTATGAGATATCGATAAATGTGAGTATTATGACAAGCCCAAGGTATATATAATTCAAAGATAACCATGCAACCAAGGTACTAAAATAAGGAAATGAGAATGTTGGAAGGTTACTTGGATGAGTTTTACACCAAAAGCATTTTTAAGGATTAATGGAGATTAGCATGGAAATTAAAGAATAATTATTGAAAAATGATAAAGATGGCAAGAGCTTATGTAAATTCCATGCAAGCAAACCCCATGCAAGCTCCATGTAATCCATGCAAACAACCTAGTTAGAAACTGATATGGGCTAAAAGTAAGCCCTAAAGACACATTTAATGTGGCATTAATTAGACCTAGAATGGTCCAAACGTGGGGCCCACCAGGGGGCCCAAACCCTATTTATAATATTAATTTCGTAATTAATATTAGGGGTAATAACTAGCTCAGCAATAAGAGTCAAACAAGGATATTACTCTTGCCTGACTTAGCCTCCAAGACACATATTTCAACATGGAAACTGGTTCCTACATACTAGGATCTAGAACCTTCTTCTAGGCGGTGACTTGCCCACCAAGTCACCTAAATCTACTACGATTCTAAGGCTTCTTAGCCTATATAAAGGGTCTGACCCCTCATTCTCAGAACTACGTTGGTGGCTTGATTCTCAATACGAGATACGTAGGCACTCTGTGAGGACCGATCAGTCTCGAACACGGAAACAGCCATTGAAGCAAGAAGCTCCCGAACCCTAGCATTAATTACAAATTCGTGACCTAGATTTTAATCCACAACATTTGGCACCGTCTGTGGGAATCAAACATCAACCATGGTTAACACACGAAGGACACCAGCAACTACAGAGCCAATCGCAACCGAGGCTCTACCTCTTAGCTCTGCTCCGCCTCTCACTGAACAAGTACCTCCAACATCCGGGACTATCGTTCCATATCAAGTTTCTCAACCCCTAGGGACGACTTCCCATATTGAGAGTACGCTACCTCCGATCGTCCACACAAATCCAGGGACTAACCCCCTCCAGGTGGGGATTTCTTCCTTGATTGTAGATCCCAACAACCCTCCACAAGGGGTTCAGATCCACACTACGGATCTCCCCATAAGCACCGATCCAATGTATGGGCTGCCTAACTACCCTCCTATCCAAGGAGCTGGATCAAGTGGTCATGCCCTGCATATCCGAGATCGAGATTATCGCGATTTTTCTGGTCCTTATACGGATGAATCATCCTCAGACGATGATTACGATCGTGATGAAGCTCCAAGGAGGCGACGTGCAAGTAAAGAACCTCGAATAAGAACTCGAACTACTCACGATGAACTCCCTTCGACAACTGCTGAGAGGATTAAGGCTTATGAAGCCGAGATCTTAAGATTAAAGGAAGATATGGCAAGAGAACAAGCCAGGTCAAATCAGACTCAACGTCCTCCAACATCAGGACCGATTCCCTTTGTAGACTTGGAGAGGCCTTCAAGAAGGCAAAGAAGGGTTGATGCCCCGACTGGAAAAACAACGAGGGTGGAAACCCCCAAGAGCAATCCCAAGGATTTGATGCCACTTGGGGATCCTGATGATCCCACACCCCCGTTTACCAAGGAGGTGATGAATGCTCGTATCTCAAAGAAGTTTAAGATGCCGACAATTAAAGCTTATGATGGAACGGGTGATCCCGCAAACCATGTTAGGACATTCTCAAATGCTCTGCTGTTGCAGCCTGCAAGTGACGCTTTGAAATGTAGGGCATTCCTTCAAACTCTATCAGGTATGGCTCAAAGATGGTATAGTCGGCTGCCTGCAAACTCAATTGGTTCCTTTAAAGAGTTGAGTGCTGCTTTCGTTAGTCAGTTTATCAGCGGAAGAGCGCATGAGAAAAGTTCTGCATCTCTTATGTATGTGGTACAAGGGAAGAACGAAAATCTGAGAGACTATCTTAAGAGGTTCACCAAGGAGACTTTGAACATCACTGATCTGGACAATAAGGTTGCAATGGTAGCCTTGGAGCATGGCACCACCGACCTATACTTTAAGAGATCATTGGCAAAGCATCCTCCCGAGAATATGGCTGAGCTCCAGCGAAGGGCTGATAAGTACATCAAGGCTGAGGATAGCAAGGCTGAGGATAGCATGAAGAAAGAAGCCGTCGGAGGTAATGGCAAGGGTAACAACGACCCCAAGAAGCGAAAGCAAGACCATGAGTATGATGACCAAGAGTATGATGCTCGGGACAAGTATCCCCGAACTAGCGAGGACTCCGACTATGCCCCTAAGAAGAACCAAGGACCGAGGTTCACTGAGTATGCAAGGTTGAATACTCCTAGGAGTCGAATCTTGTTGGACATTGAGAAGGATAAGGATTTCCGATGGCCGAAGCCACTCAGGGGTGATCCCGCAAAGAGAAACAAGAATCAGTATTGCAGATTCCACAGAGATGTGGGGCATGACACTGATGATTGTAAGATACTCAAAGATGATATCGAGTTTTTGATTCGTAGAGGGAAACTGAGCCACTTCACTAAGGGCGACGACCATGGTAATCAGAGAAGAGAGTATGATAGGAGGGATGACGATCAAGATCGCAACCCACAACCCCGAGGGCCAGTAATCAACATGATCTCAAGAGGCCCGACTACGGCCGGCACAACAAGGAATTCTCGGAAGGCTTATGCCAGAGAAGTGATGCACATCGGGGGAGAGGCCCCAAAGCGTGCAAAAACTAAAGTAGTGGTTGATTTTGATGACTCAGACTTGGAAGGTGTTAGGTCCGATAAGATTGTAGAAGGGGGGGTTGAATACAATCTATACCAATTTATCGAAATTTGTCCTTTAAATAAAATTTAGTTTAGACAAATTTGAGCGGAATAAATTGAAACAATTTTCAAGTTGAATATAACAATATATTAACTTGATGGGTGTTACAATTCCAGTACAGATTAATTATCAAGTTGATAAAAACTAATTAGAAAATTCGACATGAACTTTTCTAATTTAGTTAATAAAAATCAAGATAAGAACTAGGAAACTTAATTCGCTAGTAGTACAAGAATCACAAATAATCAAGTTCTATCGGATAAAATATTACAAATATTGAGAACTTGATTTTACAGAAATTTATTTGTTCTTGCTGGGTGTGTTCGTCAGGAGAGAGAAGAGAGCTTCTGTGTTTGTTGAAGGATATTATGTTGTAGTGTTTTTTATGTCTCCTGATGCTTTTGGTTATATCAACACAAGTTGATAATATCTCCTGCCTTTACTTTAACACTTGTTTAGACTATCCAGAGACTATCAAATGACTTGCAGACTATCCAGTTGAGCTACAGACTACCGGTGTGACTATCATTGATAGACTATTAAATGGCTTGTAGACTATCCATTTAATAATACAGACTATCAATTACTTTTGCAGACTGTCGGTATGACTATCCACTTAAAATACAGACTACCGGTGTGACTATCAAGATAGTCTGTAAATTAATTAAATAACCACGGTACTCGACTGAATTGAATTGTTTTGTTAACAATTGATTTGAACAACCAGCTGAGAACCAGTCGCAGGAGGCCAGAGTAAACAGCACGCGCCAGCAGTTTTGCTAGGAAGTCCCGGGCGCGTGTTGCGCACTCGCCTGATAGGAAGTTGAAGAAAGCTGTTGCCGACAGTTTGCATGTGACTTGTTCATTCCTTTAATTCTTTTGCAAACCATTTGATTTGTTTAATAAGCCAAGTTGTTTCATTCTTTTGCTTATTAAATAATCAAACAACCGGCTAAGAATTTAACAAAACTGGGGCTTAATTTGTCTTCTTTCCTATTTCGTCTTATTAGAAACAGTTCCGTAGAAATGCATTTTAACCCGCACAACTTATAATCTTTAATTAATAAATAATTATATTAATCCAGAAATTATAAAAATAAATATCTAATATTAATAGATATTTATAAATATAATTTTCTAAATAAATAAAATATTTATTAATATAAATAAATCCTTAAGCTCTAAGCTGCGGTTACCTGAACGTCTGGAACTGGACTCCTTTTGCTTAACAAAAAATATATCAATTCCAACCGGAGTTCCAGCTTTAAGAATATATCACTTAGAATTTCTTTATGATAATTCTTTTTCCTCGTAGCCAGTCCACTTGATAATAAAATCCTTGTGGTTAATGAATTTAACACTTCTGTTGCTTGCACAATGATTTTCCCTTATATCAATCTTGATAGCTTGAACCACTGAAGTTAATGACGAACAACCACTGTTTAATGTTGACACTCGATGTACTGTCTGGTTCATGAGTGACTAACCGCAATGACTGTTCTTCATATATTGACTTTAAAATCTGGTTCCTTTTCTTTTCTTCTCTCTCTCTTTAATCTTCTGTACTGTCTCTGTCACTGTTGAAATCTCTGTCACTTTAAATGAATCCACTTCTTTAACGAATACTCCACTGAGGCTTGATCAGATGTCTGAGCTTCTTTCAATGTAGTAATTCCCCAAGTCTGTAGATTGACCTTGATCTTTTTCTTCTGACAGATAATACATTCTGAGATTCCTTGTGACAGTCTATATACTATTTACTATTACAATCTTGTTTAAGTTGAGTTGTATCCTCGAAATACAAATAGGCTACATCATATGCCTTTCAATCTCCCCCTATTTGTTTGGTAGACAATAACAATCAAATACCTAGAGGATAACTCAACTAACTCAATTAAACAAGAAAAAGATTAAGCATTTAGGAGCTTAGCAAATAGTACATTAAAAAATTTCTCTGGTTTGAATTTAACAATTCCAGAATCCTCAGTTGATGAAATGATAGATGATTGTTCCTCTAGCACTGAACTGATATTCAATAGATAACTCATCTTCATTTCTGATTCTTCATATCTCTGCCTGATAATCCTTCACATCTTACATTGTTGTTTATCAGCAGTTCTTGATTTACAATCACTTCCCTTCTTTGACGCAGCTTTTCTCATTTAAGAAAAACAACTGTTCCTACTATATAGACAATGGTGAATCAATACCATTTCTACAACTTCTAAGAAATCTACTACTCTTCCACTTAGCCTTTATACATAGTACATTGAAAGACTAATAGAATAGTATTGTGATGTAATCTTCTCCTTATATCTCCCCTTTCTTCTCAACTGAATCTCCCCTTACTTTTCCATCTAAGGCTCCCCCTTAGTAACTTGACTTGCTTCTCTTCCAAGCACAGTCTGTAAATGCTCCCCCTTTCTAACCTACTCTCCTTTTTCTTGTACCCCTTTACTTCTCCCCCTTAGTTGAGGAATCCTCCAATCAACTAGTTGACAAAGTAGTTGTACCAATTATAGAGTTCTTTGTTAGAAAGGAAGTTTCATTTTCTTCCTCACTGTGAGTGTGTGATAGTGTTTAGTGTACCTCACAAGTGTTTCACTCTTCTCTCCACTCATTTGTGTTGAGTGTCTCAATTCTCTCTGTGTTTGCACTCTTGCTCACTGGTGTATCACTCATATCACTCATAGCTCCAACATCCTTTAGTGTACCTGCAAGGAAAGATCACCCTAGCCTCTTCAAGAGAGGTCAGTGGTGGTGCAATGGGAGTTCGCAAATCCCAAATCCTCGTTGGACTCGTCAGACGAATCTGAGTCATAATCTACAAGTTGCTAGTTTTCCCTTTTTAGGGTTTTCAGATTTGAATTCTGAGAAGGTAAACAATGATCTATAAATTTAGCATTGAGATCAAGGTTCCCTTCTAATGTCTGTGAAGACATCACCTTGTTAAACGCATCAGGTAAAATCTGAATCATAGTTCACAAGTTGCCGATCCGCACCTATGTCGGATTCGTTACCCGCAGGATCCAGAGATGTTCCCTCTGGGGAGTTAGATAATGATCTTGTTGAATTTTGCATTGAGATCAATACCTTCTCTCGAGGTCTGTGAAGACTCTTGGTTCATTAAAGAACCTTTAACTTATAATCCTAACCGTAAAATGGTTGGATTACAGGTTTTCTTCAATTCATCCTTAAGTGTGTGCAATCTCACTTTGTGCATATGAAATATTTTGGTTAGTGTATGAGGTAGTGACTCTCCAACTGAATATCCCACACATCCTTATTTGTTACATCAAGTGCAATTACTCCCTGGTGACCTTTAGTCTGATAGGATACTTCCTTTTAGGGGGTAAGTCGGAATGTGTTTAAGTTTGACTGTAATCTTGGATAAAAGTTGTTGGGTTTACAACCTCATGACTAATCATGTGAGAAAACAAAATTCCATTTAGATGAACCTGCATCACAGAATATGAGCAATATAGATAGAATGATATACATTTTTGATTTCAAAAGATTTACAATGTAAGCAATCACAGCTGTAGAAAGAAATTTTGAGTTATGGGAAAGATATAGATCTTGAGCCAATTTTACTAAACAAAAACATAAACAAAAATCCAATTAACAATAAATATTAATCAAATTAATGAATGTTAATGTTTAAACCAATACAAACAAAACTATTTTATCATGTTTTAGATCCTGTATGTTAGATACCAACTGTTACCACTTGTTAACACTTGTTAGGTCTTGTCTTCCAATTGTTAGATCCTGAAAATCAAACATTAGTTCCTAAACAATTGAATTGACATATACCATTTTGATACCAACAATGTTCCTATATACGAAATTCTGTTAATAACAACAACACAACAAAGATTAGAAGTTAAAATAGCATGATATGTGTGTGTTAAACAGAAGAAGTACAAAAGAACCAAGTACAGGGACCTGTTTGTAAGTTTTGAAAGTATAGTGACTAAACTGAAAAACTATACAAACTATTTATATACACATGAAAAATAATATACAAATATAAGAAATAATATACATAATAATTATATAAAATAAAAACTAAAAACAAAAGAAAAATACAATATATATTTTTTTATTATTAAAAAATAACTGTATTAATAATATTTACAGAATATTAGAAATAAAAGAAAATAATTTACGAAAATATTTACAACAATATAACTACTTAAAAATAGCTAAATAGAAAATAAGAAAATACTAAAAATACCATAGGTTATCCTTTTTACGAAATCAAACATTAATAACAAAAGGACAAACGCTACAAACCATTTAATAAACTATTAACTATTTACATAAATATTTGTAGTAAATTAATAAACTATATATTTTCTTAATAAAATAACTTTCTTTTAGAAAATCATTTAAAGAGAAAATATGACTTATTAAATCAACACAAATATTCAAAAGTAATTTTCAACAAAAATAGATTTCTCACTAATTTCAACTTGTAAAATTTGAGAAAAATATTTTTAAAGATAATTAAAATATTCTAAAATTAAAAGAAGTAAGTAGGAATATATTAAGAAAATAATGACACTGATTTGAGAATTAACAAGCAAGAAGATAAGTTGATAAAATAATTATACAAGTGATTTTAATAACAAATATTAACAAAGTAATCACTTATAAATTATTAAAGAGCAAACCTCAGATATTAACTAGTTTAATTTCTAGGACTATTTAACATACCCAATTCACTAACAATTCTGGTGAATGTGGATTCGTCAAGAGACTTAGTAAAAATATCTGTTGTTTGTTCTTCCGTGGGTACAAAATGGAACTCCACGGTACCATTCATGACATGCTCTCTAATAAAATGATACCTGATATCGATGTGCTTTGTCCTCGTATGCTGCACAGGATTGTTGGAGATTGCTATGGCACTTGTATTGTCACACAAGATAGGAATCCTGTCAAGTACAAAGCCATAGTCCCTTAGCTGATTCCTAATCCACAAGATCTGTGCACAACAGCTTCCAGCAGCTATATATTCAGCTTCAACTGTTGAGTTGGAAACTGTTTGTTGTTTCTTGCTGTACCAGGAAACCAACCTGCCACCTAGGAATTGACAACTCCCAGATGTGCTTTTTCTGTCTACAACACTTCCTGCATAATCTGAATCTGTATATCCAATAAGATTAAAACCAGAATCTTTAGGGTACCAGATGCCTAAGTTAGGAGTACCCTTAAGATATCTCAAGATTCGTTTTACAGCAATGAGATGAACATCTCTAGGATCTGATTGGAACCTTGCACACAAACATGTAGCATGCATAATATCTGGTCTACTTGCAGTAAGGTAAAGTAATGAGCCTATCATACCTCTGTAGCTTGTGATATCTACCTTAGCAGAATTTTCACATGCTCCAAATTTAACAGCTGTAGATGATGGTGTTCTTGCTGAAGATGAGTCCTCCATTTGATATTTCTTGAGGAGCTCTCTGACATACTTGGATTGACAGATAAATATTCCATCTGTCCTTTGACTTACTTGCAATCCAAGAAAGAACTTCAGCTCACCCATCATGCTCATTTCAAACTTACCCTGCATTAACTTAGCAAATTTCTTGCAAAGAAGATCATTAGTAGACCCGAATATTATATCATCCACATAGATTTGAACTATTATTGTATCATTTTTATGTTTCTTTATGAAGAGAGTTTTGTCTATGACACCTCTAACAAAACCATTTTCAAGTAAAAATTCAGAGAGAGTGTCATACCATTTTCTTGGCGCTTGCTTAAGACCATAGATAGCCTTGAAGAGAAAGTAGACATAATCCATGAATTCTGGATCTTCAAAGCCAGGGGGCTGTTCTACATATACCTCTTCATCTAGTTTACCATTCAGAAAAGCACTCTTGACATCCATTTGATAAACCTTAAAGTTTGAGAATGTTGCGAATGCCAAGAATATTCTGATAGCCTCAAGTCTTGCCACTGGAGTGTAGGTTTCATCATAATCAATGCCTTCAGCTTGTGAATAACCCTTTGCTACCAGTCTTGCTTTATTTCTTGTCACTATGCCATCTTCATCTAGCTTATTTCTGAATACCCACCTTGTGTCAACCACTTTCCTGTCTTTGGGTCTCGGTACCAGCTTCCATACTTCTTGTTGTTTGAATTGATTGAGTTCATCTTGCATAGCAATCACCCAATCAGGATCAGAAAGAGCTTCCTCAGTTTTCTTAGGTTCCATTTCAGATAGAAACCCTGAATAGTTACATTGATTTTGAGTAGCACTTCTAGTTTTGACTCCAACATCTGGATCACCAATAATCAACTCAAAAGGATGAGCTCTATTCCAAACTGTTTGTCTTGGAAGATTTAATCTTGATGATTCGCCTTGTTCTTCATTGTGATGTTGAGTATGACTAGTTGATCCTTCATTATCTCCCCCTGAGTTGTTGCCAGGTTGACTAGATGATTGTTCAGGAGTGTCAGGTGTATCTTCATTATTATCATTGTTTTTACCACCATTACCCTGATCATCATCATCATCACCATTATCATTGTTGTCATTAGCATCAGCAAAAACATCAGGTGGATTATCATCATCTGAATCTGGATCTGTCATATCATCAAAAGATAGCTTTTCAGATGAATCCTCAGTTTGGATACTAGGGAGTTTAGTGTCATCAAATGTTACATTGACACTTTCCATCATCTTCTGTTCATCAATCACATATACCCTGTATGCCCTCATTGAATAACCAATAAAAATTGCTTCAAATGCTTTTGTATCGAATTTACCACCTTGATCATCACCTTCTTTAAGCACAAAGCATTTTGCCCCAAATACATGAAAGTATTTGAGTGATGGTTTCTTATCAGCCATAATTTCATAGGGTGTCTTCATATGGTCTTTATTGATTAGAGTTCGATTCTGGGTATAGCAAGCAGTGTTGACAGCTTCAGCCCAAAAGTACAATGGAAGCCTTGATTCACTTGGCATAGTACGTGCAGCTTCAATCAAGGTTCTATTCTTTTTTTCCAATACTCCATTTTGCTGAGGAGTTCTTGGTGCTGAATATTGTCTGGTTATACCCTTCTCAGTGCAGAAGTCATTTAGAACTGCATTCTTGAATTCAGTTCCATTGTCTGATCTTATAGCTCTCACTGGATATGTAGAATCTCGCTCAATTAATTTGATGTGATCAATCACCAGTTGTGGAGTCTCATCTTTAGAATTCAAAAATATGACCCATGTGTATTTTGAAAAATCATCAACGATCACTAGAGCATATCTCTTCCTTGACATAGACATCACATTAACTGGACCAAACAAATCCATATGAAGTAATTGTAATGGTTCAGTTATTGAAGATGTGTCAGTGCTCCTGTGACTTGCCCTTTTTAGCTTGCCTTTTTGACATGCATCACACAGTCCTTCTTGAGTGAATTCCATTGAAGGCAAACCTCTCACCAACTCTCTTTTAACTAGAGAATTCATTGTCTTGAAATTTAGATGAGAAAGTTTCTTGTGCCATAGCCAACTCTCGTCATTAGATGCTTTAGTGTAGAAGCAAGTAATTTCTTCAGTGCTTCCTGAGTTCATATTGGCTACGTACAAATTGCCTTTTCTAACTCCTGTCAGTTGTGGCTTTTCATGTCTCTTGTGTGAAATTAGACAATTCTTCTTGTTGAAATAAACTTCATATCCTTTGTCACAGAATTGACTGACACTGAGCAAATTGTGCTCAAGTCCTTTCACAAAAGAGACTTCATCAATGATAACATTTCCAGCTTCAAGTCTGCCATATCCATCAGTTCTACCTTTGCTGTTATCTCCAAAGGTAACTACTGGTCCGGCCTTCTCCACCACATTTGTCAGCAGGGTTCTGTCACCAGTCATATGCCTTGAACATCCACTATCCAAGATCCAGGTCACTCGTTCAACCTGCTCAACACCCTGCAATGACAAATGGATTAAACCTTCTTCGGAACCCAAATTTGATTGGGTCCAGAATACTTAAAGAATTGGTCTTTGTCAGGCAAAACAACATTTTTCACCTTAACACCAATTTTACCATTAGTCAACAAGCATTTTACCCTATAAACAGATTTTACAATCTTTTGTTTCATTTTGGGTATCCATGTTTGTTTACCAGCAATAACACTTGTTTCATTGACTGGACATTTGACCTTGTAAACAGCCTTAGTAAAACTTTGTTTAGGCTTAGGTACAAATGTCTCTCTCCTAACATGAGAAGAACTAGCAGTCTTTGATCTAACATTATTATTCCTGTTCATATGTTGTCGAGGAGTAGTCTTATTATCACATGCATGATTACCATTAAAGTAAGCAGACATAACATTGAAAGCACAAGACATACAATTGGCAACACCACATGCTTTATGAGAAGTATCAATAACAGGCATGGTATTCATGTTAGACATGTTATTATTCTGCTCCAACTTGTTATCACCTAACTCAATTTTAGATGAACTGGGAACAAACTTCACTGGTTTCATAGAAACAACCATATTAGATTTAACATTTTTGGTTGTAGGTGCCCTAACAGATTTATCATTATCAAGGACTATGCCATTAGCACTGTCCTCATTTTTCATTTCTTCTTGAATCACAATAGAATACATGTTTGGTGGTTCAGAAACAGATTCTTTAAACATGGGTTTTTCAACATTCTTGAGAATGTGTGGTATACCTCTTTCTTTAGCAGGAATAGGATTAGCAGAATGGTTGCCCAAAGAACCAGCAGCTTCTTTGTAACCAAACCCTATTCCTACAGTTTGTTCTCTAGCTTGTTTGTTGAAGTGCTCTTTGGAAACTTTAACAGAATTATAACAAGCTCTAATCTGTGTTTCAAGTTCTCTAATCCTGATGTCTTGTTCAGCAATCCTATCAACTTGTTTTACCATGTATTCTCCTAATGACTTATCTCTGCGGTTAAGTCGAGCTATTTCTTCTATATTCTTATCTTGATTAGTATGCACCTTTTTTAATTCTAACACTTCATTTTCAAGTTTAGTGTTTACAAGACTTATTCTCTCGTATCCCTTTTGTGCATTACTCAAGGAATTACGTAAGCTACGAATTAACTCTTCATCAGTAAGAATTACCGGTGTGGTGTAATAAGTTGATGACTCAACATTTGCCACCAGCGCAAAGTTTCCATATTCTTCATCTTCGCTGTCTGTGTCATCCCAGCTTTTACCGGCAGCTACATAAGCTCTTCCAGTTTTCTTCTTTTCAGAAGCATAGTCCTTTTTCTGTGCTTGCTTGGGTTTTTGACACTCAGTAGCAAAGTGTCCCAACTCATTACAATTGAAGCAACGGATCTTGCTTCTGTCAACTGTACCAGTTTTGTAACCTCCCCTGTTACCAGAGGATGAAGAACCTCCTCTCTGAAATCTGCTATTAGACTTAAACCTGAACTTTGGATTTCGCCTGAATCTGAAATTACTGAATTGCCTCACCATCATTGCCATGGATTCATCTTCCAATTGATCTAGCTCTTCCAGTGAATAGAATTCTCCACCATCCTGAGTGACTGGTGTCTGTCCATGTTCCACTTCAATTTGTTCCTTGTTGGAGCTGTTAGGTTGAACAACTTTAGCTTCCACTTCCTTAGGAACCTCAACTACTAGAGCTGTAGAAGAACTTGCCACTCTGCCTTTGCCAGAAATCTCTTTCTGCTGTTCTTGTTCCAACTCATAGGTCTTCAAAACACCAAACAGCCTGTCAAGAGCAATCTTATTTAAATCTCTGGATTCTCTGATGGCAGTTATTCTATGCTCCAGGTGAGTAGGCATAGTTAGTAAAAACTTCATGTTGATCTCCTTCTGGATATATTGCTTGCCATGAACTTGCAAGTTGTTGATTATTTTGTTATACCTTTCGAACACTTCCTGAATGCCTTCGTTAGGGCCAGCTCTAAAGTGTTCATATTCAGAGGTCAAAATTTGAAGTCTATTTTCCTTGACTTCATCAGTCCCTTCATTAATAGTCTAAATAGTTTCCCAGATGTGCTTAGCAGTTTTACAATTCATTACATGACTATACATTACAACATCTAGGGAATCTAATAGAATGAGTCTCAAATTTTTATCCAGTCCAGCTTCCTCTTTATCTTCAGCAGTAAAGTTCTTAGGGTCCTTTGGATAGAATTTTGCAGGTGTTGTTACTACTCCATTTGTAAGGATTTCATCATCATGTTGCATAGGAGTTTTTGGTCCAATTTTCAAAACCCACAAATAATTTGGATTTGTAACATCAATAAACAATTCCATTTTATTTTTCCACATGTCATAGTTATCTTTATTAAAGATAGGAATTTTAACAATGCCTTTGGAAGACATGATGAATTTTTAAGTGAGTTAAAAATTCGAGATAAATTTTTGATTGAATAAAAATAGGATCTTGATTTGTGTATCAATCAATAGGCTCTGATGCCAATTGTTAGGTCCGATAAGATTGTAGAAGGGGGGGGTTGAATACAATCTATACCAATTTATCGAAATTTGTCCTTTAAATAAAATTTAGTTTAGACAAATTTGAGCGGAATAAATTGAAACAATTTTCAAGTTGAATATAACAATATATTAACTTGATGGGTGTTACAATTTCAGTACAGATTAATTATCAAGTTGATAAAAACTAATTAGAAAATTCGACATGAACTTTTCTAATTTAGTTAATAAAAATCAAGATAAGAACTAGGAAACTTAATTCGCTAGTAGTACAAGAATCACAAATAATCAAGTTCTATCGGATAAAATATTACAAATATTGAGAACTTGATTTTACAGAAATTTATTTGTTCTTGCTGGGTGTGTTCGTCAGGAGAGAGAAGAGAGCTTCTGTGTTTGTTGAAGGATATTATGTTGTAGTGTTTTTTATGTCTCCTGATGCTTTTGGTTATATCAACACAAGTTGATAATATCTCCTGCCTTTACTTTAACACTTGTTTAGACTATCCAGAGACTATCAAATGACTTGCAGACTATCCAGTTGAGCTACAGACTACCGGTGTGACTATCATTGATAGACTATTAAATGGCTTGTAGACTATCCATTTAATAATACAGACTATCAATTACTTTTGCAGACTATCGGTATGACTATCCACTTAAAATACAGACTACCGGTGTGACTATCAAGATAGTCTGTAAATTAATTAAATAACCACGGTACTCGACTGAATTGAATTGTTTTGTTAACAATTGATTTGAACAACCAGCTGAGAACCAGTCGCAGGAGGCCAGAGTAAACAGCACGCGCCAGCAGTTTTGCTAGGAAGTCCCGGGCGCGTGTTGCGCACTCGCCTGATAGGAAGTTGAAGAAAGCTGTTGCCGACAGTTTGCATGTGACTTGTTCATTCCTTTAATTCTTTTGCAAACCATTTGATTTGTTTAATAAGCCAAGTTGTTTCATTCTTTTGCTTATTAAATAATCAAACAACCGGCTAAGAATTTAACAAAACTGGGGCTTAATTTGTCTTCTTTCCTATTTCGTCTTATTAGAAACAGTTCCGTAGAAATGCATTTTAACCCGCACAACTTATAATCTTTAATTAATAAATAATTATATTAATCCAGAAATTATAAAAATAAATATCTAATATTAATAGATATTTATAAATATAATTTTCTAAATAAATAAAATATTTATTAATATAAATAAATCCTTAAGCTCTAAGCTGCGGTTACCTGAACGTCTGGAACTGGACTCCTTTTGCTTAACAAAAAATATATCAATTCCAACCGGAGTTCCAGCTTTAAGAATATATCACTTAGAATTTCTTTATGATAATTCTTTTTCCTCGTAGCCAGTCCACTTGATAATAAAATCCTTGTGGTTAATGAATTTAACACTTCTGTTGCTTGCACAATGATTTTCCCTTATATCAATCTTGATAGCTTGAACCACTGAAGTTAATGACGAACAACCACTGTTTAATGTTGACACTCGATGTACTGTCTGGTTCATGAGTGACTAACCGCAATGACTGTTCTTCATATATTGACTTTAAAATCTGGTTCCTTTTCTTTTCTTCTCTCTCTCTTTAATCTTCTGTACTGTCTCTGTCACTGTTGAAATCTCTGTCACTTTAAATGAATCCACTTCTTTAACGAATACTCCACTGAGGCTTGATCAGATGTCTGAGCTTCTTTCAATGTAGTAATTCCCCAAGTCTGTAGATTGACCTTGATCTTTTTCTTCTGACAGATAATACATTCTGAGATTCCTTGTGACAGTCTATATACTATTTACTATTACAATCTTGTTTAAGTTGAGTTGTATCCTCGAAATACAAATAGGCTACATCATATGCCTTTCAGAAGGGGTGAAGTTCCCCCATGACGACCCGTTGGTCATAACTTCTGTGATTGGAAACTCGGAGGTGAAGCGAGTCTTGATAGACAATGGAGCTTCCGTTGACATTCTATTTCATGATGCATTTGTGAAGATGGGGTACAGTGATTCTCAGTTGACCCCCAATAACTTGCCTATATATGGATTTAATGGAGTAGAATCCAAAGTTGAATGGACTATTCAGTTGCCTGTAACTATTGGACAGGAGCCCAAGGAGGCCACTCAGATGTTGAACTTCCTGGTAATCAAGGCGGTTTCAACGTACAACGCTATCCTCGGAAGGACGGGACTTCATGCATTCAAGGCTGTCGCCTCAACTTATCATATGAAGATCAAGTTCCCAACCAGGAATGGTGTTGGAGAACATAAAGGTGATCAAAAGATGGCACGAAGCTGTTATGTAGCCTCGTTAAGGCCTGATGGAGTCGGGGGGCAGGTCCTTCCGATTGAAGACATGGATGTCCGCAGTAGTAAAGAACGTCAAGAAAGGCCATCAGAGGACATCACACAGAAGCCTCAGACAGCCATTGAGGGTAAGGCGTTAACTGACTTCGTGGTTGAATATACCATTGGCAACCAAGAAGTTGGAGGGCAGGAGGTAATACCCCAAGCAGGAAGTGAAGCTCAGAATAATAAGGAGGAGACCACAAGGATTGGTGGGTGCTCTATTTTGATGGAGCATCAAAAACAAAATCTAATGCAGGCCTAGTCTTGCAAAGCCCCGATGGGCTCAAGTTATCTTAGTAGGACTTAGCTTCATATTTATCTAGTAGAAGTAGAAATAAGGTTCATTGAAACCATTGAAGAGCATGTTGCTCCGAGTAGGACGATAGTACTCTATGTAAGGGTTGAACCCATTTCAAGTTATTAATGCAAGTTTGTTTTCCATTCATTGATTGTGTGATTTTATTTATGTGCCAAGCACCTGATGAGTGCAAGTCAAGGATGACCAAGTACCAAAAATAAAAGAGTACACAAATGGAGAACAAATAAATGCATAAATAAAGACCCTGAAGGGTCAAGAGTTAGGTTACAGCACGACCAAATAAGAGTTTAAGTCCGTGAAGGACCCAGGTTAAAAGACGAGCAGATAAAAGCCACATGCAACAATCAAATCCATGCAAGGCCGAGGATGTTAAGGACTAGCTACTTTTCAATATGTCTTAAGTACCTGGATTAAGGATCCAAGGATGAAGACCAATAGAGAACAATGATGTATTTGCTTGGAGGATGTGCATAGACTTCACTGATTTGAATGATGCATGCCCAAAGGACTGTTTCCCCTGCTAAGGATAGATATGTTAATAGATGCCACAGCTGGACATGAGATATTGAGCTTCATGATTGGGTTCAACAGCTACAATCAGATTAAGATGCACAAGGATGACATCCCAAAGATATCCGCCCATCTGATTGGGAAAACCATGGAGGTCTATGTTGATGACATGTTAGTCAAGAGCCTATTCAAGGAAAACCATATCAAGCACCTCAGAGAAGCATTCGAAGTGCTGAGGCACCACAAGATGATGTTGCAAGTGTGCGTTTGGCATTGGATCAGGAAAAATTTTTGAAGAGAGGTATAGAGGCCAACCCTGATAAGATAAAAGCGATCTCGGAAATGGAACCACCCCGTGCTATATACAGAAGTTAGCCGGCCGAGTTACAGCCCTGGGGAGATTTATCTCCAAGTCTGGTGACAAATGCTTGCCATTCTTTTAAGCATTGAAAAAAGTGAAAAATTGTGAGTGGACTACTGAGAGCCAAGAGGCCTTTGAACAGCTGAAGAAGTACATGGCTAAAGCCCCGTTGTTGGCCAAGCCTAGTCCCGGAGAGACTCTTTATTTATACCTGGCGGTATCCGAACAAGCGCTGAGCGCCGTCCTCATTCGAGAAGAGAAAAAAGGTCCAGGAACCCATTTACTATGTTAGAAAGGTGTTGCATGGAGCTGAGTTGAATTGCTCAACCATCGAGAAGTTTGCTCTGGCATTGATAACAGCCTCGAGGAAGCTACGACCATACTTCCAGGTGCACAAGATTGAAGTCCTGACGGACCAGCAATTGAGGAACATATTGTATAGCCCGAAGGCCAGTGGAAGGTTGATCAAGTGGGCAATTAAGCTTGGAAAATTTGACATCACGTATAAACCTCGAACAACCATCAAGTCTCAGGCACTGGCGGACTTCGTGGTTGAATTTGCCATTCGCAACCAAGAAGTCGGGGGGCAGGAGACAGTAACCACCCCTGGAAGAAAGGATAAAGATGAGGAAATTATACCTGATCAGAAGGAATATTGGATGCTCTATTTTGATGGAGCATCAAAAACAAAATCTAATGGTGCAGTTTTGGTCTTGCAAAGCCCCGATGGGTTCACAGTAGGAATATTGGGTGCTCTATTTTGATGGAGCATCAAAAACAAAATCTAATGGTGCAGTTTTGGTCTTGCAAAGCCCCGATGGGTTCACAGTTGAGTATGTTTTGAAGTTGGACTTCCCAACAACCAGCAACGAAGTTGAGTATGAAGCCTTGATAGCCGGATGAGGCTTGGCTAGAATTATGAGAGTCAAGAATCTCAAACTACGGCAAAGTACTTGAGAGTCGTGAAGGCCTTGATGATTCAGTTTGATGAATGGTATGAGAATCACATTCCGAGAGAACAGAACGTTAAGGCTGATGCCCAATCTAAGTTTACTTCTTCTGAGATAGAGAACTACGCCGGAAGTGTTTACTTTCAGGTCTTGAAGGCCCCATCTATTATTTCAAAATTGGTAGCACCAGTTGATGTAAGCTGAAGGATAGACCCTCTTAAAAGCTCATCCTGAGACTGGTTGGCTCCCTGATAATGCCTTAAAGGCACAGAAACTGTTAGTGAGAGTGTTGAGATAATGGGGTCCTTTGTCATTCCATACTTAAAATCTTGAATCTCAAATCCTGACACAAAATTTTAGCCTTGATGGCCAAAAAAGGATGTCTGCCTCCAATCGAGTTTGTCGTTTGAGTTTAAGGACTTGAACCAAGAGCCGTCAATCGAATTCAAACCAAAGTAAGGTCCTGTGAGCATAAGAAGAAGGTTGGAAACCTTCTATCAAGATAAAAGGTTGACAACCAACCAAGGCATACCAGACTTGAAGTCAAGTGCTGAGTGGCAAGGGAACTTCTTGAACGATCAACCGAGAAGCAAGACCTCCACCATATGTAGCAAGGGGGCAAGAACTAAGGGACTTCATCATTTTTACATCTTAGAATAAGAGTTAAGGGTTGATGATAACTAACAACCATGAACGGATTCAAGGTTTAAAACCAAGGATTCAACAAGCGAGTTAAGGCCCAGAAGGTCACGAAAGCCAATTTGAATTGAAGGATGTCTGTTTGGTCATCGACTTCGAATACTGACATTGAGGTCCAAATATTGACATTTGAATAGTGACATTGAGGTTTAAAAATTGGGGCTCAACAAACCGGAGGCCGCTGATCGGGGCACCCGGGAAGCTTCAGCCGACCGATCTTCGTTTCGATGTCGAGAGTCCCGACATCGTTTCGATGTCGAAAGTCGATCTCGACGTCGTTTCGAATATGAAAGCTAAGCTGAAGCCATTGAATGCCAACAAAGCTACTAAAGCCAACCTTGGATCAAGAAATTCAAGAATAGTTCAAGAATGAGCCATTGAATTAACATTCCAACATGGTGATTGAAATATTCGAAGTAATTTCCATTTAAGATCAGGCAAGCATGAAACTCTTAAAAGGAGATTGAAGCTAATCAAGAAATTAGGGGAAGCCTTAAATAAAAGTCATGAATGACCAAGTTGTTGATTTTCAAGGAACGAAAATCGATATTGATAAGTCGATTCCATGTTGATGATCGATGTCAATATGCGAAAATCAAAATCACTGATAGTGACCAAGTCGATTCCATGTTGATGATCGATGTCGATATGCAAAAATCAAAATCCCGAAGCCCTAGCCGACCACAAAGCAGCCGACCGGGCCTTACGGGACGCTTCAGCCGACTGAACTCGGGCATTAGTGCGGGTTTTCGCCTTAGCCGACTAGCTTCTTGGCCGACTGACCCTCCGTGGAACGCCCTGGCCGACCGACACCGCTCGTCGGTGTGATGTTTTGTTTTAGCCGATTGATTTCTCTGGCCGACTGCCCCTTTCGGAGAAGCCCCGGCCAACTGACGTTGATCGTCGGTATGGGTTCGGAAAAAAAAAAAAACGGCCGACTGACCTCCTGGCCGACTGGCTTCCCGTGCGTGCGATGGCCGACCGACGTCGACTGTCGGTACGGGTTTTTGACTCGGCCGACTGATAGTGGTGGTCGAGTCGGGTTTTCACATTTTTGTTTTTGTTTTTCCACCTCGATGATCAAGATCCCTATTAAGATTGTTTTTGAATAAAATAATCAAGTGAAAGTTGAAATTGAGATTGACACCGTTTAGTGCCGATTAGCACCGTTTAGTGTTGTGTAGCGCCGTTTAGTGCCAAATATTGACATTTGAATATTGATGTCGAGGTTCAATATCGATGATCAAGGTCGATATTCAAGTTTGAAAATCAAGTACGAATATTGATGTCGAGGTTCAATATCGAGGATCAAGGTCGATATTCAAGTTTGAAAATCAAGTACGAATATTGATGTCGAGGTTCAATATCGAGGATCAAGGTCGATATGTGAATATTGATGATCAAGGTCGATACTCACGTTTGAAGAACAAGCTTGCCAACCGAGGTCCCGGCCGACCGAGCCGCGAGGGAAGCTCCAGCCGACCGAGGTCCCGGCCGACTTGCTCACCGGAGGCCCTCCGGCCGACCGACATCGATCGTCAATATCATAAAAAAAGAAAAAAACAAAAAAAAAAATTAGGCCGACCGGGAACTCAATCCGACCCTTCAACGCTGTTTGGGCCATATCTTGAGCTCCGGATGTCAGATTTGGACGATCTTACTGTCCACGCGAAGCTCACTGAGTTTTCTACAGTCTTTAAGACCCTTGGCCGATTGATGGTTGGCCGACCGAGGCATTTTGGAGCCCTTAGGCCGACCGGGAACTCAATCCGACCCTTCAACGCTGTTTGGGACATATCTTGAGCTCCAGATGTCAGATTTGGACGATCTTACTGTCCACGCGAAGCTCTCTGAATTTTCTACAGTCTTGGAGCAGGCCGGCCCTCTGTAACGTGCTCCAGCCGACCGGCATCGACTGTCGGTACGGGTTTTTGCCCGGCCGACCGACAGCGATGCTCGAGTTGGGTTTGCAAAATTTCTTTTTTTTGTTTTTTGTTTTTCTGATTTGGTAATTAAGGGGAGTGAAAATTAAGCACTGATTAGTGCCTGTTAGCACAGTTTAGTGCCGATTAGCATCATGTAGTGCTGTTTAAGCACTGATTAGTGCCTGTTAGCACAGTTTAGTGTCGATTGGCACCGTTTAGTGCCGATTAGCACCGATTAGCACCGTTTAGCACCAATTAGTGCCGTTTTGTGCCGTTTAACATTGTTTAACACTGTTTAAACATTGTTTAATGCTGTTTAGTGCTGTGTAGTGCCGTTTAACACCGTTTAGTGTCGTTCAAACATCATCGTAAATGCGTCGGTTGCTCCACGCTTTACATTAAGATGATATTGTTGAAAGTACTCATGTAAGAGCAATAAACCCTGACCCAAGTCTCGGAAAGGCCGTTAAAACTTCAAGGAAAACCTGATCAGTTTTCCTAGAAGTTGGGGGGCAAATGATATGGGCTAAAAGTAAGCCCTAAAGACACATTTAATGTGGCATTAATTAGACCTAGAATGGTCCAAACGTGGGGCCCACTAGGGGGCCCAAACCCTATTTATAATATTAATTTCGTAATTAATATTAGGGGTAATAACTAGCTCAGCAATAAGAGTCAAACAAGGATATTACTCTTGCCTGACTTAGCCTCCAAGACACATATTTCAACATGGAAACTGGTTCCTACATACTAGGATCTAGAACCTTCTTCTAGGCGGTGACTTGCCCACCAAGTCACCTAAATCTACTATGATTCTAAGGCTTCTTAGCCTATATAAAGGGTCTGACCCCTCATTCTCAGAACTACGTTGGTGGCTTGATTCTCAATACGAGATACGTAGGCACTCTGTGAGGACCGATCAGTCTCGAACACGAAAACAGCCATTGAAGCAAGAAGCTCCCGAACCCTAGCATTAATTACAAATTCGTGACCTAGATTTTAATCCACAACAGAAACCAACCAAGTTATTAGAATTTGGTTAGAAAACAAGTTCCTTGAAACAAGCTTAGTTGGCTACTATGTCAAAACTACTATTTTGCTTTTAGACTTTGATGACCACAAGGACATACACCATACCTTGGCAAGGCTAGTAGCTGATATACACCACAATACATATCAATTTATTACACCTTACAAGTAGCAAAAGCAAGTTCTCTCCCCCTTTTTTTCAAGCAGTTCGGACTTTTCAAAGGCAGGGGTCTTGGCAATTTTTTTTCACCTAGTTCTACTCATCTAAAAATCATGAAAAAAATCACGGAGCTTCTACACATCAAGATGAAGTTGTGGATTTAATTTCATAATTTTTGAAGACCGTTTGGATGGGTAACTAAATTCGAGACGTTCATCCTGTTTTTCCCCTAAGCACCTCGAATTTTGGAGTTTTGAGATTTCAAAATCCATCTTTCACCCCTTGTTAAATCTCCAAACTTTTATGGTAAGTATTACATTTCATATAATAGATCTAATAGAAATATTAGCTTCAATCTCCACGGTTTCCATTTTCAAATAAATCATTCAAGTGGAGGGTGAATAGTAACCTTCATGAACTAATGTTGTTTTTCTTGATTCTTTGGTTTATCTAAGCTAGCTTAAGCACACCCAAGGACAAATAAAGGTTTATTAGGTTCTTAAAGCTCCAAGGATGGTATAAAATCTCACACCCATCTTAAGTTTTTGAGTTTTAAGATTTATATGGAATTTGGATGAAAGATTGTACATGATTAAGTGGTTTTTGAAGTTGTAACCTCTTTAATGATTGCGTAAATCTTGGATAATGATAAGTGGAAGATACCACTGGTATTAGAGACCCTAGATGATGTTTATATGATCTTGATGTGGTGTGGTTGCTTTAAGTGGTTTAATGGAATTTATGGAATTTAGAAATGATCGATTATAGTCGTTATAATGTCAAGTTTCCATTAGATCTTTAGGGCAAAAACTCACGAATGGTTAAAGCATGAATTCTGGGTAAAACTGCTTAAGAACATGAAGACCTGACTTTGTAGTGTATTTGAGAATTTGAATCGACTTGAAATTATTTACGGTGTATGAGATATGCTCGTTTTAGTGAAACCGGTTAAAAATGGACGAATCGTAAAATGGACTGACTTTGAAAAGCCAAACGAGCCCTGTAAAAATGGTTTTATTCATGAAAATTTTATGAGGAGTAACCTAGTCAGTGGTTAAGGTCCCATAAAAATTTGGAGTGAAAAAACGAAATTTTTGATTTTATAGAAATGTTTAAGTCAAGTATGCGCACGAGAAACCAACTGCGGAAACAAGCTATCTTTAGAGCAATAATTGATCTTTCAAACTGATGTTTTTAATTATGAAAATTGGATGAAACGTCCTTGGACAGTTATGAAGACGTGAGAAAAAGAATTTCATGAAAAATAGTATTTTTCGATTTTATAGAATTTTTCGAATAAAAGTTGCGCAAGTGAAAAACCCTTTTAGGGGACGATACGAGACGAACTTTAGTTTCGTTGAAAATGACCTTTAACGAAAGTCGTTACAAAACCAATAATTATCGAAAGTGGTTAAAGGACATCATGGACTTATAATAAACCAAATGTGTAGTAAGGATGTATTGTTACGAAGTTGTGTCTTTACATGTGTTAGGTCCGGAATAACGTAGAAGGGGGGTTGAATACGTTATTTAAAAAATATTTCGATTTTCGAGATGTGAAAAATGAGGTCAACAACTGAATCGAAATAAAACAATTGGTTCGGGAAAATATCTTTGAACTGATAAAAACCCAAGGGGTGTTACAACTTCTAATCCAACAGATTAGCTTCAAAAACTCGAACACTCCTAAGGATAGTTTAGGCACGAGGACCTTCTATCCGACACTTCCTGAAAGCGGGCTAAGCCGGCTTTCCTACTAGATGGACTGTCTAGCAGCTTACACAGAGATGATATAAGAGAGAGAAGAGAGAGTTGTGTGTTGAGGTGTGTTTTGAAATGAAATACAACAGGCCTATTTATAGATTTTAGAAAGTCACTATGTTGCACTATTCACGTGGGCCCCATCTGCATAGTAACCACTATTCCACCAACCAAAACGCGTTTGCTGAAAATTTTCATCTCATGTGGGCCCCACCAGCCACTATTTGAATAGTACTATTCACGTGGGTCCCACCTGCATAGTAACCACTATTTGCATAGTAACCACTATTTGCATAGTAACTACTATTTGCATAGTAACCACTATTTGCACAGTAACCTGCATAGTAATCTTGCATAGTAACCGCGCATAGTAACTGTGCATAGTAATCTTGCATAGTAATCTTGCATAGTAACCTTGCATAGTAATCGTGCATAGTAACTTTGCATAGTATTACTATTTTTGGCTCCTTCTTTTGGGCTTCTCTCTTCTGTTTCAAATATTCTGCTTGAGATATTATGTCTGTCTTTGATCGTCAATAGGCTTTGGCAATTCTTTCTGTGAATTAAAGTGTTGATCCTTCTCTTATGTGCTGACACTTAGTGCACTGGTCTGGTTCACAAGTGACTAGCACTGATCTTGATCTTCACACCTTCGTTACATTCCAATTGATTAGCCTGCAGCAATATCTTCAAATAATATAAATACATGGAATCTTTTGGCCCTTCAACTGAATCATCTGTACATCTTATTCTGTCACTGAGGCTTGATCATGTTAATGAACTTCTTTCAGCGACTTGATCCTTGTTGTTGTGGGAGGATTTTAGCACAACAAATTATGAGGCCTCGTGCTGGAATAGCGCCAATAATCAAGGAATCGTCCAACCACCCGGAAAGGCTCGTGGTTGAAGATCAATGGCTAGCCGCCCGGGAAGGCACACGACTAGGGTTACCGAAGAACACGGGATGTGGTTCCTCGGAAGGATCGGACTGAATCTACGGGATGAGAGCTCAAGGACCAAATGTTGGCCAGCCAAGAACCCTAATTTGACTGTGTCACACAAGAGTGCACGTGCTCTAGCTACTCAAGGAGTGGAAAGTGTCGAAGAAGATCCCGTAAACTGCCTACATACCACTATTTATAGTGGATCAAGCCCGAATGTAGTTCTTGAATGATATGATTGTTTGTTCATGATGAGTTATCCTCTCTCCAGTGGGATATTGACTGTTATTTCTGATAATAATCGAGTGTGATGTATAAAATCAGGTTACCAAGCAGTTTAGGTAACATAGAATGATTATCTCTTGTATTTATCATGATTTTTGTATCATTTATCAAGTATATATGACATATATCCTCAAATAACTGAATGTTTATCTGTTTGAGAGTGTTTTTAGATGATATAGACGTATTCCTAAAAAATAGGAGGCGTGCCTTATCTGTATTGGCAGCCTAATCAGGCTTCCGGCGGAAGCTGGGGGTACCGCCCGGTAGCCTGGCTCCGGTACCCCCTCCGGTAACCCCTATCATGGAAGTTACTCTGGGAGCCCTACTGGGTTGGCTGATAATAATTATAGGTTACCTTCAAGGGGATACCTTGAGGCCCTTAGTCACGCGTTCCCGTGCTGTAGTGTTCATGGTAATCCCTAGGGCTACCGTAGGTCTCCGGAAGCCTGACAGATTACTCATCCTCTTCATGGATCTGGACCCTAATCCTCTAGTGGGCCTAAATCTAACCCATGCCAGATTTTGGTCACAACAACTACCCCCCGGTTCCCTGAAGTACTGTGTGCAAGGGGAACCTAATATTCACAGGGTGCCGCTTTCTTGTATCCTCTGCAAAAATCTATATCTTTACACTCTCATCAGCTCAATATGACAGGGTGTGTAGACATTAAGAATTCAGGATTTTAGGCGCTAGGAATAATGTGAGTATTTATCTGGAAATCCCTTGTGTCTGGGCTACGGAAGCCTGAATTATGAATCCATAAAAATGAAAGCCTCCTAGCTAATTCGTTTTAAATTTCAAATAAGCTCGTTTATCCTTAGTAAGTAAAGAGATAATTATCAAGAGAGGGTAATTTAAATTGGAACTCCACTTTTCTTTCTTGATAAGATAAAAGCGGTTCATTTCCCATGTCAACACGCTTCCCCCCCAGGCCTCGTTTTCTGTGCCACATTCACTCAGCAGGGGTTGTGCCTATTTTCTCTTTGTTTTAATATATTAACATTCTTAGGCTTTTATTTTTCTTTTCATCTTCACAAGACATTTTCTCAAGTGTGCAAGGGTTGGTTAAAAGGTTCCGGCGAGATCTCTCCGGCGAAGGCTTAATCATCTTCACTTCCGTCGATTCGACTCTCCCGGATATTCAAGTAAGTGTCCAATGACCACGATTTACTTTCTTTATTTGATAAAAATCTCAAGTAAGCCTCTGATTGTATCTTTCATATGTTTGCTTTTGTATCTCTTCAATCTTAGCCATGCTAGGTCTGTGTATTTACATCTCAACTGATAGATGCATGTTTAAGTTTTTATCTTGTGATGTGGGTCGGAGTGGTCGGTACTCCGGCTATCCCCTTTACTATTTCTAGGCATGTACCTTGCCCGTTTGATGCTTGTTTTCAATGAATATCGTTGTTTTAAATATGTTTGGTCGTGTAACCCATTTGTTTGGGCATGTCTGTAATGCCTTTATTTCCGTATTCCTCTTCTTGTTCTGTTTAGTAATCACCGGAGCCACTAGGTTAGGATGCCACACTAATAGCCACCCCCCGAGTCCTAATTTTTCGTCTTTGGTCTGGTAGCCCCATTATACCCTGGGTTTCTCCGGGTCGGCCATCAAGAACCGTTATCTTCTTCGGTCCACAATTTTCGTTTAGACTTCAACCCTCTTCACTAATCTGCTCCCTCCTTTTGTGGTTGCAGATGTCTTTCTCATCGGCATCAAGGGAGTCTTCCCAATGTTTAGGTTACTTGTCACCTGTGTCTGGGGAACCGTCTGATTCAGGGTCCACCCATCTCAATGATCTTTTGCTCTCTCAACCTTTGCTCCAATCCAGGCCATCAGTTAGCTCCCGAACACGTTCTCGGGTGGAAGTAGTCAATCCTCTATCTGCTGAGATCGTCAACCGGTACCCTGGCTTCCTCACAGAGGCTGATTCCTCCAACTCTGGTGGTGAAGAGGTAGAGAGGGTTGATATCAGTTCTAACACCGATGAGGGGGAAAGAACGATAGATGAATTACAGTTAAGAGGTAATCGACTATCCTTCAGTAATGATGATGCAATAGAGGGGGAGGGTGATATCGAGTTACCATCAGAAGTCGAACGCAAGCCACATGTCCCGGCTTCCGATGTCCCTGCTTGTGAGGGCCAGGACTCTACCATGAATGCTGATAGACTGGCCAGGTTGCTGGAAATTTGCAATCCAGGTTGCCACCTTGTACTACCCTGTGCCGGCGAACGGTGTCACAGGTTCGACAATTTCGAAGCAGATCAATCCATCCCCAGTGCTGTTGTATCGGCTTCTTATTTCAAACTAGGGTTTTCTTTTCCAATGCATCCGTTTTTTATAGATTTGTTGAACTTTTATGAGATAGCTCCCATGCAATTGACACCCAATTCTTTCCGGGTTGCCGCGTGTATGTATATTTTGTATGATCAAGCTTTCTCCGTCGCCCTTACTGCTAGGGAGTTAGGTTATTTTTATCAATTAAAGGATGTCGGAAGGAAGGTTGGTGTTTTTTACCTTACTGCTTGGAATAATAGGCAAGGAAAGTGTATAAAGGGGAACAAGAAAGGTATGTATGACTGGCTAGAGCAGTTCTTGTACTGTTACGATTGTGAAGGAGTTAACACGGAGTTTAACTTGACCCCTGGTAAGCCTTTTGTTGCTTAAATCCTTTCGTGATTCCCTTTACTATACCATAGGTTTAAATCTTCATCTTCTGTACTATGTCCCCTAGGGATCCCGATGCAAACTTCTTTAGATGGAATTGAAGAGAAAAGGGCCGAGAAAATCATGAAACTTGTTGCTTCATTGGGTGATGGTGAAAGCTTGTTAACACCGGAGACCCTTGAGAGGTTAGGGTTTTCTAGGCCTGCGGCTCCCTTACTCCCCATCCCGGGAGACGAGGTAGAGGGAGGACAGCTGGGGGAACTGGAAACCCAGGGTGCCGAGTGGCAATCCGAGGAGATTGGTAAGGCTTCCGTCTCCTACGACTCTGGTGACCCAAGCTTCCGCTTCCCATGTTCATAGCTGCTTCCACACACGTGGTTCACTTTTACCTGTCATTGTTTACTCCTTTACGATCCTTTATGTTATTTGATTTTATAGTATCTGCTGTTTTACCTTGCGATTGCATATAGATACATATACTGCGGTCTCTTAACCTATAAATGCTTCATCTTTTCAGGTATGTCAGGATCAGTGCCATCGTTCATCAAGCCGTCTGAAAAATATGAAGACTTGTTTCCTGAGGATGAGTTAATGATGTTGGAGACCCCTATTGCCGCCACTCCAGTCTCCCGATTCCCTGCCTCCATGTCTGTTAAGACTGAGCTGTCTGCAGCCGAGAAGCGAAGACTTTCTCAGGTTGCCGGAGGTTCAAAATCCACTCCCGAGACTAGATCCTCGAAGAAGGCTAAGGTATCACAGCAGGGTACCCCCGCGGGTGATGTTGAGCAGTTCTTTCAAATGTCTGGGGGCCAGATTCCCATGGAGATTATCACCGGATGGGCCAAGCAGAGATCCTCTGATGCTGCAAAATCTATGTTGTTCTCATCAGGTGAGAGCTTCTTCCATCAACTTAGGCTCTCCAACCAATTAGCATTGGCTACCCGTGGGGATATGAGGCTTCGGGATGAGATTAAGCAGTTAAAGTTGGATAGGCAAGCCATGGAGGAAGAAAAGAAGAAACTGCTTGATGCTGGTAAGAAGTTGAAGGTGGATTTGTCCGAGTTAACTAGGGAGAAGGACAGGTTGGCTAAGCTGGTTGCTAGTCAAAGCACGGAGAAAGAGGAAAGGATGGTAGCCCATGCTACCACAGTGAAGGAGCTGACCTTGCAGGTAGACATGTTGCAGGCTTCAGTAAAGAAGTTGAAGGAAGCCCTCCCAGAAAGGTACAACACTGGTTTTTCCAAGGGAGTTAATGATTATTTGAAGGCCACCTGGGAGGTGATGCCAAATTTAGACTGGTCGCTCCTAGGTGAGGATGCAGTGAATCAAGTAGAGAAATTTAAAGCTGAAGCAACGAAGGTTGGGGCTACCGGGCGCCATACTGCGACTACACCTCCGGCTACACAAAAGGGTACTGCCGAATTCATCCCCACTTCTGAGACTATGGTTGAGGCTCCCGCACTCACGGTTGAGGTTGCTCCAGGGGATTCTTCAAAAAAGAATGACCCTGTCGAGGACTCCCCTAGCTCAGATGCTGCCAAAGACGCTCCTTCTGCCTAAGCAATCTCCCTAAATCATCCTTATCATCTTGAACTCATATTTTGTTGGTTTACAAACTTGATAGTTTTAACTAAGGGGGTGGGCTCCTATAACGCTCCACAGATGTAAGGATTTAATCTTTTAAATCTGTTCGTCTTATGGCCTCGGGCCCGGTACTTTTGAATTTGCTTTCGTAATGCATGTTTATCTTATTATCTGGGTTTTTTTTTATGTAGTAGGTATGATTGTCGCATCACTCCTGATTATGCAACGAGAACCAACTTAGACTTAATAAGCCTTACTCATCGAACCCCCATAGTACTCATTCTCTAGGGTACCAATATGCTAAGTAAGAAAGGTACTACGATAACTTAAAACAGTGCATAACTAAACGCCACCATCGAATTCTATCCGGTAAAACGACTCTCCTCACTAATTCTAAAACAAGTTTGTACAAGTTCTCAGAGGATATATGTCATATATATGTTGATTAAATAGATATTAGATCATGAGTCAAGATAAGAACGATAGAATGGTATCGCAGTGTAGAAGAGTACAAGAGTAAATATGGCAACACATACCTGGAAAGGCGGCCATAGAACTTATAGACTACTTGTACCTTTGTCTGCTTGGTTGTCACTGTGGGTATGGGGGTACCGTCCGGTATCCCTATAGCATTTGGAAGCCCGAAGGCAAGAACCTGACTCCGGGAGCCCCGTGGCCGGTAGCCCCTATCCGGTAGCCTGGGTACCGGGGCTCAGCCTGGAAACCTTTGTTCCGGGAGTCCCAGCCATTTAATAAATCATGTGTGGTGATGCCATGTAGGCCAATCCTGCAAAGATGTCTTGTAATGAAGGGATCTAAGTGGGTAGACCAGGGTACCACACAGACCCAAATAATGAAGGGATCCATGTATGCCGAACAGGGTTCCATACATGCCCTGATAACCAAGTAAGCCATGTGAACCACTCAAGGTTCCGTACATGTCTGGTATTGAAGGGATCCAAGTGTGCCAATCAGGTTACCACACAAGCCCAAGTAATGAAGGGAACCATGTATGCCGAACAGGGTTTCATACATGCCCTGATAACCAAGTAAGCCATGTGAACCACTCAAGGTTCCGCACATGTCTGGTATTGAAGGGATCCAAGTGTGCCAATCAGGTTACCACACAAGCCCAAGTAATGAAGGGAACCATGTATGCCGAACAGGGTTCCATACATGCCCTGATAACCAAGTAAGCCATGTGAACCACTCAAGGTTCCGCACATGTCTGGTATTGAAGGGATCCAAGTGTGCCAATCAGGTTACCACACAAGCCCAAGTAATGAAGGGAACCATGTATGCCGAACAGGGTTCCATACATGCCCTGATAACCAAGTAAGCCATGTGAACCACTCAAGGTTCCGCACATGTCTGGTATTGAAGGGATCCAAGTGTGCCAATCAGGTTACCACACAAGCCCAAGTAATGAATGGAACCATGTATGCCGAACAGGGTTCCATACATGCCCTGATAACCAAGTAAGCCATGTGAACCACTCAAGGTTCTGTACATGTCTGGAAATGGCAAAAATTTTAAATTCTGATAATTTCAACCTGTTAAGCTGAGAGGTGTATCCACTACTACCCCCTAGTTCTGGATGGTAGCCTAGCTGCCATGTAGAACTATGCTTGTAGGTCTTACATATATTTCTGAAAATATTTATAAGTGGTAAATGTAAAAGAAAACAATCAACTTCTACTTTTACTGAAAATCAAATAGTACGAATACATCAAATTTCATCCAGACGGGGTGTGCATCCACTACCCCCCGGGCATCTATTGAAAATCATGAAATCCTAAGAACTGAAAGGGAAATGGTGCAACCACAACTAGTAGGTTGCCTTTATTCATCCTAAGCCTGAAAGAGGCCTACGTTTGCTCTGAAAAGAGTCTTACTGATAGTACTTTTTTAGGTGCTCGGCATTCCAAGCACGGGGAATAGTGTTCCCATCCATGCCTTCAAGGTGGTAAGTGCCTTCCCAAAAGATAGACTTTATTTTGTAAGGCCCTTCCCAGTTTGCTCCAAAGGCTCCGTGCCCGGGAACCCGCATATTGGGCATCATTCTTCTCAGTACTAGGTCGCCAACCTTGAGGGGTCGAGGGCGTACCTTGTTGTTATAGTATTTGCGGGTCCTCTGTTGGTAAGCCGCAAGTTTCAGCTGGGCGGTAGCCCGGTTTTCCTCTACCATGTCTAGGGCCAGCCTCTGATGTATTTCATTTGATTCTTGACTGAAATTGTCCCTCCGGTAGGACCCTGTCCCGACTTCCACTGGGACCATAGCTTCACAGCCATAGGTTAGAACAAAGGGAGACTCTCCGGTTGTGGACCTGGGAGTGGTGTTGTAAGACCACAAGACCATTGGAAGCTCCTCTGGCCAATTTCCCTTTTTATCTTCCAACTTGGCTTTCAGAGTGTGCTTGATGATTTTATTCACAGCTTCCGTCTGCCCATTGCTTTGGGGGTGGCAAACGGCTGAAAAATCTTTCTTTATTTCCAAGTCCTCACATAGACTTCTCATTTCTCTACTATCAAATTGCTTGCCATTGTCTGAGATCAGCTTGTACGGTACCCCGTATCTACATATAATGGCTCGCTTAACAAATTCCTTCAGCTTACCAGCAGTGATGGTAGCTAGGGGTTCCGCCTCTGCCCACTTGGTAAAGTAGTCAACGGCTACCACGGCATATTTCACACAACCTCTGCCTTTGGGAAGCTCCCCAATCAGGTCAATCCCCCATATTGCAAAGGGCCAGGGGCTTCCAATGGGTCTTAGTTCCACAGCTGGGTTGCTATTGAAGTTAGCAAACCTTTGGCATTGATCACAAGCTTTAGCAAAGTCATAAGCATCAGTTTTCATGGTAGGCCAGTAATAGCCCTGTCGGAGAATTTTGTGGGCCAGGGAGGTACCCCCCGAGTGGTTGCCACAAATGCCTTCATGAATTTCCCTTAGGATGTATTCACATTCATTTCCAGATATGCACTTAAGTAGAGGTTGATTAAATCCCCTCTTGTATAGGATGCCATCATAGATCACATAACGGGCAGCCTTATATTTGAGTTTCCGAGCTTCATCTTTGTCCTCCGGAAGTGTCCCCTTGGTGATATACTCACGTATTGGGGTTGTCCATTGGCTTTCCATTGAAGAATCTATTTCCATGGTCTCCTCTCGATGGATACTTGGTTGGAGTTGCACTTCAAGGGGTATTACCCCTAACAGGACAGCTTCTTTTTGGGATCCCAACTTGGCAAGGGCATCAGCATTGGCATTTTCCACCCTTGGGATTTGATTTAGATTTAGCAATTTGAACCTACTGATAAGTTCTTGGGCATACCTCATGTAGAGTTCAGTGCGGGGGCCTCGACTCTGGAAGCTTCCTTTAATTTGCCACACAATCAGCATGGAGTCACTAAACACATTTAGGTATTCTACCTTCATTTCCAGAGCCAGTTTCAAGCCAGCAATCAGGGCCTCATACTCTGCATCATTGTTGGTAGCCCTGAAGCCAAAGTGTATGGCACTCTGAATTCGGTGCCCCTCTGGGCTTACCAACTCTATTCCTGCACCTCCCCCATTATTATTTACTGCACCATCAAAATACAGGTTCCACCATAATTGGGGGCTTTCGGCATCCCCTTCGGTAACTGGGGATACCGGGGTACAATCTTCTCCGGTAACCTCAAAATCAGGAGGAAACTCCAGTTAGAAATCGGCCAGTGCTTGGCCTTTGATAGCAGTTCGGGGTTTGTAATCTATTTCAAACTGTCCTAGCTCGACAGCCCATTTCATCATTCTACCGGAGGCTTCCGGCTTGTGCATCACTTGCCTTAGCGGGAAGGATGTTCTAACTTCAATTTTATGGGCCTGAAAGTAAGGCCTTAGCTTCCTGGAAGCCAATATTAGAGCATATGCTAGCTTTTCCATGCTGGGATACCGGGTTTCCGCATCCAGCAGCCTTTTGCTCACATAGTATACCGGGTATTATACTTGTTCTTCCTCCCGGATCAACACAGCACTTATAGAGTATTTAGAAACAGCTAAATATAAAATGAGTACCTCACCTTCCAAGGGTTTGGAGAGCAATGGTGGGCTTCCCAGCTGTTCTTTTAGTTTCTTGAAGGCTTCCTCACATTCCGGGGTCCATTCAAAGTTTTGACCCCTCTTGATAGCCTTGAAAAACTCCTTGCATTTGTCGGAAGACCGAGATACGAATCTATTTAGGGCTGCTACCCTTCCGGTAAGCCCTTGGACTTCTTTTACATTCCTTGGGGACCTCAGTTCCAGCAATGCTTTGATTTTGGCAGGGTTTGCCTCAATCCCTCTGTGGTTCACAATGAATCCAAGAAATTTTCCAGACTCCACCCCAAAAACACACTTTTGGGGGTTCAACTTCATCCGGTACTTCCTTAGGATATCAAACATCTCAGATAGGTGCAACACATGGTCGGCTGCCACCTTTGATTTGACCAACATATCATCAACATAGACTTCCATAGTCTTACCAATCTGTTCCTTAAACATCATGTTTACCAGCCTCTGATAGGTAGCCCCGGCATTCAATAGCCCAAACGGCATCCCCACATAACAGTACAGTCCCCTATCAGTTATGAAGCTGGTATGCTCCTGGTCCGGTTCAAACATCGGTATCTGGTTATATCCGGAGTAGGCATCCATGAAACTTAGCAAAGCATGGCCTGCCGTGGCATCCACCAGTTGATCAATTCTGGGTAGCGGGAAGCTATCCTTAGGGCATGCCTTATTTAGATCAGTAAAGTCAACACATGTCCTCCATTTCCCATTAGGCTTCCGGACCATTACTGGGTTTGCTAGCCATGTTGGATAGAAGGATTCTTTGATCAAACCAGCCTTCAATAACCGGTCTACTTCTTCCTGGAGGGCGGTAGCCCTTTCACCACTAACAGGCCTTCTCTTCTGCCGGATACCCCTTCTCTCGGGGTCGATGTTCAAATGATGGCACATGACTTTCGGGTCAATCCCCACCATGTCAGAATGACACCATGCAAACACATCAAGGTTGCTTTTAAGGAAAGCAGTCAACCTTTCTCTTGTATTTTTGTCTAGCTGTTGCCCGATTTTCAAGATTTTACTAGGATCTTCAGCATCCACTAGTATAGGGATAGTATCCTCGGCAGCCCCTGCCTTTTCCAGGGTACCGGGCATCCTGGGATCAATGTCAATCTCAACCGGGAGTCCTCTCTCCGCTCCCTGGCTCTCATTCTCTAGCATTTCTCCATCTAGATCATCATCTGAGGCACTTTTTACTATGCCTTCCAGTGAAATGTTATGAATTTCATCATTTTTTTCGGCAGCTTCCAACAACAAGCTTTGTGGTGGTACTACCCCCCGAAAATTAGGAACCTCTTCAGTAGGTTCATCTGGCAATTCCACTATCATGATGGCATTACAAGACGCTCTTTCAAACTTCTGTGGCTCATGCCCATGGCTTCTCAATAAGGCTTCTCCATCAGCCTTTTCTTCAACTTGAATAGGTTTGTCTGCTTTCTCGGCAGCCTGAACAGCTCTGTTATAGCATTCCCTTGACTCATGTTGACATCCCTTCACGCACCCAATGCCATTTGGTGTAGGAAACTTCATTGAGAAGTGGTATATTGAGGTTACCACCCTCATATCTTTCAATATTGGTCTACCAAGAATTGCATTGTGGGATATGTCTTCATCTACCACCATGAATTCTGCCATTTGTGTGGCCTTGCAGGGATCCACACCCAATGTCAAGGGTAATTTGACCTTGCCCATGATTTGGACTGGGTTACCGGTAAACCCATATAGCTCATTATTGGTAGGCAGTAACTCTTTGTCCAAAAGTCCTAATTTCTGGAATGTGGTATATGCCAAGATATTTACTGAGCTTCCATTATCAACCAGCACTCTGTGCACATTCATTCCACCAATACTCACGGTCACCACCAAAGCATCATTATGAGGGTGGTGAACCCACTTGGCATCCTCCTCGGTAAAGGAAATATCAGCGGTTTCCCCTTTGAACAGCTTAGGGGGCCTTTCTGCAAGGTGGAACACATTAGTTAGGGGTTTGCCCCTGGCTTCCCGGGCATACCTATCTCTGACATTCCGTCTGGCACCCCCCAAGTAAGGGCCGCCAAAGATGGTATGGATGCTATTAGCTCGAGTAGTCCTTTCTTGGTTTCCAGGAGCTTTGTCCTTGTTATCTCTTCCTTCTTTATATTTCTTAGCCTCTTGGGCTACAAATTCAGTCAGGTATCCACCTCTAATCAACTCTTCAATTTGATCTTTCAAATGCCTGCAATCAGCAGTCTCGTGTCCATTTACTTCGTGGAATGCACAGTACTTTCCTTGATCTTTCACTCCTGGGGGCCCTGCCCGGTAGGGCCTCCGGAATAGCCCATTCTTCTCATTCACTTCGAGAATATGACTGATTGGGACAGTCAAAGGAGTATACTCTGAGTATTTCTGAAAATTCGCCTTTGGAGTGAGTCTGTCCTTGGCAGAAACTCTATCCTTAGTTGCATTAACAGCAATAGGGGCAGTCTTGTCATCATACCGGGGGGCTCCTAAGCCGGCAGTACCACTCCCGGAAGCCCTCTTGTTCGAATCCCTTTTAGGGCTGTAAGAACGATTTCTTTTGTTCCCGCTCCAACCTCGGGAACTGGAGTCTTTGGACAATTTTGCCATGGATTCCTCAATTACTTTGTGGCGTTCTGCTTGTTGGTAAAATTCCGCCAGGGTTCCGGGCTCCTCAGTTTGCAATTCCTTCCAAAACTCGGTTCCAGGCCTTACCCCGGCTATCAGGAAGTTCTTCAGAGTTTCATCAGAGGCCTTCTTCACTTTTGGCACTTGCTCATTAAATCTTTTGAAATACTGTCTTAAAGACTCGTGAGTTTCTTGCTTGATATTAGCCAGAGTATTCACCGGTGGGGCGTAGGCCACGGTAGCCCTAAATTGAGAGATAAACTGATCTCCCATCCTCCTCCAGGATTTGATAGACCCTTCGGCTAGTCTTTTGAACCATTGGTGGGCATTTCCAGTCAGTGTAGATGCCAATAGCCTACACCTTGCTAAGTCCTCCACCTGGTAGACATCCATTTCCGTATTAAAACGGCTCAAGTATTCAACTGGATCTGAGTTTCCATTGAATTTCAAGTCAGTATTCATCTTAAAGAACCTTGGCAAGGCCGCCTTTTTCACTTTCACAGAAAAGGGGGAACCGGCAGTGATACCGGACTTAAACTTTTTCTCCTCCTTGATCTTTTCCAAGGCTTTTTTCCAGTCAGACATCCTGAACTGTCCATTTTCACCATCTGAAAGCGTATCACTTTCAGAATCATCATCTTCATTGGCTGTCTTGTTTCTTCTAGGGACTGAACTTTGATGGGAGCCGGAATCCTGATCGGTACCCCCACCGGTAGGGACTCCGGTAGAGCGGGATCTCCTGTTTCTATGCCAAGAAGAGTGACTGCTTTGCCTATAATTCCTTCTGCCATCAGATCTGGATCTCCTGGAAATGCTTTTTGGGGGTACCGTTTGGGACCTCTCTCGGCGTTCTCGGGAACCTTGAGTTGTGGAACCCCCATTGCCATCTCTCCGATCTTTGCTTCCACTGTGAATCAGTTTGTGACGAAGGTCTTTGTTAGTCAGTTTTTTGTCAACTCGATCAAAAACACTTAGACTTCTGGTGGGTGAACCTTCGGCACCCTAAGTTTCCGGGACATCAGATTGGTCACCCTCATATTCTTCTTCCACAGGCTCTTCTGCGTCTTCTTCAGATGGGACATGATCAGTGTTGTCCTCAATATTGTCCTCAGACTCGAAGTTCAGCCTTGTCGGAGTCACATTCTTCTTTTTTGACTTCGACTTGCACTTCCTTTGCCATTTTTTCATTTTCTCGGAACCTTTTTCCAAGTTATTGACTCTTTCATTCATCGTCTTTAGATAGTCCATGATGTCCTTGTTACTAACATCATCACCACCTTTGTTTCGCCCATTACCATCCTGAGACGGTGTTTTATCACTTTCAGAATTGTCACTCGCCATATCTCCTCCAAATGATGATTTTTGAGGCCCCTCCTTCGGGTGCCAATTGTTGTGGGAGGATTTTAGCACAACAAATTATGAGGCCTCGTGCTGGAATAGCGCCAATAATCAAGGAATCGTCCAACCACCCGGAAAGGCTCGTGGTTGAAGATCAATGGCTAGCCGCCCGGGAAGGCACACGACTAGGGTTACCGAAGAACACGGGATGTGGTTCCTCGGAAGGATCGGACTGAATCTACGGGATGAGAGCTCAAGGACCAAATGTTGGCCAGCCAAGAACCCTAATTTGACTGTGTCACACAAGAGTGCACGTGCTCTAGCTACTCAAGGAGTGGAAAGTGTCGAAGAAGATCCCGTAAACTGCCTACATACCACTATTTATAGTGGATCAAGCCCGAATGTAGTTCTTGAATGATATGATTGTTTGTTCATGATGAGTTATCCTCTCTCCAGTGGGATATTTACTGTTATTTCTGATAATAATCGAGTGTGATGTATGAAATCAGGTTACCAAGCAGTTTAGGTAACATAGAATGATTATCTCTTGTATTTATCATGATTTTTGTATCATTTATCAAGTATATATGGCATATATCCTCAAATAACTGAATGTTTATCTGTTTGAGAGTGTTTTTAGATGATATAGACGTATTCCTAAAAAATAGGAGGCGTGCCTTATCTGTATTGGCAGCCTAATCAGGCTTCCGGCGGAAGCTGGGGGTACCGGCCGGTAGCCTGGCTCCGGTACCCCCTCCGGTAACCCCTATCATGGAAGTTACTCTGGGAGCCCTACTGGGTTGGCTGATAATAATTATAGGTTACCTTCAAGGGGATACCTTGAGGCCCTTAGTCACGCGTTCCCGTGCTGTAGTGTTCATGGTAATCCCTAGGGCTACCGTAGGTCTCCGGAAGCCTGACAGATTACTCATCCTCTTCATGGATCTGGACCCTAATCCTCTAGTGGGCCTAAATCTAACCCATGCCAGATTTTGGTCACAACACTTGTCAGTGCCTGTTCTTCAAATTTCACGATCCCTGTATAAAGTTAATATTATTTATCTTTTATTCTAGTTGAGTTATATATGTCCTCTATTACATATTACATTACATTATGCTTTACAATCTCCCCCTATTTGATTGTTAGGGTTTGACAAGCAAATACCTAGAGGATGACTCAACTGATACAAATAAAATACAAAGATAAATAATATTAAAGTACATTCTGGATCATATATACATTTTCCAGATTTCCAAGTGCAAGACAATTGTTCCTCTAGACTGAACATATTTTCAAGTTTGCCTTTGCTTTCTTTCCACATAGCACGAATATTCCAATTAGCTTTTCCTTTCCCAAAATAAAGTTAATTCTGTGTCAACAACCTTTTCCTTGCCCTTATTACGCCTAGTAGCTTCTTGATCATCCACCTTCTCCCCCTCAGTTGGGTTATCCTCCAGAGTAGTAGGATGTGGAGTTGGTAAATTAAACGAAGCTGTCTTCCCCAAGGAATGAATTGCATGACTAAACTGGGATGCCATGGAACTTAATTGAACCTGGAATGCATCATGTTGAATAAGTTGCAAATTTTTAATTTCTGTAATGGACTTACAGATATTTTGCAACTCTTTCTCCATTGTTTGGACCCGTGTAAGGAGTCTGCTATATTCCTTTCTGGTTACAGGTGCATGTGGTTGAGTAGGTTGCTCACTCATATGTTCTGCAGGTGTTTCACTCAACACTATATATTCACTCGGTTTAATGGTTTGGGTTACACTTACATGTTCTTTTGGTGTTTCCCTCAACTTTCCTCTAGAGCTTCCACCGATATGTGTACCTGCAAATGAAATCATCCTAGCCCCTTTTTCAGAGGTCACGGATGGTGCAATGAAAGTTCGTGAGCTTCCGTCCTCGCGTGAAGCGAGTTGCCGACCACTGGTAAAGAGTGGTAAATCTCGAAAGAGATCCAGAGATTTTCCCTCTGGGAGGTTAAACTTGAATCGATTAAATGGCACAAAACCCAAGTTTCCCTCGTACGTCTGTGAAGACACTTGGTTCATAAAAGAACCACCCACCAATGGATCATTCCGTAAAATGGAAGATTCACCAGCAGTTATTGAGGTAGGTAATTCCACCTCGGATGCCTGTGAAGGCATTTGATCTTTAGAAAGATCATCAACCACTCGTATGTTCCGTGAAATGGAACTCAATATAGTTGTTCCCGTCAATTCAACCTCATTTACATTTGCACTCATTGGATAAGAAAGAATTGTTTCACTAACAGTTGCCGTTACCTCAGGTTCATTGGGTTTACTTCGTTTAGAATGAGGTAGAGCGGCTGATGTAACTAACTCCTTATGTGGTGCAGCTGAGGCACTATCTCCCTCAATAATATGGATGACTGGTCGTTTAAGTGACAATTGAGGTGTAGGAGTTTGTTGTGTTTGTGTTTCCATTTGTAGAATGGGCTCTTCGACCTGTGTTAGAGTCGGTGGGATTTCCTGCTCTTGGTCGGGTAAGATGGCCACTGGGGGCTGTAGAAACTGTATTTCCTGTGACACAATAGGGAATACAAAGGTTGGAATAGCAGGGATTGAAATATTACCTTGTCGTATACCTGCTCTCACTGGTCGTGGTAACAACGGAAGTGGGACAGTCTTTAGAAATTCAGTTAGGACTGTAGGCACATCCGTATATTTCTTTTTGCTTATGTAATTAATTACATTCGTCTTCATAGAAGAACATTCCACCTTTTGACTATTTTCCAAGCGTACCCTGTCTTATAAAACGAAAGAACATTTCAATCTGTTCAGGTGTAAGATCAGAAACGAGATTTTCCATAGGAAAATGAAGAATTCGATTAACATCTCGTTCAGTGACCCTAATCGACCTACCAAATAGTCGATATGTGAATGCACACCCGTCCTGTCCAGAAGTGTTAACCGCACTGCAATATAATTCACACAATGCATCATGGTTAAGCTGCACCTGTGTAACTAAAGCATAACGGATTAATGAATGTTCATTCAGAAATTGTGTCCAAGCCCGAAATTGCTCATCCTGAATGGTTTCGATTTGCTGAATAGAAACAGGATTAACTTTAGCAATTAAAAAGCTTCCCTGCAATGCCATTTTCAAAAACTTTGAGGAAATTCAAAAACAAGGGTTAGTGCGTATAACAAGAATATGAAATCCGCTCTAAAAACCACCAGCTAGATTGAGATATCTTTCCGATCAAAGCTTGAAATATTCAGCAATTGTGTGTATATGCTATGTATATCTGAAAATTGATGATGTTAAACACAAACAAAAACTCATCATTTATAAGGTTTCAAGTATTAGTGGGTTAGGTGTAATAGTAACAGGTTATGTTTGAAAAATAACACCGCTCAATAATTTCTCACCTAACTACCTAATTAGCCGAAAAAACATCTTATCACCGAAACCTGTCGGCCGAAAAAAAACATCTTATCGCTGAAACCTATCAGTCTATACACATACACATATAATACTTCTAATTATTATGGATTTAAAAATAATCACACAGTAAATCAAGAATTAATCCACAATAATCAGATAAACTCACAATTAAATAGACATAAAATTAACAAAATATCATTAATTGATATATGTCAATAAAATATTTATTTAATTATGCTACAATTAACTCAATTATTTACTAACTAATTACCATAAAATATAGCATTTATAAGCGTGGTAATTAATATAGAGATACCTATAAAAAAATGATGACTGGATGCAAAGTAAATTCACAAGTCCTAAAAATATGGACATTTAAAATACCTGTGAATTTATAACAAATTGCAGTTATTGATTATCCAAAATTAATTAGACAGATTTAACATCCCAAGTTCACCAACTAACCTGGAGAAAGTGGATTCATCCAGTGGTTTAGTAAAGATGTCTGCAATTTGTTGATCTGTGGGAACAAAATATAATACCACAGTTCCATTCATGACATGCTCTCGTAAGAAATGATACCTGATATCAATGTGCTTCGTCCTGGTATGTTGAACTGGATTGTTGGCAATGGCAATGGCACTCGTGTTGTCACATAGAACTGGAATTTTGTCCAACATGAGTCCATAGTCCTGAAGTTGATTCCTCATCCACAAGATCTGAGCACAACAACTACCTGCCGCAATGTATTCTGCTTCGGCTGTTGAGGTAGATACTGAGTGTTGCTTCTTGCTGTACCAAGATACCAACCTTCTTCCTAGAAATTGACAGCTTCCAGAAGTACTTTTCCGATCAATCTTACAACCTGCGAAGTCAGAATCTGTATAGCCAACTAGGTCAAAACCTGTTCCTTTAGGGTACCAAATCCCAAGATTGGGGGTTCCCTTAAGGTATCTGAAAATACGTTTAACAGCTATAAGATGTGACTCTTTAGGGTTAGCCTGGAATCTAGCACATAGACAAGTTGCGAACATAATATCTGGTCTACTAGCAGTTAAATACAAGAGAGAGCCGATCATACCTCGATACTTTGTGATGTCAACTGACTTACCAGATTTGTCTTCATCAAGCTTGACTGCAGTTGGCATCGGGGTCTTAGCAGTAGCTGCTTCTTCCATCCCATACTTCTTCAGAAGATCCTTTATGTATTTTGATTGGCAGATGAAAATACCTTCAGGCTTCTGAACAACTTGAAGTCCAAGGAAGAAGGACAACTCACCCATCATGCTCATCTCGTACCTACTCTGCATTAGCTTAACAAATCTCTTGCATAGCAAATCATTAGTAGAACCAAATATTATATCATCCACATATACTTGCACTAGAATTATATCATTTTTATGCTTTTTATGAAAGAGAGTTTTGTCGATGATACCTCTTGTAAAACCATTTTCAAATAAGAACTTGGAGAGAGTATCATACCATGTTCGAGGGGCTTGCTTGAGACCATAGACAACTTTGAAGAGAAAGTACACAAAACCTTCAAATTCCTTGTCTTCGAACCCAGGGGGTTGTTCAACATAGACTTCTTCCTCTAGATCTCCGTTAAAAAATGCACTCTTCACATCCATCTGAAAAACCTTAAAGTTGGAGTGTGCAGCAAATGCTAAGAACATCCTGATTGCTTCAAGCCTTGCAACTGGAGCATAGGTTTCATCATAATCAATTCCTTCTTCTTGAGAGTAACCCTTTGCTACCAATCGAGCCTTGTTCCTCGTAACAATACCATTTTCATCCAGTTTATTCCTAAACACCCATCTAGTGCCAATTACAGATTTATCTTTTGGTCTTGGCACCAGCTTCCATACTTTATGCCTTTCGAACTGATTGAGTTCTTCCTGCATTGCAGTTACCCAATCTGGATCATCAAGAGCTTCATCAACCTTTTTAGGTTCAATTTGAGATAAAAATCCTGCGAAATTGCATTCATTCTGTGTTGCTCTTCTAGTCTGTACACCCGTGTCCGGTTCACCAATGATCTGTTCAAAGGGATGCGCTCTACTCCATACCCTTTGTCTTGGCAGATTTGATCTTGATGATTCTCCAAGTTCATGATTGTGTTGAGCGTGATGACTAGTAGATCCAAAATTATTGTTTGCTCCCCCTGAGCTGTTGCTTTCAAAGTTTGATGAATCAGAGTTTAATGAATCAGCAGATGCATTCTTTGTTGTTTCTTCACTTGATTGGGGTTCATTTTCATCGTTCACTTGCTCCCCCTCAACATGTGCTGCTGTCTGATCTACTGGTATAGATTGAACAATAGAGTCTGAAAGAGTATCAGAATTTTGTAGATCAGCATTTATTTCTTCATTCTCAAATCTCAGCTGGTCATGTTTATCAAAGTCTTCAAGTCCTGTTATCTTCTTATCATCAAAAGACACATGGATAGATTCCATGACCACTTTTGTTCTCAGATTATAGACTCTGAATGCTTTTGTGGATAGTGGGTATCCAACAAAGATTCCTTCATCAGCTTTTAAATCAAATTTGGAAAGCTGTTCTGGATGAGTCTTAAGAACAAAACATTTACATCCAAACACATGAAAGTACTTCAGGTTCGGTTTCTTCTTTTTCATCATCTCATATGGTGTTTTACCATGCTTGTTTATGAGTGTAGCATTCTGTGTGAAACAAGCAGCTTGCACAGCTTCAGCCCAGAAGTAAGTTGGCAGCTTTGCTTCATCAAGCATGGTCCTTGCAGCTTCTATGAGAGTCCTGTTCTTTCTCTCTACTACTCCATTTTGTTGTGGAGTTCCAGGTGCAGAGAATTCTTGCTTTATTCCATTTCCTTTACAAAACTCTTCCATGACTGCATTCTTGAACTCAGTGCCATTATCACTCCTTATGATTTTCACTGTATGCTTAGATCCTTTGTCCAGTTGTCTGACATGCTCTGTTAAGATTGATGCAGTTTCTTCTTTCTTGTGCATGAAATATACCCATGTATATCTGGTGTATTCATCAACAATAACCAAAGCATATCTTTTCTTTCCAATAGACATTATATTTACTGGACCAAATAAATTAACATGCAATAAGTGATATGGCTCAAGAATTGAGGATTCAGTCTTACTTTTGAATGAAGTTTTCCTTTGTTTTGCCTTTTGACATGAGTCACATAGGCCATCTGGAGTAAAAACTGATTTGGGCAATCCTCTCACAAGATCTTTCTTCACTAGCTCATTAATGCTGTTGAAATTCAGATGAGAAAGTCTCTTGTGCCAATCCCAGCTTTCTTCAATTGATGCTCTACTTAGTAGACAGATTGCAGAGCCATCAGAGTTTGTTGAAAGCTTGGCTTCATAAATGTTACCATGCCTGTATCCCTTCAGAACAACTTTTCCTGTTGATTTGCTTACAACTTCACCGTGTTCTTCAAAGAAACCCACATGATAACCTCTGTCACAGATTTGACTCACACTTAGCAGATTATGTTTGAGTCCTGAGACTAGAGCTACAGATTCAATGATGACATTCCCAAGTTTGATATTGCCATATCCCAGAGTCCTTCCTTTGTTGCCATCTCTATAAAAAACACTTGGGCCAGCCTTCTCTACAAATTCTGATAGCAGGGCTTTATTTCCAGTCATGTGTCCTGAGCATCCACTGTCCAGAACAAGGATATTTTTCCTGTTACCCTGCAATCACAAAAACCACTAATGATTAGTTTTAAGGACCCAGACTTGCTTGGATCCTTTGGTCTTATTAAGTTTGTTAGCTTTTGCAGCAGAAGTCTTATCAGAGTTTGTGCTAACATTCTTTTTATCAGAATTTATACATGTAGAATCAATCTTGAATTTATTCAAAGAGGGTTTAAGTTCATAATAATCATAATACAACTTATGATACTCTTTGCATGTATAAATAGAATGCCAAATACTGCCACAGTGAAAACAAGGATTCTGTGGCTTAAACCTAACTGAACCACTCTTAACTCCTGACTTAGGAGGTATAGAGTTTATATTTTTATTCTTCCTGCAAAAAGCAGCAAGATGGTTAGGAATTCCACAGTTACAACATTTCTTCCTAGGAGCATTGGGAATAGGCATATAGTTATTACTTTTACTGATGCCTACCATTCCATTTCTGTTTTTCCTAGGTTCTTTTACCTTGTTTATTATTTTTAACTCCTTCAGCTTGTGTTTAAGCTGTTTCTGAGACATTGAACTAATATCTACTGATTTGGCTTTATCCTGTTTTGGTTTGTCAGATTTTGGTACAAACCTCACATGATTAATTTTGGGTTTTGCAGCTTTTTCAGTAAATACAGGTTTAGAGGTCTCAGCTTCTAGGTTGACAGTTTTCTTTTTATCAGTGTAACCTAGACCTTCTTTCCAACAATCATTGTCTATGATATCCTGAGTTTTCTTACCAGAGTTAGTCCAAATTTTAAGAATGTTTCTTTCTTTAGCAAGTTCAGATTCAAGATAAGCATGCTTTTTCAATAATTCATTTTTAACAAAAATAGCATCATCTCTCTCTTTCTGAATTTCTAACATCTGGACTAATTCTGATTCTAGATAATCATTTCTCTTTCTAAGGTCTAGACTTTCAGATTTTATTCTTTCATTTTCTAAAGTCTGATCTCTATAGCTAACATGCAAGTTTTTAAGAAAGAGTCTTAACTCAGATATATCAGTAGTATCAAAAGCTAGAATAGAGTGAGGTACCTTGGTCTTAGTAGCTTCAGAGATACTATCAACATTTGCCATCAAGGCGTAGTTCACCTCATCTTCAGAGTCTGAAGTGTCAGCCCAGTCCTTCTTCTTTGTGATGTAAGCTTGACTTTTATCAGCTTTGGCTCTCTTGCACTCAGGTGCAAAATGTCCTTTCTCACCACAATTATAGCATGTGATCTTGGACTTGTCGACTTTCCCAGACCTGCTTTCCTTTCCCTCAGCTTTTCTGAAATTCTTCTTGTCAAAATTTGAATCTCTTCGTGTGAACTTTTTTCCCTTCCTGAAGTTCTTGTAAGCCATCTTATTGAAGCCTTTCACCATTAGAGCTGCAAGTTGTATCATCTCAGCATCACTACCATCATCATCAGAGTCTGTGAGATTGTCAGAGTTTGAGTCATCATCAGAATTTGATGACTCAGTATCATACTTTGTAATAAGAGCCTTTCCTTTGGATTGACTCTTTTTCACAGCAATTTCTTTAGAAGCTTTCTCCTCAGCTTTAAGAGCAATTGACTTGGTCTTACTTCCATGCCTCTTGCTTCTTTGTTCCATCTCAAGCTCATGAGTCTTAAGCATTCCATAGATTTCATCAAGGGACATGTCTTCTAGATCATGATTGTCTCTGATGGTAGTGGCCTTTAAGTCCCATTTCTCAGGAAGAGCCAACAAGAATTTCAGATTGGAGTCTTCAAGATTATACTCCTTATCTACCAGTGATAGATCATTCAACAATTTCAGGAATCTGTCATATATGTCTGTTAATGACTCATCAGCATTTGAGTCAAAGTGCTCGTACTCCTGTGTGAGTATTGTTTTCCTGTTCTTTTTGATGGCTTTGGTTCCTTGACATCTGACTTCCAAAGCATCCCAAATCTCCTTAGCAGTTTTGCATCCAATGACCCTGTTAGACATAACATTGTCAAGGGCGTTATGTAATAAATGCCTTACTTTAGCATCTTTGCTAATAGAGGAGATATCTTCAGGAGTGTAGTCTTTCTTCTCTTTTGGAATCATTTTCTGTTCTTCTCCAGCAACTGCAACAGACAATTTTGTAGGCTTATGTGGACCATCATGGATTCTGTCTAAGTACTTTGGATCTGTAGCCTCCAGAAACATTTCCATCTTCACCTTCCATATGGGATATTCTGATGCCCTGAGCATTGGAACTCTAATTGATTCATATCTGCTTGTTGTTGGAGTTTGTGTTTTCTCTATCATGATTGTATGGCTTTTTGTATAGTAACAGAGTGGCTCAAAATGAACAGTATGGTATTTATGAACAGTACCGTATCTGTGAATAGTACCGTATTTGTGAACAGTACCGTATCTGTGAATAGTCCGTATTTGTGAATAGTGCCGTATATGTGAATAGTACTGTATCTGTGAACAGTACCGTATCTGTGAACAGTGACGTACAACACCGGATCTGATCTGTATATCGATCAACTTGCTCTGATGCTAATTGTTAGGTCCGGAATAACGTAGAAGGGGGGTTGAATACGTTATTTAAAAAATATTTCGATTTTCGAGATGTGAAAAATGAGGTCAACAACTGAATCGAAATAAAACAATTGGTTCGGGAAAATATCTTTGAACTGATAAAAACCCAAGGGGTGTTACAACTTCTAATCCAACGGATTAGCTTCAAAAACTCGAACACTCCTAAGGATAGTTTAGGCACGAGGACCTTCTATCCGACACTTCCTGAAAGCGGGCTAAGCCGGCTTTCCTACTAGATGGACTGTCTAGCAGCTTACACAGAGATGATATAAGAGAGAGAAGAGAGAGTTGTGTGTTGAGGTGTGTTTTGAAATGAAATACAACAGGCCTATTTATAGATTTTAGAAAGTCACTATGCTGCACTATTCACGTGGGCCCCATCTGCATAGTAACCACTATTCCACCAACCAAAACGCGTTTGCTGAAAATTTTCATCTCATGTGGGCCCCACCAGCCACTATTTGAATAGTACTATTCACGTGGGTCCCACCTGCATAGTAACCACTATTTGCATAGTAACTACTATTTGCATAGTAACCACTATTTGCACAGTAACCTGCATAGTAACCGCGCATAGTAATCTTGCATAGTAACTGCGCATAGTAACCGTGCATAGTAATCTTGCATAGTAATCTTGCATAGTAACCTTGCATAGTAATCGTGCATAGTAACTTTGCATAGTATTACTATTTTTGGCTCCTTCTTTTGGGCTTCTCTCTTCTGTTTCAAATATTCTGCTTGAGATATTATGTCTGTCTTTGATCGTCAATAGGCTTTGGCAATTCTTTCGGTGAATTAAAGTGTTGATCCTTCTCTTATGTGCTGACACTTAGTGCACTGGTCTGGTTCACAAGTGACTAGCACTGATCTTGATCTTCACACCTTCGTTACATTCCAATTGATTAGCCTGCAGCAATATCTTCAAATAATATAAATACATGGAATCTTTTGGCCCTTCAACTGAATCATCTGTACATCTTATTCTGTCACTGAGGCTTGATCATGTTAATGAACTTCTTTCAGCGACTTGATCCTTGTCGGTGCCTGTTCTTCAAATTTCACGATCCCTGTATAAAGTTAATATTATTTATCTTTTATCCTAGTTGAGTTATATATGTCCTCTATTACATATTACATTACATTATGCTTTACAACATGTATAGTCGATTCGACGGGATTGTTTGACGAACTAACCGAACCTCATTGGTTGTTATAGATCATCACACTAGAGACAGAGCCCAGCCTATTCCGACACTATCAGGCAAGTTTTCGAAACTTGTACTTCAAGTATTTCTAAACTGTTGTTGTTGTGGTATAAATGCTATGAACTGCTTAAAAGTATTTTACGAATCAGCATAAGATGTATGGTTTATTTACGTCGATTTATAAACCTGTTTGTTAGTACGGATGCATAGACTCATATAAATATGTATACGATGATGTGTTATAAGTTCCAAGTAGGGTACGATAATACCCTTTCTTAGTAAGGGAGTTGGAGATATTTCGTCGGGTTAAGGACATACAAATCCGGAAGTCACCGGAGTTGTTATATGACATATATTTCATTTTAAAAATATTCCAATAATTATAAATTGGATATTTTCGGATTAATAATCCCTTTGATGATATTAATAAATATTACTTGAATATTTATTAATAAATTGAATATTATTTTCATTCGAGAATAGTATGAATGATTATTTATTTAATAAATATTATTTAAATATTTATTGAATATTCTAAATTGAATATTTATTTAATGAATATTATTTAAATATTTATTCCAGGATGATTTAAAAATCAGATTATTTATTTAAAAGTTATTTAAGACTTTAAAAATTGTTTTAAATATTTTCTGATCGTCGAAAAATTATCTAAAAATAGTACGGGTTCCCATTTCTTCTCTGACTATAGCTTCACTCATCGAAAAGTATCGCTACCTCGCCCAAACTAATCAAAACTCGGGAACCCAGGGTTTTTGGAGCCAATATTAAATGTTTTCTCCCTTCGCTACCAATAAGAAATACACCCTATCTAGTAAGGAGGGGTTCAGGTTTCACTAAGCACTCAAAAACTCCGACCAACTCCCAAGTTATGTTTGATGAAGCGATTCTTAGTAATCGAAATCTGTTGACTAAAGTCAACCCACACACCAAAGTTACTTCCTTAATTATTCCTGGAAGTAAAGCTAAGTAAAGGTTACTAAACCAATCGTCAAGCGTTGTGCTTGGGGAATTGGATTAAGTTCTACTCCTATGATGAATAGGATTCTCTAAGGGATTGGAGGAAGAGAGGACATAGCCTTCGGGCGTAGTCCAAATATTAAGGCCCGTATGCGGTCAGGGTGCAACCCGATAAGGGAACGTCGTCCTTCTACTAGTAGAGAAGCAGAGGCACGGTATATTGGTTGATCACCAGATATCGTGGAAGAGGCTCCAGCATAATCCCATTCTTCCAATTGGAATTGTACTGCAACACTGTAATGAAAGCCTAGGTGCTCAATTACCGATAGTGTTGACAGGATGATGAACTATTCAAAGTACCTCAGAAATTCTTCGTTATATTTCTGGATAAAGATAAAAAAATGTTTAATGATGGTATAATATCAATATACTATATGTCATTTGGTTTACGTTAATAAAAGTACTTTGAAAACTATTATTATATGGTTGAGCTGTATTGCTCACTCTTGTTTTCTTTTATATATACCACCACACAACAACAGATAAGCATGGCAAGAACAAGGCAGACCCTCCGCAAAAGCGTGCTAACCGGTCAGCAGTATAGGAGACTATTTATGAGGCAGGTGCCGAGGCCACACCCAGTAGCATTACCACAGGTGAGCAGACTAAGTTGGATAGGCTTACAGCTTAGGTTGGTTAGGTTTATTTACAAGCATGACTTGTGTAAGTTTCTGAAAACCAAACCATTTTTTGGTCGCAGATGCCGCCTTAGATGGTAATCCCTCTTTAAATGTAACTATTAAGATTATGATATTTTGGGTTTGTAATAACTATTTCAAGATGGTTGTAATAACTTAGCAATGACTTAATTTCGTCTCTGAGCCTATAATATGTGAATGTTATGTTTAATTGAGGGGTCACAGCATGTTAAAATGAAGATTAAGAATAATGTTTATTAAAATGGGAATTAAGGACAGGGTGACAGCCTGGATCTCCGACCCCGGATCTAGGGGTGTTGCAGTTCATATTTGGTATTCTTTGTGTTGATGACTTTCTAGGTTTACCTGTTGTGTGTATAGGTATATGTATATGCCTAGATCTTGTTTTTGTGTTTCGAATTTTTGTATTGTGTGTTTGGTATGGGTTAGCACTTAATTCGGATTGGGCGCTATTTCGAGAGAGAGATGGACACTAAGTCCGGATTAAGGGCAGAAGGTGTTTAGGCTTAGCAGAGATCACACTAACTCTAACTAATTAGGATTGATGCTTTGCCCGGTCTAGGATAAAAAATGTGCTAGCCCGGAGTAGGGTTTTATAATTCTTCTACTCCGGGAACTATAATGAAAAATTGTGGGTTAATGAATGTGAGTTGAATGTAAAAAAGAGAACTTAACTCTGGTTATTTCTCCAGGTTTATGGTTCGTCTTAAAAGCCGGGCACAGAGACCAACGCTTTCTCCTGACGTCCTGACCATTAGCTATGACAATAGTGCTTGTAGTTCAAACTCTGTTAACCAACCCATATTCATAGTAGATCTAGACTGTTGTCTTATGGCCAAGAAGAAGAAAGATAACCGGGAAGTTGTGACTCAACTTTTTATCAAGGACCAAGGTGGAGGCCAAAATGTCGTAGGTCCGGACGGGCTTTGGGTAGACAACAAATTTTTGTTTGTTAGGAAGTATGAAGTCGAGGAGAGCTTCTTCTATGGAGACTTCATTTATCAATACAAACACTGGCAACCACATGGGATTCCTGGTCCTTATAATCAGGAGAGGTTGGATGCGGCTTTTTCCAAGACCGTGCTAAGTGAGGTCCCGTATCCCCTTTTATCCAAGTATGCATCTTATCCAGATTCCAACATGGATGCTGCAGTTCGGTCCGTTTTTCATCTTGGTCCGGAAATCCAATGGAGGTGGCCCCGTCATCTACCATCGCCTTGCCGATGGGTACGTTGGAGTCTGGCTGGAACATCTTCGTTCGGGGTGGACTCCGAAATGCCATATCTTTGTAAAACACCTTTGTAAGTACGAATATGGGATTTATTTGATGCAGTTGACCGCCAACGCCATTAAGTGGATTTCTTGGTTCCTTGCTGCTTGCAATTGCACCGGGATTTTCCCTAACCTGAAGCTTTTTAACCAAATCTTTACACTTATACATTCTAGTAAAGATCCTTTTTACGAGCTTAGGTTCCGTGGAGAAGAATTAGGTTTTGTATCCGGAGACGCGAAACCGGTGGTAATGGAAGGTTCCCTTTAAGGGGTGGAACCGATCGTGGATGTACTTGAAAGGTTTGGATATCGGGTACATACCTCTTTTCTGTAAACGTATGAAAACTATCACGGAAAGGAAAACTTTTAAGTTTGAAGGAGACGCTTTAAAGAAGCTCCATGCTTTCTGCATGTGTGTCGGGTTTCAAATGACCCGGGACACTTTTATGGATCACGAACAGATGTACAAGCTTGGGTGTAAGTTTTTTTTTCTTTTCTTGCGTCGTTATTTACACTTGGCTTTCTGACTTTGTTTATGTCTTTTTTCTTTTCAGGCTTGCCCCATTACGATCCAGAACTAATTGAAAAGATGAAGAAGAGTTCTGCTATCGAGGCTCTTCCTTCCAAAATGAAGAAGCTCACTGGAGTTCATCAAGTGAAAGTTCCCGTGAATTGTGGTCCGGATTCCTCTGAAACCGGGACTAGAGTTGGCGATGGTTCTAGTGTCCGGAAAGAGGGTGGTGGGGAGTCCCAGGTGCCTCCCTTGCATGTAAAAGATTTTACCCGGATTGAGGGGGTGGATTCTCCTCAGGTGACAAGTCCTCCTTCCAAACGGCAAAGGGTGTTCCTAGAGAACCCTAACTTTAATCTGGATTCATGTTGCGGGGTAGGTATTGTCGCCACCGATTCAGGTGCTGGGACTAGTAAGAAAGGCGCCCCTCATCAGATCGGGAAACTTTCACTGAAGGAAATTACCGAATTTGTCGCTTCAATCCCTGAAAATGCCGATTGGAAGGCCATGGGCCGGCTCCGGAACTCCAAGACACGATCTAGTGCCTCCTCCGCCTCTCCCACGCCTGGTGAAGGGTAATGCTGGTGGTTGGGCGTCTGCAAAACAACACCGGAGGGGGGTTTTAGCCCCGCTGTGCCTCCGACGTGAGAATAAGTGACGGCTTTGGAGACTAAAAGATAAGGACTAGAGTATCGAAATATGTGGAGGGTGTGTGTATGAGTGAGTGCAGAGAGAATGTAACCCCTACACCTTTTTCTCCTGGTCTATTTATAGGCCAAGGATTAGGGTTTAGGGGTTGGTACCTGCAATCATGAGCGTTGGATCCGAGGTAGACGGGACACTTGTCCGCTGCTGATAATCCACACCTGTCCAGGTGATAATTATGGTGGCGTGGGCCAATGGCATGTCAGCACGTGGATTGATAGGGACGTGATTGCGCCAATCCTAGGATTCCCTTATCTGTCACTGTTGTGTGGGACCACAGTCTTTACTTGTGTCTGCCACATTCGGTAGTATTATCTCACGCATCTTGGGCCGGGGCTGTAGGTCCGTTAGCTTTGGCCCAATCCAGACTAGATGTTACTGACTACAAGGTAAACCTGGGCCGAGCCCAGTCCGGACCGAATATAGCCTATCATTATCCACTACTTCACTTATTTTAATAATAAAATTACTATTACACCCGTTACTTCATTTATTTTAACAATCCAGTACTTCACTTATTTTAATCATAATTTTTGATCTCCGTGCAAAAAGCAAATGTAAACAATCTGCGGGGACGGAGGGAATATAACTTACAGTACAATATTCCAAAATCTAATGATAAATATATTATTTTGGTTGATTTAAAGTGTCAAGTTTGAGTCGACAAAGGTTCTATGGCATCTTACAACCTGGAATTTTGTTTATTTTGTTATTTTTAGTTTACCTACTGATTTTATTAATTTAAATGATCCTAGTTTTATTACAAACTAAAAAACCCTACGCAACCTTCCTTTTCTCTCTAGTCTCAGAGCAGCAGCTTCCCTCTCTCTTCTTTAATCGGCGGGGCTTCCACCGGTTTTTCCGGTGGAAAGCTCCAAATTCTTTCTTTTGTTTTGTTTGATTTGTCTTTTTCAATAATCTCCCTTTTTGGGTAAGGATTTCTATCCTTTTGGTTTGCTTTGGATTATTTTTCTCGATCTACATTATCGGAGCTTCCGGTTTTCTTTCTTCCTCGATTCAAGCGGAGCTTGTTTTGCATTTTAAGTTTGTTTTTGTTTCTGCTTGTATTCTTCAGTTTCTTTCCTTTGTCTTTTGTGAGAGCTTTGTTATTCGCTTCTTGATTGTGAACGGGGGTCGTTTGGTTTCTCTCATTTGTCCTTTCTGAGAGGTTTATTATTCACTTTTTGATTGTGAACGGGAGTCGTGATTTAATGATGAAATTTTGTATGAGATTGTAGTTCTGGTTGATAGCTCAAACCATAAATCCATCGGGACATGATGAAGAGGGTACTAGTAATCCAACAAGGATGCATGAAGTGGTACTTGTTGGTCCAGGAAAGTATTGCAGAAGGGGGGTTGAATGCAATACTAATAAATTTCAAAAACTATTTCAACAACTTAAATAGAATTTGTGATTTACTAGTAGAAGAAATGCAAACACAAGTAAAATCAAATACGAGGATTTCACAAAATAAATGTTTTATTTATTTTGCAAAGTTTTGCTACAACCTTAAGAACAAAATAGTTCTCAAGCTACAAAGACTCAAGAGATTACAGTTGTTGAGCTATTTAATGTATAAGTAGAATGCTCTATTTATAGAGTGATAATCTACTGTACTATCACCATCAACATGGGTTGTCGAGTTGCTGTTATATTCCTTTTGCAGCTCATTCCATGATTTATTCCCATGTGATCAGCACAAAGTAACTTAAAGATGCTTTCCACATTTGAGCCACCCAGATCTAGCCGTATTCAATTTTATCTGTTCTAGACTTTACAGGTTGTTCCATGTGATCTCTCGAGCTTCAGTTATAGACTTTCCAAGCTTGCTGTAAAGGTTGAATATTACAACACGCCTGCTTCTTTTGAACATATACTCTGTCGTTTAATTTGACTTAGAAAATTCCTAAATCAAGCTGATTCTATATGACAGTATGTTTGCCACAAAGTTTGCTGTCAATGGATTACGCTTTGGTTGACAGTATGAATTTCCCGCAGATATTACTGTCAAGAATTTTGCTTTGGTTGACAGTATGAATTTCCGCAGAGATTGCTGTCAAGAGTTGTGCTTTGATTGACAGCATGTTTTTCCCGCAGAGATTGCTGTCAGGAATTCCAAACTTACTGTCGCAAACTGTACATCAAAGTTGCTGTCATTAGAATCTCCGCCAATGTTGCTGTCAAGTTGAAACTTGCTGTCGACTTCGTGAAACTTGCTGTCGACCTAGGCAACATTATGTTTCCTTGTAACCTTACTGTCAGGGCTTGACAGTAACTTTTATTCCTTCTGTCGAACTTATGTATTTCTTGAGGCTTGAACATAATCGAACTTCTTCCAAGAATTACACTTATTACATGACAGTATTTATTTAAATTACAAGAATACATTTCAGGCTATGACAGTATGTTCTACTTAGTAAAAACTAAGTATACCAATAAAACTAGTTAAGTTGTCTATTCCATCACCCATAAATCCCAACAATCTCCCCCAATTTGTTTTTATGGACAATAAGGACAAATTTACAAATATCATGCTGACAACTTAACTAACATAGATCAGAAAGAATAAACTCTTCATTTCTGACCAATGATTAAACTGAATTGTTTTCAAACAATATATCACAAAAGTTCACAAATAAAAAAAACTTTACTTATCTTGATTTGAACTTTTCACTTTGCTCCTTTTCCCTTAGAGCTCTTCTGAGATTTTCAATTAACTCTTTTTCTTCAGGGGACTGTGCATCATCTTCATTTTCCACAATGTATTTTCTGATCATTGAGGAAGCAGTGTTCAATGTATCTCTGAGTTCCATCCAGTAAACATTTTGCTTTACAATTGATCTGAATTTTAGCACATTTCCCTCCATTTTGAATCTCCTGCCAGGAAACTGATTTAGAGTTTCCCTTCTTTGTTTGTCCAGGCTGGGATCCTCTCCTCTCCTCTGATCAAGAATCATATCAAGCTCCCAAGAACACAGTGTTTCAAGACTTTTAGTTGATCCAACCACTTGCCAGTATAATTCTTTTAACACACTGGTCTTCAATTTAGAGAAACTATCTACATAAATTTCTTCTTTGCCATACTTGATTCTCAAAGGATTGTCCAGTACACATGGCTGATAGTTGGATTCTTCACTGTTGATCTTATTGATTTTGCTGTAATTTTTCTTCATTTCAGCTTCAATCTCATCTTCTATCTGTTGACGAGATTTTTTTCTTGATGCTAATTCTTCTTTGAACCTTTGCTCTGCTTCATACATCTTCATTTCATGTTCTGAATAAGGTTTTCGCATTTCAATCCAGTTATAATCAGGAATAGGATTGTCTTCTTCATACTCCAAACCAAGAATTTGATAGACATCATTATCATTGTGAAGTGTCCAATCACCAAACTTCTCAATAAATTCAACATGCCTGGCTTCATAGTACTTGAGAACTTGATCCATGATCTTCTTTGAAACATTATCATAGGTTTGCAGTAGCTCAACCATCCTTTCCAGATTGAAGAAATCAATTCTTCGTTTTACTGTTTCAGTAGTTTGAATGAGTTTCTTGGAGATCACCTTTGATTTTGATATCTGAGTGAAGTCAGATTCCACTGTAATCAACTTTTCATTGTTTTGCCATAGAATGTACCTTGCAACTTCTTCTTTTGGTCCATCAAATTCTATGGATACAGAGGTGATTGTTTCTTTGGCATTCAGCTGCATCATTTCAAAGCTATTCATTCTTCTCCTCATGATAGGTTTCTTGAGTCCCAACCCTGTAGCTTTTCCTTCTCCTTTGTAGACAGTCTTTCCCTTTGTTGGTCTTTTTGATTTTCTCTTGATTCTTACTGTCTTGAATGATTTGACAGTAGGATCGTTGACAGTTTCTTTTAAAGGGCTTCTGACAATGTCTTCTTTGACAGTATCTTCAATGACTGTTACTTCATCCTGACTGACAGCATCTTTATTGACATCCTTGACAGCATCTTTGTTGACAGTATCTTTTTCAAGATGTATATTGTCAATTTCCATTTCTTCTTGATTTCCTTTCAATGCTTCAAGTACCTCTTCCTCTTTCTTCTCATCAACTTTCTTGCTTGAGCTAGAATTTTCAGAAATTTCCTTTGATTCTGCTTCTTTGACTTGAGTTTGCTCTTTTGAAGAGTCTCTCTGTTCTGTTCTCTTAGGTACTCCAGCTTCACCTCCATCCTGATTGTCATCATCATCTTTTTCCAAGGTGTCATCAAAAATGCAGTTTCCACCTTGAGCATTTCTTCTTGAATTTGCTTTGGCAATGAGCTTTTTAATTCTGGCACTGTACTCCATGTTTCTCTTTGCCAAAATCTTGTGAATATCTTTAACTGCCTTAATCCTTTCCTTGGTGATAGATGCATTCAGTAATACCTTAAGTACATCCATGATGACTTTGCTTTGTAGAGACGTTTTGCCTTCAAGAGTTAAGAATCCAAGACCTTTAGTTCCTTTGGCTGTTGTCTGTTTAAAGCTTACACCATATGGCTGGAGACTTACTTCTGGAAGTTTGTTGTTGACCATTGTGCCCAGTTGCATATAGAGACTTTCATCAAAGATGGTAGAGTTTTTCTTCACTAGAATCCCAAGGATATATTGCACTCTGGCAGAGAAAGTTTCCAACAGTTGAGTTGTTATGAATATTGAATGCCCACTTTTCAGGTACACATCAACTGCCCACCTCTTCTCTGAGCTAATCTTTACTGACAAATTTACAATCTTTTCTCTCAAAGCTTCTGCCAACTTAGCAGGTTTTCCTTTAGACACTGTGATTGCTTCATTCACCAGATTGTTGAATTCCTCATCCTTATTATTCAAGGTGCTCTCCATATGGCTTACTGTTATTAAGTCAGCTTCTTCTTGGGAATATGTACTTCCATCAGTCCAAGTGATAGGCTCTGAAGAAAAAACATATTCAGGCAACTTGTCTTTGCCTTTACCCATCCTATTTGATTCCTCTTTTTCTCTCCATAGCCTCTCCAATGTGGATTCTTTCTTCTCAGGAACTGGTTCATTGATTTTGATTGAGGATGCTCTATTTCCTTGTATTTGACTTAATACCTCCTTGGATACTAGCATTTGTTCCCCATCTACTTCAGCTTCAAAAAGCTCCTCAGTTCCAGAGGCTATTCCTACTCTCTCTTGCTCCCCCTTACTCCTTTGCTCCCCCTGTCTTTTAGCTTCCCCTTGTAACTCCTCCTTTCTTTCTGGTTGCTCAGCCTCTTTCTGATCTTTTCCTTTCTCCCCCTTAGTTAAGTTTGCAGCATGAAGTAATGAAGAGAGTGACAGTAGTGTGGCTTGAATTTCAGCAAAACCAGTCTTCACAGTAGATGACAGGTTGTCCAGTTTGCTTTCCATTGTAGCACATCGATTCTCCAGTGCTTGGAGCCTGTCATTTGAGGATGCAGAAGGACCACCAGACCTAAGCCTTTTAGGAGGTAAGGGATAAGTCTGGGGCATGGAGGCTGTTGGGGTTCTCACACTCTCAGTGTTTTTATAGATGATCTCATCATCTCTCACAAAAATTCCCTCAAGGCCTAATGCCTTTTCTGTATTGGCTCCCTCAAATTCACTCTGGACATGCTCAAGTCCCTCTCCTTTTGCCAGCACATTTGGCTGCCTCTCATTTTTATTCTCACCTCTCTGTTCTTTTATTTCTCTTTGATGTTTCACTCCCTCACTCATCCTAGATGCAGTAGTATGAGCAGTACTAACATGCAAAAGAGTAGATTTTACCTTGAAGGCCTTTGAAAGGGGCAAGTCATCATCAGAGATATCTTCCACTAATCCTTCTTGTAGTTGTGGTTGAACAGGGATGACAGCATCTTTTGAAGGACTTTTGACAGTATCTTTTGTTGGAATGGTACTGTCACTTGAATGTTTGACAGCACCTTCTGATTTGTCATTGACAGCATCTTTGGCTGTGACAGCAACTTCCCTAGGGTAAGATGCTTTAAGGGAATCGATCAAGATGCTGGCTGTTTCAATTTCTGACAAATTTGCATCTTGATCTAATCCAGTGTTTGATGGAGTGGTATCCATTTCACTTTGAGAAATGGGTTCTTGTGGACCACTAGATGGGGGCTCATCCATGATTTGAGATGGATGATCAACACCTGAGGGGTTGGTACTGTCCCCCTCTCTAGGTTGATTAGAAGAAACAACAGATGTGGGAATGAAAGAAGAAGATTGAATTTCAGATTGATTAATTGACTGTTCTACAGAAAATGATTGTGGAACATCAATAGTATGAGTGAATTCCTCACTGTGCTCTATCTCAATGTGTGTATCTTCAAATACATGTTCCTCAAGAGTGAATTCTTGAGTTTGTGCAGACTCTTTACAAGGTGCCTTGGGAGACAGGCCAATTTCAATAGATGTCCCTTGTTGAGAAGAAACACCTAGAGGTGAGTTCATTTCCCTATCATCCTCTACAGTCTTTTGGGAAACTGTAGGGTGGCTGACAGTAACCTTGGCCCTTCTAGCTCTCTTCTTCTTAGGCTCAGAAGGGGCTACTGTTGGTTCTTTTTCACTACCAACCTTATTTGCTGCACTAGGTGCAGTGACTCCCTCTTGACTCTCAACTTGTTCACCAGTTGCACTCTCTAGGGTTCTTTTCTTGGATTCCTGTTTGGCCATTTTAAGGGCTTTTGGTAGTCTAGAGTCCCTAGGTGGAATGTATGGTGTGGAATGTGGGTTAACTGAATTTGGGTCTAATTCAGCTTCATTCTCTATTGTGAAAATAGTGTAACCTGTTGGAAATGGAAAATCAAGGTTGGGCACTTGATTTACCATGTGTTGTGTGAAACATAGTGGAATATGTACATTCAAATTCTGTGTGTTAAGAGATGTGTGAGTGTTTTTCTTTAAAACAGGACATTCTTCAAAATCAGAATTGTCCTCAATATTTCCACAAATACTATTAATACACATAGTTAAAAAGCGAGGATAGATGGATACCTTCTTGCCTATTGCGCCTTTCAACTGTGTCATTATCAGTTTTCCAATGTTCACCTTGTATCCATGAACTAATGAATGAGTGAGCTTCTTGATATATGATGGTATTCCATTCCATCCTGTAGTCTTGGTAGAGAATACCTTCACCATTACATCAAAAATCATACTCCACTCTTTTCTTAGAAATTTCCTGTCCATTTCTCCTGTTTGATACCACTTATCAGAAGTTTCTTCAAGTTTAGAACCAGAGTACCCAATCTTCAGAAAGAACTTCTTCAGGGTATCATCAGTTGCTAATTCCGTAAAGCTTTCTTCACTTGTCAACACAATGCCCAAAGCCTCATTGATGTTCTTTACTGTAAGAGAATAACTTGCATCATCTATATTGAACTTAATTGATTCATTCTCTCCAGTTCCTTGAGCACTTGCTGATTTCCAGAATTTTTCAATTCTAACAGTATCAATTTTGGGGGAAGAGGTTATTGCATGACCTAGGTAGGATTTATTCAAGAACGAAATAAGTCCTTTGAAGTTTTCACCAGCATCACTAGGAGAAAAGATACCAGCAAAATTGGTTTGAGCAATGCTTTGTTTAGGTGCCATTGTTGAATGCTTTGAAAAATGAGAGAGAAAAATGCGGTTTTTGGATGCAGAAGGTTGAGAGGTTTTTGCAAATGAAAGTGATAGTAGATTAAACGGTAGATTCAGTTTCTAATATGAATCGTTTTAACCTCTCTTAATTGAACGTGTGATAATGATATTACCCATTAACTCCACTTGCTATATTACGTGGCAGTTGCTATTAGATCGTGGATTGGTGAAAAGAAATATACGTATGTATATATATATATAAAAATTAATATATATATATCTTTCCACTATCTTTGACAGCAACTTCTCGTGACAGCAACTTTCATTGACAGTAACCTGTGCGTTTTTCTTTCTCTACCAATTCTGACAGCAATTTCTTGTGACAGCAACTTTCATTGACAGCAACTTGTGCGCTAACAATATTTCTGTCAATCAGCTTCATGAGTGACAGTAAGTTTTATCTGACAGTAAACTTATCATAAGATTATGCTGTCAGTCACTGTTCACACATAACTTAAGTTAAGGACACATGATTTCTTAAAATCATTTTAAGACAGACATGTAAAACTATTTTAGCATAGTCATAGCAAGCATGATATCTAAAAATCCTTTTAGCATAGTCATAGCAAGCATGATATCTAAAAATCCTTTTAGCATAGTCATAGCAAACATGATATCTAAAAATCCTTTTAGCATAGTCATAGCAAACATGTTGTCTGAACAAGTATCACAATGTACCTTAACTTCTCATGACAGTACCTTTTTGTAACAATACCTTTAAAAGTTTCTGTCATGAGCTTCAACTACTTAGAATTGATAAACCAGTTAGATTATCATACCTGATTTAGCATTCCCAATTCACTCACCAACCTGATAAATGTTGCTTCATCCAGTGGCTTGGTGAATATATCTGCAAGTTGCTTATCTGTTGGAACATAAACCAATTTTACATCTCCTTTTTCAACATGCTCCCTGATGAAATGATGCCTGATATCAATGTGCTTTGTTCTGGAGTGTTGAACTGGATTGTCTGATATGGCTATGGCACTAGTGTTGTCACAGTAGATAGGAATATTTGACAACTTTAGTCCATAATCCAATAATTGATTCTTCATCCAAAGTATTTGTGCACAGCAACTTCCAGCTGCAATATATTCAGCTTCTGCAGTTGATGTAGAAACTGAGTGTTGCTTCTTACTGAACCATGACACCAATCTCCCCCCAAGAAATTGACAGCTTCCTGTAGTACTTTTTCTGTCAATTTTGCAGCCAGCATAGTCTGAATCAGAATATCCAATTAAATCAAATCCAGTTTCCTTAGGATACCAAAGACCTAGATTTGGGGTGCCTTTGAGATATCTAAAGATTCTTTTAATTGCAACTAAGTGTGATTCTTTTGGATCAGCTTGAAACCTTGCACAGAGACATGTAGCAAACATTATATCTGGTCTGCTTGCTGTTAAGTACAGCAATGATCCTATCATGCCTCTGTAGGTACTAGAATCCACTTTCTTGCCTTTAGGATCTAACTCTAATTTGGTGGCTGTTGAGATAGGTGTCTTGGCAGGTGATGAATCTTCTAAGTTAAACTTCTTGAGAAGCTCTTTGACATACTTAGATTGACAGATGAAGATTCCTTCCTTCTTCTGATAGATTTGAAGACCAAGAAAGAATGCTAATTCTCCCATCATGCTCATTTCATACTTGTTTCTCATTAGAGATGAGAACTTTTCACACAATTTTTCATTTGTTGAGCCAAAGATTATGTCATCAACATATATCTGCACAAGAATGATGTCTTTGCCATGGTATTTATAGAATAAAGTTTTATCCACCATACCTCTTATAAATTGATTTTCCAGGAGAAAAGTGGATAAAGTGTCATACCAGGCTCTTGGTGCTTGCTTTAAGCCATATAGAGCCTTGAACAGTTTGTAGACAAAATTATGCAGTTTGTCATTTTCAAATCCAGGAGGCTGTTCAACATACACTTCTTCTTCTAATTCTCCATTTAGAAAGGCACTTTTAACATCCATTTGAAATACCTTGAATTTGCAGTGTGCAGCAAAGGCTAAGAAAATTCTTATGGCTTCAAGTCTGGCAACAGGAGCAAATGTTTCATCATAATCTATCCCTTCCTGTTGACAGTAACCTTTGGCCACTAGCCTTGCCTTATTTCTTGTCACATTTCCACTCTCATCTATCTTGTTTCTGAAAACCCATTTTGTCTCAATGACTGATTTTCCTTTTGGCCTTGGAACTAGTTTCCAAACATTGTTTCTTTCAAATTGATTGAGCTCCTCCTGCATGGCCATCACCCAATCAGAATCCAACAATGCTTCTTCAACTATTTTTGGTTCCATTTGAGATAAGAAACATGAAAACATGCTTTCAGCAGAGATATTCCTCCTTGTCCTTACACCAGTAGTGGGATCTCCAATAATTAGATTACTGGTATGATCTCTGTTCCACTTTGTTGATTGAGGCAAGCTACTTGTTTGATGAGATTGTCTTTCATCAATATGAGGATTTGATTCTCCACCATTTTCATTATTCTGCTCATTTAACTCAAATTCTCCAGTCTCACATTCTTGTTGATTGATGCCTGAAATTTGATTTAGATTATGAGTATTGACAGATTCTTTCTCATATCTCATTGATTGAATGAGACTTGGTTCTTCATCAACATATTCTTCCTTTTCCAAGTATCCTTGATTTTCAAATCTGAAGGGTTGCATTTGACCATCCTCATGTAGCCCTGGAAACTTGGTTTCATCAAACGTGACATTGACACTTTCTTCAATTGTTTTGTGCTCCATGATATAGACTCTGTAGGCAGTCCTTTCTATCCCATATCCCATGAAAATGCCTTCATATGCTTTAGTATCAAACTTGCCTTTTCTTTCATGGTTGTCTTTCATCAAAAAGCACTTGCTTCCAAAAATATGAAAGTACTTGACAGTAGGCTTCTTTCCTGTCAAAAGATAGTAAGGAGTACTGCCATGAGCCTTGTTGATTAGTGTTCTGTTCTGTGTGTAACAAGCAGTGTTGATGGCTTCTGCCCAGAAATATGTTGGTAACTTAGCATTACTCAACATAGTCCTTGCAGCTTCAATAAGAGTCCTATTTTTCCTTTCTACTACTCCATTTTGCTGTGGAGTTCTTGCAGCAGAGAATTGTTGAACAATTCCTTTATCTTTGCAGAAGTTTCCAAGTGTAGCATTTCTGAATTCAGTTCCATTGTCACTTCTTAGAAATTGAACTTTTGCTTCAGGGGTCCTGTCAAGTACCCTTATGTGATCAATGATTTCTTGAGCAGCTTCATCCTTTGATTCTAAAAATTTCACCCAAGTGTACCTAGAATAGTCATCTATCATGACTAGTGCATATCTTTTTCTGGATAGTGATTGAACATTCACTGGTCCAAAAAGATCCATGTGAATCAACTTGAGTGCTTCAGTGTTAGTGTTGACTTGCTTTGATTTATGCATTGCTTTCCTCAATTTTCCCATTTGACAATCTTCACACAATCCTTCTTGACAGAATTCCTGTTGAGGTAGTCCTCTCACCAATTCCTTCTTCATCAGCATGTTCATTGTTTTGAAATTGAGATGAGAAAATTTCTTGTGCCAAAGCATGCTATCTTCAACACTTGCTTTGCTGTAGAAGCAAAATATTCTTTCCTCATTTGTTGAGTTTAAGTCTGCAACAAATAGGCTTCCTTTCCTTACTCCTTTCAGAGATAGGCTTCTATCCTTCTTGTGGTGAATTGAACATTCCATCATGCCAAAATTTACTTTGAAACCTTTGTCAGTGAATTGACTGACACTGAGCAGATTATGCTTCAAACCTTCCACAAGAGAAATTTCTTCAATAACAACATTTCCAACTTTTAAACAGCCATATCCCACAGTGTAACCTTTGCTGTTGTCTCCAAAGGTTATTGTTGGGCCAGCCTTCTCAACATATTGTGATAGCAGGGATATATCACCAGTCATGTGTTTGGAGCATCCACTGTCGATTATCCACATGACCTGTTTACCTTTCTTTCCCTGCAAGTCAGAAAGAGTTTAATTTGCATTTGGTACCCAAGTCTTGTTGGGTCCTGCATACTCAGTATCATCAGAAACTTTATCAATATTTGAAACAATATTATCAGAAGATGGTTCCTTGACTTCTTTTATTATCCACTTAGTTTTTGTCTTTGACTTTTTCTTAGTGAGAGCAGACTTCTCACTTTCTTTAGTGGATTCAGAAGTCTTTGCAGTTTGCATATAAGAACATGATTCATTAGATGAAATTTGCAAATTAAAACATGTACTCATAGCAGTAATTTTGCATGGCATACAGTCAATGTTATTACAAACTACCAATTCTCTTTGCATAATGGGGGTTCTGTGTAAGTTCCCTTTCAACTCTGTTGCATTAGATATGCTACTAGTTGATTTCTTACAAACATGAGTTAAATGATGTGAGGAGCCACAATTATTGCAAAGTTTCCTTGGTGCCTGCTTAACATAAGCATAATTATTCTTTTTATCAATGCCTAGCTTCCCATTTCTGTTTTTGGACTTGGAGACTACTGTCTTGACAGTCTGTTCAGAAGATGCTGTCGAACTATTTTTGACAGTATCTTTTGTAATTGCTGTCTTGACAGTAGGTTTGAAAGTTACTGTCTTGGATGATTTCTTGACAGTATCTTTTGAACACTTGGTTGGGCTGTTTAAGACTGTTTCTGTCATAGACATTATGACAGAATCTTTTTCTTTACTATTAATCCTCTCATCTTCATCACAGAGTTCTTGATTAATAATTAGGGAGTTTTCATTAACCTCAAACTCTGTACTTTTGAAAATTGGGTTACTCACATTTTTGAGGATGTGAGGTTTTACAGTATTATTATCATCAATTTTCTGTATAACAATCTCTTTACCAGGTCTCCTGCTATAATCATAGCCTATGCCTATCTTCTTACCTTCAGTATGTTTCTCATGATACTCTTGAACTAATTTAGAGGAATTTCTAAATGCCTTTAGCTTAAATTCATTCTCAGAAATTTCTTTTCTTAGATAATCCTCTATCTCCTTAGCACAGGTTAAATCATTTTTTAGTCTTTCGTTTTCCTGAGCTAAAGAATCAATAGAACTGGTCTTAAGCAACAACACATCATTATTAGATCTGAGTACTTCATTTTCTTTAGTTAATCTAGCAATTTCTTCATTTGCAGCAGATAAACTAGTATGAATATTAAACATTTCAGTACTCATTTCCTCAATGGTTTGCTTATAGTCATTTAAAGACATATCTAGTAATACTAGAGATGGTACCTGATTTGACGAGGTTGATGCTTCTTCATCCTCTCTAGCCATCAAGGCTAAATTCACAAATTCCTCTTCTTCTTCATTATCAGATTCATCCCAGCATTTTCCTTCAGCCACATAGGCTTTTCCTTGTCCTTTCTTAAATTGACTCCCAGTTCCTCTCTCCATTCTTTGTATTTGTTTTGGTCTTTTGCATTCAGTAGCAAAGTGACCAAGTTCATTGCAATTGTAGCATCTAAACTTTGACCTATCTACCATTCCTGTTTTGTATCCTCCCTTGGTGCCAGTAGCAGATTTTGATGAGCTTCCTTGGTTATACTTTGGAAATTGACCTTGAGGCTTATATGGCTTGTTCCTCCTGAACCTTATATTTTTGAATTTTCTTGCCATAAAAGCCATGGTTGGATTATCCATTTTCTCCATTTCTTCTAGAGTGAAGAATTCTTCATCTTCAACATCTTCTAGTTGAAGGACAACCTTTTCTTCATCTTCAACCACCTCTTCAATTTTCACAGATGAAAATTGAGATTGTTGATCATTTTGAATTTGCTCACTTGCTTGAAAATATGAGGGTCCTTGAGCAACTAGAGCACCAGCCATGTTTGCCATCAATCCTTTGGATCCACTTTGTATAGCTTTCTTTTGATAATATTCAAGTTCATAAGATTTTAGAACTCCATACAATGTTTCAAGAGAAACAGAATTTAAGTCTCTCCCTTCTCTTATGGCTGTTACTCTGTGCTCAAGATGTTCTGGAAGAGTTAGCAGAAACTTGATATTGACTTCCTTCTTTTCATAAAACTTTCCATGAATTTGAAGCTCAGCTATCAGTTTGCTAAATCTTTCAAACATGTGGGTTAGCTCTTCTCCATGCTTGCCCATAAACGCTTCATATTGTGACACCAGTATTTGTTTTTGATTCTCTCTGACCTCTTCACTTCCTTCACATAACAGTTCTATCTTTTTCCACATATCCCTGGCAGAGTTGCATGCTATTATATTTCCACTCATAGCTTTGTCCAGGGTAAGTGCATCTAGTAGAATGAGTTGCAGATGATCATCTAGTGCTACCTTTTCTTTTTCTGAGTCATTATACTCAGAAGGCTTCTTAGCAACCCAATGAGCTGGGATTACTACATCATTTACTGTAGCAGCTGGGATTTCCTTTTGAGGAATGAAGGGGCCATTTTCCAGAATACCTAGGAATAGTGGATTCTGAGCTTTGATAAATAACATAATCTTCTTTTTCCATATGTTGTAGTTTTCTTTATCAAAAGCTGGAATCTTGATATTACTTGACCTTTGAATACTTGCCATTTGGATCTCAGATCTGTGTATTAATCTGAAGGCTCTGATACCAGTTGTTGGTCCAGGAAAGTATTGCAGAAGGGGGGTTGAATGCAATACTAATAAATTTCAAAAACTATTTCAACAACTTAAATAGAATTTGTGATTTACTAGTAGAAGAAATGCAAACACAAGTAAAATCAAATACGAGGATTTCACAAAATAAATGTTTTATTTATTTTGCAAAGTTTTGCTACAACCTTAAGAACAAAATAGTTCTCAAGCTACAAAGACTCAAGAGATTACAGTTGTTGAGCTATTTAATGTATAAGTAGAATGCTCTATTTATAGAGTGATAATCTACTGTACTATCACCATCAACATGGGTTGTCGAGTTGCTGTTATATTCCTTTTGCAGCTCATTCCATGATTTATTCCCATGTGATCAGCACAAAGTAACTTAAAGATGCTTTCCACATTTGAGCCACCCAGATCTAGCCGTATTCAATTTTATCTGTTCTAGACTTTACAGGTTGTTCCATGTGATCTCTCGAGCTTCAGTTATAGACTTTCCAAGCTTGCTGTAAAGGTTGAATATTACAACACGCCTGCTTCTTTTGAACATATACTCTGTCGTTTAATTTGACTTAGAAAATTCCTAAATCAAGCTGATTCTATATGACAGTATGTTTGCCACAAAGTTTGCTGTCAATGGATTACGCTTTGGTTGACAGTATGAATTTCCCGCAGATATTACTGTCAAGAATTTTGCTTTGGTTGACAGTATGAATTTCCGCAGAGATTGCTGTCAAGAGTTGTGCTTTGATTGACAGCATGTTTTTCCCGCAGAGATTGCTGTCAGGAATTCCAAACTTACTGTCGCAAACTGTACATCAAAGTTGCTGTCATTAGAATCTCCGCCAATGTTGCTGTCAAGTTGAAACTTGCTGTCGACTTCGTGAAACTTGCTGTCGACCTAGGCAACATTATGTTTCCTTGTAACCTTACTGTCAGGGCTTGACAGTAACTTTTATTCCTTCTGTCGAACTTATGTATTTCTTGAGGCTTGAACATAATCGAACTTCTTCCAAGAATTACACTTATTACATGACAGTATTTATTTAAATTACAAGAATACATTTCAGGCTATGACAGTATGTTCTACTTAGTAAAAACTAAGTATACCAATAAAACTAGTTAAGTTGTCTATTCCATCACCCATAAATCCCAACAGTACTTGTATTTGTATATATATTATCTTCAAAATATCGTTTAACTATCTCTTCATGAAAATAGGCGATTGCAATTTACTGTTTGTTCGACTCGATCGTTGGTGTAGATGCCGTATGACTTTTTATTATTGAATTAACACCTCAGTTCTTCAAAAAAAAATGATTCTAGTTTTATACATAACTAAATATCAACTTTCCTGACAAAAATAAAAAATTAGTACCAACTTCAAAACAGACTGTTTTTAAATTCTTCACCTGCGAATTTGTTATTTAACAGGCTGAATCAATCGAAATTCATTAAAAAGTTACTAAAATATATATAAAATGTTTGTTATCTAGGCCACACCCACACCTAGCATGTAGTGTTTAACAATTTAATATATATTAGTTTAAAACCCTTACGAAATATGAATTATGGACTTTTTTTATGATTATATAAAATTTTATTAATTTTAATTGAAAAAGTTAATTGATTAGTTATTAGGAACTATAATATTGTTATTTTATTTTATAAAATAGAATTACATGTTTTTACCAATAATAAATATTTAATTAAGGATAATCAAGTAAAAAAATTAAGTTTTAAAATGAGATGTCTTAGTTAGAAAATATAGAAAAAATATTACCATTTAGCTAGAAAAGTTAATCAGTTAGTTATTAGTAATTATAATATTATTAGTGTAATTCATTAAATAGAATGACCATATTTTTGAAAATAAGATATTTTAGTTATAAAAGGTAATAGTTGAAAAAGGTAATTTAGTTATTATGTACGAGAAAATAAGATGTATTTTAGTTAAGAAATGTAAAAAAATATTACCTTTTATCTGGAAAATATAATCAATTAGTTATTAGCAATTATAAAATTATTAGTTTATTTCATTAATTAGAATGATCATATTTTTGGAAAGAAAAGATTTTAATTAGAAAAGTTAGTATTAGGCCGAATACACAAATATAATCAAGCTTTGTATGAGAGATTAACAAGAACACACGTTAAACAATTAAAAACTGTTTGGAATTAATAATTCCTCTCTCAGTGATGTAAATATCACAGAGAGCTACTTAGGTTACAATGAATGATAACTTCGTTGTTCGATACCCTTCTAGGGTTAACCTAACTGTATTTATAAAACATACAGCTACGGTACAATCATAAATTGATACTCCTACAATTAAGCTATAAAATTGATATCAATTACGATTGCTACACGTCTTCTAAGTCAACTCAATCTCTTTGATAGCTATCCAATCTTCAAAGATATTGCTTCCATATTTATCTTCAATTAATCTTCAATCACTGTTGACTTGTAGACGCTTCCACTGAACAGAGTTTAACAAACTCTGTTGCGCTTCCATTCAATCAGCGTTTGCGCTTCTATTCGTCAGTGTTTATCCAAACTCTGACTGCTTCTAGCTAAACTCTGATTCTTCACTGTAACACTTAAACACTGATTAATACTTACATCAATTATATCTAACAATCTCCCCCAACTTGTTCATTAGCAAAAATGCACAAGTTAACAATAATTGATGATGTCAAAACAAAATAGACAATTGCAGTGTTTAATAACTAATCAGAGGTTAAACTACTTACTTAAACAAAATCTACAGAAAGCAAGAAATTCTTACAGAGCATCTTTCATCTAATCTCCTCAACATCTGGTGTTGTTCTGAGATAATCAATCAGCAATCTTCTTTCTGCATTTTCAAGTTCTATCTGCATAATCTTCTTGATCTCTTTCAACTCAGGATCATTCTCATCAGTCTGATAGATAGCAGATCTCAGATCATAGATTTTGTTTCTCCTCATATCATTACCCAGTCTAATAAATTTCACTTCCTCTGATTGTGAGTTGAAATCAAGAACTGTGACACCCAGATCAGTCTTCAACTTTGTAGTTCCCTTCTTCATCTCAATAATATTTCCATTCCAATCTCTGTACTTAGGAACATATCTGCTATTGTATCTCATGCCTCTAGTTGCCAAGTTTTGAAGCATCTTTTGTCAAAGCACATTTGCTACTGACTCACTACTTCGATCTTTCACTTTGAAAAGATACAGAACATATTCTAATTCTTCCCAAAATTTCAAATCAAGATCATTCTCACCAATCTTGTATACTGTTCCATCAGCCATAAAATACAAGAGAAAATCTTTATTTAAACTCTTCTGATAGACCAACTGTACTGACTCCAGTCTGTCTAAGCTTTCTTGAGTAACACCACGACCTGGAATAGCCAGTGAAGAAGGATCTCTAGGACCAGTTTGTTGCCTTGTATCTCTATGTGAGCCCAGACCAGCTCTATTTCTTCCAATCTTCCCTGTTAAAGCTCTTCCATCAGAAAAATCCATAGGACCTCCAGAAACTTGATTTTGATTTGGATCAACAAATGTTCCTTTTCCAAATATTGATTTCAACTGAGAAGTTAGAGGTTTTGACACAACTTGTGTAGTAACAGAGGTTGTGTTTTCTTTCTTTTGTATAACTTGTGTAGCAACAGAGGTTGTACTTGATTTCTTTGAAATTCTTTCTTCTTCAGCAATGCCTTTAAGCTTTTACTTAGCTTCTGCATCTGTTGGTTTTCTTCTTGAATAAGATAAGTTCTGATTAGCACCAACATTCTCTTTAATAACGATGCCTTTAAGAACAGGCTTAGAAACTTCCATTATTTTCTTCACTTTGCCAGATTTCAAAGCCTTCTGATATTCTTTTTGTAAGTTCTTCTCTTCAGCTTGAATATCTGCAAGTGTAACTCCTTCTTCATTTTCTTCAAGAAATACTTTCACAGCTAGTTCCTCATCATTCTGTGGATTTTCAGAGAATTTTAAATTCTTAATCTTTGAAGTACCTTGAACATCAGTGTTTGTTCCACCAGACTTTGCAATTGCCACTTTTCCAGAATGAGCAATTGACTTCCCAGATCTCAATCTCCTACCTTGATCATCAGCTCCTCCATCTCCAGCATCATCCTTTTTAGACAGAGTTTGAGATTGCTTGCAACTGGATTTAGCAACTCTCTCCCCCTTTTTGACATCATCAGGAATCAGAATGGAGGTAATTAACTCAAGAGAATTGGCGATGGATTTGATCTTGTCAGCTAACAAAGTCTGATTTTCTTCTACTTTGCCCAATCTCCGAGTCAAAGTTTGCTGAGCTTTCGAGAAGTTTTGAAACAACCTGGTGTTGTCTCTCTGTAGACTCATCTCTTTATTTGCTACTTCAGTTCTGAGATCTACAATTGACTTATGAGTTTCATGAAATCTGTGATTCAATGCCTTAACCTGAATCACTGTGCCTTGCAAGCATGTCAGAATGTCCGGATTAGAAATCTTCTTGTAATTATCCTTGAGAAAAGTAGCTGATCTTCCAGTAGGAAAGATGCAGTCTGCTTTGTACCAATCTGCAGTTTGATTTGCCATATACTCATCTTTAGTTTCTCTTACAGAAGGTCCAGCAAAGTCTGGTTTCTCCCATATTTTCTGTCCATCAGTCTGAACTTGAACATTTGGAGCAGATCCAGCGTCTGCACTCACTTCTTCAGAAAGATCATTATCAGAATCATCTGCATCTGCAACTGAGGCAGTTTCTTCATTGAGTTCAGCAACAGGTTCTTCTTGAGCAACTTGTTCTTCTTGAGCAACTTGTTCTTCTTGATTAACTTGTTCTTCTTGATTAGCAGAGTTTACCATTACAAGCTCTGAAGAGACAACTTTTGCAGGTTGATCAATTTCCTCACCATGGTCAGAGACTTGATGTGCATCAGAGAATAACTCTGTGTGAGAAGCAACCTCTATTTCTTCTAGCATTACAGTAGGCTGATCTGCAACACCAGTATCATTAGAATTTGTTGCAGCCATGGATGTTGGAGTAGGTACCTCAAATTCAACAGAGAATGACATGAAATTTTAATCAAACTCTTCCATTGCAGGTAACTCAGTTCTGGCATCTGTTTCAATCTGAACCTCAGCAAGTACTGGTTCATTAATTCTGAGTTCAGTTTCTGCAACAGTAGGTTCTAAGATAATCTCTGTCTCAACAGCAGAAGTCTCCTTAGAGATATCCTCTGGAGCTTCAATTGGAGCTTCTACCTCATCATCAGATTCATCAATTAGTAACCTTCTTCTCTTGGGCCTAGGAGCCTTAGCCTCATTATCAACTTCAACAAGCCCGTTGGCTCTTTGCTTCCTAGGTGGTCTGATAGCCCTGTGCTTCTTTGGCTTTGCAATAGGTTTGGATTGTGGTTGAGGTTGAGGTTGTGTCTGAGATGGAGGTTGTGGTTGAGATGGTTGAGGTGGTTCATGTTGAGTGGGTGAAGGTTCAGTTTGAATGGGTACAGAGGTTGAAGTGTGATCAGTATTTGGTAATTGTTGATCAGGCTGCGGAGGTTCTTGTGGCTGATTGAGAAAGTTCTGTAAGGCAAGAGGGAAAACCAGGGCAGGTAACTACTCTTTGATTGCATCCTTATTAGTTAAATCAGAAAATACCCTCTTATTGACCTTAAATGGTTGAATCACATCAGCATCAGCAATTTCAACATTTGGCACAAAAGAAGTAAACAGCATTTGACAAAAACGAGCAAAATAGACAGTTGTAGGTGCTGACAATCTATCACCTAAATTCATTAAGACAAGTCTTCCAAAATCAAAGTTACTACCATAGAGAAGAGAATACCCGATTTGAAGACTGTCAATAGGAATTGCATCCCAGTTGGTGACCTTGTTTCCAAAAGCCCTTGTGATACAGTCGAAGAAGAAACTCTATTCTTTTCTCAATTGTGGCCTTTTCACTGACCCAAGCTTGGTCAAAGACCCAGAGTATCCAATCTGCCGAAGCATCTCTCGCAGATTCGTTTCAGAAACAACACTATATGAAGTGTGAATATCAAACCCCATCTTTTCTCTGACCGTGTTTGGAGTGATTACAAACTCTTGGTCTTCATGAGTGAATACAATGGATGGAGTCCCATTCTCTCCTCCATCATCGTACGCAGAGTTTTGCCAGAAAGAAGCAATTTGTGATGCAGATAGCGTTTGGGGTTCAAACAAAGCTTGACCAATTTCTGAATCTCGGAAGAAACTCTGCATCAAATGAAACGCAACTGGAGCGTTTTCATTATCCAGTGGTGCTGCATAATTATTAGTAACAAACAAAAGTCCAAGAGAAGTGAAAGATTTGGTTGCTATTAGCACGATTTGAGAAGAAAATACGAAGAGAATAATATGAGTGAAAGGTGTTTGATGTAATGTTCAAGTGAAAAATTCGAAGTGACTGTGAGTGGTTGTGTAAAAAGTAATTATGAGTGGGTGAAAGTATAAGAGTGAATATGAATCGTGTAAAGAAAAATGATTAGATGTGTATTGAACAATTAAACTCAAACGTTTTAGCATTAATACACGCAACTAGTTACCATGTGCAGTGGGACACGATCTTTGAAAAATGTGTGAGTGGGACACGTGTCAAAGATTTAGCGAAACAGACGTGCATGCTCAGTAATTACAACCATAATTATTGCTACTTTCTCTCTCTAATTACTTACACAATTAAACATTTTTTACACTAATCAACAGTTGTCAAATACTCTTTTTACTCCAAATTTGAAATCATCTGAAATAAAATATACCTCTGAGTATTTAGACAAAATCCAATAGCGTTTGTCAATTCTCCAACTTTATTACCGAAACCCTTTCAAAAACTGCACAGATGTGAATATTTGTGTGTGGATAGCAGAGTTTACCAATCCAATTTTTAGAGCATATAATATTTCATAAAATCCATAAAAATAAATCAGTAAACACTGTATGCACAAACTCTCATCGTAAACACTGAATATATGATGAATGCTAAACTCTGTAGTAAATTATATACAGAACTCTGAATTAATCTATTCCCTTTGATGTCCATGATAATCCAAGTAAGCACACAGTCTTTATAGACAAAAAGATCAAGAGATAGATATCAAAGTCGCATTCAGTGAGTAACATGCCATGGATTTAAAAACTCACAAACTCTCAAATCACACAAGTGTTTAGGTAAAGTGTTTACACTCAAGTTCAACCAATAAAAGCAGATGCTACCATATGCTTGGTTGTCCACCAAATCTACACTACTTTGAATACATGTATGCACAAATCAAAAGGACTTTGTTCAAGGTTGTAATGTGGTTAAGAACAAAAAGGTGACTAGAAAAAGAAGAAAGAAAAGAAATGGCTAACTGAACAATTCAATAGAGCAAAGTGTTCAGTTGTACTGCAAGTACATAACTGTACATAATAATCAGTATATATACATTTTTTTATGTATATATTTTCACGAAATGAACTTTCCTTTCCAAAGTAATTCTCAACTGTTTTCTCATCAATTTCCAAATGAATCTAACTACTCTTGAATAATCTAACTACTCTTGAATAATCAGGGTTTACTAAGGGTTTAATTTGTGGAGAGTGTTTGGATACTTGTGGTAAATCCTAATGCCTTTATCATTATCATGCACACACATATCATGTAGTCTCAAAATGGTTTAAAACAAGTTCTAGAGCAACATACTCACTGATGAACAGCACACAACAATAAAAATTTGATTGGTATATAATGTATCAATCACTATTTGGCTCAAGATCTCACAGGGTGTAAGCATGCTTCAGAACTCACCAAAATTAACAAAGACACATCTCAAGTTTATAAATTTTCACAAGCACAAACAAGGAATCATCAAGTACCATGTGAATTTATTTGGGAAAAGAGTGTCACTAACAGAGTTTAGGAGTCATCAAAATCAGAAATTAGTCATGAGAGGCAATGCATACAATGTTCACAGACTCAGAGTTTAGGATAAATAAACTAAGAGATGCTATAAATATGAACCAGTATCATGCTTGTGTTGAATTTCTGCAGAGTCTAAGATTAGATCACAGATAACTTAGAAAGATTCATGATTAATAACTGAGAATCATGCTTTGTACATTTTTCTTCATTGGTAATCATCTCAGACAATAACATTATCAGAATTAATCAGAGTTTATCCAACATGTTAACAGTGTTTGACTGACAAAACATGCTAACAGTGTTTGACAGTCTACAATCAAAGTTTACATAGCAGAGTTTAAAAACTGAGTTCACATAGCATTTAACACATCACAGAAACATAAGTAATGCATTGTATAAGTGAAATTTGAGTCTAACCAATATTTCTAGTCAGAACCAGAAACCATTCCAAGTTCATTTACCAGCCTTGTAAAAATAGCTTCACTCAATGGCTTGGTGAAGATGTCTGCAAGCTGTTGGTCTGTAGACACAAAATGAAGCTCAATGTTTCCTTCCTCTACATGCTCTCTGATAAAGTGATACCTTATGCTGATGTGCTTGGTCATTGAATGTTGTACTGGATTACCTGTCATAGCAATAGCACTTTGATTATCACAGTAAATAGGAATCTTACTATACCTTAATCCATAATCCAGCAACTGATTTTTCATCCATAGAATCTGTGCACAATAGCTACCAGCAGCAATATACTCTACCTCAGCTGTAGATGTAGAAATTGATTTCTGTTTCTTGCTGTACCAAGAAACCAGTCTGTCACCCAGAAATTGACAATTCCACTAGTGCTTTTTTTATCTATCTTACAGCCTGCAAAGTCTGCATCAGAGTAACCAAGTAGCTTGAAATCTGATTCTCTGGGATACCACAGCCCTAAATTAATGGTGCCCTTGAGATATTTGAAAATTCTTTTCACAGCTGTGAGATGTGGTTCTCTGGGATCAGCCTGAAACCTTGCACAGAGACAGGTTGCATACATGATATCAGGTCTACTTGCTGTTAGATAAAGAAAAGACCCTATCATGCCTCTGTAGTTTGTCATATCTACTGATGCTCCTGTATCCTTATCCAACTTAGTTCCTGTTGCCATGGGAGTTGATGCAGATGAGCAATCAAGCATACCAAATTTCTTGAGAAGATTTCTGGTATATATTGCTTGATTTATAAAAAATCCCATAATCTGTTTGCTTCACCTGTAGGCCTAGAAAGTAACTAAGCTCTCCCATCATAGTCATTTGATACCTGGACTGCATTAGCTGGCAAACTTTGTAAATAGTTTATCATTAGTAGACCCAAAAATTATGTCATCAACATATATTTGAACTAGAAGCAAGTCACTACCAGATTTAAAGTAAAACAGAGTTTTATCAATTGTCCCTCTGTAAAACCCACTTTCTAGAAGAAATTGAGCTAAAGTCTCATACCATGCTCTTGGTGCTTGCTTAAGTCCATAAAGTGCTTTATCAAGCCTGTATACATAATCTGGATATTTGGGGTCCACAAATCCTGGTGGTTGTTCAACAAACACTTCTTCTTCAAGTTTCCCATTCAGAAAGACACTTTTCACATCCATCTGAAATACCTTGAATTTCTTATGAGAGACATATGCTAGAAACATTCTAATTGCCTCCAACCTTGCAACTGGAGCAAAAGTCTCATCATAGTCTATTCCTTCCTGCTATGAATAGCCTTTTGCCACAAGTCTGGCCTTGTTTCTTGTAACAACCCCTCACTATCAGTTTTATTTCTGAATACCCACTTTGTACCAACAACAGACCTATTCTTTGGTCTTGGTACAAGTGTCTAAACTTCATTTCTCTCAAATTCATTCAATTCCTCTTGCATTACTGTTATCTAGTCAGCATCTTGAAGAGCTTCTTCTACCTTCTTGGGCTCAGTTTGTGACAAGAATGCATGAAATAGACATTCATTTATTGTTGCACTTCTTGTCCTTACTCTTGCATCAGGATCACTAATTATCAAATCAGGTGTGTGAGATTTTGTCCATTTCTTTGCAGAAGGCAAATGGCTTCTTTCAGAGTTTGATCCTCCCCCTCGATCCATGTTCTCCTGATTTTCTTGATTTCTTTCTTCATTCTCAGAGGCTCCCCCTGAATGTGACTGCTCAGAGTTTGAACTATCAGATTTTGGACTTTGAGAGTTTGAGTCACCAGAGTATGATCCAGATTTTTCAGTTGACTCATTATCAGAATTTGAGTCATCACTTTGAAGTGATTCTTCATGCTCCCCCTCAACTGGTTCTTCCCTAGTATGTGTCTGAGAAGTTTCTTCAGTATTTACCAGTAGAGGGTCAGAATTTAGATCAACAGAGTTTGTCAGTTCAGCCTCATCAGAGTTTACTTCATCAGAGAATAACTCTTCATTTTCAAAGTGCAGTTGATCATGTTCATCTACATCTTCAAGTCCAGTTATTTTCTTGTCATCAAATGACACATGTATAGACTCCATGATCACTTTGGTTCTCAGATTATAAACTCTGAATGCCTTAGTTGACAGTGGATAGCCAACAAAAATTCCTTCATCAACTTTTAATTCAAATTTTGTCAGCTGTTCAGGATGAGTTTTCAACACAAAACACTTGCACCCAAAAATGTGAAAATATTTCAGGTTTGGCTTCTTTTCCCTCACCATTTAATATGGTGTTTTTCCATGCTTGTTGATAAGAGTGGCATTCTGAGTAAAACAGGCAGTTTGAACAGCTTCTGCCCAGAAATAGGTTGGCAACTTTGCTTCATCAAGCATAGTTCTGGCAGCTTCTATCAAGGTTCTGTTCTTTCTTTCAACTACACCATTTTGTTGTGGTGTTCCAGGTGCAGAAAACTCTTGTTTTACTCCTCTTTTTTTGCAGAAATCTTCCATTATTGCATTTCTGAATTCAGTTCCATTATCACTTCTTATTATCTTGACTTTGTGTTTTGATCCTTTGTCCAGTTGCTTTACATGCTCCATCAGAGTTAATGTAGTTTCATCATTCTTTGCTAGAAAATATACCCATGTATATCTGGTGTATTCATCAACAATGACGAAAGCATATTTCTTTCTTCCTATTGACATCACATTTACTGGTCCAAAAAGATCAACATGTAGAAGATGATAAGGATCAACAATTGAAGATTCAGTCTTGCTCTTGAAAGATGACTTCCTTTGTTTGGCCTTTTGACAGGAATCATATAGGACATCAATATTTAATAATGACTTTGGTAGCCCTCTAACAAGATTCTTTGTAATCAGCTCATTAATGTTGTTCAGATTCAAATGTGAGAGTTTCTTATGCCACTTCCAACTCTCTTCACTGGACATTCTTGTTGACAGGCACACTGCTTTGCCATCAGAGTTTGTTGACAATTTTATTTCATAGATGTTATTGTGCCTGTTTCCAACTAGAACAACCTTCCCTGTAGATTTACTGATGATTTCACAGTATTCAGGCTGAAAATCTACATATCCTCTGTTACAGATTTGACTCACAGATAGCAGATCATGCTTGAGTCCTGGAACTAGAGCTACATTTGTGATGATGACACTTCCAAGATTGATATTGCCATATCCCAGAGTATGTCCTATGTTGTCATCTCCATAGGAAACTTTTGGGCCAGCCTTCTCCACATACTCTAATAGCAGGGCTTTATTTCCAGTCATGTGTCACAAACAATTACTGAGGATTAGTTTTAAGGATCCAGACTTGCTTGGATCCTTTGGCTTTCTTAACTTTGTTAGCTTTTGCAGTGGAATGCATATTATCAGAGTTTAAGCTAACTTTATCAGTGTTTACACTTGCAGAATTAACTTTAACCCATTTCAAATTTGGTTTGGGTTCATAGTAATTATGATAAATAGTATGATAATCTTTGCAAGTATAAATAGAATGCCAAGTACTTCCACAGTGTTTGCATAAAGTCTGTGGTCTAGTTCTAACATTTTCTTTCTTTACTCCAGAATTTGGAGGTAAAGAATTAATGTCTTTATTCTTCCTGCAAAAGCTAGCAAGATGGTTAGTACTACCACTGTTATGACATGTCTTCCTAGGAGCAAAAGTAGCAAGCATTGGATATTTAGCCTGAGAAATGCCTACTTTACCATTCCTATTCTTTCTAGACACTTTCTGTTTCTTAGCAGATTTTAACTCCTTTAACTTATGCTTGAGTTGTTTATCTGTCATTAAACCAATATTAACTTGTTTAACACTAGTTTTTACCGGTTCACTTTTAACAGCTTGTTTTCCACCTTCAAACCTAGGTTCTCTTACTCCATTAACAAATTTTCCAAATTTCTTAGGTGGGAGTGGTGGTCTAATCTTTATTTTATTCTGAAACCTAAGTTCATCTTCCTCAGAATAACCTATACCAACAGTGTAAGATTGAAAAACCTCTTGAGTGTCTTTTCTAGAATCAGCCCAAGTTTTAATTATGTGATTTGCCTTTTCCAACTCAGATTCTAGTTGCTTATATTTTCCTAGCAAATCCTGTTTTAGATAGACAGCATCATCTCTTTCTTTCTGAAATTGTTGCATGTTTTCAATTTTTTCTTCAACAATTTTATTTCTCTCTTTAAATTCAGAATTCTCAGATTTGATTCTCTCATTCTCTAAAGTCTGATCTTTATAACTGATATGCAAAGCCTTAAGATAGATTCTTAATTCAGTTATATTATCAGTATTATAGGCATAGGTAGTCAGAGGTACCTTATTTTCAGAATCAGATAGAGTCTCACTGGTTGCCATGAGAGCATAGTTAACTTCCTCATCTGAGTCTGAAGTGTCTGCCCAATCTCTGCCTTTGGTGAAAAGTGCCTTCTCAGTTTTACCTTTCTTGCACTCAGGAGCATAGTGACCCATCTCCTTACACTTATAGCATTGAATCTCAGACTTATCCTTCTTCCCAGATTTAGTCTCCTTTCTCTCAGATTTCCTGAAACTCTTTCTGTCAGAAGTTGAATCTCTAGAAAACCTTTTTCCCTTTTTGAAGTTCTTGAAACCCATCTTCTTGAAGGTTTTCACCATTAAAACAACCATATTTTTCATTTCTTCTTCATCATCCTTAGAGTCAGATGATTCAGAAGTGTTTGAATCATCATCAGAGTTTGATGATTCACTTTCAGAATGAATGACTAAAGCCTTTCCCTTAGCTTTCTTCTTCAAGGGTTTCTCCTCAGCCTTAAGAGCAACAGACTTTAACTTCTTGCTTGATCTCCTGTTTCTCTGCTTCATTTCCAATTCATGAGTTTTGAGCAGCCTGTTAACTCGAATAACTTGTAGAAGGGGGGGGGGGTTGAATACAAGTTATATAATCGTGTCTGATTTTTGCTTGGTTATATGAACAAGAATAAATGAATGAATCAAACTCTGTTTGTATTAATAAGATCAAATACAAACTCTACCACAGGTGTACAAATACCTTTAGCAGCTGCTGACAATACAAATCTCTCTGTTTGTTTCGAACTTTCGAATACAAAGCTTATACAGAGCTACGCACACGAACTTACAACTCACACTTGTTCGAATCTTTTTACAATGATATAGAGAGAGTATTTATAATGCTTTCTATCAACTAATTACAGAAAGATAATCTATACATGACAATGTTCTGCCGTCCAGTTGATAGTTTCCATCAATAGAAAATTCCTTCCTTCATAATATCTTCTTGCTTGTTCTTCAAACAATGATCCTGTTTTATAGCACTTGCCAGTTTCTGTAGCATCCATAATGACATCATCAGTAACACGACTGATATCAGGATTCCATCTTGCATCAGGATCTAACCATCCTATCAGTACTTGATCAGTATTTGACTTGACATATCAGGATTCGATCTCAGTTCCTGACATGTAGTACTTGATGCACTGTTCATTCCTGACTAAACTTTACAGATAACTGTCTAACACATATTTCCTATACAAAGTGCTAAATCCTTTATAAGATCAGGATATACAAGAAGTATAAGTAAAATTCTATTCTTAACATCACAACTCATGAATTATTCCTAACAATCTCCCCTATTTATGCTTTAAAATCTGAAGCATAAATCTGAGTTGTTGATGTCAAAACATATAACAATACAATCAGAATAGAATTTATGAATTCAAAAATCATAAAATTAAGTACCTCCTCTTTTTAGATATAGACATAGTATCCAGTACTTAGACGAAAGAATTCAACTATTTGACGCTTCTTTTCCTTTACCACTTCCATGATGAGACTCACCTCTGTCACCCTTAGTTCTTCTTTTGTCTCTCCCATTCTGTTTATCTCCCCCAGTTTGTTGCCTTTGAACTGTTTTTATCTCCCCCTTTTTGACATCAGCAACATGAATTCCAAGAGATTCAGTAACAGAACAAATGAGATTCATCAGAACTATTTGATTTTCCATAATAGTGACTTGGTTATCTTCAAGTGTTTGAAGTCTTGATTGAATTTCAACTTGAGATTTTTGAATATCTTGTAAAACTTCAGAATTGACTTTAATGTTGGAAGTGTTTGGAATATCTTCAGATTCAAGTCTTGTAGAAAAAGTTGCCTGTGTAGAATGATATTCAAGTAACAAAACTCGATTAGAGTTACAAACATCTTCATCTTTCTGATCTGAAGCTGCAATATGATCATCTTGTCTTTCACCAGTATTCTATGTACTAACATCTACAAATCCTGACGCCTCCTTAGATTGATCAGATACTGTTGATGTCTCAATTCTGGCTGATATTGGTAGTTCAAACAAAGGAATACTTGGATCATTAGAAATATCTTCTGGTACTGATGATGTAGAAGTTTGTCTTAGCCTTTCACCTCTTCTGTTGATAATTCCTGCAAGCCTTTCTTTTTGCTTCTGAGCTTTAACTTTTGGCTTTGAATTATGCTTTGCTAAGTCATTCTTCTCATACATTTTGATAAAAGAATAAGTACCAGCATCCATACCAAGATTATTAGACCAAGATTTAGGAAAAACCTGATCCCAGAAATCAAACGATGGTCTCCTAATTTTCTCTCCCTCACTATGTAGTTGATCATCCATACCCTCAATCTCAATTTGACTATCTAAAGTCAACACTCTTTCTACCACTCCTTTTGCCTGGTCAGGAGCCAGCCGCTCTGATTGTGGATCAATATCCATCTTTTCAAGTGTATCACTCAAATTTGGATAAGTGCTCTCATGACCTACAGAAAAATAGAGTTTAGAAGAAGTTTTTATACCTGAACTCACATGGAGAGAGGGTTCCTCATATGGCATGGGGCTTGAGGTTTTCTCCAAGGAGTGAGCTGCTATAATCTCTGAACCCTTACAATCATCTTCTTTCCTTCCAGAGACTACATGCTCCAGTATACCACTTTCAGGTTTTCTACTAGACTCTGATGTCTTCAGTAATACTTCATTAGACACCATAGTTAGTATATCACCGTCTTTAAGTGTTGTTTGCTGAGACTCACCCTCAAGGTGGATAGACTCTGACTGAATAACATTTGTTTGATCTTCAAGAAAACCAGTCAAAGTTATTCCTCCCATATCATAGGGTTTCTCACTTGCAATTTCAGTCATCACAGAAGACCTTTCAACATCAGCTATCACAGCTCCTGAGTCATCCAACCTCTGACTAGATGGTTCTTGTGCTACAGTGACTGTGATCTGATCTGTCCTACTATCCACCACTGGTGCAATAGTACCTTCTGTTGACTGCATTTCTCTATCTACTTCCTCCAGTTGTTCACCTTGGGCTGAAACATCTTTAATAATGACATCCTTGTCAAATAAATATGCATGAAGTGATTGAACTGCAACATGCTTCGAGAGTCCAAATTTCTTGACTAATTGTCTTCTGACAGATACATAGAAATACATCTTCATTAAGTCAAGTCTTTGATGTAGAAGTCCATATTCATCTGGAAATAAAAGTTTTGGTACTCTTTCAACCAGAAAATCTAGAACAGGCCTTGACAACTTCACTTTGAGAGAAATTAGTCCCATAGCCAGTCTGTATGATAATGTAGTTTCTCATGAAGAATCCATATCCAGATCTCTATGGTCATTTGCTAACTTGATTGTAGCTTCATTTGTAGAGACCTGCATGATATTAGTTGGACTAGACTCTGTGTGTGTAGGTGACAATTGAATCTTTCTCCTTGTTCTCCTTGTATAGTGAGCAAAAGATTTATCATGAGAAGACTCAAGAGGTGTAGACACAGAAGTGATCTTGGGATGAGATCCTTTTTCAATAGACACAGTCTTTTGAGAGACAGTATCCAGTAACTGTTTTCCCTTTTTAAGTACTACAGTCTTTTGAGAAACTGCAGCATGGCTGTGACTAGGTGCTTCATCTCTTTGTCCTAGCTTAGAAAGTCGAATTGCAGCCTTCAATTCTTCTCTCTCAGCAAGAGATATATTATCATCATCTTCACTAGAACTGCTACTACTACTTGACACAACAAATCTTCTCTTCCTTACAACTGATGTCTTTTGAGAAACACCAGAGGTTGGTTTCTTTGAAACAATAGGCTGTGGATTAAAACTTTGTTCTTGGATTGTTTCAGAGACTATAATGTTTTGGGCTACTTGGGTAGACACAGGTGGGTTCTCCTCCAAATGAGATTCCTGAGCCATTTCACCACAAAAGAAAGAAGAATTGTAGAGAGTAGGAAGATGAGTTTTAAGAATTACCTGAACATGATGTGGATAATGAATTGCAGGTATTTCATCTAGATTTTTTTCATTGTCCTTCTTTGTAATGTCAGAGAAAATTCTCTTTTGCTGTACATAAGAAGAAACACAATGTTCTCTACCAAATCTAGTTTCAACATCAGGAATAAAATGGTTAATAAACATTTGTATAAATCTATGATAATAAACAATTTTCCTATTTTGATCTCTTAACCTAAGTTTAATACACATCTGACTTAAGATAATGTGACCAATGTTAATTACTCTGTCATAAAGCAAACTGTAAGCAATATGTGAAGTAACATAAGTAATTTGATCAAAAGAACTACATTTACCAGTAAAGTATTTAGCTAATTGATCAAAGAAGAAAGACCACTCTTTCCTAAGATAAGATCTTCTTAACGGGCTCATGTTATCTAAAGGTCCATTATAACCTAATGCAGATAACATAGTTCTAACATCATCATAAGATGGTACATTCTCATAATTCAAACTAACAGGTATGTGAAGTACTGAATTAACAACAGATTCAGTAATATCAAAAGAATCTTGTCCTAAGTGTAGAACAATCTTACCTGATTGACTCTGAGTAGAATCAATTACCTCAGCATTCTCCCAAGCTTGTGTAACAGCTGCTTGATTAATCTGTGGAGATGCTGTCAATGCATAACTTAATGGTCCATACGCCAGAAAGTCCATGATTGAATAAAAATCAGTTGACACTCTTTCCTTGTTGATGATAGCTGCTACATGATTGTTTGTCATAAAATCAAATTCACCAAACTTGAAGGCTACTGATTTAGGTAATCTTCTTTGAGCTGCCATTTTAATCTTAAAAGAACTTGAAAAATTCTTGAAATGGATTAGTGATTTTGAAAGCTCGAGAGTGTTTTTGCTTTAGAGAATATATGAAATTAGAGAAAGCAATTACACGATTAGAGTTTCAAAACAAATATATTTCACAAATCTTTCAGACCACTATCCCATGTCGACACGTAGATTGACAGGTGTCAATCCCTGAAAAGTGCGGTTACCCACAATTTTTGGAAAATAAAATCCAAAAGATTTTCATGAAATAAATCAGGGTATTATCAAGATAAAAAAATCAATACTGATCAGCTTCATTTTCCCGTTGTGACCTCTCATCAAAATAATCACAAAAAGAAATGTGATTTAAAAATAATAATAATTCTCAAATCCTGATGGTCACACTTGAAATCCTGATCAATATCATCCTGATTCTAGAGACTTAATATGGAGTTTCCACGTGGCATCTTTCTTTTATCTGAAAAAGAAATAAACAATTAATCTGAACAAAATCAACTGGTTATATATATTCGACATTTATTGAAAACAAGAAATATAGTCACACACAATAATTAGCATCTGACTTCATTAAAAATTTCAAGTGACTGTTTAGCTTCTCACGGCTTTCTATAAAAGAAACAGATGCCTCATGCCATTCTCCATAACCCTTTCAATTTTTTTTCTTCTCAACAATGATTCTCAAACCAAAATTCCATTCAAATCCATTCTTTAGGTTTTTCACAGTCGATGAACATCCTGTTCTTGATCATCTCTTTGAAGAGACAACTTTTCTCATCGAACTAAAAATGGATGGAGTAGTTTCAGATAATATCCAGAGGTTTCTCCTAGAACATCCATCTGTTGGATACAATCTTCCCCTAACCTCCTCAAAACTTGATGATATGTTAAATTATGTCTAACCGCAAGCGCACGGTATCAATTGTAGTAGATACTAGCAAATACGGGTCGATTCCTTAAGGAGACAGTTTCAATTTCAATTCAATTATTATCAATTGTTTCTAGTCACAAACGATTATTTGGGAATTTTATTAACTACTAATGCAAATTTAACAAAGTTTTAAATCAATTAATTAAAGGATCTAGGGCAATTCAGGTTCACCATGTTTACACCAAACAAATCACAAAAGTATAGCTTTTCAATGGGATTAAGTAATTAAAGCAATGGTTAATCTTTCTCAAGCATTAACACTCTCAGAATATCTAATGATGTTTTCACACTCACCTTCAATTCCGCTAATTGTATGTAAGCCTCTAGTAGTAAAATCTTTCGATCAATTACTCCTATTACAATCGATTAATCCATGATATTGCGCAATTACACAAATTAAGAATTATAACATATCAATCAGAATTACTCTTTACCCATCAATCTACTAATCAAATTAAGCCCAAATCATGGTGCAAACATGGCTCCCCTTAATACCCTAGAATTAAACTACTTACTCATACTAGAAGTAAAAGCAATAAGAATAATGAAAGAAGCCATGTAAAACATATAATAATAAAACAAGAGAATAAAGAATACCTCAAACTTTGTATTAACGAAGAACAATGAAGATCCAAATTAAACCAAGTGCTTACAAAGGAAGAGATGAAGAGTGAAAAAAACAAAACCCTAGCTTCTTGTAAAAATATACGTGTCTCCCTCTTCCCACGTTCTCTCCTTCTTTTATAATAAAACTCCTTAATAAAATCTGATATATATCTCCTAATAAAAGTATTTTTAATATTCTAATCAATTTACAAAAAGATATCCATAATTGAATAGGATTTTCTTGTAAAATTCGTCACTTCTTTTTCTCCTCTGTTTCTGGGCTCTTCCAGTTGGATTTTGCTTACTGGACCACCTCTGAATTAAAGATAATTCCACAAGCTTCGCGTGGACAGTAAGATCGTCAAATTCTGACTTCTGGAACTCAAGATATGGCCCAAACAGTGCAGGCAGCCCGTGTAACCCAATAATACGAATTTTCTCCTATTTTATCTCCAAAATAGCTTTTTTTGCTCCAAATCCTTCCAAGTCATGAATTCTTTATTTCCTACAATAAAATAATCAAATCTATTAAATAAAAATCCAAATCAATGCAAAACACAATAAATATGAGAATAAAATCATCTAAAATATATATAAAAATATACTCTATCAAACATCCCACACTAAGCATTTGCACGTCCTCGGGCAAATAAGTGAAATAAAAACTAAGTCCTAACAAACATCACTTTCGTAGATGACGCGATTGCATTGAGCATATGCAACAAGTCGTTAAACCCCTAGGCAGCCCTAGTAGGACGAGTGTTGTCTCGTGAGGGTTTATAGTGAATGTACCCACAAAATTCATTTAACCATGCAAAAGATCAATGCTAACACAACACCACACACACAAGTCCTCTCATACCACATCAACTTAAGAATCAAAGTAAACATACGATGTCTTGGTGTCGAAAGTGCAAGTATTCACGTAGTCTACTCAACCAACATGCAGAAGGTCATAAAAATTCATGTCAAGTGTAAAAATCGTTGGTAATCATGCTAAGCCCACAAGAAATACATCTTTAAGTCTAAACCTGGGATCTCCTATGCCAAAACAAGTAATAACTCACCTTTCACTCAAAAACGAATATTCACTCAAGAACAAGGTTAAGTGTATCACTCAATTCCAACAAAATCATAAACACAACTTGACACTCGCAATCAATCTCACTCTCAACACAACATACATCACTGATGACAATCAAAAGGTGTTTATTCGGGTTGTAGCGTGGGCTAGGGACCAGGCATGTCAAGCAAAGCTAAAACAGGTTAACGTCAAAAGCTAGTACCCAACAATATAAATAATTCCATTCCCTTTCCATCTTCCCCACACTTAAGATTTTCAATACCCCTTTCATAATAACTTGACTAGTCGAATGAAGAAGGATCATACAAACATAAGAATGCTCTCAAATTTATTTATTTTTTTTTTCTTTTTTTTTTCTTATTTCTTTTTTTCTGTGAGAGCTAAGGAATAAGCACAATGATCCATAGATATTATTATGAATTTCGACTAGCAAGCATCAACCAAAATCAATATTCCCCAATGGTATGATCATCAATAACCCCCCTTTTATGAACACCTTATTACTCCCTTAAGCACGATACTAGCCTTTGACAATTTAGGTTCAAATTCAATGTAAGGCCAATAGAATAAAAAAGATAATGGCAAGTAATGTGGTGTGTCACCGAAAGAATAGGATCATGCTCAACGGGTTAACTAATTGATCATGTATAAAAGGTGTGGAAATATAGGAAATACGAGGTTAAACCTAAGTGCCTTTATCATCTCATCATCAAGTAATGTCATGCATTTCAAGAAAGATCTCAAGTAAGTGCTAGCAATGTAAACAACATGTGGACACTCAAGCAAACGAAAAATCATGCAAAAGATATGCATATAGGCTCAAAACTCACTTGGTGTGACAAAACATAATCAATCCCTGGTAACAAGACTCTCTAACGCACCTACTTGTACTCAAAGCATGTAAACCAAGTCATCTTGCACATATTCATGTCATTCTAATCACTTACAACATCCAATTAAGTCTACCAGCTTCAACTTGCTAGTGTAAGTGTGTGCACAAGAACAAAGCACGTCACTTCTCATACAAAAGCGTCAAGAACACAAGAATTCTACGCATCCATGGGTGTATCAAGCAAAATACAACAACTAATCAAATTGCATGGCCAGAATTATTTTTGGTATTTTTCAATTTTTTAATTTTTAATAATATATAAGTTTTTTGAATTTTTTTATCATTGAGAACTCATCCCCACACTTAAGTGGTTCATTGTCCTCAATGAACAATTACATAAAAGAAAAGAAAGAAAAGAAAAAAAAATATATACAAAAAATAAATTCCTAAATAAAATACAAAAATAATAATAATAATAAAAAAAAAGAAAATAATAATAATAATAATAATAATAATAATAATAATAATAATAATAGGTTTAGAATTTTGGAAGAAAAGATGGGAGGTTTTGGAATTGAAATAGGAAAAGAATTAGGTGGAGAGATGATTAAATAGGAGTATAAATAGAATGGTGGGTGTTGAAATTTTTTTTTTTTTTTATAAACAACTCGCACAACAGGGGTGAACCATGCTGAATTTTTTCTGATCCTGGAACACGCGCAAGCTGCGCGCGTGGGGCGCAGATTGCAGCCAAAGCAGACATGCCACCGCAACTTGCGCAACAGGGGCGCAAGTTGCCCCAACTCCAGTAACGTATGAGCAAGTTGCGTTACACCTCCGCAATTTGCCCTGAAACGCAGGATAATCCTGCGTTACACACCAAAATCCGATTTTTTTTTTTTTTCACAACACTCAATTTTTTTTTTTTTAAGAATAAGATGAAGGAATAATGTACACAACAAGGCTTGGAATGAACAAATAACTAAGCAATTCTACTATATATGAAAGAGAAGGAAAGAAGTACTCCCCTATGCAAAAGCATGAAGTGCACCGATCCTCCAATGAAATCTTGGGTTGCCTCCCAAGAAGCGCTTTTGTTTAACGTCGTTGGCTCGACGTCACTTCCTCAACTCAAGGCGGTCTCAAAAGAATTACTGAACCATCCTCAACAGAAAGACCATTCCTACGAACATTGACATCTTGATTGTTTGCTTTCCACAAAAATCTCCCCTCAGACTTCAACTTGATTTTACTATCCAACGGCCAAATCTTCTTCTTTTTCTTCTTCACACCCCTAGAGTGCTTCTCCGACTCTATCGGCTGAGGTTGACCACAAGAAGTGACAATGTTGGTTACCTCACAATTCGGATCAGCTGCACCATCCAACTCAAGAATCAATGAATTGACTTCAGCATGTCCTTCTCCTTCTGAAGCTTCAAGCATGAGCACTGCTTCCAATGCATCATTCAATAGAATCTGAGGTGTATAATCTTGGACAATTTCATCTACAACATCAATCCTGCAACAAGTATTCTCAAGCAAAGGGGATTTAAGAGCAGAGGTTAGAGTAAAAGCAATTTTATCATCACCAACACTCAATGTGAGAGTCCCACTTTTAACATCAATTACAGCACCTGCAGTACAGAGAAATGGTCTACCTAAAATAATAGGTATTTTGCTATCCTCTTCCATATCTAGAACTACAAAGTCTACAGGAATATAGAATTTTCCAACCCTAACAGGCACATCCTCTAAAATTCCAAGGGGATATTTTATCGAACGGTCTGCCATTTGCAAAGTCATCTGTGTACATTTTAATTCTCCCATATTTAGTTTTTGAAAAACCGAGAGAGGCATGACTGAGACGCTAGCGCCTAAATCACATAAAGCTTTATCAATGAACAATGCACCTAAATGACACGGGATCGATAAACTACCTGGATCTTTAAGCTTAGGTGGAGACTTATTCTGTAAAACAGCACTACACTCTTCAGTAAAAGCTACTGTCTCCACCTCACCAAAAGACCTTTTCTTAGTGAGAATATCCTTAAGAAACTTTGCATATGATGGAACTTGATAAATTAAATCAGTGAAAGGAACTGTTACCTCAAGGTTCTTGACAAGTGTCATGAACTTACCAAACTGCTGGTCCACCTTAGTTCTGTTCATCCTGCTAGGGAATGGGAGCTTTGGCACAAATGGTGGAGGAGTAACTGCAGTCTTCTCTTTGTCTTTTTTCTTTCTTTCCTCAATTTCATCTTTGTTTGCATCTTCAACAACTTTCTCTACCTTGTCTTCCTCAGAATTCTCTTTTTCTTTCTCAGTAGGAATATCATCAGTAGGCATTGGAGGAGCATCATATGTACGACCACTCCTAAGAGCATTGGCATTCACATTTTCTTTTGGCTGAGTTGATTGTGCTGGTAGAGAGCCTTGTTGCCTTGTAGATGAAGAACTAGCCATTTGAGCAATCTGAGTTTCCAACATCTTGTTATGTATCTCCATCTGGTTCATCTTTGTTTGCATTTGTAACAATATCTTCATCATATCACCTTGATTATCAGCCTGTGCATCTTGATTGGCTTGAGGAGCATAATTCTGAGGAGGTCTCTGAAATCCAGGGGGATTCATAGGTCCTTGCGGAGGCCTATACTGTTGCTGTGGAGGAGGCTGGTACGACTGCTGATATTGCTGCTGATTAGGAACATTTAAATTCTGAGCATTATTGTTCCTATATGAGAAGTTCGGATGATCTTTCCAACCAGGATTGTAAGTGTTGGAGTACGGATTGTACTTCTGCCTCTGTTGGAAAACATTTGCTTGCTCCATCTGAAAATGTTGTGAATTTTGAGCATTGTATTGGCAATCATTACCATAGTGGCCTTGGATGCCACAGACTTCACAAACAGGATTATTCATAGGAGCCATGGATGACAATGCATTGATACTCATAGGTTGAGTAGAGGGCTGAGATGTCTTCAATTAGTGGATCTCCTGAGTTAATGCAGCGAGTTGAGATGATAATAAAGAATAAGCATCCACTTCAAGTTTACCCCCTTTCTTGGTTGCTCTCGGATTACTGAAGTGATTGGCAGCCAAATTTGAAAGAAAAGCATGTGCATCATCAACTCCTTTATCAAGAAATACACCACCCGCAGCGTTATCGACCATACCTTTTGTCTCAGGATCTAGACCATTGTAGAAGCGTTTAAGCAGAAACCACTTCTCAAGACCATGGTGAGGGCATGCACGTTGATAATCCTTGAATCTATCCCAAGCATCCCGTAGAGATTCACCATAATCTTGCTTAAAACCCATCATCTTGTCGATCAAATCGTCGGTTCTGTTAGGAGGGAAGAACTCAGTTAAGAAAGCTTGAGCAATCTCATCCCACTTGGTCAAGTCAATATCGTTCAACCATTTTTGAGCTTTGTCACGAAGAGAGAAACCGAACAACATGACTTTCAACTGGTCTGGAGTGACTCCCTGATGTTTAATTGTAGAATAGAGCTGTTGAAACCGTTGCAGATGATTTGTAGGGTCTTCAGAGGCAATCCCAACAAATTGATTCTGTTGGATCATAGTGAGCAAAGCAGGCTTGATCTCGAAATTTGCCGCTTGAATCGCTGGCATAGCAAGGCCAGTAGGTACCCCACTCGGAGAGGGCTGTGAGTAGTTCTTCAAAGATTTAGGAGTGTCCGCCATTTTAATCTTTGGTTCAGATATCCTTTGATGCTTCTCTTTCCTTTGTTGATCTATGTATTGTTGACAAGTAATTCCAGAATCTGGACTAAGAAGAGTTGTATCTTCTTTCGCTTGATCTATTTTCGTTTGAGACCTGGTCTTGGGCATCAACAACTAAACAAGGAAAAGCAGTAAGATCGGTCTCAATTGGAACAAGTGTTCCAAAGAGACAAGAGAAACAATTTAAAACAATCAAACTAAAATTATAGAAACTAGGCATCTCCCCGGCAGCGCCGCCAAAAACTTGATGTGTTAAATTATGTCTAACCGCAAGCGCACGGTATCAATTGTAGTAGATACTAGCAAATACGGGTCGATTCCTCAAGGAGACAGTTTCAATTTCAATTCAACTATTATCAATTGTTTCTAGTCACAAACGATTATTTGGGGATTTTATTAACTACTAATGCAAATTTAACAAAGTTTTAAATCAATTAATTAAAGGATCTAAGGCAATTCAGGTTCACCATGTTTACACCAAACAAATCACAAAAGTAAAGATTTTCAATGGGATTAAGTAATTAAAGCAATGGTTAATCTTTCTCAAGCATTAACACTCTCAGAATATTTAATGATGTTTTCACACTCACCTTCAATTCCGCTAATTGTATGTAAGCCTCAAGTAGTAAAATCTTTCGATCTATTACTCCTATTGCAATCGATTAATCCATGATATTGCATAATTACACAAATTAAGAATTATAACATATCAATCAGAATTACTCTTTACCCATCAATCTACTAATCAAATTAAGCCCAAATCATGGTGCAAACATGGCTCCCCTTAATAACCTAGAATTAAACTACTCACTCATACTAGAAGTAAAAGCAATAAGAATAATGAAAGAAGCCATGTAAAACATATAATAATAAAACAAGAGAATAAAGAATACCTCAAACTTTGTATTAACGAAGAACAATGAAGATCCAAATTAAACGAAGTGCTTACAAAGGAAGAGATGAAGAGAGAAAAAAACAAAACCCTAGCTTCTTGTAAAAATATACGTGTCTCCCTCTTCCCACGTTCTCTCCTTCTTTTATAATAAAACTCCTTAATAAAATCTGATATCTGTCTCCTAATAAAAGTATTTTTAATATTCTAATCAATTTACAAAAAGATATCCATAATTGAATAGGATTTTCTTGTAAAATTTGTCACTTCTTTTTCTCCTATGTTTCTGGGCTCTTCCAGTTGGATTTTGCTTACTGGACCACCTCTGAATTAAAGATAATTCCACAAGCTTCACGTGGATAGTAAGATCGTCAAATTCTGACTTCTGGAACTCAAGATATGGCCCAAACAGTGCAGGCAGCCCGTGTAGCCCAATAATACGAATTTTCTCCTATTTTATCTCCAAAATAGCTCTTTTTGCTCCAAATCCTTCCAAGTCATGAATTCTTTATTTCCTACAATAAAATAATCAAATCTATTAATTAAAAATCCAAATCAATGCAAAACACAATAAATATGAGAATAAAATCATCTAAAATATATATAAAAATATACTCTATCACTTGAGGATGAAGAATTTTGGCCGAGAGTCTGAGGTTGATCTTGATGGAGATTCTATACATTTAAGTTAGCTACTCTCATTCAAGTCGTCCAGACAAGGAATCCAAAATAGGCGAGGCTGTTCAATCCCCTGATGGATTTCTTGATGCTCCTTGTCCTGTATCTCAGAATCTATATTATTAGACAAGTTCAGAATTATCAGTAGAAGTTAGACAAAAAGATGTTATATTTCATTTCCATGTATTTAATGATTTCAATTAATGAAAATACAATTTCTTGTTATCTACTTGTCTTTTGATTATTGACTGATGTATAAATTATCAGTATGCAAATATTAAAACTTGCTAGCATAGACTTAACACATCACAGAATTAGATTACTACACAAAGTAAACGTCAGGATCTGTAACAATTTTCACAATCCTGATACTGAAACAATACTGATGACGTCAGCATCCTGATAACAATTCTAATCCTTATGATTATTAACAAGTCTATCATACTGAAATTTATCAAGGTAAAGTGTTATAGCTAAAGCATTTAACAATCAAATATAGATACTGACAAGAATATCAAGTCTATAAGCTAAAAACAACATACCTTGCTACTTTTGCAGATGTTAAAGATCTAGAAATTTAACATTCCTAACTCACTTACTAATCTACTGAATGTAGTCTCATCAAGCGATTTAGTTAGAATATCTGCAAGTTGTTTGTCGGTAGGAACAAAATGAAGTTCCACATTACCATTCTCAATATGTTCTCCAATAAAATGATACCTGACATCAATGTGCTTAGTCCTTAATTGAATGTTGAACTGGATTTTCTGCAATTTTAATAGCACTAGTATTATCACAAAACATAGGAATATTACTAAGTTTCATACCATAATCCATCAACTGATTTCTTATCCAAAGGAGCGTGCATAACAACTGCCTGCTGCTATGTACTCAGCTTCTGCAGTTGAGGTTGAAACAGATTGTTGTTTCTTGCTTGCCCAAGAAATCAATCTATTTCCCAAGAATTGACATGTACCTGTAGTGCTTTTCCTGTCTATCTTACACCCTGCATAATCAGAGTCTGAATAACCAATTAGGAAGAAATCAGATTCTCTAGGGTACCACAAACCAAGATTTGGAGTTCCTTTGAGATATTTAAAAATTCTTTTCACAGCAATTAAATGAGATTCCTTAGGATCACTTTGTAATCTAGCACATAAACAGGTAGAAAACATTATATCTGGTCTACTTGCAGTTACATATAACAATGAGCCTATCATGCCTCTATAACTAGTATTATCCACACTCTTTCCCTTAGGATCAGAGTCTAGTTTAGTGGTTGTTGCCATGGGTGTTTTTGCAACTGCACAGTCTTGAAAGTCAAACATCTGGTATACCTTGAATTTTGAATGAGCTGCAAATGCAAGAAACATTCTGATTGCTTCCAATCTTGCTACAGGTGCAAAGGTCTCATCATAATCAATGCCTTCTTCCTGAGAATAACCCTTGGCCACCAGTCTTTCTTTGTTTCTTACAATCATACCAGATTCATCTAGCTTGTTTCTGAAAACCCATCTTGCACCAACAATAGATCTATCTTTAGGTCTTGGTACCAGTTTCCAGACTTTGTTTCTCTCAAACTCATTTAACTCTTCCTGCATTGCAATTACCCAATCAGGATCCTGTAAGGCTTCTTCAACCTTCTTAGGTTCATTCTTTGAGAGAAAGCAACTATACAAGCATTCATTTTGAATTGATCTTCTAGTTCGAACACCACTATTTGGATCACCAATAATCAAATCTTCAGTATGATCCTTTGTCCATTTTCTAACAGGTGGTAGATTGACTCTGCTAGTCTCTCCCCCTAAGTTAGTGGTATCTCTTGTAGAAGAATTCTCTCTGCCTTCAATAACTCCTCTTTGATCAATAGAATCAGTAGATTCTATATTGCTGCTAGTTACTGATCTTTCCTCAGTAGACTCTGAAAGATCAGTTCCTGATGGAGTAGACTCTGAATAACTAGTCTGCTCCTGATGATCACTGTGTTCTCTTTGATTTATTTGCTCCCCCTCAACAGTAGCATTCCTTTGAGAAGCAATAAAAATTTCTTCTGGAGAACCTTCATCATCACTGGAGAGTATCTCAGAATTCTTCAGATTTTCAAATTCCAATTTGTCATGGCTTTCATCAGTTTGTAGAATTCCAAATTTCTTATCATCAAATGCAACATGAATTGATTCCATAACAATGTGAGTTCTGAGATTATAAACTTTGAAGGCCTTAGATGCTGAATATCCTAGAAAAATTGCTTCATCCGATTTGGCTTCAAATTTTCCAAGTTGTTCTGGATGAACTTTTAGGACATAGCATTTGCATCCAAAGATGTGAAAATATTTCACACTTGGTTTCCTTCCTTTGATCATCTCATAGGGAGTTTTTCCATGACTATTTACCAAGGTACAGTTTTGAGTGAAACATGCAGTGTTAATAGCTTCTGCCCAAAAATAGGTTGGAAGTTTTGCATCTGCAAGCATGGTTCTTGCTGCCTCTATGAGAGTCATGTTCTTTCTTTCCACTACACCATTCTGCTGAGGTGTACCAGGTGTAGAAAACTGTTGAGTGATTCCATTGTCTGCACAATACTCCTCCATTGTAGAATTCTTGAATTCTATACCATTGTCACTCCTAAGTACTTTGACTTTGTACTCAGAGTTATTCTGAATATTCTTGACAAGTTCAATGATTTGATGAGGAGCTTCATCCTTCTTGTGTAGAAAGAAAACCCATGTGAACCTTGTGAAATCATCCACTATCATTAGAGCATATCTTTTCTTGCTGATAGACATAATGTTTACTGGACCAAACAGATCAAGATGTAGCATGTGAAATGGTTCAGTAATTGAATTCTCAGTCTTGCTCTTGAAAGTGGTTCTTCTTTGCTTTCCAAGCTGACATGCATCACAAAGTCCATCTTGCACATAATTTTCCTGAGGTAGGCCTCTCACCAAATTGTGCTTAACAAGTTGATTAAGCTTCTTGAAGTTGAGATGTGAGAGCTTCTTGTGCCAATTCCAGCTTTCGTTACTTGTTGCTTTACTGTAGAGACATCTAACAATTCCTTTAGATGTATCACTTAAGCTGGCTTCATATATGTTACCATGTCTTTGACCAGTTAGTACAATGTCTCCATTCTGCATATTCAAGATTTTGCATCCTTCTCTGTCAAAGATTGATTTGTAACCTTTATCACCCAGTTGACTTATGCTTAAAAGAGTATGTTTCAAGCCTTCAACCAGTGCTACATTTTCTATGATGACATTCCCCAAAACAATTGAGCCATATCCCAGAGTTTCTCCTTTGTTGCCATCTCCAAAAGATATTACTGGGCCAGCTTTCCTATCAAACTTTGTAAGCAGGGACTTCTTTCTAGTCATATGTCCAGAGCATCCACTGTCCAAGATAATTGAATGCTTCTTTCCTGTGCCCTGCAAACAAAAAGTAACTAGTTAGAATTTTTTAGGACCCAACTTTGATTGGATCCTTTCTTACTAGATTTAGGAACAACAGGCTTTGAGAATTTTGCCTTTACTTTACCTGTTGTAGAGTCAACTTTAGACTCTGATTTCACAAACTGTTTGTGACTAGGAGTTTCAGATTTCAAAAAATAATAGTCATAATACAGTTCATGATATTCTCTACACATGTAAATGGAATGAAGTAAACTACCACAATGATAACAAGTTTTTTGTGGTTGGTATTGAATTTTCTGAGTCTTGGGGAATCTGGACTCAGTTTTCCAAGAAGGTTTTTGATTGTAGTCTAGGGCCAAATGATTATGATTTCCACACTTATAGCATTTTTTCCTAGGTGCATCAGGTACATTCTTGTAATTATTCTCTTTGTTAATACCTTCCTTTCCATTCCTATTTATCTTGATCTTGCTAGACTCTGAAAGACCATCTAATCTCTGTTTCAACTGAGACAGAAACCCTATGTTTACATTCTTAGGTTTCTCTAACACTTTCTCATCTGAATTACTATTGTTAATCCTTTTGTGTACAACAGGGGTACCTTTTGAATCAACAAATTTAACATGATTAGGTTCAGAAACAATTTTCTTACCTTCAGATTTAGATGTGCTAGCTTCTACTTTACTATCATCATTGACAATAACTACTTTTTCTTCTTGTCTAGCCTTATCAAAACCTAAACCATTAACCTTACCACGAATTCCACTTTCGATGATTTCTTGTGTCTTTTTACCGGAAATGTTAATGGTCTTAATCAAATCTCTCTCTTCCTCTAGTTCTTTTCTGACATAGTCATAAGCCTCAAGAATAACACCATAATCATGCTTAGCTTTATCAGAACTTAACTTGTATTCTTCCATTTGAATTAACTCAGATTCAAGAAAATTATTTCTATCAACTAATTTATCATTCTTAACCTTAAGTTCATCTCTTTCACAAGTAAGAATTCTAAAATTAATCATAAGTTTCTTAAACTCAGCATGGATAGATCTAATTTCATCAGAATTTAAGTTATCAAATGAATCAAGAGAGTGAAGTGATACCTTAACAGAGGATGGAGAAGTTTTCTTTGGAGATCCAGGTTTATCTAAAACATTTGCCATCATTGCAATGTTGTCATAATCCAATTCATCTTCAGAATCACTGGAATCAGCCCAATCCTTCTGTGTGACCATAAGTGCATTACCCTTTACTGAATTCCTAGGCTTCTTACACTCACTAGCAAAGTGTCCAAGCTCACTGCAATTAAAGCACTTGATCTTGGCCTTATCAAGCTTGACAATTGTACTTTTGCCTTTGTCACTCTTCTTCTCCTCCTTCTTTTGAAAAGATCCTTTGCTAAATCTTCTCCTGTTGAATCTTCCTTTCTTGAAGGCTTTAGCAAACATAGCAAAGAGTTCCTGCATCTCAGATTCAGAATCATTGTTGTCAGAGTCCATATCAGTAGTCTCTGACTCAGAACTTTCTTTGCTTTTCTTCTTCCTTGAGTTCTTTACAGCAATCTCTTCATGCTGTTCCTCCGGAAGCTTCTTTAATTCAGATTGAGCAGTAAGTGCTACAGTTTTCATCTTTCCTTCACTCCTGCTCTTCTTCTGCTGCTTGTCAAGTTCATAAGCTCTCAATTTTCCATATACTTCCTCTAATAATATTTCATCCAGATCATTAGCTTCCTCAATTGCAGATATCTTCTCATTGTAGAAATCAGGCAAAGCTTTCATGAACTTTGTATTCATATCCTCCAAGTCATAATATTTACCATGCATGGCCATCTCATTGAAGAGTTTTGTAAACCTATCAAAGGTATCAGTAAGTGACTCACCAGACTTGGATTCAAAGTACTGTCCTTTGTATAAGTAGTGTCCTCATATTCTTCCTGACAGGCTTAGTTCCTTCACAGTGAACCTTAAGATTGTCCTATATATCCTTAGCAGTTCTACAAGAGAGAACATAGTTAGTGAGAACAGAATCAAGACTGTTGAATAATATGTTTCTCACTTTAGCATCTTTAAGAACATTCTCCTTGTCCTTATCTGACCACTAAAATTTTGGCTTCTCTGCTGTATGTTCTGGAACAACCACACCATCAACAGTTGCTTGTCCAACGATCTTTGTTGGAACAAAAGGTCAATCTCTGATTCTGTCAAGATAATCAGGATCTGTTGCTTCCAGATGATGCAACATCTTTACTTCCCATAGAGTATATTCGTTTCTCTTGAGCATAGGAATCTTAGTATTCCCATCCTTGTAACCAGACATGATTGCAGATCTTTATGATTATTCGAAATCAACCTGCTCTAATACCAATTGTTAACTCGAATAACTTGTAGAGGGGGGGGGGGGGGTTAAATACAAGTTATATAATCGTGTCTGATTTTTGCTTGGTTATATGAACAAGAATAAACGAATGAATCAAACTCTGTTTGTATTAATAAGATCAAATACAAACTCTACCAAAGGTGTACAAATACCTTTAGCAGCTGCTGACAATACAAATCTCTCTGTTTGTTTTGAACTTTCGAATACAAACCTTATACAGAGCTACGCACACGAACTTACAACTCACACTTGTTCGACTCTTTTTACAATGATATAGAGAGAGTATTTATAATGCTTCCTATCAACTAATTACAGAAAGATAATCTATACATGACAATGTTCTGCCGTCCAGTTGATAGTTTCCATCAATAGAAAATTCCTTCCTTCATAATATCTTCTTGCTTGTTCTTCAAATAATGATCTTGTTTTATAGCACTTGCCAGTTTCTGTAGCATCCATAATGACATCATCAGTAACACGACTGATATCAAGATTCCATCTTGCATCAGGATCTAACCATCCTATCAGTACTTGATCAGTATTTGACTTGACATATCAGGATTCGATCTCAGTTCCTGACATGTAGTACTTGATGCACTGTTCATTCCTGACTAAACTTTACAGATAACTGTCTAACACATATTTCCTATACAAAGTGATAAATCCTTTATAATTAAGATCAGGATATACAAGAAGTATAAGTAAAATTCTATTCTTAACATCACAACTCATGAATTATTCCTAACACAGCCCATAGATTTCATCAATCTCAGTATCAGTAAGATCATAATTATCTCTTATGGTGGTTGTTTTCACATCCCACTTTTCAGGTAGAGAAAGAAGAAACTTGAGATTTGAGTCTTCTAGATCATACTATTTGTTTACCAATGACAAATCATTGAGCAGTTTACAGAATATGTCAAATGTTTCTGTCATGGTCTCTTCAGATTTAGCCTCAAAGTGCACATACTCCTGTGTGAGTATGTTTCTTCTATTTTTCTTGATAGCAGCAGTTCCTTGACATCTAACCTCAAGGGCATCCCAGATCTCTTTTGCAGTGGTGCAATTAATCACTTTATTAGACATAACATTGTCTAAGGCACTATGAAGTAAATGCCTAACTTTTGCATCCTTAGCAATAGATGAAAGATCTTCAGGTGTCATATCTTTCTTCTCCTTTGGGACTGTTTTGGCCTCTTGTCCAGCAGTAGCAACATATAACTTAGTAGGTTTATGAGGACCTTCATAAATCCTGTCAAGATATTCTGGATCTGTAGCCTCCAGAAACATAGTCATCTTAACCTTCCAAATTGCATATTCTACTCGCCTAAGAATACGAACCCTAATAGTTTCATAACGACTCACAGTAATAGGAGCCTTCTCAGAACCTGTTGGAGGAGGAATCTCTGCCATTGATTATCTTTGTGTTTGGATCTTAAACTATATTAAAGTAACAGATTGGCTCTGATACCACTTGTTAGGCCGAATACAAAAATATAATCAAGCTTTGTATGAGAGATTAACAAGAACACACGTTAAACAATTAAAAATTGTTTGGAATTAATAATTCCTCTCTCAGTGATGTAAATATCACAAAGAGCTGCTTAGGTTACGATGAATGATAACTTCGTTGTTCGATACCCTTCTAGGGTTAACCTAACTGTATTTATAAAACATACAGCTACGGTACAATCATAAATTGATACTCCTACAATTAAGCTATACAATTGATATCAATTACGATTGCTACACGTCTTCTAAGTCAACTCAATCTCTTTGATAGCTATCCAATCTTCAAAGATATTGCTTCCATATTTATCTTCAATTAATCTTCAATCACTGTTGACTTGTAGACGCTTCCACTGAACAGAGTTTAACAAACTCTGTTGCGATTCCATTCAATCAGCGTTTGCGCTTCCATTCGTCAGTGTTTATCCAACTCTGACTGCTTCTAGCTAAACTCTAATTCTTCACTGTAACACTTAAACACTGATTAATACTTACATCAATTATATCTAACAGTTAGAAAATGTAATAGGTGAAAAAGATAATTGATTAGTTATTATTTAGGAAAAGTGTTGAATAATTAAATAAGGTAAGTACCGTACTATAAAAAAAATAGGTATCAAAACTTTTAATGTTTCATCTCTTATTAGATAGTGTAGATATTAAACAGGAAATTAATATCCCAAAGTAAAAAAAAACCCTATTCTCACTAAAAACCGCCCCCTTCCTTGTGTTTTTTCTGAAGCTAATCGAGGGGTTTCTACTTGATTTTCTCCGGTGGAAAGCCCCAATCTTTTAATTTTCTTTCATCTTTCGTTGATTTCCTTTCAATAAAACCCAATTTTTGGGTGTTTGTGTGTCTCTCCTTTTGGAGTGTCTGTTTTGTCTCTCCTTTTGGGTGTTTTGTTATGCTCTTAATTAGTTATGTTTGGGTTTGTTTGGTGTTGATCTATTGAAAATGATTTTGTTGATGTTTTTGGGGATCTGGAGAGCCTACATCGAAGATGGGGTGGTGACGAATATTGCAAGAGCTTACCTTTCACAACCAAAGATTGTTCATCCTTTGGGGATTTCCACTTTCGGCATGTCTATAGCTAGTATCCGTCATGTAGATAGCTGGGGTGCCGTTCCTCTAACCTCAGTTTATTCAATTGGGGCTTCTGAATATTGGGCTAATAACAGTTGTTATGTGATAAGGTCAATTGTGATGCTGTTGCTTACGGGAAAATTGGTGCAGTTTGGATCGCTTGAGATAGGGGTGTGCATTCGGTTCGGTTAACCGAAAACCGTACTGAATAACCAAAATTATTTCGGTTCGGTTAACCATATTTTAAGTTTCGATTCGGTTTCCGGTAGAAAAAATTCTGAAATTTCGGTTTTCGGTTACTCGGTTTTTAACCGCGGTTAACCGAAAAACCGAATTATCTATAATATTTCAAAAATATTAATATTATTAACAGAAAATTATATTATCAATTTATCACTTAGTTATTCAGTTTATTACCCCGATTCCAGGAACTGAAATTTGGTATGGTTCATAGCCTATGTTGTTCTGCCTTGTTCTGCTGGATAAAAAATATAGTTTCATGTTGTTTGTGCTTGAATTTCTAAGAAATGTAACAACTACTTATGCCTTCTCTGTTATCCCTCAGTGGAAAGTATTTCTAATTGTAAGAAAATTTGATATCTTAATTTTGGAGTCTTTAACTTTCTGCGATTTACTAGCAAGTAAAACTGATATCTTAGTTCATCTATTTAACAAAGATCTGAGACTGATTGCTTAACAACCAGAAGAAGATATGCATTAGTTGATCAGGTTGTTCAATTTATCTTTTAAATTGGTAAAAGTATGCATAGTTGCATGAGGATGAGGTATTTCTGTTATTTCCCAGTTAAACACCACAAGATTGTAGAAGGGGGGTTGTTAGGTCCGGAATAACGTAGAAGGGGTTGAATATGTTATTTAAAAATTATTTCGATTTTTGATGTGGATATGAGATCAAAAATACTGAATCGAAATAACATAACTATTTGGAAAATATCTTTTAATAGATAAAACCCGGAGGTTTGTTACACAATCTAATCCTATGGATCAGCTACAAAATCAAACACTCCTAGGATAGTTTAGGCACGAAGACCTTCTACCCGACACTTCCTGAAAGCGGGCTAAGCCGACTTTCCTACTAGATGGACTATCTAGCAGCCTACACAGAGAAGATATAAGAGAGAGAAGAGAGAGTTGTGTGTTGAGGTGTATTTTGAAATGAAATACAATAGGCCTATTTATAGATTTTCTAGAAAATCACTATGCTGCATAGTACCCCAAAATTACGTACGGGATGACGATTCAGCAGCCGGCTTTCTTGTTTTTCAATCTTCAAACCTTCTGATTACAAAATTCAACAACAGCTTTCTGACAAAAACTTTGAATTTTATATTTGTGTGGGCCCCACCGGATTGAATAGTACTTTTGGGTACTATTCATGAATAGTAATTTCGGTTACCATTCATATGAATAGTACTATTCATATGAATATTGATTTCGGTTACTATTCATGTGAATAATGATTTCGGTTACTATTTATATGAATAGTGATTTTGGATACTATTCATTTTCCTCTTAATTTGACATCCTTAAATATGCAGCTTCCAAAATGGAGGATATCAATACTGCTCTAAACTCAATCATACCTCTTAACAGTTTTTCTAAGTTAGATACTTCGATTCCTTTGTGAAGTGTTGACGCCTAGTGCAACTGGTCTGGTTCACAGACGACTAACATTTACTTATGGTCTTTGTATCATGTCTTTAAGACCACTGTAATATTTTGGCCCTTCAACTGAATCATCTATACATCTTATTCTGTCACTGAGGCTTGATCATGTTAATGAACTTCTTTCAGTGACTTGATCCTTGTTGGAGCCTGTTCTTCAACTTTCACGATCCCTGTATAGAGTTAATATTTTTTATCTTTTATCCTAGTTGAGTTATATATTTCCTCTATTATATATTACATTACATTATGCTTTACAATCTCCCCTATTTGATTGTTAGGGTTTGACCAACAAATACCTAGAGGATAACTCAACTGATACAAATAAAATACAAAGATAAATACACTATATATCCAGATATCTAAAATTTGAGCAAGTGCAAGTCAATTGTTCCTCTAGACTAAACATATCTTCAAGTTTTCCTTGCTTCCTTTCCATATAGCACTAATACTCCCATTAGCTTTTCCTTTCCCAAAATAAAGTTAATTCCGTGTCAACAACCTTTTCCTTGCCCTTACGCCTAGTAGATTTTTCTTTATCATCCAACTTCTCCCCCTCAGTTGGGTTATCCTCCAGAGTAGTAGGATGTGGAGTTGGTAAATTAGACGAAGATGACTTTACCAAGGAATGAATTGCATGACTAAACTGGGATGCCATGGAACTTAATTGAACCTGGAATGCATCATGTTGAATAAGTTGCAAAATTTTGATTTCTGCAATGGACTTACAGATATTTTGCAACTCTTTCTCCATTGTTTGGACCCGTGTAAGGAGTCTGCTGTATTCCTTTCTGGTTACAGGTGCATGTTGTTGAGTAGGTTGCTCACTCGTGCGTTCTGCAGATGTTTCACTCAACACTCTATATTCACTCGGTTTAGTGGTTTGGGATACACTTACATGTTCTGTTTGTGTTTCCCTCAACTCTCCTCCAGAGCTTCCACCGATATGTGTACCTGCAAATGAAATCATCCTAGCCCCTTTTTCAGAGGTCACAGATGGTGTAATGAAATTTCGTGAGCTTTCATCCTCGCGTGAAGTGAGTTGCCGACCACTGGTATAGAGTGGTAAATCTCGAAAGAGATCCAGAGATTTTCCCACTGGGAGGTTAAACTTGAATCGATTAAATGGCACAAAATCCAAGTTTCCCTCGTATGTCCGTGAAGACACTTGGTTCATAAAAGAACCACCCACCGATGGATCTTTCCGTAAAATGGAAGATTCACGAGCAGTTATTGAGGTAGGTAATTATACCTCGGATGCCTGTGAAGGCATTTGATCTTTAGAAAGATCATCAACCACTCGTATGTTCCGTGAAATGCAACTCAAGATAGTTGCTCCCGTCAATTCAACCTCATTTACATTTGCACTCATTGGATTAGAAAGAATTGTTTCACTAACAGTTGCCGTTACCTCAGGTTCATTGGGTTTACTCCGTTTATAATGAGGTAGAGCGGCCGATGTAACTAACTCCTTATGTGGTGCTGCTGAGGCACTATCTCCCTCAATAATGTGGATGACTCATCGTTTAAGTGAAATTGAGGTATAGGAGTTTTTTGTGTTTGTGTTTACATTTGTAGAATGGGCTCTTCGACCTGTGTTAGAGTCGATGGGATTTTCTGCTCTTGGTCGGGTAAGATGGCCACTAGGGGCTGTAGAAACTGTATTTCCTGTGACACAATAGGGAATACAGAGGTTGGAATGGCAGGGATTGAAATATTACCTTGTCGTATACCTGCTCTCACTGGTCTTGGTAACAACGGAAGTGGGACAGTCTTTAGATATTCAGTTAGGACTATAGGTACATCCGTATATTTCTTTTTACTTATGTAATTAATTACATTCGTCTTCATGGAAGAACATTCAACGTTCTAACCATTTTCCAAGCGTACCCTGTCTTCATCATTCAAAAAATCATTTAATATTAGCGGTAGAAACCTTGGATATAGACATTTGACATTTTGAGTCTGAACATCTCTTGTTCCCAAGTGTTTCATCTTTAAAATGATTTGAACAAGCACTACTTTTCCAAAATTAATCCTCAAATTATTGGCGAAATCATACCCTATTTTTTGAATAAATTCTGGTATTCGATCTTGATTTGTTCTATCTGAGGAAAAAACATGGTTAAGAGTGTGAAAGAAGAAATTCCAATACTGTGTTAGAACATTCTAGAAAGAGTACCAGTATTGAAATTGCCATCTTGGTACCTCATAAAATGAAAGAACATTTCAATCTGTTCAGGTGTAGGATCAGAAATGAGATTTTCCATAGGAAAATGGAGAATTCGATTAACATCTCGTTCAGTGACCCTAATCGACCTACCAAACAGTCGATATGTGATTGCACACCCGTCCTGTCCAGAAGTGTTAACTGCACTGCAATATAGTTCACGCAATGCATCATGGTTAAGCTGCACTTGTGTAACCAAAGCATAGCGAATTAATGAATGTTCATTCAGAAATTGTGTCCAAGCCCGAAATTGCTCATCCTGAATGGTTTCGATTTGTTGAATGGAAACAGGATTAACTTTAGCAATTAAAAAGCTTCCCTACAATGCCATTTTCAAAACTTTGAGGAAACTCAAAAACAAGGGTTAGTTTTTATAAAGGATGATGTATAAAGCAAGAATATGAAATCCGATCTAAAAACCACCAGCTAGATTGAGAGATCTTTCTGATCAAAGCTCGAAATATTCAGCAATTGTGTGTATATGCTCTGTATATCTGAAAAATGATGATGTTAAACACAAACAAAAACTCATCATTTATAAGGTTTAAGTAATAGTAGGTTAGGTGTAATAGTGACAGGTTATGTTTGAAAAATAACACCGCTCAATAATTTCTCACCTAACTACATAATTAGCCGAAAAAACATCTTATCACCGAAACCTGTCGACCGAAAAAACATCTTATCGCTGAAACCTATCAGCCTATACACATACACATATTTAATACTTCTAATTATTATGGATTTAAAAATAATCACACAGTAAATCAAAAATTAATCCACAATAGGCAGATAAACTCACAATTAAATAGACATAAAATTAACAAAATATCATTAATTGATATATGTCAATAAAATATTTATTTAATTATGCTACAATTAACACAATTATTTACTAACTAATTACCATAAAATATAGCATTTATAAGCATGGTAATTAATATAGAGATAACTATAAAAAGAGGACTGAATGCAAAACAAATTCACAAGTCCTAAACATATGGACATTTAAAATACATGTGAACTTATGTGCTTAGTCCTGGTATGTTGAACTGGATTGTTGGCAATGGCAATGGCACTCGTGTTGTCACATAGAATTGGAATTTTTGTCCAACATGAGTCCATAGTCCTGAAGTTGATTTCTCATCCACAGGATCTGAGCACAACAACTACCTGCCGCAATGTATTCTGCTTCGGCTATCGATGTAGATACTGAGTGTTGCTTCTTGCTGTACCAAGATACCAACCTCCTTCCTAGAAATTGATAGCTTCCAGAAGTACTTTTCCGATCAATCTTACAACCCGCGAAGTCAGAATCTGTATAGCCAACTAGGTCAAAACCTGTTCCTTTAGGATACCAAATCCCAAGATTGGGGGTCCCTTAAAGTATCTGAAAATACGTTTAACAGCTATAAGATGTGACTCTTTAGGGTTAACTTGGAATATAGCACGTAAACAAGTTGCGAACATAAAATCTAGTCTACTAGCAGTTAAGTACAAGAGAGAGCCGATCATACCTCGATACTTTGTGATGTCAACTAACTTACCAGATTTGTCTTGATCAAGCTTGACTGCAGTTGGCATCGGGGTCTTGGCAGTAGCTACTTCTTCCATCCCATACATCTTCAGAAGATCCTTTATGTATTTTGACTGGCAGATGAAAATACCATCAGGCTTCTGAACAACTTGAAGTCCAAGGAAGAAGGACAACTCACCCATCATGCTCATCTCGTACTTACTCTGCATTAGCTTAGCAAATCTCTTGCATAGCAAATCATTAGTAGACCGAAATGTTATATCATCCACATATACTTGCACCAAAATTATATCATTTTTATGCTTTTTATGAAAGAGAGTTTTATCGATGATACCTCTTGTAAATCCATTTTCAAGTAAGAACTTGGAGAGAGTATCATACCATGTTCGAGGGGCTTGCTTGAGACCATAGAGAGATTTGAAGAGAAAGTACACAAAACCTTCAAATTCCTTGTCTTCGAACCCAGGGGGTTGTTCAACATAGACTTCTTCTTCTAGATCTCTGTTAAAAAATGCAGTCTTCACATCCATCTGAAAAACCGTAAAGTTGGAGTGTGCAGCAAATGCTAAGAACATCCCGATTGCTTCAAGCCTTGCAACTGGAGCATAGGTTTCATCATAATCAATTCCCTCTTCTTGAGAGTAACCCTTTGCTACCAATAGAGCCTTGTTCCTCGTAACAATACCATTTTCATCCAGTTTATTTCTAAACACCCATCTAGTGCCAATTACAGATTTATCATTTGGTCTTGGCACCAGCTTCCAAACTTTTTGCCTTTCGAACTGATTGAGTTCTTCCTGCATTGCAGTTACCCAATCTGGATCATCAAGAGCTTCAGTAACCTTTTTAGGTTCAATTTGAGATAAAAATCCTGCAAAATTGTATTCATTCTGTGTTGCTCTTCTAGTCTGTACACCCTTGTCCGATTCACCAATGATCTGTTCAAAGGGATGCGCTCTACTCCATACCCTTTGTCTCGGCAGATTTGATCTTGATGATTCCCCAAGTTCATAATTGTGTTGAGTGTGATGACTAGTAGATCCAAAATCATTGTTTGCTCCCCCTGAGCTGTTGCTTTCAGATTTTGATGAATCAGAGTTTAATGAATTAGCAGATGCATTCTTTGATGTTTCTTCACTTGATTGGGGTTCATTTTCATCGTTCACTTTCTCCCCCTCAACATGTGCTGCTGTCTGATCTACTGGTATATATTGAACAATAGAGTCTGAAAGGATATCAGAATTTTGTAGATCAGCATTTATTTCTTCATTCTCAAATCTCAGCTGGTCATGTTCATCAAAATCTTCAAGTCCTATTATCTTCTTATCATCAAAAGACACATGGATAGATTCCATGACCACTTTTGTTCTCAGATTGTAGACTCTGAATGCTTTTGTGGATAGTGGGTATCCAACAAAGATTCCTTCTTCAGCGTTTAAATCAAATTTGGAAAGTTGTTCTGGATGAGTCTTAAGAACAAAACATTTACATCCAAACACATGAAAGTACTTCAGGTTCGGCTTCTTATTTTTCACCATCTCATATGGTGTTTTACCATGCTTGTTTATGAGTGTAGCATTCTGTGTGAAACAAGCAGCTTGCACAGCTTCAGCCCAGAAGTATGTTGGCAGCTTTGCTTTATCAAGCATGGTCCTTGCAGCCTCTATGAGAGTCCTGTTTTTTCTCTCTACTACTCCATTTTGTTATGGAGTTCCAGGTGCAGAGAATTCTTGCTTTATTCCATTTTCTTTACAAAACTCTTCCATGGCTATATTCTTGAACTCAGTGCCATTATCACTCCTTATGATTTTCACTGTATGCTTAGATCCTTTGTCTAGTTGTCTGACATGCTCTGTTAAGATTGATGCAGTTTCTTCTTTTTTGTGCATGAAATACACCCATGTATATCTGGTGTATTCATCAACAATAACCAAAGCATATTTTTTCTTTCCAATAGACATTATATTTACTGGACCAAAGGCTCAAGAATTGAGGATTCAGTCTTACTTTTGAATGAAGTTTTCCTTTGTTTTGCCTTCTTACATGAGTCACATAGGCCATCTGGAGTAAAAATTGATTTGGGCAATTCTCTCACAAGATCTTTCTTCACTAGCTCATTAATGCTGTTGAAATTCAGATGAGAAAGTCTCTTGTGCCAGTTCCAGCTTTCTTCAATTGATGCTCTACTCAGTAGACAGATTGTAGAGCCTTGCGAGTTTGTTGAAAGCTTGGCTTCATAAATGTTACCATGCTTGTATCCCTTCAGAACAACTTTGCCTGTAGATTTGCTTATAACTTCACAGTGTTCTTCATAGAAATCCACATGATAACCTCTGTCACAAATTTGACTCACACTTAGCAGATTATGTTTGAGTCCTGAGACTAGAGCTACAGTTTCAATGATGACATTCCCAAGATTGATATTGCCATATCCCAGAGTCCTTCCTATGTTTCCATCTCCATAAAAAACACTTGGGCCAGCTTTCTTCACAAATTCTGATAGCAGAGCTTTATTTCCAGTCATGTGTCCTGAGCATCCACTGTCCAGAATAAGGATATTTTTCCTGTTACCCTGCAATCACAAAAACCACTAATGATTAGTTTCAAGGACCCAGACTTGCTTGGATACTTTGGCCTTATTAAGTTTGTTAGCTTTTGCAGTAGAAGTCTTATCAGAGTTTGTGCTAACATTCTTTAATTTTATCAGAATTTATACATGTAGAATTATTCTTGAATTTATTCAAAGAGGGTTTAAGTTCATAATAATCATAATACAAATTATGATACTCCTTTCATGTATAAATAGAATGCCAAATACTGCCACAGTGAAAACAAGGATTCTATGTCTTAAACCTAACTGAACCACTCTTAACTCCTGACTTAGGAGGTATAGAGTTTATGTTTTTATTCTTCCTGCAAAAAGTAGCAAGATGGTTAGGATTTCCACAGTTGTGACATTTCTTCCTTGGAGCATTGGGAATAGGCATATAGTTATTGCTTTTATTATTGACTACCTTTCCATTTCTGTTTATCCTAGGTTCTTTTACATTGTTCACTCCTTTTATCTCCTTCAGCTTGTGTTTAAGCTGTTTCTGAGACATTAAGTCAACATTTACTGATTTGACTTCATCCTGTTTTGGTTTGTCAGATTTTGGTACAAACCTCACAGGATTAATTTTGGGCTTTGCAGCCCTTTCAGTAAATACAGGTTTAGAGGTCTCAGCTTCTAGGTTGGCATTTTTCTTTTTATCAATGTAACCTAGACCTTCTTTCCAACAATCATTCTCTATGATAATCTGAGTAGTTTTACCAGAGTTAGTCCAAGTTTTAATAATGTTTCTTTCTTTAGCAAGTTCAGATTCAAGATAAGCATGCTTTTTCAATAATTAAGTTTTAACAATAATAGCATCATCTCTATCTTTCTGAATTTTTAACATCTGAACTAATTCTATTCTAGATAGCCATTTCTCTTTCTAAGGTCTAGACTTTCAGATTTTATTCTTTCATTTTCTAAAGTCTGATCTCTATAGCTTATAACATGCAAGTTTTTAAGAAAGATTCTTAACTCAGATATATCAGTAGTATCAAAAGCTAGAGTAGAATGAGGTACCTTGGTCTTAGTAGCTTCAGAGATACTATCAGCATTTGCCATCAAGGCATAGTTCACCTCATCTTTAGAGTCTGAAGTGTCAGCCCAGTCCTTATTCTTTGTGATGTAAGCTTGACCTTTATCAGCTTTGGCTTTCTTGCACTCAGGTGCAAAATGTCTCTCACCACAATTATAGCATTTGATCTTGGACTTGTCAACTTTCCCAGACCTGCCTTCCTTTCCCTCAGCGTTTCTGAAATTCTTCTTTTTGGAATTTGAATCTCTTCGTGTTTTCTCTGTCATGATTGTATAGCTTTTTGGATCTTAACTGTTGTATAATAACAGAGTGGCTCTGATGCCAATTGTTAGGTCCGGAATAACGTAGAAGGGGGTTGAATACGTTATTTAAAAAATAATTCAATTTTTGATGTGGATATGAGATCAAAAATACTGAATCGAAATAACACAACTGTTTGGGAAATATCTTTTAATAGATAAAACCCGGTGGTTTGTTACACAATCTAATCCTATGGATCAACTACAAAATCAAACACTCCTAGGATAGTTTAGGCACGAGGACCTTCTACCCGACACTTCCTGAAAGCGGGCTAAGGTGACTTTCCTACTAGATGGACTGTCTAGCAGCTTACACAGAGAAGATATAAGAGAGAGTTGTGTGTTGAGGTGTATTTTGAAATGAAATACAATAGGCCTATTTATAGATTTTCTAGAAAATCACTGTGCTGCATAGTACCCCAAAATTACGTACGGGATGACGATTCAGCAGCCGCCTTTTCTTGTTTTTCAATCTTCAAACCTTCTGATTACAAAATTCAACAACAGCTCTCTGACAAAAACTTAGAATTTTATATTTGTGTGGGCCCCACCTGATTGAATAGTACTTTTGGGGACTATTCATGAATATTAATTTCGGTTACCATTCATATGAATAGTACTATTCATATGAATATTGATTTCAGTTACTATTCATGTGAATAGTGATTTCGGTTACTATTCATATGAATAGTGATTTTGGATACTATTCATTTTCCTCTTAATTTGACATCCTTAAATATGCAGCTTCCAAAATGGAGGATATCAATACTGCTCTAAACTCAATCATACCTCTTAACAGTTTTTCTGAGTTAGATACTTTGTGACAGCCCCAAATCCGGGGTCATGAATCCGGGCCATCACGGACCAATTTCCATTCAATATCAATATCTCTTGGGTCTTTTTTTTTTTTTTAAATTAATACTTATGCAATTGACCCCGCAATAATACACACAAACACACACACACCAGTCATATGCTCAGAGAACAACATTCATCGTACTAAAAGTTTAGAGTTAACAGTTATTACAACCCAGGCTCACACTTAAATACATTGCTGAATAATACTTCGACATGAAGCATTTCAACAATTAAAAGTTTATTACATGCTTGCACACTTAATCATACATAAGGCTACCAAGACCCGTTTGTGTCTACGCTACCTCAGGAATCGATGCCAGCGCGCTCTCATAAGGTCGCCTTCCCCCTACCCTTTTGCGGGGTGTTCTGCGTAGTATCGGCATACCTAGCTGTTATATAAATAAGTAGCAAGAGTGAGCTAAAATAGCTCAGCAAGATAATTTCTATCTGCTAGCATCAAAGGAAAATAAATCATCATATATATATATATATTAACAAAAAATTTCAGTTATTATGGAAGGAAACTTTATTTTCGTTCAAGACATATACTTTTCAATTATCTTTGTACGAAAAGAAATATATAATATTATAATCTCAGTCTCTCTTCTAATATCATATAATATCAGTTCCTCTTCTTAATTTCTATAACAATCAAAATACCATCTCAGTGTACTCTTCCAAGATAATATGAAACCTGAACAAATCTTTCACTATCATCTTCTCATTTCCTTCTTATGCAACAATTATATAAATTAATATAAAATCAGTTTCTCTTCATCTGTAACAGTAATTCCATCTTTTCATATCATTTTTCTATTTTCAGTATAAAAATCTGAAAACCATTTTTCAATTCTTTCCTTTAAAGAAAACGTTGGGGATTTCCACTATTGCCGAATACGTAAGGACGATGATCAGTCGCCCTCCGTACCCGTCCCTTTTTACTACCGGTAGACGGAGGTAGGTTCTCCACCATCCCCCAGGAGGAAGGTTCACCACTACATCCTCCCTCGGCACTCTTGGGCCGGAATAAATATTGGATGCTGGACTGTGCCACTACCACACAGCCTCTTACGCTTACTGTTGCAATCCCCTTTTCAAATCATTTTTCCATTATCAAATACCATTTCACATTTTCCATTTCCATTCACATTTCCCTTAACATATATCATTTCCATTTCTATTTATCATCACCTTTAAAAATTATATATATCATAATACTTTGATTATGACTCAGACATCTCCTCTGTATTCAATGAAATCAAATATGCTCTTATATACATAAAGTATTCCATTTATTTTAGAAGTATTAAATAATACTCAATAATATCTATCACAACATTTAGAAAGAATATTTTTAATATAATATAATAATTCATATAACTCTAGATAATAACTGATACCATTCCTTTATATATCTCTAGATAACAAATGATACCATTCCTTTATATATCTCTTAATCATAAGGTATGTTCACTTCATGCATAATCATCTCTATGCATATTCATATCCATCTCATACTCATATCCATATCCATATTCATATCATACTCATATACCTCTCCTTTTAATATTAAAAATCAAGGAAAACAAATTCTTAACAATATAGTAACAATAGCATCACATATATATTCCATGAAATCAAGTTTCTTTGAAGATAAATAAATTCCAAGTAGGGATAGAAAAGATCTTGCCTCGGTTTCGGTATCCTGACGGTATGACTCGTGGCTCTTCCGAAGTTTCTATAAACACAAAAGGACCGTCGTTAGAATACCACATCTCTTACTCACCTCACTCTTGTCTAACAATACCCTTGAAACTTTAATATATGTTTAACGTATCACTATTACCCCAAAGGTTCAAGAACTTAACCATTTATAAACTCAATCGAAGTTTCAGGGGTTTTCACCATTTCCCCTAACGACCACACTTAACTGTAAAAATTCTCAGAAAATATGAATTTCGAATTTTACCCTAAGGCCAACTGGTAATGCCTCTTTGACTACCCTACTACCATATCCCAAAATTTTATAATTTTTAAAAATGTCTAAGTATGGTAGTTATAGCCTCAAAGGTAACACAATTACGGTTTCTCGGTTTCCGAACGTCTTTCACTAAAACTGACTTTTCTCCTAAACCGTTCATCAGATTTTAACGCAATTTATATCAAAACGATCTATGAACCAAGCTCTATCTCATCATGGTCACTTGGGAGTCTGGACAGTAAGGTACCGTACGGGTATAGGGTCCAAAAATAGGGCAGTTTCTGATTCTAACGAAAATCGGACATTATAACGGCTATATTTTCATACTTTCCAAAATCAAACTCCTCCAAATCAATCATCCACCTTATACACCATCACCTACACCATGTGGTAATCATACCAGCCATGGTTACAAGTCCATACCACCTCCATATTCAATTAATCACTTACAAACATACATATAACCATGATTTCATGCTTACTATACACTTAATCACTAAACTAACCATAATCCATCATAAACTCAAAAGGGGTGAGGATGTTTATACCTTCTTTGAAGCTTTAACACTCTTACTATAGGCTTGTAGTCCTTGAGAAGCCTTGATATAACCTTATAACACCTTAACTAACAAGAAACATCAAGAACATGTTTAGAGATTTCCGGAATTACTATACTGCAGCTGAAAGAACATGAAAAACGATCCCCTTACCTTGCTTTTCTGGAAGCATCTTGTGAACTAGGAGTTCTAGCTTATCTCATGGGCTTTCTAAAAAGCTATAGAAAGCAAAATTTGGCTGAGAAACGAAGGAGATATGTCCGTTCTAAGCCGGCTGTTACTGTTTAGCCGAATTGCATAAAATGGAAGGGGAAGAGATTTGTTCTTGGTTTTTGATGTTATCTAGTAAAAATCTTGATGATTCTAGAATTCTATAGATCCTTGGATGAAGATTATGGATAATCCTCATGTGAAATTACTATGTTGCCCTTGATTTAAATGTTAGTGGAAAGTGATGTCATGTAGCTTGCACCATAAATCTTGTTTTTGATTTCTAATTAATATGTTAATGATATTAGTAGTGCTAATGTGGTATATATATCCTTGCTATAATATTAATCTCATTTGTTTGGTTTTTCATACTCGTTCAATCGCGATTCGTTTCGAATATACCTCATTATCTAAGTGGTTTCGAAATCGTTTAAAAATCCAAATTCCTTTGGCATTCACTTGACTTAATAATCCTTTGTTTTAACTTAAATTCACTAATTCCTCAATATCTAAATCCTTTAATATTTCTATGCTCCTTATTATCAAATAAATAGAAGCTCGTTCGAACTCAAAATCCTCAAAAATCCATATTCAGGAATTTCTGAAATCCGTTATCATTTCGAGTCACTTATTTTCATAGTACATCAATAATATGGTTTCTGTTCACTCATTTTCTGTTTCCATTATAGAGTACCTACATATCTTTTCCCTAAATCCTCAAATTTTACTATTCATGGGATCACTGTAGCATTGCTAAAGTTAGGGTTATTACATACTTTGATTCCTTTGTGAAGTGTTGACGCCTAGTGCAACTGGTCTGGTTCACAGACGACTAACATTTACTCATGGTCTTTGTATCATGTCTTTAAGACCACTGTAATCTTTTGGCCCTTCAACTGAATCATCTGTACATCTTATTCTGTCAATGAGGCTTGATCAAGTTAATGAACTTCTTTCAGTGACTTGATCCTTGTTGGAGCCTGTTCTTCAACTTTCACGATCCCTGTATAGAGTTAATATTATTTATCTTTTATCCTAGTTGAGTTATATATTTCCTCTATTACATATTACATTACATTATGCTTTACAGGGGTTGAATACAATCTTGTTGAAAATTCTTTCGAATTAATGAAACAACAGATGGATCTTGATATGAACAGTTGAACAACAAAGAACAATAGAACAGAAATGAAAAACTAAAACAATGATACAACACGCTTATAAATTTCAGGTGGATTTGTCGAGTCCACCTGAGGGTTGTATTGAAGAAAATAATCTGTGTAAAAAGATACACAGCTGCTAATACAAGACTAAGTGTTTACAAGAAAACCTAATGCTTTGTGCTTTTAGCTCCGTGTTTTCTTCTCTACTTTGCCTTGCTACACTTGAAGATATATATATACCTCAAGTTTACAAACCCTACAAAATAAATAAATCTTACAAAGTCAAAGTATTCTGTGGGTTTGTTGCCACTCCTTGTCTCCATGTGATACAATTTTGTCTGGATTGTCTTGGATAGATTTGCACTAGATTTACCAGCTAAATTGTTTGTGAGAATAAGGAATGTTTCTTTTTCTTCTTCGTTTCCAATACTGGCTTCCATACCCTTTTTAAGTCTATCAACCCATGTGATCTGTCAGGCATGTCAAGTCGCTATCAACCTCTAATTTCAAGACATTATTGGTTGGAGCGTTTTATCCATTGAAGCAGACATCGATCGATAGGTTGGCTGTTGTTTGTTGGAGTGTCATAACTGTTGACATAGAAGCTTCATCGGTTGAATCACCACTTCACTTATACAGAATTACATAGCATAGTTTATATACAATTAGCTACCCTATTCTACATATCCATTGATAGTCAACTTTACTTAGGAATTCTAGCAACTATGACAGTAACAAACAACTTATCTAACAAGACTTAAATAGGTATGCTGCAGACTTATCAATCGATAAGCTGCCTTATCAACGGATATTTATAGACTGGATATCCGTTGATAAGTTACAAACTTAACTTATACACATATGTTTAAGGTGTTTTAGTGTTCTTATCATCAAGAACAACATGATTCCTAACAATTTCGTTGCATGCCATGCCCATTTACTAGCAGTTGTTCATCAAGAGTTATAAATATTCGGTTCGGTTATTAAATCAAATATAATTCGGTTCGGTTTCGGTAGGCATTTTTCCAGTTTTTCGGTTTCGGTTAATCGAATAGCTAATGTTTATTTTATACTTAGGGGTACTTAACCTTTAGGTTATTATCTTTTATTTCTTTTCTAATTATGAATTACATAAATATGTGGTGATTTATCTGATTTGGAATAGCGAAGAACTAGGGTATATGAATTACCTACGAGAAATAACATACTTTGTGTGCAATATTAGTTTAGAATGAGAAAGGAAAAAATGAGAAGGAAATGTAATAATCATTTATATAGAGCTTGAAAGCTATTGAAAGTATGAGATATCACAGAAAAGTATTTTGCAACGCCCTTTTCTAAAAACATCAAATACATAATTAAAATTAAGCTTTTTTGTTGTCTCCTTTTATCATCCACAAACGCAACGAGCATTGATGCAATGGTATACTGGAGTCGAGCAAGGGCCTTGGCACTCACTGTCTGAACTACATGGCCCTATAACAACATGCCTGGCTTCACCTCCCATAATCATTATACCTGTCAATTTATATATACAGTCCATCAATTTCACAGTAAATCAATTTATATACAACACATATATCAAAGAGAAAATGTGTATATATAATATTCATTGTATGTATGTAATGTGTATGCACATATAAAATAAATGCATGTTAAAATATTAAAAAGGACATGGATCAAATTACCGAATGCAAATATGAGAAGGATAAGGCAAAAAGTGACTTGAGCTGATGGTGTCGGCATGTTTATAATGTATGTTGCCTTTGTTTACAAATTCACTTTTGAGATAACAAAATAGGTTCACCTCAGTACCTTATTTATAGGTGAAAAGGTCACACATTATTTTAATTATCTACATGATCTTGATATCTTACCACTACTACGTGTATATTTCGTTATAAATTTGGAGATAAGATATTGAGATATAACGTTTGCTAAAATTAGATTCTATTTAATAAAAAAATTGTGCTTTTAAAACTTTTAATCTTCTTATGTATGCTGATAACAAGGATATTGTTGGATATCTACAACATTTCTTTTTTAAAATTAGAAACTTATTTAGATAATATATGCTGGTGATATTTAACACAATATCAATATCCATAATAAATCTTTTCAATATTATTAAATAAATGAATAAAATCTTGTATCATGCAGAAATATCTACAACACATCTTTTTGGAAATTAGAATTAATGATGCAGATAACATATGCTAATGATATTTTATACGAAATCAATATCCAAAAAAATTCTTTTCAAAAATCAAAAAATGAACATAAAATCTTCTATAATGCAGAAATATCTACAACACATCTTTTAGAAAATTAGAATTAATGATGCAGATAACCTATGCTAATGATATTTTATGCAAAATCAATATCCAAAACAAAATTTTTTTCAAAAATTAAAAATAGTAATATAAAATCTTCAATTAAGTACAATATAACACTGTATTTTTTTATTTTTTGGGTTCATTGAGCATTAGGCCAAAAAATCTGGTTCGATCCAATCTGGTCAAACAATGGTCCGGAACTGGGCCGGGTCGGCCATATTGCCTTTAACGAGCCCTATTTGTTTAGCCAAATCCTAGTTTGAGACTGTAAAAGCCTTGGCTTACTCCAATATTCTGAAAATTCTGGGCTTCATGTCGGTCCGATTAAAACGAAGATACAATCTAATTTTTATTAAAAATTCACATACTTATTTATGTATTTACATTTATCATACAAAAGAAATACTTTAAACACGTATAAACATGTCCGTAATCAAAAAAATATTATACATATACTTAAATTTGTAATACATGAATAAAACGTATATAAAGTACGCAGGTAATTGCTTGATTTACGATAAAATCACTATTGTCAATATTCATGTCGATGGTCTATTAAATAATATGAAATGTTGTTTTATTTAATTTTTTTATAAATATAATATACAGATATATTCTTACATAAAATATTATTTAAAAAAGTTATAAAAAACACGTTATTTTTTATAAATTTATTAATAAGATTTTAAGAATTAAGATGTATAATTTATTACAAATATAGAATAGCTAATTAATGTAAAAATTCTCAGAAAATATGGATTTCGAATTTTACCCTAAGGCCAACTGGTAATGCCTCTTTGACTACCCTACTACCATATCCCAAAATTTTATAATTTTTAAAAATGTCTAAGTATGGTAGTTATAGCCTCAAAGGTAACACAATTACGGTTTCTCGGTTTCCGAACGTCTTTCACTAAAACTGACTTTTCTCCTAAACCGTTCATCAGATTTTAACGCACTTTATATCAAAACGATCTATGAACCAAGCTCTATCTCATCATGGTCACTTGGGAGTCTGGACAGTAAGGTACCGTACGGGTATAGGGTCCAAAACAGGGCAGTTTCTGATTCTAACGAAAATCGGACATTATAACGGCTATATTTTCATACTTTCCAAAATCAATCTCCTCCAAATCAATCATCCACCTTATACACCATCACCTACACCATGTGGTCATCATACCAACCATGGTTACAAGTCCATACCACCTCCATATTCAATTAATCACTTACAAACATACATATAACCATGATTTCATGCTTACTATACACTTAATCACTAAACTAACCATAATCCATCATAAACTCAAAAGGGGTGAGGATGTTTATACCTTCTTTGAAGCTTTAACACTCTTACTATAGGCTTGTAGCCCTTGAGAAGCCTTGATATAACCTTATAACACCTTAACTAACAAGAAACATCAAGAACATGTTTAGAGATTTCCGGAATTACTATACTGCAGCTGAAAGAACATGAAAAACGAGCCCCTTACCTTGATTTTCTGGAAGAATCTTGTGAAATAGGAGTTGTAGATTATCTCATGGGCTTTCTAAAAAGATATAGAACACAAAATTTGGCTGAGAAACGAAGGAGATATGTCCATTCTAAGCCAGCTGTTACTTTTTGGCCGAATTGCATAAAATGGAAGGGGAAGAGATTTGTTCTTGGTTTTTGATGTTATCTAGTAAAAATCTTGATGATTTAGAATTCTATAGATCCTTGGATGAAGATTATGGATAATCCTCATGTGAAATTACTAAGTTGCCCTTGATTTAAATGTTAGTGGAAAGTGATGTCATGTAGCTTTCACCATAAATTTTGTTTTTGATTTCTAATTAATATGTTAATGATATTAGTAGTGCTAATGTGGTATATATATCCTTGCTATAATATTAATCTCATTCGTTTGGTTTTTCAGCGATTCTTTTCGAATATACCTCATTATCCAAGTGATTTCGAAATCGTTTAAAAATCCAAATTCCTTTGGCATTCACTTGACTTAATAATCCTTTGTTTTAACTTAAATTCACTAAATCCTCAATATATAAATCCTTTAATATTTCTATGCTCCTTATTATCAAATAAATAGAAGCTCGTTCGAACTCAAAATCCTCAAAAATCCATATTCAGGAATTTCTGAAATCCATTATCATTTCGAGTCACTTATTTTCATAGTACATCACTAATATGGTTTCTGTTCACTCATTTTCTGTTTCCATTATAGAGTACCTACATATCTTTTCCCTAAATCCTCAAATTTTACTATTCATGGGATCACTGTAGCATTGCTAAAGTTAGGGTTATTACAGTCTTCCCCCCTTAAAAGGATTCCGTCCCGGAATCATGTTGAAATTGTCCATATACACTTTTTTTTATCTACACCTTATAACTTCGGCACCACTTTCTCCATCCTTTTTCATTCGTAATATCTTTATCTTGTTTGCGCAAAAATACACCAACATAAATTTGCTTGTCATTCATCAACATGTCCTTTAGCTTATCAATATCAGTCTCTTTCATTTCTTCCTTTACCAATTTCTTCCTGTCTCGGTCATTCTACATTAGTTCATCTCTCATTCCTCTTTTAGCTAAGGGTATCTGCCACCACATTGGCCTCCCCTGAATGGTAGTGTATCTCACTATGGTTTATCTGTATTTTGATCTCTATCATGACATAAAATATAAACACTTCAATCCATTTATATCCTATCTCTGTAAAATCCTCCAGAAATCTGACTAGAATAAATTCCCTGAAACAATTGTAAGAAAATACTACCTATAATATATATTTCCTGTTCGTATCTAAACAGTCTGTGGTTTACCCCAAAATATTATTACTTTCTCTCTCTAGATCAGCACATCTTACTTCCAACTCAGATAGATCATTCTTATCTATTTTGTTAACTTATTTACACCATTCATTGACCACATTGATTCCTAACCAAACATTTACACTTAGAAGGTTAAATAAAAATGTTCACCGGCATCTGTATCCGGCTTTATTAATGCTTCCCCTAAGGTCATATTGTACACTCTGGCAGTAGGTTATTTGAAGCAGTCATACTTTGTCCCGACGCAGATGACCCACCGGAACGGCAATCTCTAGCAACGTGTCCTAGTTTCCCACATTGATAACACTTGACATCACTCTTATCAGCTGATGGACACCTGTCCTGATAATGCCCTTTCTATCCACACTTAAAGCAAGTTATTCCTAATACTCTACACACTCATGTATGCTTTCGACCACACGTATTGCACTCTGGTAATGGTGGTCTTGATTTATCGGACTGAAATGTTCCTGAGAATTTACCACCCTGATTTACTTTCTCACTAGTAGCCTTGTTACTCCCCGACTTTCCCACAAGTTTAGATTTTTGTCCTTTACTGAACCTGCTAAAGTAACTTCCTTCACTTGTACCTCCTTTCTGACCCTCAAATTTCCTTTTCTTATTCTCTCGACCTATTTGAGTTTGTTCACTCTCGGCTTCTATAATGGATGCCTTTTGAACTACCGCAACATAATCAGTTAACTCAAACGGTGCCACTCTCGTCCGTAGCCATGGTTTCAATCCTTGTTGGAACCTTTTCGCTCGTTGTTCCTCAGTACGCACAAATTCTGGAACAAACCTAGACAATTCAGTAAATTTAGTTTCATACTCGGCCACTGATAGATTATCCTGCTTTAATTCCAAAAATTTCATCTCCATTTGGTTTTCCAGATACCTAGGGGAGTACTTTTCTAAAAACACCCTAGTAAAACGCTCCCAGGTTATCACTCCCGCTCCTTCTAGGTTCTTCTTAGCTTCCCACCAATAATTTGCCTCTCCCTTTAAGAGATAGGCTGCAAAGGTTGTTTTCTGATCCTCTTCGATCCTCAATATCTCAAAAGCTTTCTCCATCTCTTTTAACCAGGCTCTGGCTACTACTGGGTTAGCAGTTCCCTCAAACTCTGGGGGTTTTAATGACTTAAAAGCACGAAAAGAGTTAGCTGCCTGATTGGGAAGAATAGGTGGTTGTTGAGGATTCTGTGGATTAGCTAAATTCTGCCTTTATAGGTCCATGAGTTGGTTAAAAGGGTCACCACCCTGATTTCCTTGTTGGCAAGTTGATTCATCTTCTTCTTCTTCATGATTTTGTTCATTATGAGCGTTTTCACCTTGCCTATTATGACTTCCTTCCTCTCTCTCATTTTCCCTTGCATTCGCTCTATTATTATGCTTAGGTGGCATGATTCTATATATAACAATATTCTTCATTAATCACCCAAATTTAGGGTACAACATACATCATTTCCATATATGCACAACTATATCATTAGTTAACTCATTTATATACCATAATATTCTCAACTCAACTTTAGCAAATAAGCGTATCACCTTTGGCACAGTAACCTTTTCATTTAAGTCAATCACCTTATATGCATCAATATTCTTTAATCTCAACATTTAATATCAAAATACGATAGAATTTAGACAGAATACAAAAACTTCATTAATTATCCCCACTTCCTTTGTTTATCCTAATTCTGACTTTTTTCCTCAAAATACACCTTACTCTTAATAATAAATCTCAATTATACCTTAAAATTCCTCATATTCTTTTATCTTGCTAATCATCAAATATACCCATTTCTTCTCACGAAATTCCTTCCTCTTTTATATCGAAACGCTTCTAACTCTAATTATCTCTTATTGAAATTTCCCTTGAAATCTCGAGTTTCCTCGTATAATCAAGTATACTCTAAACTTTGTTTCCATTTTTCCATCCATTAAGGAAATCTTCTATATTCGAAACAATTGATAGAATTCAAGAAACTTTGAATTGAAACGGACCCAGAAATAAGCAAGTGTCCCACCACAATTTATAAGATTAAGAGTTTTAAATAGCTCTTATTCGAAACAAAAGAATATTTTGGGAAATCAATATGATGGAAGAACCCGTACGTCACACAAGTGAGGGCTACCCCTCCGACTTTCAATCACACAGACAGATCATCCTTGTGTATATATACATATAGGATTGTTCCTCTTAGTTGGAATAAGAAGTATAAAGAAATTTTTTATCATGATGATATATACCACATTTCGAAAATAATCTTAGAGAAATATTTTGACTAAGATAGATCAAATAAAATTTTGAAATAGATTCCAAAGGTACCAGAAAGTTTTGAAAGATACCGGCCCCTTTTGAATAAGAGATGATAGATCACCCTGGAATTACTCACGAGGTTATCTAACGTACACTTCCCAATACATCAAGTATTCCCTTTCTCATATCGATCTCGTATGCTATGTTAGGTCGAATACACAATATATATAATCAAGTATTGTATGAGTAAATAACAAGAACACACGTTTTAGTACTTAAAACTGTTTGGAATTAATAATTCCTCTATCAGTGATGTAAAATATCACAGAGAGCTGCTTAGGTTACAATGAATGATATTCGTTCACGATGGATACCCTTCTAGGGTTAACCTAACTCTATTTATAAGATATACAGCTACGTACAATCGTTAATTGATTCTCCTAAAATTAAGCTATACAATTGATATCAATTACGATTGCTACACGTCTTCTAAGTCAACTCAATCTCTTTGACAGCTATCCAATCTTCAAAGATATTGCTTCCATATTAATCTTAAATTAATCTTCAAACTCTGTTGACTTGTAGACGCTTCCAGTAGACAGACTTTAGCAAACTCTGTTGCTCTCCTAGCCAGCAGTGTTTGCGCTTCCTTGTGTTCAGCTAGCAGTGTTTACACTTCCTTCTGTCAGCGTTTGCGCTTCCAGCTATCAGCGTATACTCAAACTCTGCTACGACTGCTTTCAATAACAAGTTAAACTCTTTTTACCTGTAACAATTAAACACTGACATTAAATCACATCAATTATATCTAACAATCTCCCTCAACTTGTTCATTAGAAAAATGTACAAGTTCACAGTAATTGATGATGTCAAAACAATCAAATAAAAACATAGTGTTTAACATATAATCAGAGTTTAATCTTGACTTAACAAAATCTACAGAAAATTCAAATTACTTACAAATTCTGTCTACCTAACCTCCTCAAGATCTGGAGTTGTTCTGAGATAGTCTATCAACAATCTTCTCTTAGCATTTTCAAGTTCTCTCTGCATAGCTTCCTTGATCTCTTTTAATTCTGGATCATTCTCATCAGTTTGACAGATAGCAGCTCTTAGATCATAGATTTTATTTCTCCTCATTTCATTACCCAATCTAATGAACTTGACTTCCTCTGATTGAGAATTAAAATCAAGAACTGTAATCCCCAGATCAGTCTTTAATTTAGCAGTTCATTTCTTCATCTCTAAAAGATTTCCATTCCAATCTCTGTATTTAGGAACATACTCTTTAGTAGTCTTCGATCCTGTAAAGGCTTTGGCTCTTAGCATATATTCCCTTATAGAATTAGCAATAAGCTCTGTTCGTCGGTTTCTGACTCTGAATATATGCAGGACATACTGAAGTTCTTCAAACAACTTTAGCTTGATTGCTTCTTCATTCACTCTATACACTGTTCCATCTGTCATAAAGTATAACAGAAAGTGAATATCTAAGCTCCTTTGATGAACTAGTTGAACTGATTCCAACTTGTCTAGATTTTCTTGAGTAATACCAGAACCAAGAGAGACAAGTGCAGAGGGATCTCTTGGACTGTTACTAACTCTCAAATCTCTTCTTGAACCTAATCCAGAAGTATTCCTGCCTGGTGGCTTTCCTGAACAAGCAACATTATGTTGATACCCACCAGTCACTCCTGTTTGTGCTTGAACTGGAATCTTTGGCCTAGAAAACCCAGGTAAAGGTTTGCTTTGAATCTGTACAACTTGTGTGGCAACAGAGGTTGTAACTATCATTTTGCCTTTGCTTTCTTCACCCATCACCCCTTTTAGTTTTAACTTGGCATCAAGAGAAGACTTTCTTACCAACTTTCCCTCTTCTTCTTCTTCTTCTTCTTCTTCTTCCTCTTCTTGAATACCAGATAAATTCTCTTTAATTTTAATCCCTTTCATTGCAGGCTTTGAAGCTTTGACAGTCTTCTTTCCTTTCTTAGACTTCAGTGCTTTTAAATGTTCTTTTTGTAACAGCTTTTCTTCAGCATGTATATCTTCAAGTGTAGCCTCAGCATTTTCCTCACGAAAAATCTTAGCAGCTAACTCTTCATCTGTTTGTGGATTGTCAGTGAATGACAAATCCTTTTGCCTTGAAGTAGAAGTACTCTGAAGATTTGTATCTGCCACCAAATTTGGCTTTGACCTTGTAGACCTTCCATGTCCATGTCTTGGATTTGCACTTCTTAACCCCTTATCAGCATTTGCACCTTCTTCATCAAGATGATCCTTCTTTGACAGAGTTTGAGTTTGATTACACTTAGTTTTAGCAATTATCTCCCCCTTTTTGACATCATCACCATCTGGAATCAGAATAGAGGTGATTAACTCAAAAGAGTTTGCAATAGAATCAACCTTCTCAGTTAGCAAAAGCTGATTCTGTTCAAGTTTGCTCAATCTGTCATTAAGAGTCTCCTGAGCTTTGGAAAATTGTTGAAATAGCTTAGAATTAGCTCTTTGAGATTTCTCCTCATGAGTAGCAAACTCTGTTCGAAGATCAACAATTGCCTTCTGATTATCATCAAATCTGTGATTCAAGGACTTGATCTGAATCACTGTTCCTTGTAGACAAGTGAAAATATCAGGATTTGAAATCTTTGAAGAATTTGCCTTGAAGAAAGGTAGTTGCTCTGCCAGGAGGAAAAATACAATCTGACTTGTACCAATCTGCAGTTTGCTTGGTCAAATAATTATCATCAATCTCATTAACAGAAGGTCCTGCAAAGTCTGGTTTTTCTCATGTTTTCTGACCATCAGTTTGAAATTGTTCTTTATTAGCTTCTGTACTCCTGTCTTCAAAAGAATCACTAACTGAAACATCAGTAGGTGCAACTGAAGCAATATCTTCATCTTGAGCAGCAAATGGTTCTTGAGCAACTTGTTTTCCTTTATCACCTTGTATATGCTCTGAAGAAATAACTTTTTCTGGTTGATCAATCTCCTCACCATGATCAGAAACATGATGTGCATCAGAGTATAATTCTGTGTGTGATGCAACCTCAGTGTCTTCCAGGACAACAGTAGGCCCATCTGCAACACCAGTATCAACAGAGTTTGTAACTACCATGGGTGTTGGAGTAGATGCTTCATTGTCAAAAGAAAATGGAGTGGGAGTTTCATCAAACTCTTCCATTGTAGGCAATGCATCTCTATCATCATTATCAGTCTGAACCTTAGCAAGTTCTGGTTCAGCAATCTTGAAACCTGATTCTTCTACAGTAGGTTCTATGATAACCTCTGTCTCACCAGTAGGAATATCCTTAGAAATATTCTGTTGAGCTTCAACAACTTGCTCATCATCAGAGTCTGTAAGAATCAGCCTCCTCCTCTTTGCTTGAGGCACTTCAATCATTTCTTCTTCTTCACTAGAACTGTCCTCAACTGGTGGTGAGGAAGGCCTATTTGCCCTTTTAATGATTCTCCTGGAATAAACAGCTCGAGGAGATGTCTGTTTAGCCTTGGAATGCTTTGAGTTAAGAGCAGTATGCTTTTGCCTTTTTGGTTTAGATGTTGGTTGAGGTTGAGTAGTAGTGACAGGCTCAGGGTTTGTTGGCTCAGGGTTTATTGGTTCAGGTTGTGTGTGTGTTGATGTAGTAGGTAAAGTGTTTGTTGGTGATGGTACAGGATGAGAGTGTATGGTTTCAGTGTGGTCAGTGGCTAAAGGTTCAGGCATTTGTTGTGTTTCTGGTTGTTGTGGCTGTTGTGGTTCTTGTGATGGTGATTGGGAATCTTGGGGTTGATTTAGAAAGTTTTGCAGGGCAAGTGGCAAGACAAGTTCAGGTACATCTTTACCAGCATCTTTATTTGTCATATCAGAGAATATTCTCTTATTGACTCGAAAAGGTTGAATCACATCAGCTGCATCAATTTCTAAACCAGGTACACAGGCATTGAACAAAAGTTGACAAAATCTAGCAAAATATACTGTAGTAGACTCTGACAATTTATCGCCTAAATTCATTAACACATATCGACCATAATCAAAATTACTGCCATAGAGTAGAGAGTACCCAATTTGCAGACTATCCATAGGAATGGCATCCCAGTTGGTGACTTTCTTCTGGAATGTCCTGGTAATACAGTCGAAGAAAAAATTCCATTCCTTTCTAAGATTTGGCCGTTTGACACTACCAAGCTTTGCCAAAGAATCCATGTAACCAATTTCTGTTAACATGTCCCTCAGATTCTGTTCAGAAACAATAGCATACGAGGTATGTGTGTCGAAGTCCATGGTCTCTCGAACAGTTTATGGAGTTATCACAAACTCTTGTTCATCATGAGTGAAGATGATAGACGGAGTCCCATTCTCTCCTCCATCTATATACCTTGAGTTTTGCCAGAAAGTGACAATCTGAGATGCAGATAGAATAGCAGGTTCAATCAACGCTTGCCCAATCTCAGAGTCACGAAGAAAATTTTGCATAAGGTGAAACGCTTCTGGAGCACGGTCGTTCTCAAGTAGAGCTGCAAAATTGTTAGGCACAAAACGAAGACCAAATGAAGTAAAAGGTTTTGTTGCCATTAGATCAAGAAATAAGCAAGAATTGACTGTGAAAATGATATGTAGGAAAGGTGTTTGTGAAAATGTCGAAGTGAAAAACAAAGGAGGTCCGTGTTTTGGTAAAGTGAATATGAGTGGATGTGGAGTGATAGTAACAAAAAGTGATTTGAGTAGTAAAAAAATAAAACTCAATCGTTTTTACATTGAAAACACGCAACCGTTCCTAGAATAGTGTGAAAGTGGAACACAATGATGGGTGAGTGGGACACGTGTCAAACATGCAGCGAATCACTTAATCATGCGCAGTAAAAACAATTATTACTGCTGTCTTTCCTATTATCAAGACACTTTACCACAATTACACTCATTAACAGTTGTCAAACACTCTATTTACTCCAAAATTTTCAAATTATCTTAATGAAAATTTACCTTAGAGTACGGAACACAATCCATCAGTGTTTGTCAAATTTTCCAACTTTATCACTAAAACCCTTTCAAAAAGTGCATAGTGGTGAATATATATGTGTGTGTAGCAGAAGTTACCAAATCAAATTTATAGCATCTAATATTTCATAAAATCCATAAATCAAATCAATAAACACTGAATGCACAAACTCTCATATTAAACACAGAGTATGTGATGAATGCTAAACTCTGTAGTTCCTTAAATACAGAAATCTGAAATAACCCTATTCCCATTGATGTTCATGATTATCCAAGTAAGCACACAGTCATTATAGACAAAAAGATCAAGAGATAGACATCAAAGCATCATTCAGTGAGTAACATGTCAAGGATTTCCTCACAAACTCTCAAAGCACACAAGTGTTTAGGTGAAGTGTTTTCTCTCAAATTCAATCAGTAAAAAGCAGATACTTCCATAGGCTTGAATTTCCACCAAATCTACACTACTTTGACTACATATATGCACAAATCAAAAGGACTTTATCAGGGTTGTAATTTAGTAAGATCAAACAGGTGAGAAGAGATGTTTTAAATGAATAAATTTCGAACTGAACAATTTGACAGACCAAAGTGTTCAGTCACACTGTTAGTACATATTTGTACAAGATGATCAGTATATATACCCTTTTTTTTATTATGTAAATATACTGAGAAAACTTTTCTCTTCTCGAGAAACACTCACCTGCTTGCATTTGATTTTCCAAAAGAATATAACTTCTCTTAATACGTCAGAGTTTAAGAAAAATGAGCATTTAATTAGGCTCAACAGGGTTTACTAAGGGTGGTATTTATGAACAGTGTTTGAAGAAAGATGGTAAATCCTAGTGCCTTTATCATTTTCATGCACACACATATCATGTAGTCTCAAAATGGTTTAATACAAGTTCTAGAGCAACATACTCACTGATGAACATCTCACATCAATAAAATCTGATTGATATAAAATGTATCAATCACTTATTTGGCTCAAAATCTCACAGGGTGTAGACATGAATTGTTTCTCACCAAACTAAACAATGACACATCTCAAGTTTTAAAATTTTCACAAGTACAAACAAGGAATCATCAAGAACTATGTATGTCTTAGGAACAGAGTGTCACTAATCAGAGTTTAGAGTTCATCAATATCAGAAGTTATTCATGAGAGGCAATGCACACAGTATTCATAAACTCAGAGTTTAGGACCAAATAAACTAAGAGATGCTCTAAATATGAAACAGTATCATGCTATGTTAACTTACTGCACAGTTTCTGATTAGATCACAGTGACTCAGAAAGAATCTTGATTTATTCACTGATAATCATGCTTCATACATATTTCTTCATTGGTGTTTACATCAAGACAAAGATCAATTCAGAATTCACAGAGTTTATCAAACATATTAACAGTGTATGACAGACAGACATGCTGACAGAGTTTAACAGTGTGAGGACAAAAACATGTGAACAGAGTCTGCATAACAGAGTTTAAACAACAAAGTTCACATAGCACTTAACAATTCACAGAAATATGAGCAACACATTTTTTTAAGAAAATTTTGAGTCTAACCAACATGTTTAGTCAAAACCAGAGACCATTCCTAGTTCATTGACCAGCCTTGTAAATGCTGCTTCAAGGCTTGGTAAAGACATCTGCAAGTTATTGATCTGTAGGTACAAAGTGAAGCTCAATGTTGCCTTCCTCTACATGCTCTCTGATAAAGTGATACCTTATGCTGATGTGCTTGGTCATTGAGTGTTGTACTGGATTACCTGTCATTGCAATAACACTTTGGTTATCACAGAAAATAGGTATTTTGCTATACCTCAATCCATAATCCAGCAATTGATTCTTCATCCATAGAATCTGTGCACAGCAGCTACCAGCAGCAATATACTTTGCTTCAGCTGTAGATGTGGATATTGATTTCTGTTTCTTGCTGTACCAAGAAACAAGTCTGTCACCAAGAAATTGACAACTTCCACTGGTGCTTTTTCTGTCAATCTTACAGCCTGCAAAGTCTGCATCAGAGTAACCAAGTAGTTTGAAATCTAATTCTCTTGGGTACCACAGCCCTAAAGCTACAGTGCCCTTGAGATACTTAAAAATCCTCTTCACAGCTGTTAAATGTGGTTCCCTTGGATATGCCTGAAACCTTGCACACAGACATGTTGCATACATGATATCAGGTCTACTTGCTGTTAGATAGAGAAGAGAGCCAATCATTCATCTGTAACTTGTCATATCTACTGATGACCCTGTATCTTTGTCCAATTTTGTTGCAGTTGCCATGGGAGTTGTTGCAGATGAACAGTCAAGCATGCCAAATTTCTTGAGAAGATTTATGGTATATTTTGCTTGATTGATAAAGATTCCATCATCTGTTTGCTTCACCTGTAAGCCTAGAAAATAACTTAGCTCTCCCATCATACTCATTTGATATCTGGACTGCATGAGCTTGGCAAACTTCTTACATAGTTTATCATTAGTAGATCCAAAAATGATGTCATCAACATATATCTGAACTAAAAGCAAGTCACTTCCAGATTTGAAATAAAACAGAGTTTTATCAATTATACCTCTGTTGAATCCACTTTCTAAAAGAAACTGAGCCAGAGTTTCATACCATGCTCTTGGTGCCTGCTTAAGTCCATAAAGTGCCTTGTCTAGCCTGTAGACATGGTCTGGATATTTTGGATCTACAAAACCAGGTGGTTGTTCAACAAACACTTCTTCTTCAAGTTTTCCATTCAGAAAAGCACTTTTCACATCCATTTGAAAAACCTTGAATTTCTTGTGAGAAGCATAAGCAAGAAACATCCTAATTGCCTCCAATCTGGCAACTGGTGCAAAAGTCTCATCATAATCTATCCCCTCTTGCCGTGAATAGCCTTTTGCCACAAGTCTTGCTTTGTTTCTTGTAACAACCCCTTCACTATCAGTTTTGTTTCTAAAAACCCACTTAGTACCAACAATAGATCTGTTCTTTGGTCTTGGTACTAGTGTCCACACTTCATTTCTCTCAAATTCATTTAACTCTTCTTGCATTGTTGTTATCCAGTCAGCATCTTTAAGAGCTTCTTCAACTTTCTTTGGTTCATTTTGTGACAAGAATGCATGAAACAGACATTCATTTGTTGTTGCACTTCTTGTCCTTACTATTGCATCTGGATCACCAATGATCAAATCAGGTGTGTGAGATTTGGTCCATTTCCTAGCTGAAGGCAATTGATTTCTTTCAAAGTTGGATCCTCCCCCTCGATCCATGTTCTCCTGATTTTCTTGATATCTTTCTTCATTCTCTGAGGCTCCCCCTGAATGTGACTGCTCAGTGTGTGAACTGTCAGATTTTTGACTTTCAGAGTTTGAGTCACCAGAGTTTGATTCAGAATTTTCAGCTGAGTCATTATCAGAATTTGAGTTATTACTTTGATGAGTTTCTTCATGCTCCCCCTCAACTGGTTCTTCTCTTGTTTCTGGCTGAAAGGTCTGTTCAGTATTTACCAGTAGAGGTTCAGAGTTTGTCAGATCAGACTCATCAGAGTTTAATTCTTCAGAGATTAAATCTTCATTTTCGAAGTGCAGTTGATCATGTTCATTTACATCTTCAAGTCCAGTTATTTTCTTGTCATCAAAAGACACATGAATAGATTCCATGATCACTCTGGTTCTTAGATTATAAACTCTGAATGCTTTAGTTGACAGTGGATAGCCAACAAAAATTCCTTCATCTGCCTTCAGATCAAATTTGGTCAACTGTTCAGGATGAGTTTTCAACACAAAGCATTTGCACCTAAAAATATGAAAATATTTCAGGTTTGGCTTCTTTTCTCTCACCATTTCATATGGTGTTTTTCCATGCTTATTTATCAGAGTGGTATTCTGAGTAAAACAAGCTGTTTGAACAGCCTCTGCCCAGAAATAGGTTGGTAATTTTGTTTCATCAAGCATAGTTCTGGCAGCTTCTATCAAAGTTCTGTTCTTCCTTTCAACTACACCATTCTGTTGTGGAGTGCCAGGTGCAGAAAACTCTTGTTTAATTCCTTTGTTCTTGCAAAATTCTTCCATTGTTGAATTCCTGAATTCAGTTCCATTGTCACTTCTGATAATCTTCACTTGATTCTTTGACCCTTTGTCCAACTGCCTTATATGTTCAGCCAGAGTTAATGCAGTTTCATCCTTCTTTGCTAGAAAATACACCCAAGTGTATCTGGTGTATTCATCAACAATGACTAGAGCATATTTCTTCTTTCCAAGAGACATCACATTCACTGGTCCAAAAAGATCAACATGAAGAAGATGATAAGGATCAACAATTGAAGACTCAGATTTGCTTTTGAAAGAGGCCTTTCTCTGTTTGGCCTTTTGACAAGAATCACACAGGCCTTCTGCATTCAACAAAGACTTTGGTAGTCCTCTCACAAGATCATTCTTAATTAGCTCATTGATGTTGTTCAGATTTAAATGAGAGAGTTTCTTATGCCACTTCCAACTCTCTTCACTGGACATCCTTGTAGACAGACACACTGCTTTGCCATCAGAGTTTGTTGACAATTTTATTTCATAAATGTTATTGTGTCTATTTCCAACTAGAGCAACTTTCCCTGTAGATTTACTGATGATTTGACAATATCCAGGATGAAAATCTACATGATATCCTTTGTCACAGATTTGACTCACAGAAAGCAGATCATGCTTGAGTCCTGGAACCAGAGCTACATTTGTGATGATGACACTTCCAAGATTAATATTGCCATATCCCAGAGTATGTCCTTTGTTGCCATCTCCATAGGAAACTTTTGGGCCAGCCTTCTCCACATACTCTGATAGCAGGGCTTTATTTCCAGTCATGTGTCCTGAACATCCACTGTCCACGACTAGGGTACTTACCCTGGTGCCCTGCAATCACAAACAATCACTGATTGTTAATTTTAAGGATCCAGACTTGCTTGGATCCTTTTGCTTTATTGAATCTGTTAGTTTTTGCAGCGGATTTGTCATAATCAGAGTTTAAACTAACATTTTCAGTCTTAGCACTTGCAGAATCAACTTTAACCCATTTCAAATTAGGTTTCAGTTCATAATAATAATGATAAATAACATGATAATTCTTGCAAGTATAAATTGGGTGCCAGGTACTTCCACAATGTTTGCACAGAGTTTGTGGTCTTGGTTTGACATTATCCTTTTTCACTCCAGATTTGGAGGGTAAAGAATTAATGTCTTTGTTCTTCCTGCAAAAACTAGCAAAATGATTAGTGCTACCACAGTTATGACAAGTTTTTCTAGGTGTAAATGTAGCAAGCATTGGCTTATTTCCTGATGTACTGCCCACCTTTCCATTTCTGTTTTTCCTAAGCATTTTCTATTTATTGACAGATTTTAATTCTTTAAGCTTATGCTTGAGTTGTTTATCTGTCATTGAACCAATATTAACCTGTTTTACACAGGGTTTTACTGGCTTACTTTCAACAGCTCCATGTTCAGTTTTAACAGTACCATGAACAAATGTTCCAAATTTCTTAGAAGAAAGAGGTGGTCTAATTTTGACTGTATTCTGAAATCTAAGTACATCATCCTCAGAATAACCTAGACCTACCGTGTCTGATTGAAAAACCTCTTGAGTGTCTTTTCCAGAATGTGTCCAAGTTTTAATAATGTGATTTGCATCCTCCAATTCATATTCTAGTTGCTTATACTTACCTAGCAACTCCTGTTCTATAAACACAGCATCATCTCTCTCTTTCTAAATTTTATTCATGTTTTCAAGTTGTTCCTCAACAAGTTTATTTCTTTCTTTGAGTTGAGAACACTCATTTTTTATTCTCTCATTTTCTAAAGTCTGATCCCTATAACTGATATGTAATGCTTTAAGATAAATTCTCAATTCAGTTATATTATCAGTATTATAAGCATAGGTAGTTGGAGGTACCTTAAGTTCAGAATCTTCATTCTGAGTAGAGGCCATGAGCGCATAGTTCACCTCCTCATCTGAATCTGAGGTGTCTGCCCAGTCTCTGCCTTTGGTGTAGAGTGCCTTTTCAGTTTTACCCTTTTTGCACTCAGGAGCATAGTGACCCATCTCCTTACACTTGTAGCATTGAATCTCAGACTTATCTTTCTTACCAGATTTGAAGTCCTTTCCCTCAGATTTTCTGAAATTTTTCCTGTCAGACTTTGAGTAATCCTTGGAGAATCTTTTTCCCTTCTTGAAGTTCTTGAATCCCATCTTCTTGAAGGTCTTTACCATCAATGCAGCCATTTGCATCATCTCTTCATCATCTTCAGAATCAGATGATTCATCTGTGTTTGAGTCAACATCAGTGTTTGATGACTCACTTTCTGAATGAGTGACCAAGGCTTTTCCTTTTGCCTTCTTCCTTGATGCTTCTTTCTTTGAATATTTTTCTTCAACTTTCAGTGCAACAGACTTTGACTTCCTGCTTGATCTTCTGTTTCTCTGCTCCATTTCCAATTCATGAGTCTTGAGCAGTCCATAGATTTCATCAATCTCAGTATCAGCAAGATCATAGTTGTCTCTTATAGTGGTTGCTTTCACATCCCACTTTTCAGGAAGAGAGAGAAGAAACTTGAGATTCGAGTCTTCTAGATCATATTCTTTGTTAACCAATGATAGATCATTGAGCAGTTTACAGAATCTCTCAAATGTTTCTGTCATGGTTTCTTCAGACTTTGCCTCAAAATGCTCATACTCCTGTGTGAGTATGTTCCTTCTATTCTTCTTGATTACAGCAGTTCCTTGACATCTAACCTCAAGTGCATCCAAAATTTCCTTTGTAGTTGTGCAGTTAATCACTTTATTAGACATAACATTGTCTAGAGCACTGTGAAGTAAATGCCTTACTTTGGCATCCTTAGCAATAGATGAAAGATCCTCAGCAGTTAGATCTTTCTTTTCCTTAGGAATCACCTTCGATTCCTCACCAGCAACAGCAGCAGTTAACTTTGTAGGTTTATGAGGACCTTCATAGATTCTATCAAGATATTCTGGATCTGTGGCTTCCAGAAACATGGTCATCTTTACCTTCCAGATTGCATACTCTGATGGCTTGAGTATTGGAACCCTAATCGTTTCATACCTACTAACAGTAGTAGGTGCTTTCTCAGAACCTGATGGAGGAGGAATCTCTGCCATTGATTACTATTGTGTTTTGGATCTTGAACTGTAATAAAGTAACAGATTGTCTCTGATACCACTTGTTAGGTCGAATACACAATATATATAATCAAGTACTGTATGAGTAAATAACAAGAACACACGTTTTAGTACTTAAAACTGTTTGGAATTAATAATTCATCTCTCAGTGATGTAAAATATCACAGAGAGCTGCTTAGGTTACAATGAATGATATTCGTTCATGATGGATACCCTTCTAGGGTTAACCTAACTATATTTATAAGATATACAGCTACGTACAATCGTTAATTGATTCTCCTAAAATTAAGCTATACAATTGATATCAATTACGATTGCTACACGTCTTCTAAGTCAACTCAATCTCTTTGACAGCTATCCAATCTTCAAAGATATTGCTTCCATATTAATCTTAAATTAATCTTCAAACTCTGTTGACTTGTAGACGCTTCCAGTAGATAGACTTTAGCAAACTCTGTTGCTCTCCTAGCCAGCAGTGTTTGCGCTTCCTTGTGTTCAACTAGCAGTGTTTACACTTCCTTCTGTCAGCGTTTGCGCTTCCAGCTATCAGCATATACTCAAACTCTGCTACGACTGCTTTCAATAACAAGTTAAACTCTTTTTACCTGTAACACTTAAACACTGACATTAAATCACATCAATTATATCTAACATGCTACATAAACTTAACAATTTTGGCATAATAACCTTTATTAGCAATAATCTATAAAGTTATAATCATTACTTAGAATAAACGCTTCGTTCGATAAACCCCCCCTTGAACTCGATGTGAGTTCATACTTTATATCATTACCTATATACCTATATGTGTATATATTACTATCACTCTTGTTCCTGAGCAATATGACTCTAAGCTCTGATACCAAACTGTGACAGCCCCAAATCCGGGGTCATGAATCCGGGCCATCACGGACCAATTTCCATTCAATATCAATATCTCTTGGGTCTTTTTTTTAAAATTAATACTTATGCAATTGACCCCGCAATAGTACACACACACACACCAGTCATATGCTCAGAGAACAACATTCATCATACTAAAAGTTTAGAGTTAACAGTTATTACAACCCAGGCTCACACTTAAATACATTGCTGAATAATACTTCGACATGAAGCATTTCAACAATTAAAAGTTTATTACATGCTTGCACACTTAATCATACATAAGGCTACCAAGACCCGTTTGCCTCTACGCTACCTCAGGAATCGATGCCAGCGCGCTCTCATAAGGTCGCCTTCCCCCTACCCTCTTGCGGGGTGTTCTGCGTAGTATCGGCATACCTAGCTGTTATATAAATAAGTAGCAAGAATGAGCTAAAATAGCTCAGCAAGATAATTTCTATCTGCTAGCATCAAAGGAAAATAAATCATCATATATATATATATATTAACAAAAATTTTCAGTTATTATGGAAGGAAACTTTATTTTCGTTCAAGACATATACTTTTCAATTATCTTTGTACGAAAAGAAATATATAATATTATAATCTCAGTCTCTCTTCTAATATCATATAATATCAGTTCCTCTTCTTAATTTCTATAACAATCAAAATACCATCTCAGTGTACTCTTCCAAGATAATATGAAACCTGAACAAATCTTTCACTATCATCTTCTCATTTCCTTCTTATGCAACAATTATATAAATTAATATAAAATCAGTTTCTCTTCATCTGTAACAGTAATTCCATCTTTTCATATCATTTTTCTATTTTCAGTATAAAAATCTGAAAACCATTTTTCAATTCTTTCCTTTAAAGAAAACGTTGGGGATTTCCACTATTGCCGAATACGTAAGGACGATGATCAGTCGCCCTCCGTACCCGTCCCTTTTTAATACCGGTAGACGGAGGTAGGTTCTCCACCATCCCCCAGGAGGAAGGTTCACCACTACATCCTCCCTCGGCACTCTTGGGCCGGAATAAATATTGGATGCTGGACTGTGCCACTACCACACAGCCTCTTACGCTTACTGTTGCAATCCCCTTTTCAAATCATTTTTCCATTATCAAATACATTTTCAAATTTTCCATTTCCATTCACATTTCCCTTAACATATATCATTTCCATTTCTATTTATCATCACCTTTAAAAATTATATATATCATAATACTTTGATTATGACTCAGACATCTCCTATGTATTCAATGAAATCAAATATGCTCTTATATACATAAAGTATTCCATTTATTTTAGAAGTATTAAATAATACTCAATAATATCTATCACAACATTTAGAAAGAATATTTTTAATATAATATAATAATTCATATAACTCTAGATAATAACTGATACCATTCCTTTATATATCTCTAGATAACAACTGATACCATTCCTTTATATATCTCTTAATCATAAGGTATGTTCACTTAATGCATAATCATCTCTATGCATATTCATATCCATCTCATACTCATATCCATATCCATATTCATATCATACTCATATACCTCTCCTTTTAATATTAAAAATCAAGGAAAACAAATTCTTAACAATATAGTAACAATAGCATCACATTTATATTCCATGAAATCAAGTTTCTTTGAAGATAAATAATTTCCAAGTAGGGATAGAAAAGATCTTGCCTCGGTTTTGGTATCCTGACGGTATGACTCGTGGCTCTTCCGAAGTTTCTATAAACACAAAAGGACCGTCGTTAGAATACCACATCTCTTACTCACCTCACTCTTGTCTAACAATACCCTTGACACTTTAATATATGTTTAACGTATCACTATTACCCCAAAGGTTCAAGAACTTAACCATTTATAAACTCAATCGAAGTTTCAGGGGTTTTCACCATTTCCCCTAACGACCACACTTAACTGTAAAAATTCTCAGAAAATATGGATTTCGAATTTTACCCTAAGTCCAACTGGTAATGCCTCTTTGACTACCCTACTACCATATACCAAAATTTTATAATTTTTAAAAATGTCTAAGTATGGTAGTTATAGCCTCAAAGGTAACACAATTACGGTTTCTCGGTTTCCGAACGTCTTTCACTAAAACTGACTTTTCTCCTAAACCGTTCATCAGATTTTAACGCACTTTATATCAAAACGATCTATGAACCAAGCTCTATCTCATCATGGTCACTTGGGAGTCTGGACAGTAAGGTACCGTACGGGTATAGGGTCCAAAAACAGGGCAGTTTCTGATTCTAACGAAAATCGGACATTATAACGGCTATATTTTCATACTTTCCAAAATCAAACTCCTCCAAATCAATCATCCACCTTATACACCATCACCTACACCATGTGGTCATCATACCAGCCATGGTTACAAGTCCATACCACCTCCATATTCAATTAATCACTTACAAACATACATATAACCATGATTTCATGCTTACTATACACTTAATCACTAAACTAACCATAATCCATCATAAACTCAAAAGGGGTGAGGATTTTTATACCTTCTTTGAAGCTTTAACACTCTTACTATAGGCTTGTAGTCCTTGAGAAGCCTTGATATAACCTTATAACACCTTAACTAACAAGAAACATCAAGAACATGTTTAGAGATTTCCGGAATTACTATACTGCAGCTGAAAGAACATGAAAAACGGGCCCCTTACCTTGCTTTTCTGGAAGAATCTTGTGAAATAGGAGTTCTAGCTTATCTCATGGGCTTTCTAAAAGGCTATAGAAAGCAAAATTTGGCTGAGAAACGAAGGAGATATGTCCGTTCTAAGCCGGCTGTTACTGTTTGGCCGAATTGCATAAAATGGAAGGGGAAGAGATTTGTTCTTGGTTTTTGATGTTATCTAGTAAAAATCTTGATGATTCTAGAATTCTATAGATCCTTGGATGAAGATTATGGATAATCCTCATGTGAAATTACTAAGTTGCCCTTGATTTAAATGTTAGTGGAAAGTGATGTCATGTAGCTTGCACCATAAATCTTGTTTTTGATTTCTAATTAATATGTTAATGATATTAGTAGTGCTAATGTGGTATATATATCCTTGCTATAATATTAATCTCATTTGTTTGGTTTTTCATACTCGTTCAATCGCGATTCGTTTCGAATATACCTCATTATCCAAGTGGTTTCGAAATCGTTTAAAAATCCAAATTCTTTTGGCATTCACTTGACTTAATAATCCTTTGTTTTAACTTAAATTCACTAACTCCTCAATATATAAATCCTTTAATATTTCTATGCTCCTTATTATCAAATAAATAGAAGCTCGTTCGAACTCAAAATCCTCAAAAATCCATATTCAGGAATTTCTGAAATCCGTTGTCATTTCGAGTCACTTATTTTCATAGTACATCACTAATATGGTTTCTGTTCACTCATTTTCTGTTTCCATTATAGAGTACCTACATATCTTTTCCCTAAATCCTCAAATTTTACTATTCATGGGATCACTGTAGCATTGCTAAAGTTAGGGTTATTACATACTTTGATTCCTTTGTGAAGTGTTGACGCCTAGTGCAACTGGTCTGGTTCACAGACGACTAAAATTTACTCATGGTCTTTGTATCATGTCTTTAAGACCACTGTAATCTTTTGGCCCTTCAACTGAATCATCTGTACATCTTATTCTGTCAATGAGGCTTGATCATGTTAATGAACTTCTTTCAGTGACTTGATCCTTGTTGGAGCCTGTTCTTCAACTTTCACGATCCCTGTATAGAGTTAATATTATTTATCTTTTATCCTAGTTGAGTTATATATTTCCTCTATTACATATTACATTACATTATGCTTTACAGGGGTTGAATACAATCTTGTTGAAAATTCTTTCGAATTAATGAAACAACAGATGGATCTTGATATGAACAGTTGAACAACAAAGAACAATAGAACAGAAATGAAAAACTAAAACAATGATACAACACGCTTATAAATTTCAGGTGGATTTGTCGAGTCCACCTGAGGGTTGTATTGAAGAAAATAATCTGTGTAAAAAGATACACAGCTGCTAATACAAGACTAAGTGTTTACAAGAAAACCTAATGCTTTGTGCTTTTAGCTCCGTGTTTTCTTCTCTACTTTGCCTTGCTACACTTGAAGATATATATATACCTCAAGTTTACAAAACCTACAAAATAAATAAATCTTACAAAGTCAAAGTATTCTGTGGGTTTGTTGCCACTCCTTGTATCCATGTGATACAATTTTGTCTGGATTGTCTTGGATAGATTTGCACTAGATTTACCAGCTAAATTGTTTGTGAGAATAAGGAATGTTTCTTTTTCTTCTTCGTTTCCAATACTGGCTTCCATACCCTTTTTAAGTCTATCAACCCATGTGATCTGTCAGGCATGTCAAGTCGCTATCAACCTCTAATTTCAAGACATTATTGGTTGGAGCGTTTTATCCATTGAAGCAGACATCGATCGATAGGTTGGCTGTTGTTTGTTGGAGTGTCATAACTGTTGACATAGAAGCTTCATCGGTTGAATCACCACTTCACTTATACAGAATTATATAGCACAACTTATATACAATTAGCTACCCTATTCTACATATCCATTGATAGTCAACTTTACTTAGGAATTCTAGCAACTATGACAGTAACAAACAACTTATCTAACAAGACTTAAACAGGTATGCTGCAGACTTATCAATCGATAAGCTGCCTTATCAACGGATATTTATAGACTGGACATCCGTTGATAAGTTACAAACTTAACTTATACACATATGTTTAAGGTGTTTTAGTGTTCTTATCATCAAGAACAACATGATTCCTAACAATTTCGTTGCATGCCATGCCCATTTACTAGCAGTTGTTCATCAAGAGTTATAAATATTCAGTTCGGTTATAAAATCAAATATAATTCGGTTCGGTTTCGGTAGGCATTTTTCCAGTTTTTCGGTTTCGGTTAATCGAATAGCTAATGTTTATTTTATACTTAGGGGTACTTAACCTTTAGGTTATTATCTTTTATTTCTTTTCTAATTATGAATTACATAAATATGTGGTGATTTATCTGATTTGGAATAGCGAAGAACTAGGGTATATGAATTACCTACGAGAAATAACATACTTTGTGTGCAATATTAGTTTAGAATGAGAAAGGAAAAAAATGAGAAGGAAATGTAATAATCATTTATATAGAGCTTGAAAGCTATTGAAAGTATGAGATATCAAAGAAAAGTATTTTGCAACGCCCTTTTCTAAAAACATCAAATACATAATTAAAATTAAGCTTTTTTGCTGTCTCCTTTTATCATCCACAAACGCAACGAGCATTGATGCAATGGTATACTGGAGTCGAGCAAGGGCCTTGGCACTCACTGTCTGAACTACATGGCCATATAACAACATGCCTGGCTTCACCTCCCATAATCATTATACCTGTCAATTTATATATACAGTCCATCAATTTCACAGTAAATCAATTTATATAAAACACATATATCAAAGAGAAAATGTGTATATATAATATTCATTGTATGTATGTAATGTGTATGCACATATAAAATAAATGCATGTTAAAATATTAAAAAGGACATGGATCAAATTACCGAATGCAAATATGAGAAGGATAAGGCAAAAAGTGACTTGAGCTGATGGTGTCTGCATGTTTATAATGTATGTTGCCTTTGTTTACAAATTCACTTTTGAGATAACAAAATAGGTTCACCTCAGTACCTTATTTATAGGTGAAAAGGTCACACATTATTTTAATTATCTACATGATCTTGATATCTTACCACTACTATGTGTATATTTCGTTATAAATTTGGAGATAAGATATTGAGATGTAACGTTTGCTAAAATTAGATTCTATTTAATAAAAAAATTGTGCTTTTAAAACTTTTAATCTTCTTATGTATGCTGATAACAAGGATATTGTTGGATATCTACAACATTTCTTTTTTAAAATTAGAAACTTATTTAGATAATATATGCTGGTGATATTTAATACAATATCAATATCCATAATAAATCTTTTCAATATTATTAAATAAATGAATAAAATCTTGTATCATGCAGAAATATCTACAACACATCTTTTTGGAAATTAGAATTAATGATGCAGATAACATATGCTAATGATATTTTATACGAAATCAATATCCAAAAAAATTCTTTTCAAAAATCAAAAAATGAACATAAAATCTTCTATAATGCAGAAATATCTACAACACATCTTTTAGAAAATTAGAATTAATGATGCAGATAACCTATGCTAATGATATTTTATGCAAAATCAATATCCAAAACAAAATTTTTTTCAAAAATTAAAAATAGTAATATAAAATCTTCAATTAAGTACAATATAACACTGTATTTTTTTATTTTTTGGGTTCATTGAGCATTAGGCCAAAAAATCTGGTTCGATCCAATCTGGTCAAACAATGGTCCAGAACTGGGCCGGGTCGGCCATATTGCCTTTAACGAGCCCTATTTGTTTAGCCAAATCCTAGTTTGAGACTGTAAAAGCCTTGGCTTACTCCAATATTCTGAAAATTCTGGGCTTCATGTCGGTCCGATTAAAACGAAGATACAATCTAATTTTTATTAAAAATTCACATACTTATTTATGTATTTACATTTATCATACAAAAGAAATACTTTAAACACGTATAAACATGTCCGTAATCAAAAAAATATTATACATATACTTAAATTTGTCATACATGAATAAAACGTATATAAAGTACGCAGGTAATTGCTTGATTTACGATAAAATCACTATTGTCAATATTCATGTCGATGGTCTATTAAATAATATGAAATGTTGTTTTATTTAGTTTTTTTATAAATATAATATACAGATATATTCTTACATAAAATATTATTTAAAAAAGTTATAAAAAACACGTTATTTTTTATAAATTCATTAATAAGATTTTAAGAATTAAGATGTATAATTTATTACAAATATAGAATAGCTAATTAATGTAGATAACAAAATTTTTCAGTATGCCATTATCTATAATAGCTAATTATTTTAAACGAAATAAAATATTCGGTTCGGTTTCGGTTAACCGAAAAAAAATTCGGTTCGGTTCGGTTTTAACTGAATGCACAGTCCTAGCTTGAGATGTCTTCGATTTCATTTTTAGTTTCAAGAATTTGAAATTCTGTGTGTTAAACGATTAGGAAACAAATCAACTAATTGTTTTTAGTTGTTTATTTGTTTTACAACCTTGTTGTATTGGCATTCACGGGTTTGTCCTAACTGTGTTATGGTTTATTGAATAAAAATCGCTTTATTTTCTGGCAAAAAAAAAACTAGTGTAGATGCTTTATTCAAACATCTGTTTTTTGTTAAGTCCAAATCTATAACCTTTATTAATGTTGAGTATTGAATACGACTAAAGAATACAGAGGGGGGGTGAATGGATTCTTGAACTTTTCTCGTTCTTGAATCTGTGTAGCAAGATATGTGTTTGTGTGTGCAAATGTTTAGGTGCGGATAAAGAACAACACAAGACACGATATCACTTTAATCTAATATTTTATTAGATAAAGATTTGCTACAACCTGTGAATACAGATAATAGTATTCTCAGCTTCGTTTTTCTCAGAGAGATGTGCTCTTACAATGTGTATGAAAAACTTTCTAAAACTCTCTCCTTCTAAAGAAGTGAGGTTGTATTCTTATAGAACATGAATACAACCTACTTACTACAAATAAGGTAGCTAAACAAGTTTGCTTTCTAGTGTGTCTATCCTTTTTGAGTAAGCATCCAAATGACTACAGATTTGACTTTGCAAAGCCTGTTCAGATCCACTTCTTTAGCTCTTTGTCTCTTGTACATCTCTCCAAGCTTCTTTATAGGCTTTCCAAAGTACATTACAGATTGTGGTCCATAAAGTGCTTTGGCTTGTTGCAGGTTTCTGACTTGTACAATTTCTCCAATAGTTTGTCTCCAAGAATGTATTCGAGAAGTGGCTAAGTGATTGATTCGAGAACTAGTATTAGATAACTCTGAGTTCTCGAATACTGTATATTTGACATATAGAATCACTTCTTCAATAACCCTTTTCTCCAGGAATCCTTGAGTTGTCGAATGGAACACTTGAGTTGTCAAATCCCTGAGATGTCGAATAGCTTTCTGAGTCCTTGAGATATCGAATGGAACTTTGACTTGTTGACTCTTTGAGAACTCGAATACCACTTTGACTTGTTGACTTCTTTAGTTCTCGAATAGAGTATTAGACATTTCGAATCTCTGAGATATCGAATGAGATATCGAACAATGTATTCAGAGATATCGAATAGTGTCTTTAGAGATATCGAATCCTTGACTTGTAAAATGCTAGACTTCTCGAATATAACAAACATACTTCTCTGTTAACTCGAATAACTTGTAGAAGGGGGGGTTGAATACAAGTTATATAATCATGTCTGATTTTTGCTTGATTATATGAACAAGAATAAACGAATGAATCAAACTCTGTTTGTATTAATAAGATCAAATACAAACTCTACCAAAGGTGTACAATACCTTTAGCAGCTGTTGACAAAATAAATTTCTCTCTGTTTGTACTCTCGTATACTTACGATTACAAACCTCACGAACTGAACACTTTTTACAATGATATAGAGAGAGTATTTATAATGCTACCTATCAACTAATAACAGAAAGATAATCTATACATGACAATGTTCTGCCGTCCAGTTGATAGTTTCCATCAATAGAAAATTATTCCCTTCATAATATCTTCTTGCTTGTTCCTCAAACAAAGATCCTGTTTTATAGCACTTGCCAGTTTCTGTAGCATCCATAATGACATCATCAGTAACACGACTGACATCAGGATTTCATCTTGCATCAGGATCTAACTATCCTATCAGTACTTGATCAGTATTTGACTTGACGTATCAGGATTCGATCTCAGTTCCTGACATGTAGTCAACGATACACTGTTCATTCCTGACTAAACCTTACAGATAACTGTCTAACACATATTTCTTATACAAAGTGCTAAATCCTTTATAAGATCAGGATATACAAGAAGTATAAGTAAAATTCTATTCTTAACATCACAACTCATGAATTATTCCTAACAATCTCCCCCTATTTATGCTTTTAAAATCTGAAGCATAAATCTAAGTTGTTGATGTCAAAACATATAACAATACAATCAGAATAGAATTTATGAATTCAAGAATCATGAAGTTAAGTACCTCCTCTTTCAAATATAGACATAGTATCCAGTACTTAGACGAAAGAATTCAACTATTTGATGCTTCTTTTCCTTTACCACTTCCATGATGAGATTCACCTCTGTCACTGTCTTTATCTCCCCTACTAGTTCTTCTTTTATCTCCCTTAGTCTGTTGTTGTTGTTGTCTTTGAAATGTCTTTATCTCCCCCTTTTTGACATCAGCAACATTAATTCCAAGAGATTCAGTAACAGAACAAATGAGATTCATCGGAATTGCTTGATTTTCCATAATAGTGACTTGGTTATCTTCAAGTGTTTGAAGTCTTGATTGAATTTCAACTTGAGATTTCTGAATGTCTTGTAGAACTTCAGAATTAACTTCAATATTGGAAGTGTTTGGAATATCTTCAGATTCAAGTCTTGTAGAAGAAGTTGCCTGTGTAGAATGATATTCAAGTAATAAAACTCGATTAGAGTTATAAACATCTTCATCTTTCTGATCTGAAGCTGCAATATGATCATCTTGTCCTTCACCAGTATTCTGTGTACTAACATCTACAAATCCTGACGCCTCCTTAGATTGATCAGATATTGTTGATGTCTCAAATCTTGCTGATATTGGTAGTACAAACAAAGGAGTACTTGGATCATTAGAAATATCTTTTGGTACTGATAATGTAGAAGTTTGTCTTAGCCTTTCACCTCTTCTGTTGATAATTCCGGCAAGCCTTTCTTTTTGCTTCTGAGCTTTAACTTCTGGTTTTGAATTGTGATTTGCTAAGTCATTCTTCTCATACATCTTGATAAAAGAATCAGTACCAGCATCCATACCAAGATTATTAGACCAAGATTCAGGAAATACCTGATCCCAGAAATCAAACGATGGTTTCCTAATTTTCTCTCCCTCACTATGGAGTTGATCATCCATACCCTCATTCTCACTTTGACTATCTAAAGTCAACACTCTTTCTACCTCTCCTTTTGCCTGGTCAGGAGCCAGCCGCTCAGATTGTGGATCAATATCCATTTTTTCAAGTGTATCACTCAAATTTGGATAAGTGCTCTCATGACCTACAGAAAAATAGAGTTTAGAAGAATTTTTATACCTGAACTCACATGGAGAGAGGGTTCCTCATTTGGCAAGGGGCTTGAGGTTTTCTCCATGGAGTGAGCTGCTATAGTCTCTGAACCCTTACAATCATCTTCTTTCCTTCAAGACACTACAGGCTCCAGTATACCACTTTCAGGTTCTTTACTAGACTCTGATGTCTTCAGTAATACTTCATTAGACACCATAGTTAGTACATCATCGTCTTTAAGTGTTGTTTGCTGAGACTCACCCTCAAGGTGGATAGACTCTGACTGAATAATATTTATTTAATCTTCAAGAAAATTACTCAAAGTTATTCCTCCCATATCATAGGGTTTCTCACTTGCAATTTCAGTCATCACAGAAGACCTTTCAACATCAGCTATCACAGCTCCTGAGTCATCCAACCTCTGACTAGATGGTTCTTGTGTTGCAGTGACTGTGATCTGATCTTTCCTACTATCCACCACTGGTGCAATAGTATCTTCTGTTGACTGCATTCCTCTATCTACTTCCTCCAGTTTTTCACCTTGAGCTGAAGCATCTTCAATAATGACATCCTTGTGAAATAAGTATGTATGTAGTGATTGAAGTGCAACATGCTTCGAGAGTCCAAATTTCTTGACCTATTGTCTTCTGACAGATACATAGAAATACATCTTCATTAAGTCAAGTCTTTGATGTAGAAGTCCATATTCATCTGGAAATAAAAGTTTTGGTACTCTTTCAACCAAAGAATCTAGAACAGGCCTTGACAACTTCACTTTGAGAGAAATTAGTCCCATAGCCAGTCTGTATGATAATGTAGTTTCCCATAAAGAATCAATATCCAGATCTCTATGGTCATTTGCTGACTTGATTGTAGCTTCATTTGTAGAGACCTGCATGATATTAGTTGGACTAGACTCTATGTGTAGGTGACAATTGAATCTTTCTCCTTGTTCTCCTGGTATAGTGAGCAAAAGATTTATCCTGAGAAGACTCAAGAGGTGTAGACACAGAAGTGATCTTGGGATGAGATCCTTTTTCAATAGACACAGTCTTTTGAGAGACAGTATCCAGTAACTGTTTTCCCTTTTTAAGTACTACAGTCTTTTGAGAAACTGTAGCCTGGTTGTGACTAGGTGCTTCATCTCTTTGTCCTAGCTTAGAAAGTCGAATTGCAGCCTTCAATTCCTCTCTCTCAGCAAGAGATATATTATCATCATCTTCACCAGAACTACTACTACTACTTGACACAACAAATTTTCTCTTCCTTACAACTGATGTCTTTTGAGAAACACTAGAGGTTGGTTTCTTTGAAACAATAGGCTGTGGATTAAAACTTTGTTCTTGAATTGTTTCAGAGACTATAATGTTTTGGGCTACTTGGGTAGACACAGGTGGGTTGTCCTCCAAATGAGATTCCTGAGCCATTTCACCACAAAAGAAAGAAGAATTGTAGAGAGTAGGAAGATGAGTTTTAAGAATTACCTGAACATAATGTGGATAATGAATTGCAGGTATTTCATCTAGATTCTTTTCATTGTCCTTCTTTATAATGTCAGAGAAAATTCTCTTTTGCTGTATATAAGAAGAAACACAATGTTCTCTACCAAATCTAGCTTCAACATCAGGAATAAAATGGTTAATAAACATTTGCATAAATCTATGATAATAAACCATTTTCCTGTTTTGATCTCTTAACCCAAGTTTAATACACATCTGACTTAAGATAATGTGACCAATGTTAACTACTCTGTCATAAAGCAAACTGTAAGCAATATGTGAAGTAACAGAAGTAATTTGATCAAAAGAACTACATTTACCAGTAAAGCATTTAGCTAATTGATCGAAGAAAAAAGACCACTCTTTCCAAAGATAAGATCTTCTTAACTGGCTCATGTTATCTAAAGGTCCATTATAACCTAATGCAGACAACATAGTTCTAACATCATCATCAGATGGTACATTCTCATAAATCAAACTAACAGGTAAGTGAAGTACTGAATTAAAAACAGATTCAGTAATATCAAAAGAGTCTTGTCCTAAATGTAGAACAATCTTACCTGATTGACTCTGAGTAGAACCAATTACCTCAGCATTCTCCCAAGCTTGTGTAACAGTTGCTTGATTAATCTGTGGAGATGCTGTCAATGCATAACTTAATGGTCCATATGCCAGAAAGTCCATGATTGGATGAAAATCAGATGACACTCCTTCCTTGTTGGTGATAGCTGCTACATGATTGTTCATCATAAAATCGAAGTCACCAAACTTGAAGGCTACTGATTTAAGTAATCTTCTCTGAGCTGCCATTTTTGATCTGAAAAGAACTTGATAAATTCTTGAAATGGATTAGTGATTTTGAAAACTCGAGAGTGTTTTTGCTTTAGAGAATATGAAATTAGAGAAACCAATTACACGATTAGAGTTTCAAAACAAATATATTTCACAAATCTTTCAGACCACTATCCCACGTCAACACGTAAATTGACAGGTGTCAGTCCCTGAAAAGTGCGGTTATCCACGATTTTTTTGAAAATAAAATCCAAAATTGATTTTCATGAAATAAATCAGGGTATTATCAAGATAAAAAATCAATACTGATCAGCTTCATTTTCCTGTTGTGACCTCCATCAAAATAATCACAAAAGCAATGTGATTTAAAAAAAAATCTCAAATCCTGATGGTCACACTTGAAATCCTGATTAATATCATCCTGATTCCAGAGACTTAATATGGAGTTTCCACGTGGCATCTTTCTTTTATCTTAAAAAGAAATAAATAATTAATCTGAACAAAATCAATTGGTTAGATATATTCGACATTTCAAGAAATAAAGTCACACGCGATAATTAGCATTTGACTTCATTCCAAGTGACTGTTCAGCTTCTCACGTCTTTCTATAAAAGAAACAGACGTCTTATGCCATTCTCCATAATCCTTTCAATTTGTTTTCTTCTCAACAATGCTTCTCAAACCAAAATTCCATTCAAACCCATTCTTTAAATTTTTCACAGTCGATGAACATCCTGTTCTTGATCATCTCTTTGAAAAGACGACTCTTCTCATCGAACTAATCATGGATGAATTAGTTTCAGATAATATCCAGAGGTTTCTCCTAGAACATCCATCTGTTGGATACAATCTTCCCCTAACCTCCTCAAAACTTGAGGATGAAGAATTTGGCCGAGAGTCTGAGGTTGATCTTGATGAGGATGCTATACATTTAAGTTAGCTACTCTCATTCAAGTCGCCCAGACAAGGAATCCAAGAGCAGACGAGGCTGTTTAAATCCCCTGATGGATTTCTTGAGATGCTCCTTGTCCTGTACCTCAGAATTCATTTCATTAGACAAGTATAGGATTATCAGTAGAAGTTAGACAAAAAGATGTTGTATTTCATTTCCATGTATGTAATGCTTTCAATTAATGAAAATACAATTTCTTGTTATCTACTTGTCTTTTGATTATTGAATGATGTATAAATTATCAGTATGCAAATATTAAAACTTGCTGGCATAGTTTTAACACATCACAGAATTAGATTACTACACAAAGTAAACGTCAGGATTTGAAACAATTTTCACAATCCTGATACTGACACAATACTGATGACGTCAGCATCCTGATAACAAATCTAATCCTAATGATTATTAACAAGTCTATCATACTGAAATTATCAAGGCAAAGTGTTATAGCTAAAGCATTTAACAATCAAATATAGATCCTGACAAGAATATCAAGTCTATAAGCTAAAAACAACATACCTTGCTACTATTGCAGATGTTAAAGATCTAGAAATTTAACATTCCTAACTCACTTACTAATCTACTGAATGTAGTTTCATCAAGTGGTTTAGTTAGAATATCTGCAAGCTGTTTGTCAGTAGGAACAAAATGAAGTTCCACAGTACCATTCTCAATATGTTCTCTAATAAAATGATACCTGACATCAATGTGCTTAGTCCTTGAATGTTGAACTGGATTTTCTGCAATTTTAATAGCACTAGTATTATCACAAAACATAGGAATATTACTAAGTGTCATACCATAATCCATCAACTGATTTCTTATCCAAAGGAGTTGTGCACAACAACTGCCTACTGCTATGTACTCATCTTCTGTAGTTGAGGTTGATACAGATTGTTGCTTCTTGCTTGCCCAAGAAATCAATCTATTTCCCAAGAATTGACATGTACTTGTAGTACTTTTCCTGTCTATCTTACACCCTGCATAATCAGAGTCTGAATAGCCAATTAGAAAGAAATCAGATTCTCTAGGGTACCACAAACCAAGATTTGGAGTTCCTTTGTGATATCTAAAAATTCTCTTCACAGCAATTAAATGAGATTCCTTAGGATCACTTTGGAATCTAGCACATAAACAGGTAGAAAACATTATATCTGGTCTACTTGCAGTTAGATATAGACTGCATAAGCTTGCTAAACTTAGCACACAATTTTTCATTAGTAGAGCCAAATATGATATCATCAACATAAATTTGAACTAAAAGCAATTCACCTTTTATCTTTCTAAAGAATAGAGTTTTGTCAATTGTACCTCTTGTGAAGCCATTTTCAAGAAGAAATTTAGACAAAGTCTCATACCATGCTCTTGGTGCCTGCTTTAGTCCATAGAGTGCCTTGTCAAGTTTGTAGACATGATTTGGAAACTTTGGATCAACAAATCCAGGTGGCTGTTCCACATACACTTCCTCATCAAGTTTGCCATTTAGAAAAGCACTCTTTACATCCATCTGATATACCTTGAATTTTGAATGAGCTACAAATGCAAGAAACATTCTGATTGCTTCCAATCTTGCTACAGGTGCAAAGGTCTCATCATAATCAATGCCTTCTTCCCGAGAATAACCGTTGGCCACCAGTCTTGCTTTGTTTCTTACAATCATACCAGATTCATCTAACTTGTTTCTGAAAACCCATCTTGCACCAACAATAGATCTATCTTTAGGTCTTGGTACTAGTTTCCAGACTTTGTTTCTCTCAAACTCATTTAACTCTTCCTGCATTGCAATTACCCAATCAGGATCCTGTAAGGCTTCTTCAACCTTCTTAGGTTCATTCTTTGAGAGAAAACAACTATGCAAGCATTCATTTTGAATTGATCTTCTAGTTCGAACACCACTATTTGGATCACCAATAATCAAATCTTCAGTATGATCCTTTGTCCATTTTCTAACAGGTGGTAGATTAACTCTGCTAGTCTCTCCCCCTAAGTTAGTGGTATCTCTTGTAGAAGAATTCTCTCTGCCTTCAATAACTCTCCTTTGATCAATAGAATCAGTAGATTCCATATTCCTGCTAGTTACTGATCTTTCCTCAGTAGACTCTGAAAGATCAGTTCCTGATGGAGTAGACTCTGAATAACTAATCTGCTCCTAATGATCACTGTGTTCTCTTTGATTTATTTGCTCCCCCTCAACAATAGCATTCCTTTGATAAGCAATAGAAATTTCTTCTGGAGAACCTTCATCATCACTGGAGAGTATCTCAGAATTCTTCAGATTTTCAAATTCCAATTTGTCATGGATTTCATCAATTTGCAGAATTCCAAATTTCTTATCATCAAATGCAACATGAATTGATTCCATAACAATGTGAGTTCTGAGATTATAAACTTTGAAGGCCTTAGATGCTGAATATCCTAGAAAAATTGCTTCATCCGATTTTGCTTCAAATTTTCCAAGTTGTTCTGGATGAACTTTTAGGACATAGCATTTGCATCCAAAGATGTGAAAATATTTCACACTTGGTTTCTTTCCTTTGATCATCTCATAGGGAGTTTTTCCATGACTATTTACCAAGGTACAGTTTTGAGTGAAACATGCAGTGTTAATAGCTTCTGCCCATAAGTAGGTTGGAAGTTTTGCATCTGCAAGCATGGTTCTTGCTTCCTCTATGAGAGTCCTGTTCTTTCTTTCCACTACCCCATTCTGCTGAGGTGTACCAGGTGCAGAAAACTGTTGAGTGATTCCATTATCTGCACAAAACCCCTCCATTGTAGAATTCTTGAATTCTATACCATTGTCACTCCTAAGTACTTTGACTTTGTACTCAGAGTTATTCTGAATATTCTTGACAAGTTCAATGATTTGCTGAGGAGCTTCATCCTTCTTGTGTAGAAAGAAAACCCATGTGAACCTTGTGAAATCATCCACTATCACTAGAGCATATCTTTTCTTGCTAATAGAGCATATCTTCTTTCCAGTCATATGTCCAGAGTATCCACTGTCCAAGATAATTGAATGCTTCTTTCATGTGCCCTGCAAACAAAAAGTAACTAGTTAGAATTTTTTAGGACCCAACTTTGATTGGATCCTTTCTTACTAGATTTAGAAACAACATGCTTTGAAGATTTTGCTTTTACTTTACCTGTTGCAGAGTCAACTTTAGACTCTGATTTCACAAACTGTTTGTGACTAGGAGTTTCAGATTTCAAGGAATAATAGTCATAATACAGTTCATGATATTCTCTACACATGTAAATGGAATGAAGTAAACTACCACAATGATAACAAGCTTTTTTTGGTTGGTATTGAATTTTCTGAGTCTTGGGGAATCTGGACTCAGTTTTCCAAGAAGGTTTTTTATTGTAGTCTAGGGCCAAATGATTATGATTTCCACACTTATAGCATTTTTTCCTAGGTGCATCAGGTACATTCTTGTAATTATTCTCTTTGTTAATACCTTCTTTTCCATTCCTATTTCTTTTGATCTTGCTAGACTCTGAAAGACCATCTAATCTCTGTTTCAACTGAGACTTAGACAGAAACCCTATGTTTACATTCTTAGGTTTCTCTAACACTTTCTCATCTGAATTACTATTGTTAATCCTTTTGTGTACAACAGGGGTACCTTTTGAATCAACAAATTTAACATGATTACGTTCAGAAACAATTTTCTTACCTTCAGATTTAGATGCGCTAGCTTCTACTTTACTATCATCAATGACAATAACTACTTTTTCTTCTTGTCTAGCATTATCAAAACCTAAACCATTAATTTTACCACGAATTCCAGTTTCAATGATTTCTTGTGTCTTTTTACCAGAAATGTTAATGGTCTTAATCACATCTCTCTCTTCCTCTAGTTCTTTTCTGACATAGTCATAAGCCTCAAGAATAACACTATAATCATGCTTAGCTTTATCAGAACTTAACTTGTATTCTTCCATTTGAATTAACTCAGATTCAAGAAAATTATTTCTATCAACTAATTTATCATTCTTAACCTTAAGTTCATCTCTTTCACAAGTAAGAATTCTAAAATTAGTCATAAGATTCTTAAACTCAGCATGGATAGATCTAATTTCATCAGAATTTAAGTTTTCAAATGAATCAAGAGAGTGAAGTGATACCTTAACAGAGGATGGAGAAGTTTTCTTTGGAGATCCAGGTTTATCTGAAACATTTGCCATCAGTGCAATGTTGTCATAATCCAATTCATCTTCAGAACCACTGGAATCACCCCAATCCTTCTGTGTGACCATAAGTGCATTACCCTTTCCTGAATTCCTAGGCTTCTTACACTCACTAGCAAAGTGTCCAAGCTCGCTGCAATTAAAGCACTTGATCTTGGCCTTATCAAGCTTGACAATTGTACCTTTGCCTTTGTCACTCTTCTTCTCCTCCTTCTTTTGAAAAGGTCCTTTGCTAAATCTTCTCCTGTTGAATCTACCTTTCTTGAAAGCTTTAGCAAACATAGCAAAGAGTTCCTGCATCTCTGATTTAGAATCACCGTTATCAGAGTCTATATCAATAGTCTCTGACTCAGAACTTTCTTTGTTTTTCTTCTTCCTTGAGTTCTCTACAGCAGTCTCTTCATGTTGTTCTTCTGGAAGCTTCTTTAATTTAGATTGAGCAGCAAGTGCAACAGTCTTCATCTTTCCTTTACTCTTGCTCTTCTTCTGCTGCTTGTCAAGTTCATAAGCTCTCAATTTTCCATATACTACCTCTAATGATATCTCATCCAGATCATTAGCTTCCTCAACCGCAGATATCTTCTCATTGTAGAAATCAGGCAAAGCTTTCATGAGCTTTGTATTCATATCCTCCAAGTCATAATATTTACCATGCATGGCCATCTTATTGATGAGTTTTGTAAACCTATCAAAGGTATCAGTAAGTGACTCACCAGACTTGGATTCAAAGTACTCATACTGTTGTATAAGTAGTGTCCTCATATTCTTCCTGACAGGCTTAGTTCCTTCACAGTGAACCTTAAGATTGTCCCATATATCCTTAGCAGTTTTACAAGAGAGAACATAGTTAGTGAGAACAGAATCAAGACTGTTGAATAATATGTTTCTCACTTTAGCATCTTTAAGAACATTCTCCTTGTCCTTATCTGACCATTCAGATTTTGGCTTCTCTGCTGTATGTTCTGGAACAACCACACCATCAACAGTTGCTTGTCCAATGACCTTTGTTGGAACAAAAGGTCCATCTCTGGTTCTGTCAAGATAATCAGGATCTGTTGCTTCCAGATGATGCAACATCTTTACTTCCCATAGAGTACATTCGTTTCTCTTGAGCATAGGAATCTTAGTATTCCCATCCTTGTAACCAGACATGATTATTCGAAATCAACCTGCTCTGATACCAATTGTTAACTCGAATAACTTGTAAAAGGGGGGGGTTGAATACAAGTTATATAATCGTGTCTGATTTTTGCTTGATTATATGAACAAGAATAAACGAATGAATCAAACTCTGTTTGTATTAATAAGATCAAATACAAACTCTACCAAAGGTGTACAATACCTTTAGCAGCTGCTGACAAAATAAATTTCTCTCTGTTTGTACTCTCGTATACTTACGATTACAAACCTCACGAACTGAACACTTTTTACAATGATATAGAGAGAGTATTTATAATGCTACCTATCAACTAATAACAGAAAGATAATCTATACATGACAATGTTCTGCCGTCCAGTTGATAGTTTCCATTAATAGAAAATTCTTCCCTTCATAATATCTTCTTGCTTGTTCCTCAAACAAAGATCCTGTTTTATAGCACTTGCCAGTTTCTGTAGCATCCATAATGACATCATCAGTAACACGACTGACATCAGGATTTCATCTTGCATCAGGATCTAACTATCCTATCAGTACTTGATCAGTATTTGACTTGACGTATCAGGATTCGATCTCAGTTCCTGACATGTAGTCTCCGATACACTGTTCATTCCTGACTAAACCTTACAGATAACTGTCTAACACATATTTCCTATACAAAGTGCTAAATCCTTTATAAGATCAGGATATACAAGAAGTATAAGTAAAATTCTATTCTTAACATCACAACTCATGAATTATTTCTAACATTCTCGAATTGGTACTTAGGCAAATTCTTCATTCCTTCAAATCCTAACTATGATTATTTGACAGTCTTTATCTTCTTGCTTGAGGCATGAACCTTGGAACTTCTTTCAAGCATTATTCTTGACTTTATGAGTACAGTTACACAACTAGGATTTGATGCCTATTATAAGTACATAAACAACCAGAAACTCTACAACTAGAGGTTCCCTTAGATAAGAGGTCATGTAAGTAATGCAAAGCATTACAAACAATTAGGCTTGTTATTAGATGTACACAGGCATGCCTCTGTGACTAACAATTAACTAGTTTTATACGTGTGCAAAGCATGGGTTCCTTTATTAATATTTTATAATATATTTTTATTATGATTTTTGTTGTCAAAAGCATTTTTATAACATTTTGAATTGTTTTTTTTTACATTTAATGATAATAAATTAATAATGTGCATGTATTTTGTGTATATATATATATATATATATATATATATATATATTAAATTATTACGAAAAATATGTTAACTTATAACAATAATTAATTAAGTTGACGATGAATATTTTATTAGATTTAGTCTTTATTAATTTACTTTAAATTTTATTGTTGATGAAATTTAATACTTTTGTAACTTTTAAATTGTCATAGGGTTTTTTTGTGGTTATTATATTTAGATTCTCTTAAAATTATTTTATTTTGGATTTTTGATTAATTTTTTAATTTATTTACAACTTAGTACCGAATCTAGAATCTCTGCAAAATAATAAAATGTTAATTTATTGATTTGTGTTGACTTTTCTTAGCATAAATTTTAAAAATATGTTTTTTTTAGTACACTGGCCCTGAGGTCACCCTCAGGTAAGAACCCTGAGGTTAACATAAAATAAATTACAAGTTAGGGTTATTTTTGTAAATTCAGAAGGATAAATTTTATTATTACAATATTGCCATTCAATATTTATACTAAAACCAATATAACCTCAGGTATGGTCCCTGAGGTCATCCTCAGGGCCATTTTTCTCTTTTTTTTTAATCTAAAAGTAAAAAATTTTCATGACTTAATTTTTTTTAAAATTAGGTTTTCTTGAAACTCTTTTATGTGGTAAGTTTTTTTTTTAAAATTATAATTTAAATTTTAGTCTAAAATATCTTTGTATCAATTTTAGTTAACAATAATTTTCTGAACTTTATTTATTTATTATTTTTGTCAGGAAATGAAATATATTTCATTGATGAATTGTATGGGAATACAATATCCTAATAAGGAGTTTATTTCGATCAAGAAAGTTCATCATCTAACCCAAGGACACGCATGTTGCCCCTGAACATTTAGACAATAACACCTTCAAATCTGAAAAGAAGAACCCCACAAACAAAGGCCTCGTTAAAATATCACAAGAGCAAAATCCTATGGGAAGAAAGCTAAAGGGGAAAAAGAGTGCCCTAAAAAACATGAATACATCGTTATACAAAATGGCTACTAAATAACTAAATCTTCTTGTTGTTTTTGGGAGTCCCCATTGTCATCAGTTTTTGTCAAAGACTTGCCTTCTCTTATGCCAAGGATTTGCCTTTGGCAGCACATTGACTGCACCATTACTTCTTTTTGAAAGTCAAAACTGAATCTTTCTGAAACATCTTCGTTGCTACTAACACTGCAAAGTCATCAAAACAAACCCGATAAGGAAAGAAATAAGATATAAAATATTAAACTTTTTTGAATGCACATTTCTAACCAAAGGGGATCCCATTGGTTAGACATCTAAAATAATAATCGATATTATTGAAAATATGAAAATTGTTTTTTAAAACTCTGTACATATAATATACATATATATAAATATATATACACATAAATATCTATAATTTAGCTAATAAATTTGAAAATAAAGTACAAAGTTAGTACATATTAACTATTAGTAATATAACTGAATAATTAAGTCTAAAAATTAATAATGGAATAGACAATCCAAATCAATGGCACATTGATACCTCTTAAAGGCCTAAAAATATAAGCCATCAATCACCTTTATTTTTATTTGTTTTATCATGTGTTATTTTAGTGCATCCTTCTTTGATTTGCTTGTTTCTTAAATTAAAAATTGCATTAATTAGTACTTGGTACCATATTGTTTGTTAAATTAAAAATAGCATAAATTAGTTACTTGGTAGAATAGTTTTAGCTGGTCTTTTAAACCAATACTCTGGCTCAACTCGTTCTCTGACCCATTTCTAAACTTGTTCTATAACCCAATTCTAATTTCTAATAAAATTACTTTTTTAGCCTTGATGACCAGACGACCGACCACGTAAACCTCCTTACGCTAATTATATATCTATACTATCTATACTGTCTATACTATATTATAATAAGCGAAAGGGGGTATAATTTGTAGTTTGGTTATCCTCCATTTTTGGTTATCCCTCATTCACAATCGTTAGATCTTTAAATCAAATAGATCATGACTGTTAGATACAACAATACTAAAAGTTGGTATATACAGAGGTCTAAGGTTCGATTTGCGCCAACAACATATTAGTTTATATTTAAAACTAAAAATTATATACAAAGATGTAAGGTTCGTATTCTTCCAATAACATATTAAAATTAATATTTATAATCATGACCATTAGATACAATACTACTAAAAGTTGTTATATACAGATGTCTAAGGTTCGATTTCCGCCAACAACATATTAATTTATATTTAATATTAAAGATTGTTATATACAAATATGTAAGATTCAAATTCTTCTAATATATATTTATAATATTATACTATATTATAAATAAATTATAAAAAATTAAAAGTAACCCGTTGCTTTGCACGGGCTAAAAATTAGTAGGATATAATAAGTGAAACCCTCTTTTAACGGTACCATTTTTTTGGTTCATATACTTAAAATCCTACTTACCCTCGAATTCTTTGTTGTTTCTAAAAACTAGAATAAAAATAGATATTTTATTATAATTATAATTCTTTTATTTGTAATTTTTTAATGGAATCTTATTTTCTTTAAAATACTATGTTTCTTTAAAAATAATTAAAAATGGAATTGTTATGATAATTATAATTCTTTTGTTTATAATTATTTTACTAGAAAAAGATTACGATAAAACCTCTAATAAATAGAGGGTAAAACACCAACAAATAAAAAATACAATCAAGAATTACTTGATATAAATTTTTGTAAAACACCGACGAATATGTAACCTGATCGTATAACATTTTATAAAACACTAACAAATCTATAACCTTTATTAATAAATTCCTATTTAATGGTACTTTGTAACAAATTTGGTTCCAACCTTATTTTGGTTTCACTCTAGATTCATACTTCCCCTAAAATTCATATTATTTTCTGAAAAAGTTGTTTGGAATTCTGTTATAATTACGTATAATTCTTATACCATAATTTTATTGAATTGTAAAAAAAAACTTATCTATTAGAACCATAACCATGCATGTTTTATTTTCTTGATTGTCTTAAAATAATCTTAAATAAATAAATAATCAATATTTCAATGGTATCAGAAAATGCTCTCCCTTCTCTCTAAACCGCTAACAACTCTTAGCAATCTTAAACCTTTCACACCCTCAGCCACCCTCTTTTTATTTAACGACACCCTTTGACCATCTTTTCCGATATCTATTTCCATTTCACTCGCCTCACGACCTTGATTTTTGTAATCTCTTCGTCATACACTACAAATTAGTGATTGGTCTCGTCTAGATCTGATCTCTGTTTGATGGGTTCTCTCAATTCTGAACATTCTGGGTCCATGAACTCCGATGAGTTCACAAACTTCATAGGTAATAACTATGCGGCTCCATTGCCACAGTTAGAAAGGTCTATTAGCTCTGAGGAGGTAATGGGCGAACCTTTATCTCCAAGAACACAGCGAAGAATGCAAGAACAGATACAATTGATATTAAATGATGGAACTGAGTTGAACACTACAGGACCAACTGAGGAAGCCTCTTCTAAAGCTAGCTATGGTTCCCCGCAAAACAAAGTTCGATCTCCGGCAGAAATTAGCTCTGATATGCACATAGAAGGCAATCAAGTCATTCCAGGTTTGAAAACTTCTAATTCTAACAAAGCTAATACAGTAGGTTCTGAACAAGGTAAAAAGACAGTTACTTGGAGTTCTTTGGTCTCAACACAAAAGCAAACTGGTTCTAAAATTCCACAGATTGAAGTTACTTATAATGAAGATGGCTCTGCTAATGTTTTCCCTCCTCGAGAATTCCTTTTAAATGCTCAAAAGCGTTGGGATGCAAGTCTCATTGGCCACTTTATTGGGGGCAGCCACTCATTTAAGTTTGTAAAAGAACAAGCTTTGAAGTTATGGAGTAACATGGGGCTTACTCGAGTTTTCTACAGCTCGAATGGATACTTCACATTCTGCTTTAATACGGTGGAAGAAAAGGAAAAAATCTTGAATCTTCGATCGATCCAGTTTGGTGGGAAAACAATGTACCTTATCCCTTGGATGGAAGGATCAACCTTCAAAAGGAATGTAATTGATAGTGTTCCTGTCTGGATTCGTTTTGTTGATTTACCTTAGTCTTATTGGTCAAGAGAAGCTCTCAGTGTCATTGCTAAAGCTGTGGGTACTCCCTTAAAATTTGATGAAGCAACCTCTCGATTTGACCCATTAAAGTATGCTAATATACAGGTGGATCTGAAGTACACAAGCCCAAGACCAAACCATGTTTGGATTAAAGTTGTTAACAGACTTGGTATAGAGGAAAAAGAAAAAAATAGAGATTCAATATTCACAGGTTCCTTATTCTTGCAATATTTGTAAGGCTTTTGGACATTCTCTCTCACGGTGTAGCAATAATCCGGAAGCAGTGAAACGGCCAGCATACCAAAAGAATGTCAAGGGCAAACAAAATCGAAAACAGGACCAAGCAGGTCCTAGTACGAATGAATATACAGAGCATCAACATAATCAAGGTGTTACCAACAATGGAGAGAATGAGGATCATGAAAACTATGTCTCAAATATGGAACTTGTACCATACACAATTGGCAGATTTCTGGGGTGCCCGGTTGTGTTAGATGATGATGAGATTCTTCTGAATGCACAACAGGATTACAGTGGTGATGATAATAATATGGACTCTGCAGATGGCACTTCCTTGGATCATGAAAACGCTCAAGCTAGCGAGCTGGATCATGAGCTGTCCCCAACAACAAATGAAACAGGAAAAGAGGACCAATCTGAGCAACAACCTCTATTACTTACTAATGCCTTTATCACTCTTGCAGAGATTGAGGAAGGAGAAATCCTCACAATTACAAATGGCCTTGACTTAGAGCAACAGGGGACCTTAGTGACTCAGAATGAGATTTCAAAGTCATCAGCAAAAAAGAGGAAGAACCAGGGATGGAAACAAAAACAAAGTACTATTGAGGGTGCCACTATAGTATCTCAAAGAAGATCCCCTAGGTTGGTGGGCAAGACAACCATTCTTAAACGTTTATAATGAACTTTGCTTCATGGAATGTTAGAGGTCTTAATAAAAAGTCTCATCAAAAGGAACTTAAACACTTCATTTCTAATAATAATCTCTCTCTCATGTGCTGCATTGAAACAAGAGTGAAAGTAGGAAATTCAGCGGATATTTAAAAAAGGATTAATAGTTCTTGGTCGTGGCTGTTCAATTATGAGAATCATTACAATGGGAGAATATGGGTCGGATGGGATGCTAATATATGGCACCTCACAGTTCATTCGAAATCTACCCAAACAATCACTTGTTTTATCACTCATATTGAAAAGCAAGTTCATTTCTGTATTACATTTGTCTATTCATTGTACACTCCTCAACAACGTATGCTTTTATGGGATGATTTAGTCAGCCTTAGCAAGGTTATCACAGGTCCTTGGTGTGTGCTAGGAGACTTCAATTGTATTACCAGTCTTTCAGAGGTTAACGGAGGAAGAGAGCACTGGACCCTAGACATGCAGAATTTTAAAGATTGTATTTTCAATGCCAAGCTGGGGGATACGAGAACAGTAGGACCTCAGTTCACCTGGGCAAACAACAGGTCAGAGGAGTTTATTCAGAAGAGACTTGATCGTGCTCTCGGAAACCAAGCTTGGTTCAACATTTTTGTTGAGAGTATAACTATTGTTCACCATAAAGGGATTATGGATCACTGCCCGATTCTTGTTACAACTCCGATGCAAACCGAAAAATGTCAGAAACCTTTTCAATATTATTCATTTATGAGTAATATTGAGGGATATCATGATATTATTAGGGAAGCTTGGAATGATCAGTGGTTTGGTGATCCAATGGGGATTCTTTGCAGGAAGCTTAAACAGGTCAAACAAGCTCTAATTGCTTTTAATAAGCGTAATGGTAATTTTCACTCAAATATGGACATTGCAAGACTGGACCTCATCAAAATTCAGGAGCAGGTGGAGCGTAATTCGATAGATGGTGGAATTAGAAAATCAAAAACTGATGCTAAAAAGAAGCTAGAGGAAACCCTAATTCAGGAAGAATCTTTGGTTCATCAGAAATCCCGCGTAAAATGGCTATCACTAGGTGATCGTAATAATGGTTTCTTCTTTAATCAGGTGCGAGCGAATTGGAGTCATTCCAAAATTCTGGCAATTGAAAATGCTCAAGGTAACATTGTTTTTGGTCATTCCAGAGTGGCTGATGTTGCAGTTGAATTCTTCAAAAATTCTATTGGCAACACTCTTCGACATCGAATTACGACCTTTCAAGCCTGAGCATTCCTCAAATATATCAAATTCAAGCATCCCATCTCGAAGATGGAATTACTTTTGAAACTATCTACACTACTTTGAAATCAATGAAGTGAAATAAGTCTCTAGGGCCGGATGGATTTACAGTGGAATTCTTTTTATCATCTTGGGATGTAGTTGGAAAGGAATTTTGTGAGGCAGTCTCTCATTTTTTCACCACTTCCAATATGCATCAAGGAATTAACTCTACAGGTATTACCTTAGTCCCTAAAGTTCCCACTCCAACATCTATGAGGGAGTTCAGGCCTATTTCTTTATGTTCTGTAGCATACAAATGCATTGCTAAGATCATTGCCACTAGGTTAAAGTTGGTTCTTCCTGAGCTTATAAACATATCTCAATCAGCTTTTATTAAAGGAAGAAATATATCTGATAACATTCTTCTGGCTCAAGAAATCTCCAGAGGCTACAATAGGGACACTGGCTGTAATAACCCTAACTTCAGTAATGCTACAGTGGTCACATGAATAGTAAATTTCGAGGATTTAGAGAAATGGTACGTAGGTACCCTATAATGGAAACAGAAAATGAATAAACAGAAACCATATTAATATTATACACTGAAATTAAGTGACTCGAAATGACGATAGATTTCAGAAATTCCTGAATATGGATTTTGAGGATTTTGATTTCGAATAAGCTTCTATTGGATATTGAGGAGCATGGAAATATTATAAGAATGACAAATTGAGGGATTAGTGAATTTAGATTAAACCAAGGGATTATTAAGTTAAGAGAATACCAAAGGAAATTGGATTCATAAATGATTTCGAAAACCACTGAGATAATGAGGTTTACTCGAAACGAACCACAATTAGACGAGTATGGAAACCAAGCAACCAAGATTAGTAATATAACAAGGATACATACCATATTATTTACCAATGTGATGGGCATTTTACTTAGAAAACTTAGAAAATAAGAGATTAGAAAATCCAAGTGGTATCACTTTCCATTAACTTGTTTTTAAGGGTAAATTAGTACTTTCACATGGCTTTTAACCACAAAATATCTTCCAAGGCTTCCATAACACTCTAGATTAACAAGTAAACACCAAGATAAGATCTAACCAACACAAAACAAATCTCATCTTCTTCATTTCATCAAAATTCGTAGGTCACTATTCATCAAGAAAAAAATCAATTTCAAAACCCTAGCTAGAATCAACTAAAAATCAAGGGAAAAATCATGGAGGTTACTTGAGGATATATAGAGACATCCACCAAGTTTCATAGCAATCAAGCATCATTTGGTAAGGTAATAAATTCATGAAAGTTGATGATGAATAGTAGTGAATAGTAATTTCAAGAAACTAACTTTGATTTTATGGTTCCTTTAGTTGATTCAAGCTAAGATAAAGTTGTTTAAGGATATATCAAGGATTGTTAAGTGTTGTCAAAGCTTCAAGAAGGTATAAACATGCTTGCCCTTTTATATTTATGATGGATATGATTGTGTTTAGTGATTAAGTGGTATAAAGGTTATGTTTATGATGTTATAAGTGTTTGTAAGTGGTTTGAGTTGATTTTGGAAGGAGTTTGGGAGTGTAACCATGGCTGGTAATGAAGACCACATGGTGTAGGTGATGATTATTGTGTTTGATGATTGATTTGGAGGAGTTTGATTTTGGAAAGTATGAAATTACAGCAGTTATAATGTCCGATTTTCGTTAGAACGAAAACTGCCCTGTTTTGTGACCCCTGTATTCATACGGTACCTCACTGCCTAGGTTACCAATTGACCATGAAAGGATAGAGCTTAGTTCATAGATCGTTTTGATATAAGGTGCGTTAAAATCTGATGAACGGTTTAGGAGAAAAGTCAGTTTTAGTGAAAGACGTTCGATAACCGAGAAAACGTAATTGTATCAACTTTGAGGTTAAAGTTACCATACTTAGACATTTTTATAAGTCGCGAAATTTTGGGATAGTATAGTAGGGTGGTCAGAGGACCCTTGACAGTTGACCTTACATTAAAATTCAAAATCCATATTTTCTAAGAAATTTTACAGTCGAGTGTGGTCGTTAGGTGAAATGGTGACAAACACTGAAACTTCGTTTGAGCTTATAAATGGTTAAGTCCTTGAACCTTTGGGGTAATAATAATAATACGTTAAACATATGTTGAAGTGTAAAGGGTTTTGTTATACGAGAGGGTAGTGAGTAAGAGATGTGGTATTCTAATGACGGTCCTTTTGTGTTTATAGAAATTCCGGAGGAGGGACCAGCTATACTATCAGGATACAGAAACCGAGGCAAGATTTCTTCTATCCCTATTTTGAAAAATCATTTATCTGCAAAGAAAAATGATTTTATGGAATATATATGTGATTCTATTATTGCTATATTGTTAAGAATTTGTTTTCCTGATTTTGGAAATTAAAGGGAGATATGAGTATGGATATGGATTAAAGGGAACAAGATTTCTTTTATCCTTATTTTTATATACTGTTTATGTTCAAAGGAAATGGTTTTGGTGGATAATATATGAATCTTATATGATGAGATGAGTAGGGATATATTCCCTGTTTACTAAGATTTTTGAATATGGATTATGAATGTGGATATGATTATGAATGAAGCGAATATGCTTTATGGTAAAAGAGATATGAAAGAGAATGGTATCAGTTGTTATCTAGGGTTATATGGTTTATAATGCTATATTATAAACATTCTTTTTAGTGTATGTTATATACATATATTTTATAGAAATAATGTGCGAGAATGAAAGTGATATATGGGAATGGAAATGTGAAATGGTGTTGATAAATTGAATAATGATCTTATAAAAAGGGGAATTTACAACAGTAAGCGTAAGAGGCCGTGTGGAAGTTGCACAGTCCAGCACTTAATATTACAACAGTAAGCGTAAGAGGCCGTGTGGAAGTTGCACAGTCCAGCACTTAATATTACAACAGTAAGCGTAAGAGGCCGTGTGGAAGTTACACAGTCCAGCACTTAATGTTTCATTTCGGCCCAAGAGTTGCCGAAGGAGGATGTAGTGGTTGACCTTCCTCCTGGGGGATGGTGGCAGACCTACCTCCGTCTACCGGTAGTAAAAAGGGACGGATACGGAGGGCGACTGATCATCGTGCCTCACGTATTCGGCAACAGTGAAAACCCCTACAATATGTGAATAAAGAATAAATGATAAAGTCAGATTGGTATACTGGAAAGGGAAAATGATATGAAAGATGGAATTATTGTTATAGATGAAGAGAAACTGATTTTATATTAATTTATAAAAATTGTTACATAAGAAGGAAATGAGATGATGATAGTAAGAGATTTAAGTAAGTATTCATATTATCCTGAGATATTACACTGAAAGATTATATTGATTGTTATATTATTTAAGAAGAGAAACTGATACTGTATTATTCTACATTTCTTTCTTATAATAGTAAGTGGATGATGTATTATTAAATAAGAGTTTTGATTCTTCCTTAAAGTCTATAAGTGCTTACCATTTACATATGTATATACATGTATACTTGGTCACATTTTTAAACTCTAGTTATAATAATATCTTGCTGAGCTATTATAGCTCACTCTTGCTACTTATCTATATACAGCTAGGTATGCCAATACTGCGCAGAACGCCCCGCAAGAGGGTAGGGGGAAGGCGACCTTCTGAGAGCTCGTTAGCATCAATTCCCGAGGTTGACGACCAGCGCAAGGGGTTTAGTGGTCTTATGTACATTAAGTGTGAAAGTGTGTAAGGTTGTAATAAATTTGGTTGTTGAAATGCTTCTTGTCGAAGCATCACTCAACAATGTACTTAAGTATGATTCTGGGTTTGTAATAACTTTCTAACTCTAAACTTTTATTATGGTGAATGTTGTTCTCTGAGCATATGACTGGTGTGTGTGTGTATTACTGCGGGGTCAATTGCATAAGTATTAATTATAAAAAAAAAAAAAAAACCCAAGAGATATTGATTTTGAATGGAAGTTGGTCCGTGATGGCCCAGATTCATGACCCCGAATTTGGGGCTGTCACAGTTTGGTATCAGAGCTAAGTCATAATGCTCAGGAACAAGAGTGATAATAATAAATGTATTAGTTATGATATAAAATTGTGAACTTCCATCGAGTTCAAGGGGGGTTTATCGAACGAAGTGGTTATTCTAAGTAGTGATTATGATTTTATAGATTATTGCTAATAAAGGTTATTATGCCAAAAGTGTCAAGTTTATGTAGCACATGGGACTGATATGAGAAAAGGGAATAATTGAGGTAACAAGAAGTGTACGTTAGAAAATAGTGTGAGTATGTGTGGTATGTTAGAATATACAATTTAGAAGTATAATTTGAAGGGTCCTTGATACCGGAGCAGTGTCAGGCTAAGACGATCAATATTACGTAAGTATATCGATTAGAGGGTTGTGTTCTATTATGGATAAAGGCAGAATGTATCGAGCCAAGTCAAGACTAGGTAAATGACGATAACTGGGAATATAAGACGATAGTTTAAGGCTAAAGGATAAGTGCCAAATTTAAGAAATTTTGGAGAGTACGCAGACTTAGATATATATGGTATTTGAGGAAAACCTTCCATTATTTGGGATTTTAAATTGGGCAGAGGCTATTAACGGTACCTATTCTTAAATTTTCTAAATCCCTGCTAAATTATGTTATTGAGTTTCAAATTTTCCTCTACTGGTGGGTAAATCCAGTTGTGATCTGGCACCTCTTATTCATTAAGGATCGGTATCTTTTCAAAATTTTCTGGTACCTCTGGAATGTATTTCAAAATTCTATTCGATCTATCTTAGTCAAAATATTCCTCTAAGATTATTTTTGAAAGGTGGTATTTATCATCGTGATTTAAAATTTTCTTTATACTTCTTATTCCAACTAAGAGGAATAGCCCTATATGTATACACGGGGACAATCTGTCTGTGTGATAGAAAGTCGGAGGGGACGCCCTCACTTGTGTGACATACGGGTTCTTCCATCATATTGATTTCTCAAATATTCTTTTGTTTCGAATAAAGGTTATTTAAAACTCTTAATGTTATAAATTGTTGTGGGACCCTTGCTTATATCTGGGTTCGTTTAAATTTAAGGTCTCTTGAATTCTATCAATTGTTTCGAATATAGAAGGTTTCAGTAATGGATGGGATAAGGGAAGCAATGTTTAGAGTATATATACGTGATTATACGAGGAAACTCGAGATTTCAAGGGAAATTTCAATAAGAGATAATTAGAGTTAGAAGCGTTTCGATATAAAAGAGGGAGGAATTTCGTGAGAAGAAATGGGTATATTTGAGGACTAGTGAGATAAAATAATATGAGGAATTTTAAGGTATAATTGAGATTTACTATTGAGAGTAAGGTGTATTTTGAGGGAAAAGTTAGAATAAGGATAAACAAAGGAAGTGGGGATAATTAATGAAGTTTGTGTATTCTGTCTAAAATTCTATTGTATTTTGATATTAAATGTTGAGATTCAAGGATATTGATGTATATAAGGTGATTGACTTAAATGAAAAGGTTATTGTGCTAAAGGTGATACGCTTAATTGATAAAGTTGAGTTGAGAATATTATGGTATATAAAGGAGTTAACTAGTGATTTAATTGTGTATATGAGAATGATGTATATTATACCCTAAATTGGGTGATTAAAGAAGAATATTGTTATATACAGAATCATGCCGCCTAAGCGTAATAATAGAGCAAATGCAAAGGAAAATGAGAGAGATGAAGGAAGACGAAATAGACAGAATGAAAATGCTCATAACGAACAAAATCAGATGGGGCGAGAAAGTAAGAAAAGGAGATGTGAGGGTCAGAAAGGAGGTTCAAGCGAAGGAAGTTACTTTAACAAGGTTGGTAAGGGACAAAAATCTCAGTTTGTGGGAAAGACAGGGAGTAACAAGACTGTTAGTGAGACGGTGAATCAGGGTGGTAGATCCACAGGAACCTTTCAGTCTAATCAATCTCGAACACCATTTCCAGACTGTAACACGTGTGGTAGGAAGCATACGGGAGTGTGTAGGAGGTCGGAAGTAACTTGCTTTAAGTGCGGACAGAAAGGACACTATTATAATCAGTGCACATCAACTGACAAGATTGATATCAAGTGTTATCAATGTGGGAAACTAGGACACTTTGCTAGAGATTACCGTTCCGGTGGGTCATCTGCGCCGGGACAAAGTATGACTGCTTCAAATAGACCTACCGCCAGGGTGTACAATATGACTTTAGGAGAGGCATTGAGAAAGCCGGATACAGATACAGGTGAACATTTTTCTAGTATTTTAAATTTTTAGTGTAAACGTTTGGTTAGGAATCAATGTGGTCAATGAATGGTATAGGTAGGTTGATAATCTAGATAAGGAAAATCAGTATCTGTTAGGGGTTAGAAATTCTATGAAAAGGAGAATAATAGTATTTTGGGGGTAAACCACAGACTTGTTTATATACGAACAGGAAATATATATTATAGGTAATATTTTCTTACAAGTGTTTCAAAGAATCTTATTCTAGTTGGATTTCTGGAAGATTTTACAGAGAAAAGATATAATAAGAGCGAAGTATGTATATTTTATGTCATGATAGAGATCAACATAGGGATAAACCATAAGTGAGATACACTACCATTCAAGAGAGGCCAATGTGGTGGCCGATACCCATAATTAAAAGAGGAATGTTGATGAATGACAAGCAAGTTTATGTTGGTGTAATTTTGCGCAAACAAGATAGAGATATTATGAAGGAAAAAGGATGGAGAAAGTGATATAGAAGTTATAAGGTGTAAATGAAAAGGTATCTATGGACATTTTTGACGTGATTCCGGGACGGAATCCTTTTAAGGGGGGAAGGATGTAATAACCCTAACTTCAGTAATGCTACAGTGGTCACATGAATAGTAAATTTCGAGGATTTAGAGAAATGGTACGTAGGTACCCTATAATGGAAACAGAAAATGAATAAACAGAAACCATATTAATATTATACACTGAAATTAAGTGACTCGAAATGACGATAGATTTCAGAAATTCCTGAATATGGATTTTGAGGATTTTGATTTCGAATAAGCTTCTATTGGATATTGAGGAGCATGGAAATATTATAATAATGACAAATTGAGGGATTAGTGAATTTAGATTAAACCAAGGGATTATTAAGTTAAGAGAATACCAAAGGAAATTGGATTCATAAATGATTTCGAAAACCACTGAGATAATGAGGTTTACTCGAAACGAACCACAATGACGAGTATGGAAACCAAGCAACCAAGATTAGTAATATAACAAGGATACATACCATATTATTTACCAATGTGATGGGCATTTTACTTAGAAAACTTAGAAAATAAGAGATTAGAAAATCCAAGTGGTATCACTTTCCATTAACTTGTTTTTAAGGGTAAATTAGTACTTTCACATGGCTTTTAACCACAAAATATCTTCCAAGGCTTCCATAACACTCTAGATTAACAAGTAAACACCAAGATAAGATCTAACCAACACAAAACAAATCTCATCTTCTTCATTTCATCAAAATTCGTAGGTCACTATTCATCAAGAAAAAAATCAATTTCAAAACCCTAGCTAGAATCAACTAAAAATCAAGGGAAAAATCATGGAGGTTACTTGAGGATATATAGAGACATCCACCAAGTTTCATAGCAATCAAGCATCATTTGGTAAGGTAATAAATTCATGAAAGTTGATGATGAATAGTAGTGAATAGTAATTTCAAGAAACTAACTTTGATTTTATGGTTCCTTTAGTTGATTCAAGCTAAGATAAAGTTGTTTAAGGATATATCAAGGATTGTTAAGTGTTGTCAAAGCTTCAAGAAGGTATAAACATGCTTGCCCTTTTATATTTATGATGGATATGATTGTGTTTAGTGATTAAGTGGTATAAAGGTTATGTTTATGATGTTATAAGTGTTTGTAAGTGGTTTGAGTTGATTTTGGAAGGAGTTTGGGAGTATAACCATGGCTGGTAATGAAGACCACATGGTGTAGGTGATGATTATTGTGTTTGATGATTGATTTGGAGGAGTTTGATTTTGGAAAGTATGAAATTACAGCAGTTATAATGTCCGATTTTCGTTAGAACGAAAACTGCCCTGTTTTGTGACCCCTGTATTCATACGGTACCTCACTGCCTAGGTTACCAATTGACCATGAAAGGATAGAGCTTAGTTCATAGATCGTTTTGATATAAGGTGCGTTAAAATCTGATGAACGGTTTAGGAGAAAAGTCAGTTTTAGTGAAAGACGTTCGATAACCGAGAAAACGTAATTGTATCAACTTTGAGGTTAAAGTTACCATACTTAGACATTTTTATAAGTCACGAAATTTTGGGATAGTATAGTAGGGTGGTCAGAGGACCCTTGAAAGTTGACCTTACATTAAAATTCAAAATCCATATTTTCTAAGAAATTTTACAGTCGAGTGTGGTCGTTAGGTGAAATGGTGACAAACACTGAAACTTCGTTTGAGCTTATAAATGGTTAAGTCCTTGAACCTTTGGGGTAATAATAATAATACGTTAAACATATGTTGAAGTGTAAAGGGTTTTGTTATACGAGAGGGTAGTGAGTAAGAGATGTGGTATTCTAATGACGGTCCTTTTGTGTTTATAGAAATTCCGGAGGAGGGACCAGCTATACTATCAGGATACAGAAACCAAGGCAAGATTTCTTCTATCCCTATTTTGAAAAATCATTTATCTGCAAAGAAAAATGATTTTATGGAATATATATGTGATTCTATTATTGCTATATTGTTAAGAATTTGTTTTCCTGATTTTGGAAATTAAAGGGAGATATGAGTATGGATATGGATTAAAGGGAACAAGATTTCTTTTATCCTTATTTTTATATACTGTTTATGTTCAAAGGAAATGGTTTTGGTGGATAATATATGAATCTTATATGATGAGATGAGTAGGGATATATTCCCTGTTTACTAAGATTTTTGAATATGGATTATGAATGTGGATATGATTATGAATGAAGCGAATATGCTTTATGGTAAAAGAGATATGAAAGAGAATGGTATCAGTTGTTATCTAGGGTTATATGGTTTATAATGCTATATTATAAACATTCTTTTTAGTGTATGTTATATACATATATTTTATAGAAATAATGTGCGAGAATGAAAGTGATATATGGGAATGGAAATGTGAAATGGTGTTGATAAATTGAATAATGATCTTATAAAAAGGGGAATTTACAACAGTAAGCGTAAGAGGCCGTGTGGAAGTTGCACAGTCCAGCACTTAATATTACAACAGTAAGCGTAAGAGGCCGTGTGGAAGTTGCACAGTCCAGCACTTAATATTACAACAGTAAGCGTAAGAGGCCGTGTGGAAGTTGCACAGTCCAGCACTTAATGTTTCATTTCGGCCCAAGAGTTGCCGAAGAAGGATGTAGTGGTAGACCTTCCTCCTGGGGGATGGTGGCAGACCTACCTCCGTCTACCGGTAGTAAAAAGGGACGGATACGGAGGGCGACTGATCATCGTGCCTCACGTATTCGGCAACAGTGAAAACCCCTACAATATGTGAATAAAGAATAAATGATAAAGTCAGATTGGTATACTGGAAAGGGAAAATGATATGAAAGATGGAATTATTGTTATAGATGAAGAGAAACTGATTTTATATTAATTTATAAAAATTGTTACATAAGAAGGAAATGAGATGATGATAGTAAGAGATTTAAGTAAGTATTCATATTATCCTGAGATATTACACTGAAAGATTATATTGATTGTTATATTATTTAAGAAGAGAAACTGATACTGTATTATTCTACATTTCTTTCTTATAATAGTAAGTGGATGATGTATTATTAAATAAGAGTTTTGATTCTTCCTTAAAGTCTATAAGTGCTTACCATTTACATATGTATATACATGTATACTTGGTCACATTTTTAAACTCTAGTTATAATAATATCTTGCTGAGCTATTATAGCTCACTCTTGCTACTTATCTATATACAGCTAGGTATGCCAATACTGCGCAGAACGCCCCACAAGAGGGTAGGGGGAAGGCGACCTTCTGAGAGCTCGTTAGCATCAATTCCCGAGGTAGACGACCAGCGCAAGGGGTTTAGTGGTCTTATGTACATTAAGTGTGAAAGTGTGTAAGGTTGTAATAAATTTGGTTGTTGAAATGCTTCTTGTCGAAGCATCACTCAACAATGTACTTAAGTATGATTCTGGGTTTGTAATAACTTTCTAACTCTAAACTTTTATTATGGTGAATGTTGTTCTCTGAGCATATGACTGGTGTGTGTGTGTATTACTGCGGGGTCAATTGCATAAGTATTAATTATAAAAAAAAAAAAAAAAAACCCAAGAGATATTGATTTTGAATGGAAGTTGGTCCGTGATGGCCCAGATTCATGACCCCGAATTTGGGGCTGTCACACTGGCATTGCAAAATGTGCCCTAAAAATTGATCTTCACAAGGCATTCGACTCATTAAGTTGGGATTTCTTGATAAATGTCTTAGTTCAAATGAGATTTCCTCGGAGGTTTGTTAGTTGGATTCGTGCTTGCATCACAAGCCCGATGTATTCGGTTAAGGTCAATGGAGAGTTAAAAGGCTACTATAAAGGTGAAAAAGGTTTGAGGCAAGGGGACCCTATGTCTCCTTATTTGTTTGCTATTGCCATGAATGTTCTGTCATGTATTCTTCACAATACTCCAACCAATTTTAAATATCATTCCAAGTGCAAAGACATGAAGCTAAACCACTTATTCTTTTCCGATGATGTTCTACTCTTTGCTAATGGGGACAAGAATTCTATCCATCATCTTATGAAATCCCTGGACAGTTTTTCAGCCATCAGTGGTCTTCGACCCAATGCTGATAAAAGTACAGTTTTCTTATGCAACTGTGATCAGGGTTTTACTGACTAGCTTGATGCTACATATAACATCCCTCATGGTGACCTCCCAGTTCGGTTTCTAGGAGTTCCTCTAATCTCTACCAAGCTTACAGTCAATGACTATGTTCCTTTAATAGAGAAAATAACAGCTAGGATTTTTGTTTGGACAAATTCTCTCCTATCCCTGGCAGGGCGTGCTCAGCTAATCAATTCGGTTCTTCTTTCCATACAATCTTATTGGTCGAGCCACTTCATACTTCCATGAAAAGTTCACCAGAAATTACAATCAATTTTAACCCGCTTTTTATGGCAAGGAAACATCATGAAAAGAGGAGGAGCAAAGGTTAAATGGGACCATGTCTGTCTTCCAAGGAAAGAAGGCGGTCTGGGTTTTAAAAATCCGAAAGAATGGAACAAAGCTCAGATTTTATTTCACTTGTGCAAGGTTGTTAACTGTAATAAATCTCTATGGCCTATGTGGGTTAATAAAACAGTTCTCAAACGAAAGAATTTCTGGATTTTGAATATTCCTCAAGACTGCTCCTGGATTTGGCGTCAAGTTTTGAAACTGAGGCAGCTAGCTTTACAGTGTATCTCTTACACCATAGGGAATGGTTTAAATACATCTCTTTGGTTCACTGTTTGGTGGAATTCAGAATGTCTGGCTTCATCAAACAATGATCCGATAATAGCTCAGATAGGTCTTCAAGTCGGGTCTACAGTTAATGATTTGATTAGTACAGGTACTTGGATTCTTCCATCTCCTAATAGAAGACATCACCACGTCAATGCAACTCTCCTGAGGTTGTTGTCATCAACAACATTGCCTGCTTTTAACCTTAATCAAACTGATTTGATAACCTGGAATGGCACCAAATTATCAAAAATCAAGACATGGCACATATGGGAGGGAATTCGCTACAAACGGCTTGAGGTGTCCTGGTAAAATCATGTATGGCATCATCTTTACATATCCAGGTTTGCTCATTACGAATGGCTTCTATGCTTAGATAGATTGCCTACTCTCCAACGATTGTACATCATGGATATTGTGACAAGCAAACAATGCTACTTGTGTGTAAGTGGGGAGGAGGATTCGACTCATCTGTTTCTACAGTGTCCTTATAGTTTGTAGGTTTTAAAAAAGCTAGCATCCGTGCTTCATCTTTCAACCCGAGCTAACTCTTGGACTCAGCTGCTAAATCTTTGGTATGCCTCAAATAGTCTGCATCATCGTACGGTAGCAATGCTTGCAGCTCAGGTCTTTGTTTACCATATTTGGCGAGAAAGAAACACTCGTGCTCATGATGGAGGGTGCAGTAACCCTGCATAACTTTTTTCTGGTATTAATGTCGATATAAAAACCAGGATTGGGAGCTCAACATGGTTTTCTAACCACAACCAAATGGAAAGCCTGCGTCGATGGTTAACAGCTTGATTGTTAGTTTTTTGGGTCTTTCATTTTGTCAAATTCATATCTAAATCTTGTGATTTAGGTTCTTTCCTTTTTGTTGTTCCTCCATGGCATGTCATGGAGCTAGGGTAAATCCCTGATTCTTTTTTGGTTTTAATATATATACAACTTGGCTAAAAAAAATTCTTAAATAAATAATAAACAAAATCTATATCTATAACCTTTATTAATAAACAAAACCCCTTTTTAATGGGGTGATGGCCCAAAATAATCAAAAATAAATATTGTTTGCTCAAAATACTGAGCTCCAAATATTTGGCCCTAAATACCGACCGATCACGGTGTTTCGTGTTCCATATTAGCTTAACACTACGCCACATATGGCCTACGGCTACGCCCAAAAAAGTGTGATTATAGGGCAAAAAGTGTTGATAAAAGAGCCTAAAACCACCTATGGCTACACTTTGACCAAATTTGGGAGTGTTACAAAATTGGGTGCTACCATAGGGGTCTATGCTAACACTTTTTCGATTTTTGGTAACATGGGAGAAAAGTGTAGGCTTAGACCCCTATGCCAACACCTTTCTGATATGTGGCTACACCTTATAAGATGTTGGTATAGATCTATGCCTACACCATTATCTTTGTAGTAATACTATTAAAAGTGTTGGTGTAGACCTATGCCAACACCTCTTTAGTCCTACTGTAACATTTAATTGTGAAACACTTTGGTGTTTTTTATACTTTTTGCCAACACTTTGCTATTCTTTTGCCAACACATAAAGATTAATACTAAAGCCAATGGCTACAATTTTGCAGCTCTTTACCAACATTTTAAATAAATAAAGGCAACATATAACATTAAAAAAAATGGTTCCCATTCAACATATTGCCAAACATAAAGGTCGTCCAAAGGCCATTCCAATACATAAAATACCATCCAAAATAACTACATCAAATCCACAAACCAACCATCCAAAAGCTAAGTTAAATACGTAGTTTAAAAGTTAAGTACCAACGTCTAATACCTTCGCAATCCAAACATATAACTAAAACTTAGAATAGCGTAAAACCTGATCAGTTAGTACTAACATCGTCGTCATCTCCATGGGACACTTCAGCTGATTTCTCAGAGCCCTCAATAGTGTCCAACTTCAAACCTGGATTGTTTTCAGCCAACATTTTCATCATCTGTTGAAATTTTTGATCAAGTTTCTGATCCATCTCTTGCTGAAGTTGAGCTCTGATCTTATCGGTTAGGTCAGACACCAAGTGATCTAGAGCTGGAGGTTGAACGGAGGATGTACCTGATGATGCTGAAGGGCTTGATTTTGGTTCCTTTTTCCGAACAAGCCTCCCAATTAGGTAAGATGGGGTGTGTTCCTTGCCACCATGAACCAACTTATTAGCAGCCTCAACACCTTCAGTTTACAGGGCTTTCTTAACATCAACCTCTTAAAAAACCAAAGCACCTATAGCTTAAAACACAAATACAAGGAACAATAGAATTGGTACGGAAAAAGTGATATGTTAAATTATGTCTAACTGCAAGCGCATGGTGTCTATTGCTAGTACAGATGGCAAGCGGGTCGAATCCACAAGGAGACAGGTTCTACTAATTCCTTTTCAGTTATCGCTAATTGTTTCAGGGACAAACGATTATTGGAGAATATTAATTAACTAATTAAACAAGACTAACACTAATTAAACAGATGATAAACAAATTATTTAAAACCTAGGGCAATCAGGTCCACCAGGCTTACACAATTGGCTCTTAAGCTAAAGCAATCAATGTGATCCTATAACTAGAGTATGTTAATCTCTTTCAAGCATTAACACTCTCGAAACATTCAACACAATTAACCACTTTTAGTAATTCAATCAATCAGGTAATTAGAGTCAAGTTAATCTCTTCCAAGCATTAACGCTCTCAGAAATCCAATGATGCTTCCGCACTCAAATTCAATTCTGCTAATCGTATGTGTGCCTCTAGTAAGTAAATCTCTCGATCATTACCCCTATTTGCATATAATTAATCCATGATATCGGCCGATTACACAAATTAACGATTAAAACATATCAATCAGAATTAACCATAACCAATCAAATCACTATGAAAATCATGCCAATATTAGTGCAAACATGGCTTCCCTTTAAGCCCTATAAATAACTACTCGCTAATAATTAAACAAGTAAAACAACTAGTAAAACAAGAAAACATAATTAAACTAATAAGAACAAAGAAAAGATTAAGAGAACAAAACCTTCAAACTTCAATGTTGTCACCCAAAAGAAGAGTCATGGTGTTTCTCTACATCTGCAACTAATAATACTAATCTACTCTAAACTATATTATCTGATCTAATCTTACATCTTTTTCCTTCTTATATAAAATAATACCCTAGATGTGTTTATATAGGCTATAAAAGTCTTGCCCAATAAAAGTATTTTAATACTCTAAATAAATTACAAGTAGGATTCCATAACTGAATAGGATTCCTTAATTAAAATTCGTAACTATATTTACTCCTCTGTTTCTAGGCTCTTCCAGTTGGATTTTACTTACTGGACCACCCTTGAATTAAAGATAATTCTACAAGCTTCGCGTGGACAGCTTACGGGCCTCAAACGGACTTCTGGAACTCAAGATATGGCCAAAACAGTGTAGCACAGCCCGTGTAGCCCAATAATACGAATTTTCTCCTATTTTATCTCCAAAATAGCTCTTTTTGCTCCAAATCCTTCCAAGTCATGAATTCTTTATTTCCTACAATAAAACAATAAAATCTATTAAATAAAAATCCAAATCAATGCAAAACACAATAAATATGAGAATAAAATCATTTAAAATATATATAAAAATATACTCTATCAAAAAGTAAACTGGATTATTTGAACTTGCCATTTTTTCGTTAACCGTTTTGAGCACCTCCTCGGGTAATTTGTACTCACGGTTCTCTTTTCGTTTGCGAGTCTCTATATATATATCAGCATCAGATATTTTAACTGGGTCCTCCTCACAATTACCCTCACCCTGACCATCATCATTAACAGGCATTTTTCCAAGTTTTTCCTGTTTTTCAAATTTTTCTTTTTCCAGTTTTTCCAGTTTTTCAAGTAGCTGAATTAAATAAATTTTACACATTAAAAACATGAATTATCCTGATAATACAATGGAGACTAATAGAACTACATAAATTTCTACAAAATCCACTTGAATTAAGATGAAATATGCATACAGCTTGTTGGAAACTTGGGCGAAACTCGTGGACCCAGTAGTATGCGTCTCAATAATTTTTTTTTCGTGCCTCTGTATTCCTTTTGGAAAGTTCCTGTACAACAGAGGGGAAAAAAGTAGGGGGTTATTTAAAACTTAAGCAAGACAAGTAAAAGATGTTCGAATTGTTTAACAGAAGCATTTTGTTTAATTAAGATAAATAATCTAAGAACAATTTAGGAGTACAAAACTGGATACCAATACGTTTTACAAAATGATGTGGTGTTACCTGAACTTTTTCGTCACCCCAATAATTCAAAAGAATCTTCCAGTCAGAAAGAGGAACCTCTTCGGGCCTGTGTGCCAACCTCTCCTTATCTGTAGGATAAGGACTGTAATGATCTCTATTAATTCGACTTTTGTAGCTCCTAAACTGATCACTCATTGTTTTCTTAACCCACGGTTTAGCATCTTCAGGAACAATATACTTGTCCTGCATAAAATTACGCAAAGTGCATAAAAAGGAACATATAAACCCTTACAGTTGTCAAGTAAAATTATGCAAAGTGCAAAATTTTCACATATGAAACATATTTTACCTTGACATACTCCTACAACAATTCCTTCTCAGGAACTTGATGCCAACTCGCACAAGTAAGAGACACAAATTGCCTTACAGTTGTCCCCAAAAAGCTGCTAAATTGAGCTAGTAACTTGCCATTATCCGCTACAGGTTGTTTGAGATAATTGAGGGTTATCCTTTTTTTCTCTGATGTATTATGAATATAATTCATTTTGGTCTTCCCTCGTTTTATTTTCGGAGCTTCATCAACAGGTGGCTCAATTGAAAACTAATAACAATTAGAACACACTCTCTTCTTTATATAATTATGGCACAAGTATAATCATTTTGTTTATTTATAATTAATGTTTGAAGTTTGAGTTAATTAGGCTTTCAGATTTTGATATAAGATATTTACGCAATTAATTTCAGTTTTAGGGTTTATTAGTAACAAGAGTGATTTTATAGGGAAAGACTTAGACTAAATCATGATGCTGACCAACAAAAAGCTTCAACTAAAATTGAAGAACATACACATACACATGATACTTACTGGATAAGTGCAATTTATGAAAAGAACATACACATGATTATAAAGTTAAACTAATTATACATGTAAAATTACCGGACTATGATTGCAAATGTTGCATTTCAGACTCTGCCCTCGGGATTTCCTTTTGAAGTTGTTGTTTTTCAAGTTCGCGTAACTTCAAGTATGCAGTCATTGAACCAGGACCGTCTCTCAGATTTTTTAGCTTCTCTTTTAGAGAAACTACTGGTGCTTCATTGACCTTAAAAGGAAGATTAATTGTAAACAACGTCAAAAAAATTATCAGCTCAATTATATTTTAAATTTAAATAAGTATTTTAATTCCTCACACACATACATAAAACTGGCACTTTAGTAGTAAAATAATTATAATACCTCCACAGGAAGTGAATTTGCGTCCCCAGCTGATTTATTCTTTTCAGCTGAATCTGGCACTTTAATAACTCGCGAACGAGTTCTTGGTCCAGAAATGATCTCAACTCTCTGTCTCTTGCCCTTTTTCGTTCCCTACAAATGTAAATTTAAGTCAATCAACAGCAGTACTATAAACGTAACTTGATGCTTAAATTAAGCAAAAATGTAACTTTGAAGTGACATTATCATCCTTATCGTCAGGTTGAACATTGTTATTGTCCGGGAGGTACTCACTCACACTTGCATCGTCATTTGTTACCTTGTCTTTGCGTTTTTCCTTTGGAGGGCTCGTAACAGACTCACTTGGGACCAATCCAAGTTCTACAAGCTTTGCTTTATTTTTCGCAACATTCACATTCCTTTTCATTTCAGAGTCATTACATCCCTGACCTTCAACAATAGTTGTCTCTTTCTCTGGACCTTTTTTCTCCCTTGGAGGATTAGCATCAGGCTGGTTGAACTCTAGTTTCTTCCTTGTACTGATTTTCTGTTCTTTGTCATCATTCATATCCTTCAGCTTTCGTGTTTTCTCAGCATTGAGGTTCTTCAATGTCACAAAAGTCCGCTTCTCAACTTTTTTTTCTTGAGCTTTAAAAGGGCTTGACCTTGGCCTTACAATCACATGCGGTTGCATTTGTTTCATTGCTGGTATATCTTTGTCGATATTGGCATCGATGTAAAAATCTAACTCAGATTTCCCTTTAGTATATTCACCAAGAGCTTTATCATCTACCAGCAGTTTCCAACCATGAATATTGACATATACGCCACCAATCTCTATGTAATTTATTTCTTTAATATACCACATCAACATCGAGTAGGAAAACCTGTCAGGATCTTCCGAAAATGTAACATTTTGGCCACCAGAATACCTAGTCTTTATGAAGTTTTCCTTGTGGTGCATTCGTGTAATCAGAGACCCAGTTTCCATTCTGTAACAAAATACAAAAAAAGTCAGTCTTAAGTAAACAATTTGATATTGGCAAATATAACTAATTAACAGAAATCATGTACAAATCATGTATAACCAATTAACAATTTATAAACAAGCATGGCCACATAAATAAACATTTTTTTCACATCACTAAACAAAAACAAACACAACTTGTGTAAATTACATGACACTGTCATAGCTAAATCAAGATGGCAAAAATAACAGGAAAGAAAACTGATTAACAAAAATAACAGAAATAAAGATCAGTTTTCCATGTCTAATTAATGATCAGTTTTCTTAGGCGACTGAATAGGAATTTCTATTACAGGCATATCATCTCTAAAACAACTAACTTCACGATCCTGTTCTTCTATAACAGAACGAAATATCGTGTCATGTGTAAACTGCCCGTGTATATCATCTTCAACTACATTATCCCAGTCCTGTGTTTCATGGACCTCCGTTGATAGCCTCTTAATAGGATATTTGATAAGTTTTTCAACTGGATCTTCAATGCAGAACACTTGCTGCACTTGCGTTGCCATGACAAAAGGATCATCTTTTTGACAAACTCGGTTGAAGTTAACTCGAGTAAAACCAAAAGAATCCTTTTCATCTTTGTACCAAGTACACCTAAACAGAACTACAGAAAAAGCTCCCCAGTAGTCAACTTCTATTATTTGTTCAATTGATCCATAGTAACCAACATCCCCAACTAATGGATTACTATCCTTTGAACTTGCGAAACTAGTTGTTAAGGCTGTCAAAAACACACCACTATTCTGCGTTGTACAATTACGATCTCTTTGTTTCGTATGAAACCTATATCCATTTATTGTTTCATTTGTTTCGATCCATTTGTTTCATCGATATGTGTTTTTTCCTTTTTATACCGTTTGGACTTCACGTTATTGTCCAATAATGCACGATGTTTCCTGAAATTATACAAAAGTATAGTATGTTAGTGTACTGACTTAGATAAATTACTTTATTTACTTTTAAATTAAATGTGCAGGAAATTATTAAGTTTTAAGGACTTACTCAATTAGTTGTACCACTGCCTCATCATTGTAGTTAAATAAAATATTTCGATGAGCTGCGATCCAATTTCTTCAGACAAGTGAATATCTTTACCATTTTTGTTTTTCCCCAAACCAATAAAATACCCACCAGTTTCTACTTTTGGAGTTGCAGACTCATTCAACGACTTATCTTTGCCATCATTTAGGAATCATGAACAAAATGTCACACATTCATCAGCGAGATACCCTTCTACAGTGGACCCTTCTGGTCTGCTCTTATTGCGGACATATTTTTTTAATACACCTAGGTACCGCTCGATTGAATACATCCATCTTTGGTGGACTGGTCCACCGTATTCAATTTCCTGGAACAAATGTACCGGAAGGTGAAACATTATGTCAAAAAGGTATTTGTAAATTGCATCTCAAATTGACAGAGTATTTCGATAATCTCCTCTTGTAGCTTCTTTATTTCATGCACCTCAATAACTCGGGAACAGATACCTCTTAAAAATTCACCGAGTCTGATTAATGGAACTGCAACCTCGGGCTTTAACGTTGGTTTGACACCAATTGTAACAAGTATTGCATTATTACATGTGCGTCATGACTCTTATATCCAACAACTTTCCTATCTTGCACGCATTTGCTAACGTTAGAAGCAAAACCATATGGTAATTTAGCATTTTTAAGCACCGAACAGAATAAATCCTTTTCTTCGTTCGTCATGTCAAAGTTTGCTGCCCTGATTTCGATGTGCTTTCCATCAGCAGAGGTAGTGGGATGAAGGGCCTTCTTAATGCCCAATTCTTGCAAATCATATCGAGCATTGAGATGGTCTTTCGTCTTACCACTAATATTTAACAAAGTGCCCAAAATGCTATCACATATGTTCTTTTCTATATGCATAACATCAAGGTTATGTCGAATTAAGTTGTCTATCCAATATGGCAGGTCAATAAATACCGACTTCTTATTCCAAGGGTTGACATCGCAACTTACTTTTCGTTTTTTCCCCACGCCACCAAAATCATTCTCGTAACCATCCAACATTGACTCAATTTGCCTGCCAGTTAACATTGGAGCACTTGTTCCAGTCTCGACTTCGCCATTAAATCTTCTCTTATCAGATCGCCATTTGTGGTTGGGGTCTAAGAATTTCCGATGGTTCATATAGCACACTTTCTTGCTATGCTTCAAATACATTGATGATGTCTCGTAATGACATATTGGACATGCAAGTTTCCCTTTTGTGCTCCACCCTGACAACATCGCATATCCAGGGAAGTCACTAATTGTCCATAGGACACTTGCACGTAACGTAAAGGTTCGACCAGTGAAAGCATCATACGTTTCTACTCCGGCATTCCATAGCTCTTTCAGCTCCTCGATCAATGGCTACATGTAGACATCAATATTGTTTCCGGGATCATTTGGGCCAGGTATAAGGGTTGAGAGAATCAAGTTTTCTGGTTTCATCTTTAGCCAAGGAGGCAAATTATAGTTCACGACTACAATTGGCCATGTGCTCTGTGTGGAACTCATTGTGCGAAATGGATTGAACCCATCAGAAGCTAACCCCAATCTCACATTTCGATTATCTGACGAAAATTCTGGATACAAGACATCCATCGTCTTCCAGGCTTCAGCATCAGCCGGATGCCGTAACTTCCCATCTTTTTGCATTCAGCTGCATGCCACACCATTTGTTTGGCAAAATCTTTACACATAAACATTTGCTGGAGCCTTGGTGCCAACGGAAAATATCTCATCACCTTGGCAGGAACTCGATTATTGTCGTTTTTCGATTCTTATGCCATGCTTTTCCACCTTGAAGTACTACAAGTTTTGCAAGAATCTGAGTTTTCATTCTCACGCCAATACAACATGCAATCATTTGGACATGCATGTATCTTCTTGTAGTCAAGGCCCAAATTCTTCATGATCCTTTTAGCGGAATTGTAAGTGGCAGGCAGATTTATATCGGGAACAACCTCTTTTATCAATTGTAATGTCTCACTGAACGCAGACTCAGTTACTCCATGAATGCACTTCCAATGGTAAGGCCTAACTAGAAAACTTAAACGAGAAAATTTCTTACAACCAGGATAGAGGGGCTGTTTTCCTTCCTCAACATACTGATAAAATTTCCTTGCATCTTCATTTGGTCCCACGTTGCCATACATAACATTCAGTATCTCGTCAATATTATCTTGAAATCCCGTATCTGGTTCAGATTCCATGATATTACTATCTTTTACTAACGCAACATCATAAATCCATTCTACAAACGTTACACACGGTCCATTGCAAATGAGATGGTCGCGAACCATGTTGGGACTCCGCCATAAAATATTTTCACACTTATCACAAGGACACTGTATTTCGTTCATGTCGACAAATTTGGCCATAGCATTTTTCACAAACAATTCGACTCCCTCGGTATAATCTTTGGTATACTTGGGACGATTCAACCAAGTATTACCTTTCTGACTCATGACTACAGGAAAATATAACTACGATCAGCAACTAATTCTACCTAGTTAATCTCGTCAGTTTTAGTAGCTAACTAATAACTAATTAAACAATACCTACAACTTGTAGACATCATTTTAAAACAAACATTCTAGTATTTAAAAAAAATATTAGTACATACTAAATAATCGACTCTGTTTACTTTGAATTTAGGACCTATAGTTATTTAACTTCAAGTCACTAAGTCCAATCACACTATGGACACGTATGACTATATGTGTCCATGGTATACGCTGTTTGAAGATATTGCAATTGTATTTTGCAATAAATTTCAGAGAGAGTACACCATGGACACGTATGTATCCATCATGACCACAGCATTTTCGAAACTCATTTAAAGTCAGACAACACAATGAAATAGTGAGTGTGTGTGTGTGTCAAAGAAGTCACAATAAAAACACAAAATCAACCAATTACGATAAGCATAATCAAAAATCTAAACTAAGAAAGAGAAAATAATAAGCATAATCAAAAATCAACCAACAAACAAGCACAAGCTATCAAAAATCTAAATATAATCAGCAACAAACAATATTAGTAAGATATGTATTATTATTCAGGTGCCTATGCTATTAGTGCTTTATTATTCAGGTATTCCATTTACACAAACTTCAACTGTTAACTACTTAAACAACACGCTAGAATGCAGATGGTGATAATCTTCCATTGAATACAAATAATCCAATCACCCCAATTACCATTGTTTTACAAAAACACAAAAATCATGATAATTAACTAGGTCACAATTTTGTAATAATAAGCATAATAAAAAATCAAGCAACAAACAAGCTCAAGCTATCAAAAATCTAAACATAATTAGCAACAAACAATAAACATATAAAAATACAAAAACTTTCAAGCATAATTAAACCCAATATTCAGTATTAAAACAAATAATTAAACAAATAATAATTAAACCAAATAATCATAATTAAACCCAATAATCATGTAAACCCAAATAACTAAACCCAAGAAGAATGTAAGCATGTAAGCATAATTAAAACCTTTATAATCGAAACATGCTGATGTGTTAAATTATGTCTAACCGCAAGCGCACGGTATCAGTTGTAGTAGATACTAGCAAATACGGGTCGATTCCTCAAGGAGACAGTTTCAATTTCAATTCAACTATTATCAATTGTTTCTAGTCACAAACGATTATTTTGGGAATTTTATTAACTACTAATGCAAATTTAACAAAGTTTTAAATCAATTAATTAAAGGATCTAGGGCAATTCAGGTTCACCATGTTTACACCAAATAAATCACAAAAGTATAGCTTTTCAATGGGATAAAGTAATTAAAGCAATGGTTAATCTTTTTCAAGCATTAACACTCTCAGAATATCTAATGATGTTTTCACACTCACCTTCGATTCCGCTAATTGTATGTAAGCCTCTAGTAGTAAAATCTTTCGATCTATTACTCCTATTGCAATCAATTAATCCGTGATATTGCGCAATTACACAAATTAAGAATTAGAACATATCAATCAGAATTACTCTTTACCCATCAATCTACTAATCAAATTAAGCCCAAATCATGGTGCAAACATGGCTCCCCTTAATACCCTAGAATTAAACTACTCACTCATACTAGAAGTAAAAGCAATAAGAATAATGAAAGAAGCCATGTAAAACATATAATAATAAAACAAGAGAATAAAGAATACCTCAAACTTTATATTAAAGAAGAACAAGGAATTCGATCTTGAGTGCTTACAATTGAAGAGATGAAGAGCAAAGAATAAGAACCCTAGCTTCTGTCAAAAAATAAAAATACGTCTGTATGTCTATCTCTCTTCTTTCCACGCTCTTTTCCTATTTTATAATAAAAATCCTTAATAAAATCTGATCTCTATCTCCTAATAAAAGTATTTTTAATATTCTAATCAATTTACAAAAAGATATCCTTTATTATCATACCTGAGTCTACCACACCATCCAGTTAATTAACCATATATCCAGTTAACCAATCAGAAAACTTTGAATTATTTTAGAACCAATCATAAGCCACTTCTAAATTATGAACCAATCAAATTAAAACAAATTTGTTTCCTCATATAATTTAACTTGCTATCTTTTAACCAATATCCAGTTAACCAATCAGAAAACTTTGAATTATTTTAGAACCAATCATAAGCCACTTCTAAATTATCTAAATTTTAGACCAATCATATCATATTAAAAATTTTCCTTATTTATCTTTCTATACCCACTTTACTAGCTGTACTTAGTTAATAATTCTAAAAAAAATATACTAACTATTTAATTTAACATGCTCATATATTATTTGTTTCCTTATATAATTTAACTTGCTATCTTTTAACCAATATCAAGTTAACCAATCAGAAAACTTTGAATTATTTTAGAACCAATCATAAGCCACTTCTAAATTATCTAAATTTTAGACCAATCATATCATATTTAAAAATTTCCTTATTTATCTTTCCATACCCACTTTACTAGTTGTAGTTAGTTAATAATTCTAAATAAAATATACTAACTATTTAATTTAACATGCTTATATATTATATATACTTTTAATCAAAAATGTATTTGATAATAAATTTCTTATATAATTTATTTTAACTTTTATTAAATAACAACTATATATCTTTGGAATTACGCTAATTATGGTAATAACTCAACCAACATGGAAACATTAGCATAGAAGTAGCAAGGTACCAATATTTAAATAACAAATCATGTCCTAATAAACGGGAAAAAAATCACGCTCCCCTCCCCTGGGACTCCATTATGTGTGATAATTTTATTTTATTTGAACCTAGATAACAATTCAACCTCATAATCCAGTTATAAGATAGAAGATTAGCAATCCGATTTCATCAAAATAATTTTAAAAATCAAAATTATTTTTAAATGCCAAGTCACATGTCATATCATATAGCCATTATCTAATTGTCTACTAATAAATTAGCTTCAATATACACTAATTTGTTATCCATACTTCATAATATAAAAATATGGATGTAGTTAGCCAATCAAAAAATTATGAATTATTTTAGGACCAATCAGATGTGATTCCTAAATTTTAAACCATTCATTTTATATTAAAAATTTTCCATACTTATCATGCTCATCCTGTTATACTAAATGTGGTTATTAAACAATTCTAATTTAAACATAGTAGTTACTTGATTTAACATATGAATATATTAAATATTTTTTAATGAAAAAATTATTATAATAAATTAATATTTAAATTAAAATCAATCAGGATTACAAATATATAATATTCAGGAATTTTCGCAATATAATTTCAACTCTTTTGATTTAAAATTAATCATAATTACATTATAATAAATTACATTAGTATAAATTACGGATTAATTTTCATAAATATATGTAAGAGCCAATCAGAATTTACCACTAAAATTAAATTAATCATATCATTCTCATCCTTATTTACTTATCGTGGTTATTTAACAATTTTTTTTTGAAGTACAAAATTTATATTATTTAGAACATGCATAAATTATATATTTTTTAAAGTGATTAAATGTTTACTAACTTGATCAATCTTTTAATTTGAAGTAATCAAAATTGGACTATTATATATTACGAACTAATTTTCATAAATATCAACTACAATCATATACTGTAATATATAATTATATATTATAGATTAATTTTCATAAATACTTACGAACTAATTAATCATAATTTTTAATTTAAAATCAATCACAATTATATTATTATTTACTGGCACATCCATTCCTTGCGGAGAGAATTACCAAAATACTGATTCTGGAAAAAATGGCCCGAAATACCGACGGGATACGGAGTTTCGTCCTCCGTATTAGCTGGATATGGTACATGGTGTTCCGTATCACCTCTATCACGGTACATGGTGTTCCATATCACCTCTATCACGATACATGATGTTCCGTATCACCTCTATCACGGTACATGGTGTTCCGTATCACCACCTATTATGGTACATGGTGTTCCGTATCACCTCCTATCACGGTACACGAAGTACCGTATTACCCCTCCTATCACGGTACACGATTTAACGTGTCCCGTCAGTAAAAAGGGCCATCATGGCTCCCATATGAATATTTTGGGCCATCACCCTTCTTTGCGTCACTCTCTAAGTATAAAGTCATTTTCCAAAATTGTGTATTTATCAATGGATAATAAGAATATATTATTTTAAAACTTGAGTCTATTTTATCTACATAATATTTAAATATCACAAACTCTCGATATACAATCATAAGGTGTAATAAAATTTAAATTAATCAACTATCATTGAATTAAAAATTTAAAAAATAAAAAATAATTACCACAATATTCTAAATACGCGTTCAAAATTTAAGTTATATAAACTTTTAAATTACTCAATTATTAAAAAAAAAAGATTCAACCAATTAAAATAATTAAATGAATTTTAAACCAATTATCTTTAACATTTTAACTATACATATTTTTTAGTTATGCAATAATTAACTGGACAAACAAATTAACCTGACAATATATTTGAATTATTCAAAATACTAAATATACTCTCAAATAGTATTAGACATTATTTGGTATATAAATTATCAATCAAAAAATATTTTAAAATTTAATGAGAAATTTAATAAGAAAATTTGAATAAATATTAATAAGAAAATTTAAAAATGTTATTAAATTAAAATTTTGATTGTGTATTTGGAATAGTGTATTAAATATTCTTATTAAATTAATCAATCAAAATTTAAGGAAATTTGAATAAATCTATCCTTATTAAATTAAATATTTATCAATTTTAAAAATATTTAATACAATATTCCAAATACACAATCAAAATTTAAGTTATATAAACTTTTAAATTAATCAATTACTTAAAAAAAAACTAAATTCAACCAACTAAAATATTAAAAAATGAATTTCAAACCAATTTTCATTAACATTTGCTTATCAGTATTTTTTAGTTATGCAAGAATTAATGGGACAAACAAATTGACTTGGCAATACATTTGAATTATTCAAGATACTGAATAGACTCTAAAATAGTATTAGACATTATTTGGTGTATAAATTATCAATTCAAAAAATGAAATTCATTACTAAGTCAATAAAAGTATTGTTAGTTGATATTTTTATAACAAATTGGTCAATTCAGCGCAAAAATTCTAATAAATCACTATTTTTTGATAGATAATTAATTTATCAAAAAAAGGGCATACGCCATCTATACAACTAATCAATCAAATTTTCTTTTAAATCACCATTTTTTATAGGTAAATAATACATCTGTAAAAATAATCAAGATCAGACAAACACATATTCAAATAGATCATATCAAGGTAACAAGGTTTCCTTAATCAAAACTAAAATCGTTGATCAGATCTTAAATTGTGGTACATCCCTCGCTTATATCATTGAAAAATATAGCCTTCTGGCGAGATAATCCAACAATATATTCTAATCGTGAGGAAAATACATATGTGATTTGTGAGAACGTATTCGAACAACTGAGCATAATTACGATTCTATACGGTCCAAATCAATAAACCAATATAACAAAATCCTGTAGATCTCAGATTCCGGATGCCAAAATAAAGGAACCTACTCTCACAAAGAGAAAGAACAAACCCAATATATGGATAGACAAAATCCACTAACGGGGTACTAGACTCTCAAGAAAGAGATATATTTATTGTAAAACAAAGTAAAATCAAGGAAAAGAAACGAGAATTATCATTCACAAGGAGAAAGTACAAAATTCAATATATCAGTAGATAAAATCCACTAACGTGGTACTAGACTCTCAATAAAGAGAGATGATTATTGAAAAACAATGTAAAATCAAGGGAAAAAAAATATAAAGGGGCTTACCATCAACCAAAGTGCAGATTTCAGCCCCTAAACTTTAGTTTAGTATTTTTGGGAGAGGAGGAGAGAAGGAAACAACTATGTCAATCGTTTAAAAATCACTAACTAGATAGGTCGATACATATAAATTATATATAGTTTTCAATAAAAGGTGCCCATTTTAATTTTGTATTCTTGAATTCAAGTAATAGTACTCAATTATCATATCTTAATCTAAGAGCAGACATATCGAATTTGCTTGGTTGGTTAATAATATTTATTTTTAATATCAACAAAATCTTAAATATTGGTAAAAAATTTAATTGATTGGTAGATAGATTCTAAACAAACAAATATATATTAACAATAAACAAAATTAAATAAAAACATGAGGGCTTCATTTTATGTACTTTATTCTTTGTTTTATTTTGTGGCATCTCAATGTTGTTTTCAATTACATAGTAAAATACTTAGATAACTTTGGCAAAGAGTAACATTACATGTAATTGTCATATTTTTTCTTTTCGCATATTATTTTCGTTTCGTGTACCAAAAAAAATGTACTCCCTCCGATCCATTATGTAAGGCGTTTGAATTTTCTGCACGTAACTTTAGGTGCTTTGACTACATAGTTAGACTTATTATTTTTTAAAATTTCTTTTTCTAAATAAAATAATGGACCGGAGGGAGTATAATTTAGTAGTATTTTGTGATTGCATTTTGGGTAGACAAAATAATTTCATGTCATTTTCATGCAAGATCCCAAAGATACATGGCATGAATGTAGATAACATAAACGATTTTCTAGATCTACGTAAGCACTTTCTTTGAATATATGTTGAAAAAATATACTCACTGTTAAACGAAAATGAATTTCATATTTTTTACCCGAAAATTAAATTACAAAGACATATATATAATAATGTGATTACGTGTTTATATATTAAACATTTGATTTTAGTTTCCTGTACAGTTTTCTATTTTAAAATGTTAGTCAAATAGAAAAAAGATAGGTGGTTCTCATTTTCAAATATCTTATTTTACGCATAGGGATGACAATGGGTTGGGTTTGATCCGAATTTTGTAAAATCCAAACTCATTCCAATTATTTTTGGGTTTTAAAAATAAATCCAAATCCAAAACTCAATATCCAAAACCAAATTCATCGGATTTCGGATTAGATCTGGTTTTTTTGGTATCCAGAATTAGTAATAATGTAGCCAAAATTAAAATAATTGCTACACGTAAACAATATTATTTTTATTTATAAAATAATAAAAAAATTAAAATGATTAAATTAAGTAGTAAAATATAACATATTATACGATTGAACATACGAAGTAAAATTTAATATATGTTAAAAAAAATATTTTTTGTATACAACATAAATGGAAAATTCTATGTAAAGTAAAGAAAATCACATCATAAATACATCAATAAAATTTGAGATTTAGAAAAGAAGTCCTAATTACTAAATTAGTATTGATTATTTCTAATAAAATATTTGAATAAAAATGAATAATTATATGTCATACATTTAAAATATTACATAAAATAATTTCAAATTATAACCATATACTCTAAGTGTCATATCTTACTCAAAGAATGAGATATATTGGATTTGTTTGGTTAATTGATAATGTTTATCTTTCTATAGTAAATCACTTCACTAATAAAAGAATGTAAAATTTGTAAAAATAATATTGAACAAACACATAGAAAACTAGATTAGATGAGAGTTTTTCTTTATCAGAACTACGTTCGTTTAATGTTATTGCACAGTATTGATCCTTTCTCATATCGGTGAGAGGCAATCTAATAATTTAAAACGGTCGTTAGAAATAAGTGTTTATGAATTTTAATATATATTCGAAAAATTGATCGGGATCCATGCAAATATTTTGAATGTATTAATATAATAAAAATTATAGAAACCCACTGTACTGCACATTTAAATATTCCAAATTTTCTAAACAACAAAACTTAAATTATGGGTAAAAAACTTATGAACTTGGTTGAAAGATTCTCAAAAAAGAGAGAAATCAAATGAAAAATAAAATTAAGAAAAAACAATAAAGAGAGGCTTGTAAGTTTGAGCGGGGATGTGAATGTTATGATAATTGTTTGATAATATTGATATTAATGCAATTGGTCTAAATTGAAGATTATTTTTTACTTAAATTTTAATAAAATATTTTTTTTTTCTAAATTATGATTTAAATAATATGTTTATATTAATTTTTTAATTTTACCACTCGGTGCGTAGCACGGGTAGAACGCTAGTCCATAATTAAATAGGATTTTCTTGTAAAATTCGTCACTTCTTTTTCTCCTCTGTTTCTGGGCTCTTCCAGTTGGATTTTGCTTACTGGACCACCTCTGAATTAAAGATAATTCCCTAAGCTTCGCGTGGACAGTAAGATCGTCAAATTCTGACTTCTGGAACTCAAGATATGGCCAAAACAGTGCAGGCAGCCTGTGTAGCCCAATAATACGAATTTCTCCTATTTTATCTCCAAAATAGCTCTTTTTGATCCAAATCCTTCCAAGTCATGAATTCTTTATTTCCTACAATAAAACAATAAAATCTATTAAATAAAAATCCAAATCAATGCAAAACACAATAAATATGAGAATAAAATCATCTAAAATATATATAAAAATATATTCTATCAAACATCCCCACACTAAGCATTTGCACGTCCTCGGGCAAATAAGTGAAATAAAAACTAAGTCCTAACAAACATCACTTTCGTAGATGACACGATTGCATTGAGCATATGCAACAAGCCGTTAAACCCCTAGGCAGCCCTAGTAGGACGAGTGTTGTCTCGTGAGGGTTTATAGTGAATGTACCCACAAAATTCATCTAACCATGCAAAAGATCAATGCTAACACAACACCACACACACAAGTCCTCTCATGCCACATCAACTTAAGAATCAAAGCAAACATACGATGTCTTGGTGTCGAAAGTGCAAGTATTCACGTAGTCTACTCAACCAACATGCAGAAGGTCATAAAAATTCATGTCAAGTGTAAAAATCGTTGGTAATCATGCTAAGCCCACAAGAAATACATCTTTAAGTCTAAACCCGGGATCTCCTATGCCAAAACAAGTAATAACTCACCTTTCACTCAAAAACGAATATTCACTCAAGAACAAGGTTAAGTGTATCACTCAATTCCAACAAAATCATAAACACAACTTGACACTCGCAATCAATCTCACTCTCAACACAACATACATCACTGATGACAATCAAAAGGTCTTTATTCGGGTTGTAGCGTGGGCTAGGGACCAGGTATGTCAAGAAAGCTAAAGAAGGTTAAGTCAAAAGCTAGTACCCGACAATGAAATTAAAACAACTCCCATACTTATTAAAACCAATAAATACTTCCCCACACTTGAACTTTTATCATAGTCCAATAAACACCTTGTCTAGTCGAATCAAAGTAGGATCACAAAAGATAAGTATGCTCTCATATTTATTTTTTTCTGTTTTTTTTTCTTTTTTTTTTCTTTTTTTTTCTTTTTCAAGAGAGCTAAATAATAGCAAGAACAATGATCCCATAAATATGATTTCAAACTTCGACTAACAAGCTAACAACTAAACCCCAAATATATTCCCCAAAAATTATGATCATCAATAAAACCCCCTTTTTTTGCACACCTTATTACTCCCTTAAGCACGATACTAGCCTTTGACAATTTAGGTTCAAAATTACGGTAAGGCCAATAGAATAAAAAGGATAATGGCAAGTAATGTAGTGTGTCACCGAAAGAATAGGATTAAGCTCAACGGGTTAACTAATTGATCATGTTTAAAAGGTGTGGAAATATGGGAAATACGAGGTCAAACCTAAGTGCCTTTATCATCTCATCATCAAGTAATGTCATGCATTTCAAGAAAGATCTCAAGTAAGTGCTAGCAATGTAAACAACATGTGGACACTCAAGCAAACGAAAAATCATGCAAAAGATATGCATATAGGCTCAAAACTCACTTGGTGTGACAAAACATAATCAATCCCAGGTAACAAGACTCTCTAACGCACCTACTTGTACTCAAAGCATGTAAACCAAGTCATCTTGCACATATTCATGTCATTCTAATCACTTACAACATCCAATTAAGTCTACCAGCTTCAACTTGCTAGTGTAAGTGTGTGCACAAGAACAAAGCACGTCACTTCTCATACAAAAGCGTCAAGAACACAAGAATTCTACGCATGCATGGGTGTATCAAGCAAAATACAACAACTAATCAAATTGCATGGCTAGAATTATTTTTGGTATTTTTAATTTTCAATTTTTTTTTTCTTAACATTGAGAACCCTTCCCCACACTTAAGCGGTTCATTGTCCCCAATGAACTAATGAACAAAATACAAAACTACAACTAAAAACAAAATAAAACTACACTAAAAAGAAAAGAAAGAAAACTCCCCTGGAATCCATGTAACCTCCACCTATAAATTCAACCTCCGCCGTCGGAGACGAAAATTGCACAACACTAGAATCACCTCTCCCACGCTTAGGAGCCATAAGAATCAATACCCAACTCCCAAGAAGCTCCACCAATAATTTCCAAGCAATATCACACCAAAAATAGCCCAAATTCCAAGAATAATACAAAATCCCAATTTACAAGAACACAAATTCGTAATAAACATAAGATTAGAGAAAAAGATTTACCCAATACGAATCGAAGAGGTGAACTTGCAATTAATTCCTCTTTAGAATTGAATTTTTAGAGATTTAAATATATAGAAGAGGAATTGGATTTGTATGTATAGTGGGTATATATAGATAATGGAGTGACAGGATGAATATAAATTTTAATGAATTTTTTTTAAGAAGGTATGTTAATAAAAAATAAATAATAATAATAAGTAAATAAATAAATAAATAAATAAATAATAATATTAATAAATAATAATAATAATAATAAATAATATAATAAATATGAATTAGAATAAAAATAGGTTTAGAATATTTAAGGAGAGATGGGGGGTTTTGGAATTGAAATAGGAAAAGAATTAGGAATTAGGGATTGGGGTTATAGTAATAGAAGGAGAGGTGTGAAATTTATGTGTTTGAATAACACAAATACGTATAAAACTCGTACTGGAGCAGACATCAACTCGCGCTGCAGCCTGGAAAACACACGCTGCGGCCTTGAATCTCTTCTGCTGACCATACTATATATACTCCCTCCGTCCATTTCATTTCTTTACACTTTCTATTTCGGGCCGTCCATTCCATTTCTTTACATTACTAAAAATAGTAAATTTTAACAATAAAATACATTATTACATCCACTACTTCACTCCACCTTTTCAACCCTTTACACTATTACACCCACTACTTCACTTATTTTAACAATAAAATTACTATTACACCCACTACTTCATTTATTTTAACAATATTACATCCACTATCTTGGTTTCCGTGCAAAAAGCAAACGTAAAGAACTGAAAAAAACAGAGGGAGTATATTTTTTTTTATAAACAACAAACGTGGCCAAAACCACAAAAACACTTACCTGGACAGTCGCCACACGCGCCTTGCATTCTTGAAGTTTAGCGCCTGCACAATTCCTGTCAATTATAATACATGCGCCTTGCAGCGCCCACTCGCCAAATACAAATAGGATGAAACAAAGTCACAGCCACAAGCCCACAACACATTCCTGTCGGCAGCTTTAATTTGTTTGTTATTATTATTTTTTTTTCTAAACATCACCTCGCCAATAAACCTGGACAGAGGCAATTTGGCGATGTGGCCTCAACATGGACGCTGCAGCCTGGGAACTTTCTGTTGACAGTTTGATTTTTGCGATTTTTTTTTGTCCAACACTTTTTTTTTTCCTAACACTTTTTTTTTCCTACACTAATGCATGGGTTGCCTCCCACCAAGCGCTTTTGTTTAACGTCGTTGGCTCGACTCAGCTGGTTCAGATCTCCGTGGAGTGGTTGTCGAGATAAATCACTTCCATTTTTCCTACGAATGCACCATCCACATATAATTTAAGGCATTGACCGTTGACCTTAAATTTTATTCCATCTCGTTCCATAACTTCAATAGCACCATAAAATTTGACATCGGTGACAGTAAAAGGTCCGGACCATCTTGATTTGAGTTTCCCCGGAAAAAGTCGAAGTCTGGAATTGAACAACAACACCTTGTCACCAACCTGAAAATCTCTTCTCTGGATCATTTTATCATGCATCCTCTTCGTTCTCTCCTTGTAAAGTCGAGAATTGTCATAAGCATCAAAACGAAGCTCATCTAACTCATTAAGTTGAAGAAGTCTCGCTTGCCCCGCAGCCTTCAAATCCATATTAAGTTCTTTTATAGCCCAAAAAGCACGATGTTCCAATTCCACTGGCAAGTGACATGCTTTACCATAGATCAACCGGTAGGGAGTGGTTCCTATAGGTGTTTTGTATGCCGTCCGATAAGCCCACAAAGCATCATCCAGCTTCAAGTACCAATCTTTCCTCGATTTTGCCACCATCTTCTCCAAAATGCTTTTGATTTGTCGATTGGAAACCTTCACTTGGCCACTTGTTTGAGGGTGATATGCAAGAGCGACCTTGTGAGTAACACCATATTTCTTCAATAAAGTTTCGAACTGTCGGTGGCGAAAATGAGAACCACCATCACTTATCACTGTTCTAGGAACTCCAAAACGAGGGAAGATAATATTCTTGAAAAGCTTCATAATAACCTTGGAATCATTGGTTACTGATCCAACTGCTTCAACCCACTTGGACACATAATCGACAGCAACTAAGATGTATCTCATCCCACAAGAACTTGGGAAGGGTCCCATAAAATCAACACCCCATACGTCAAATATCTCCACCTCAAGAATACCGGTTTGAGGCATCTCATGGCGTTTAGAAATATTACCCGTCCTTTGACATGCATCACACGCCAAACAGAAAGCACGAGCATTCTTAAATAGAGATGGCCAAAAGAACCCGGATTGAAGTACCTTAGCAGCAGTTTTGGAAGGACCATGGTGGCCTCCTCATGCGAGAGAATGACAATGCTTGAGAATGTCATGTACTTCGAACTCAGGGACACATCTACAAAAGATTCCATCAGCACACTTGCGATACAAGAAAGGGTCATCCCAAAAATATTGTTTAGCATCATGATAAAACTTCTTTCTTTGCTGATAAGTCAATTCTGGAGGGTGAGATCCACTAACACAGAAATTTGCAAAATCTGCATACCATGGAGTTTGAGTAGCAACCGAAAACAGGTGATCATCTGGAAAAGAATCGTTAATAGGAGTACTTGACGCAATATCAGATTTGAAACGCAACCGTGAAAGATGATCCGCAACCACATTCTCAGCACCCTTCTTGTCTTTGATTTCCAAGTCAAATTCTTGGAGTAACAGAATCCAACGAATAAGCCTTGGCTTTGCTTCTTTCTTCGCCAATAGATATTTAATTGCTGAATGATCAGTGTGAACAATGACCTTAGAGCCAATGAGATAGGCTCGGAATTTGTCAAGAGCGTAGACCACAGCCAGAAGTTCCTTCTCAGTCGTAGCATAATTGACTTGAGCTTCATCCAAGGTTTTACTTGCATAGTAGATGTCGTGCAATACCTTGTCTTTCCTTTGACCGAGAACTGCTCCAACTGCATAATCACTTGCATCACACATGATTTCAAATGGAAGATTCCAATCTGGAGATTGAATGATTGGTGCACTTATCAAGGCTTCCTTAATCCTGTTAAAAGACTCCAAACAAGCGTCAGTAAACACAAAGGTGGCATCCTTAAGCAACAATTGAGTGAGGGGTTTTGCAATTTTTGAAAAATCTTTTATAAAACGACGATAAAAACCCGCATGACCAAGGAAACTCCTTACTCCCTTGACATTAACAGGAGGAGGAAGTTTCTCAATCACCTCAATTTTTGCTTTGTCAACCTGGATGCCACGTTCAGAAATCAAATGACCAAGTACCACTCCTTCATTGACCATGAAGTGGCACTTTTCCCAATTCAAAACCAAATTCACCTCTTCACAACGTTTAAGCACTTTAGAAAGATTATGCAGACATACATCAAAATCAGACCCATAAACACTGAAATCATCCATAAATACTTTCATGATAGACTCTATGAAATCAGAAAATATGGCAGTCATGCAACGCTAAAAAGTAGCAGGGGCATTGCACAATCCAAAAGGCTCTCTACGATATGCAAAGGTACCATATGGGCAAGTAAATGTAGTCTTTTCTTGGTCATCATGATGTATAGGGATCTGAAAGAACCCTGAGTATCCGTCTAAATAGCAAAAGTACTTATGCTTAGCAAGTCTTTCTAACATCTGATCAATGAAAGGGAGAGGGTAATGGTCTTTTCTAGTAGAAGTGTTTAACTTACGGTAATCTATGCACATTCGCCAATCGGTGACAATTCGAGTGGGAATTAATTCATCTTTATCATTCTTAATTACCGTTGTTCCTCCTTTCTTAGGGACTACCTGAACTGGGCTTACCCATTTAGAATCAGAAATCGGGTAAATGATGCCCGCATCTAACAACTTCAAAACTTCTTTTTTAACAACCTCTTGCATGTTAGGGTTCAAGCGACGTTGTCCCTGTATGCAAGGCTTATGGTCATCATCTAAGTGAATTCTATGCATGCAAAAGTCTGGGCTAATCCCTGTAAGATCATCAATACTATACCCAATAGATTTTCTATGTGCACGCAAAACAGTAAGATGCTTAAAAACCTGGTTATCATCAAGACTAGAGCTAACAATCACAGGACAAGTCTTTTCTTCATCAAGAAACACATATTTCAGATTAGATGGCAAAGACTTTAACTCTAACTTTTTTACCTGAGGTTCACCACAAGAAGTGACACTGTTGGTTACCTCACAATTCGGATCAGCTACACCATCCAACTCAAGAAACAATGAATCGACTTCAGCATGTCCTTCTCCTTCTGAAGCTTCAAGCATGAGCACTGCTTCCAATGCATCATTCAATAGAATCTGAGGTGTCTCATCTTGGACAATTCCATCTATAACATCAATCCTGCAGCAAGTATTCTCAAGCAAAGGGGATTTAAGAGCAGAGGTTAGAGTAAAAGTAATTTTATCATCACCAACGCTCAATGTGAGAGTCCCACTTTTAACATCAATTACAGCACCTGCAGTACAAAAAAATGGTCTACCTAAAATAATAGGTATTTGGCTATCCTCTTCCATATCTAGAACTACAAAGTCTACAGGAATATAGAATTTTCCAACCCTTACAGGCACATCCTCTAAAATTCCAAGGGGATATTTTATCGAACGGTCTGCCATTTGCAAAGTCATCTATGTACATTTTAATTCTCCCATATTTAGTTTTTGAAAAACCGAGAGAGGCATGACTGAGACGCTAGCGCCTAAATCACATAAAGCTTTATCAATGAACAATGCACCTAAATGACACGGGATCGAAAAACTACCAGGATCTTTAAGCTTAGGTGGAGACTTATTTTGTAAAACAGCACTACACTCTTCAGTAAAAGCTACTGTCTCTACCTCACCAAAAGATCTTTTCTTAGTGAGAATATCCTTAAGAAACTTTGCATATGATGGAACTTGAGAAATTAAATCAGTGAAAGGAACTGTTACCTCAAGATTCTTGACAAGTGTCATGAACTTACCAAACTGCTGGTCCACCTTAGTTCTGTTCATCCTGCTAGGGAATGGGAGCTTTGGCACAAATGGTGGAGGAGTAACTGCAGTCTTCTCTTTGTCCTTTTTCTTGCTTTCCTCAGTTTCACCTTTGTTTGTATCTTCAACAACTTTCTCTACCTTGTCTTCCTCAAAATCCTTTTTTTCTTTCTCAGTAGGAACATCGTCAGTAGGCATTGGAGGAGCATCATATGTACGACCACTCCAAAGAGCAATGGCATTCACATTTTCCTTTGGCTGAGTTGATTGTGCTGGTAGAGAGCCTTGTTGCCTTGTAGATGAAGAACTAGCCATTTGAGCAATCTGAGTTTCCAGCATCTTATTATGAATCTCTATCTGGTTCATCTTTCTGTTGGTATCCTCCATATTCTTTTACATCTGTAACAATATCTTCATCATTTCACCTTGATTATCAGCCTCTGCAGCTTGATTTGCCTGAGGAGCATAATTCTGAGGAGGCCTTTGGAATCCAGGGGGATTCCTCTGTTGGAAAACATTTGCTTGCTCCATCTGAAAATGTTGTGAATTTTGAGCATTTTATTGGCAATCATTACCATAGTGGCCTTGGATGCCACAGACTTCACATACAGGATTATTCATAGGAGCCATGAATGACAATGCATTGATACTTATAGGTTGAGTAGAGGGCTGAGATGTCTTCAATGAGTGGATCTCCTGAGTCAGTGCAGCGAGTTGAGATGATAATAGAGAATATGCATCCACTTCAAGTTTACCCCCTTTCTTGGTTGCTCTCGGGTTACTGAAGTGATTGGCAGCCAAATTCGAAAGAAAATCATGTGCATCATCAACTCCTTTGTCTAAAAACACGCCACCTGCAGCATTATCAACCATACTTTTTGTTTCAGGATCAAGACCATTGTAGAAGCGTTTAAGCAGAAACCATTTCTCAAGACCATGGTGAGGGCATGCACGTTGATAATCCTTGAATCTGTCCCAAGCATCCCGTAGAGATTCACCATAATCTTGCTTAAAACCCATCATCTTGTCGATCAAATCTTCGGTTCTGTTAGGAGGGAAGAACTCAGTTAAGAAAGCCTAAGCAATCTTATCCCACTCGGTCAGGTCAATATCATTCAACCATTTTTGAGATGTATCACGAAGAGAGAAACCGAACAACATGACTTTCAACTGGTCTGGAGTGACTCCCTGATGTTTAATTGTAGAACAGAGCTGTTGAAACCGTTGCAGATGATTTGTAGGGTCTTCCGAGGCAAGCCCAGCAAATTGATTCTGTTGGATCATAGTGAACAAAGCAGGCTTGATCTCGAAATTTGCTGCTTGAATCGCTGGCATAGCAAGGCCAGTAGGTACCCCACTCGGAGAGGGCTGTGAGTAGTTCTTCAAAGATTTGGGAGGGTCTGCCATCTCAATCTTTGGTTCAGGTATCTTTTGCTGCTTCTCTTTCCTTTGTTGATCTATGTATTGTTGACAAGTAATTCCAGAATCTGGACTAAGAGGAGTTGTATCCTCTTTCGCTTGATCTTCTTTCGTTTGAGACCTGGTCTTGGGCATCAACAACTAAACAAGGAAAAGCACTAAGATCGGTCTCAGTTGGAACAAGAGTTCCAAAGAGACAAGAGAAACAATTTAAAACAATCAAACTAAAATAATAGAAACTAGGCGTCTCCCCGGCAGCGGCGCCAAAAACTTGATGTGTTAAATTATGTCTAACCGCAAGCGCACGGTATCAGTTGTAGTAGATACTAGCAAATACGGGTCGATTCCTCAAGGAGACAGTTTCAATTTCAATTCAACTATTATCAATTATTTCTAGTCACAAACGATTATTTTGGGAATTTTATTAACTACTAATGCAAATTTAACAAAGTTTTAAATCAATTAATTAAAGGATCTAGGGCAATTCAGGTTCACCATGTTTACACCAAACAAATCACAAAAGTATAGCTTTTCAATGGGATAAAGTAATTAAAGCAATGGTTAATCTTTTTCAAGAATTAACACTCTCAGAATATCTAATGACGTTTTCACACTCACCTTCAATTCCGCTAATTGTATGTAAGCCTCTAGTAGTAAAATCTTTCGATCTATTACTCCTATTGCAATCAATTAATCCGTGATATTGCGCAATTACACAAATTAAGAATTAGAACATATCAATCAGAATTACTCTTTACCCATCAATCTACTAATCAAATTAAGCCCAAATCATGGTGCAAACATGGCTCCCCTTAATACCCTAGAATTAAACTACTCACTCATACTAGAAGTAAAAGCAATAAGAATAATGAAAGAAGCCATGTAAAACATATAATAATAAAACAAGAAAATAAAGAATACCTCAAACTTTATATTAAAGAAGAACAAGGAATTCGATCTTGAGTGCTTACAATTGAAGAGATGAAGAGCAAAGAATAAGAACCCTTGCTTCTGTCAAAAAATAAAAATACGTCTGTATGTCTATCTCTATTCTTTCCACGCTCTTTTCCTATTTTATAATAAAACTCCTTAATAAAATCTGATCTCTATCTCCTAATAAAAGTATTTTTAATATTCTAATCAATTTACAAAAAGATATCCATAATTAAATAGGATTTTCTTGTAAAATTCGTCACTTCTTTTTCTCCTCTGTTTCTGGGCTCTTCCAGTTGGATTTTGCTTACCGGACCACCTCTGAATTAAAGATAATTCCCTAAGCTTCGCGTGGACAGTAAGATCGTCAAATTCTGACTTCTGGAACTTAAATATGGCCCAAACAGTGCAGGCAGCCCGTGTAGCCCAATAGTACGAATTTTTTCCTATTTTATCTCCAAAATAGCTCTTTTTGCTCCAAATCCTTCCAAGTCATGAATTCTTTATTTCCTACAATAAAACAATAAAATCTATTAAACAAAAATCCAAATCAATGCAAAACACAATAAATATGAGAATAAAATCATCTAAAATATATATAAAAATATATTCTATCACATGCAAACAAGAACAGAACTCAATTGAACAAGAACAGATCTCAATAATTGAAGCATGTAACGAAACAAGAAGAATGTAGAGCCCAATACCTGAAGAAGACAGTTAAACATGACCCCTAATTGAACAGAACTCGCGGAGAGAACCATAATTGAACCCGTACAAAGCCCTTAAGCAAACCCTAGCTAACTGAACCCGTGAAGAAATGTGTGTGTGTGTGTGTGTTGAGAGAGTTAAATTCGGTGTTTAATTTGGGAGAGAGTATAGAGGGAGAGAGAGGAAGAGCGAGAGCGAGAGTGAGAGGGAGAGAGAGGGAGTGAATAATTGAGATAGTGTGTTGAGAGAGGGAGATCTGAATAATTGACAGAGAGGGACTGAAATTATTGACCCGCTTAAATGAAATATTCAGACAAAAATTTCCCCCCACCTATTTAATTGTGTGTTAAATGAAATATTCAGACAAATATTGAGCCATTGGGTATATAACAAACTACAGCAACAATGAGGCAGTGATATATATATATTTAAAACAAGAACAGGCAATTAACCAATTAACAAAACAAATCACGAAGGCAAAACAAAGTATAATTAGAGATTGTATAATAACAAGAAAGGCAAGAATACTTATCTCTCACAGAAGATTAGCAATCACTGATTAGAGAGAAAGAACAGCTGAGTCGCCAAACCCTTCGAGAGGACTTGACTGTTCTTGAAGAGAATATTGCCCCACTTACGCTGTGTTGGGATGCAGCAATATTACTTCCAGGATAAAACAGCACAGACCAATCCGTTCACAGACATGACAGTGATCAACAGCGACCAGCACCTCAGTTCGCCTGAGAATTATGTATAAGAACTGTATGTGTCGAGGGAGAACAGAGAGTTATAGCAAACAAGGGTTTTTCCTTAACGTATCTCTATCTCTCAACGTTATATCTTCGATATATATAATACCCAAAAATAAAACGTAAGAGATATGCCTTAAAAGGAAAGTAAATATTCTGATTTAATTTCATTAACTGCATCAGTATTTATTTTTCAGTTACAACTACATCAGGATTTAACCATCGTCAGGATCTGAGATCCATCAGGATTGGTCAACATCAGTATCTGATCCATCAGGATTTTAGTCCGTCAGGATTTGATGCCCATCAGTATTGGTTTATTGTTCAGGGTCTGTCCATCAGTATTTGATGTCTGATCAGGCCCAATAATCCAAGTACTGATCCAACATCAGTAACAAATAAAGTCTGATGTTCTGTTAAAATAAATCAATATTCCAGGTAATAAAATTCCTCGCCCAGGTCGCCTCGCGTACGCGAGACACCGAGACATTCACCCAAATCGCCCTTCGACCCGACCTGAGTCGTGTCGTGTCGTGGCGAGGCGAGCGGCGGCGGCGCGCGTGTGTGTGCGCGAGGCCCACTCTACATCCATGCACACCCACATGCCTTAGTAGTTGTGCACTACACTTGCACATGGAGCTATATAAAGCCACCAACCTTTCATTACCAATTCTATGTGGGACTCAAGTTATTTCAACTAAATAACCCACATAACCCATTTCAAGCAAGCAACTTCAACTCAATTTATTTATGGATTCCACTAAGAAAATGTCTTAGATCCAAACATGAAAGTTTAAGTCCTCATTACAAGGAACAACCTTCACTTATTAGTTTCCGGAAATTACATCAAGTACATATTATAAATATGTCTCAAACTTTCCATTTTCTAACAATCCCCCACGAATCCATATAGAAATGCAAATACATATCTATCCTCATCATGACTTATTTTTCAGAGTAGGTACCCTTCCAGGTTTGAACCCTCCTAAGTCCTCTACTTCGATGGCTACCGGATTCAGATGGAATATTTCACCTTGAATCTTTATCCGTTTGGTGTAACCACACTCCATAGATGACGACAAGTCAAAGGCTATGGTGCTAATCTACGGCTTTGAGACGTTAATGGTCATGTCTCGATCCTGTTCGTCGAATGTTTCAAGGAATAACCCTTTCCTTTAATTGCGACCACACAATTACATTCGCTTAGCTGGGCATCTCCAGAGATGTACTGCTAGCATCTCGTCAAATGACTTGACCCCATTCAGAGTTCAAATAACTCTTGTTATTCTTGCAGTGACACTACCTTATAGGTTTACAGGGGATAGACTCCAGATACTTAAGTATCAATCTATGTAGTTAAAGGTACAACCTAACTCACCCTTACAACTTGTTATTACCACATTGAATACACTTTCGAGGGATCTCCTCTCATGTGTATTGGGTTCCCGCTGTAGATGAGTCACTATGGGCTATCAGTCCCATCCTCAACCTAGACTTATGGACTACAGCATGCTCAAGCCCTTTAGTCAAAGGATCAGCTAGGTTTTCTTGAGTTCCAACAAACTCAACAACAATAATCCTTTCAGACATTATACCCCTTATAGATTTTAGTCTAACTTGGATATGTCTCTTTGTTTTCACATTATACTTCTTGCTGTTTATCTTGTCGATAGTTGTACGGCTATCACAATGAACAGCAAAAGCAGGAAGTGGACGACTTACTACAGGTAACATTAACATAAGTCCATGTAACCATTCAGCCTCAGTCCCCGTGGCATCTAATTCACACAACTCAGCCTCAAAGGTAGACCGAGTTATAATAGTCTATCTAGAAGACTTCCAAGACACTGCTCCACCCGCTAGGGTAAACAGGTATCCAATCACTCCATTGGAACCAGACTTCTTAGCTATCTAACTTGCATCACTATATCCCTCTAGCACTCCAGGAAACCTCCTGTAATGCAAACCAAGATATATGGTGCTTTTCAGATATCTAAGGACTCTATCAAAAGCATCCCAATGAGTCTTGTTTGGACAGCTTGTATATATTGTTAACTTAGACACTAAATATGAAATATCCGGCCTAGTTCCATTAGCAAGATACTGCAAACTCCCAATAATCTGAGAATACCTTAACTGAGACACAAGTACTCCTGAACTATTCTTGACAAGGGCAATTTTAGGATCATACGGAGTACTTGCGATTCTACAATTTGAATAACCATACTTCTCAAGTATAGATTTCTCTATATAGTGAGATTGTGACAAGGTTATTCCATCAGTTGACTGAGTCAACTTGATACCAAGAATCACACTAGCCTCTCCCATATCCTTCATATCAAAATGCCTTTTCAAGAACCTTTTTGTCTCGTTAATAATCTCAACATTGGTTCCAAACAACAAAATATCATCCACATACAGGCACACAATAATACATTCATTTCCTTTAACCATGTGATAGACACACTTGTCACTTTCATTAACTACAAATTCTGATTCTAAAACAGTTTCATCAAACTTTTTATGCCAGTCCCATGGAGCTTGTTTTAAACCATATATAGACTTGATTAACTTACATACTTTCCTTTCATTACCAGAGGCAACAAATCCCTCAGGCTGATCCATATAAATCTCTTCTTCAAGTTCACCATGAAGAAACGCTGTCTTTACATCCATTTGATGGATGATAAGACCATGTACAGAAGCCAATGCTATAAGCATTCGGATTGTTTTCATTCTAGAAACTAGAGAGTATGTGTCAAAGTAATCAATGCCTTCCTTTTGCTTAAAGCCCTTAGCTACCAGCCTAGCCTTATACTTATCTATTGAGCCATCAGGATTCATCTTCCTTTTGAAGACCCATTTACATCCTATAGTAGAACACCCAGGAGGTAGATCAACCAACTCCCATGTTCCATTAGAAACAATAGAGTCAATTTCACTTTTTATAGCACCTTTCCAGTACCTAGATTCTGAAGAATCCATGGCCTGTCGAAAAGTTAAAGGTTCATCCTCGATATTGTAAGTGATAAAATCACTTCTAAAATCCTTGACTACCTTAGCACGCTTACTCCTTCTAGGTTCCTCTAATTCATCAGGAGTAGAGCTACTACTAGGATCTGCCCCCATATTTGTCATCCTTTCCACATGATCAGGAATGGACCTTGATGTGTGAGTGGGATCATCATCAGGAATATCCTGAGGTATACCAGTCTTCATAGGGAATACATTCTCAAAGAATGTTGCATCACGAAATTCAACTATAGTGTTAGCCACTATTCCGTCTATGTCATATCTTAATACTAAAAATCTCATAGCCGTAGTGGTTTAAATATAGCCCTGAAATATGCAATCAACAGTTTTCGGTCCTAGTTTCTTTCTCTTGTGTTCAGGGACAAGTACCTTTGCAAGGCGCCCCCACACACGAAGATATTTTAAACTAGTCCTTTTCTCTGTCCATAATTTATAAGGTGTCTTGTCCATATGTTTCAGAGGAACTCTATTCAGAATATGGCAAGCCGTATTCAGAGCTTCTCCCCACATGTACTTAGGCAACCCAGAATTAATCAACATACTATTGATCATATCTTTAAAGGTTCTGTTCTTTCGTTCTGCCACCCCATTAGACTCAGGTGTGTATGGTGGAGTTACCTCATGAACTATACCATTGCTCTTGCAAAATTCATTAAACGAGTTACTCGTATACTCACCACCTCTATCTGATCTCAAACGTTTAAGTACTTTACCAGTTTGTGTTTCAGCTTCAGTTTTGAACATAATGAATTTATCTAGTGCCTCATCTTTATGTTTAAGCAAATAAACATAACAATATCTACTACAATCATCTATAAAGGTAATGAAATATCTATTATGTTCCTTGGTCAAAACACCACCAAATTCACATATGTCAGTGTGCACTAAATCTAACACATTCGAATCCCTAACCACATTATGAAAGGGTTTCCTAGTTTGTTTAGCAGTCACACATACTTGACATTTAGATTTCTTATCAATGGCATGTTTTGGAATCAAATCTAAGTTCATTATATTCTTTAGAGCACCAAAATTCAAGTGACCAAGACGTGCGTGCCACAAATCAGATGATTCAACACAATTAACAGAAGGAGCAACATAATCATTAATAAAACTGCCCAAAACAGGCTCAACATTTATTAAAAATAATCCATCAGACAAGTAACCTTTGCCAAAGAATACACCAGTATTTGTAATAACTATTTATTACATTTTAAAGAAACTTCAAAACCATTCTTAACTAAACAACTTCCACTTATTATATTTCTACGAATATCAGGAACATGATGCACTCTAGTGAGGGATAGAACACGCCCAGAAGCGAACTTCAGGTCCACGTTTCCTATTCCAAGTACTTGAGCTACACTCGCATTCCCCATCGTCACAATCATTCCATGAGTCTGTTGATAAGATACAAATAGAGTAATATCAGTACAAATATGTACATTAGCTCCAGTATCAATCAACCATTCATGAGATGAATGAGTGGAATGAAGTACAGGGTTGTAGGTCACATACCCGTTGTCAGTTTCAGAAGCAACAGCTTCACCAACAACCATGTTAACCATAGACCCACTAGTGGTTCCAAGCACAGTGTTAGCTTGTGCTCCCACAACAGGTTTCTTAGCTTTCTTTATAGGACAGTCCTTGCTCCAATGACCAACCTGTCCACAGGACCAACATGGTTTGTTTGCCTTTGGTTTCTTAGCCTTGTTCTTGTCCTTAGACTTAGTGTTTTCCTTCTTAGTGACAGACTTTCTTTTCTGTCCTACAGTCACTACGTTCACCTTCGAACTCCCAGCATGTTCAGTAGGCATCACATGTCCTTGCTTGGACTTGTGTTGCTCCTGCACAGAGATGTCCAACATCAGGTTTGTCCAAGTGATCTCTCCTTTCTGTCTTTTCAGGGAGAGTGCAAACTCTTCCCAAGACTTAGAGAGCTTTTCAATCACAGACATAACCTGAAACTTTTCAGGAAGGTCCATACCAGACTCCTTCAAAGCATGTACCAACATCTCAAACTCATGCACCTGTTCAGTCATGGATTTAGTATCCACCAGTTTAAAGTCAAGGAACCTAGCCACATAATACTTTTCCAACCCTTGCGAGTCAGTATTATGTGTCTGGTCAAGCTTCTCCCATAAGAGCTTAGCAGTGTAGGAGTCAGATGAATAAACATCGAATAGAGTGTTCGCTAAAGCTGTCAGAATTGCTGCCCTAGCCACCCCATCCATTTCCTCCCACATCGTATAAGCCTTAACAGTTTCAGCTTTCTCCTTAACCACAACTGGTTTCTCATACTGCACCACCGGCCATAGACCCTTTACCTTTAACCACAGTTTCATCTTTTTCTGCCAATGAGAAAAACCAACACCCCCATTGAATTTATCAAGCATTCCTGACAAATCAATAGGCTATGGGAAATGGTACGTAGTCCAATCCATGGTGGGTACAATAACACCATACCCGGAACTAGTCTGAACAATAGGAGTTTCAGTTTCGTTAACCATCTTGTTAATTAACAATATATAACACAGATATTCTCTTCAAGATTGTTGGGTATATTACAAACTACAGCAACAATGAGGCAGTGATATATATATTTAAAACAAGAACATGCAATTACCCAATTAAGAAAACAAATCACGAAGGCAAAACAAAGTATAATTAGAGACTGTATAATAACAAGAAAGGCAAGAATACTTATCTCTCACAGAAGATTAGCAACCACTGATTAGAGAGAAAGAACAACTGAGTCGCCAACCCTTCAAAAGGACTTGACTGTTCTTGAAGAGAATATTGCCCCACTTACCCTGTGTTGGGATGCAACAATATTACTTCCAGGATAGAACAGCATAGACCAATCCGTTCACAGACACGACAATGATCAACAACGACCAGCACCTAAGTTCGCCTGAGAATTATGTATAAGAACTGTATGTGTCGAGGGAGAACAGAGAGTAATAGCAAACAAGGGTTTTCCCTTAACGTATCTCTATCTCTCAACGTTATATCTTCGATATATATAATACCCAAAAATAAAACGTAAGAGATATGCCTTAAAAGGAAAGTAAATATTCTGATTTAATTTCATTAACTGCATCAGTATTTATTTTTCAGTTACAACTGCATCAGGATTTAACCATCGTCAGGATCTGAGATCCATCAGGATTGGTCAACATCAGTATCTGATCCATCATGATTTTAGTCCGTCAGGATCTGATGCCCATCAGTATTGGTTTATTGTTCAGGGTCTGTCCATCAGTATTTGATGTCTGATCAGGCCCAATAATCCAAGTACTGATCCAACAGCAGTAACAAATAAAGTCTGATGTTCTGTTAAAATAAATCAATATTCCAGGTAATAAAATTCCTCGCCCAGGTCGCCTCGCGTACGCGAGATGCCGAGACATTCGCCCAAATCGCCCTGACCCTACCCGACCCGAGTCGTGTCGTGGCGAGGCGAGCGGCGGCGGCGCGTGTGTGTGTGTGCGCGAGGCCCACTCTACATCCATGCACACCCACATGCCTTAGTAGTTGTGCACTACACTTGCACATGGAGCTATATAAAGCCACCAACCTTTCATTACCAATTCTATGTGGGACTCAAGTTATTTCAACTAAATAACCCACATAACCCATTTCAAGCAAGCAACTTCAACTCAATTTATTTATGGATTCCACTTAGAAAATGTCTTAGATCCAAACATGAAAGTTTAAGTCCTCATTACAAGGAACAACCTTCACTTGTTAGTTTCCGGAAATTACATCAAGAACATTTTATAAATACGTCTCAAACTTTCCATTTTCTAACATGAGCTACCGTTACACTTTTTTTAAAGACCAATGCCTACACTTGCTTCCGTGTTAGGATAGATACAGTCTGAAGTCTACGGTAACACTAATTTAAAGAAATGGTAACACTAAAAATATGTGTAGGCGTAGACCAATTTTAAGGCATACATGGCTACACTCTTGCTCGTAACACTGAAAAAAGCGTTGATGAAGCCCATACATGGCTACACTCTTGCTTGTAACACTGAAAAAAGCGTTGCCAATCCCATGTTGCACGCCACCTGCTTGATGAAATTTCCCGGCCAACTACTGAACTTTGGAACAAAAGAATTTTTGGGTTTATACATAATAACATGCCTGATCAAGTTATACTGTTATATGCCCGTATGCTTGGTTCTTCGAGTTCATTACCTGATCATTTTACTTACTCTTATACTCTTAGAGCTTGTGCTAAAACTTGACAGCTTTGGATAGGTAGAGCTGTGCATTGTCATATTTTACGCTCTCATTACCCGCCTTTTAGGGTTGTTAGGAATTCGTTGTTGAATATGTATGTAACTTTGTGTTTACTGTAGCATGTATGTATGTATGTATACTTACGCCAGACATGAGTATAATTATATAATTATCGAAATCACAGCAACTACCCCTGTAGGGCCAGAAATTAAAGAAAGATATGGGAGAGAGATACAAACGGGAGAGTGGAGGAAGGGAGACGAGAGAGAGACGGAGAGAGGGGACGAGAGGATTGAGAGAGGAGAGAATCGAGAGAGACAGTGAACAGTACTATGGTCACGCTACACGCAGTAGCGTGTTATGTGGATAATACGGAACACGAGGTTTCGTATCAGGTCAGTAAATAAGGCCACATTCCCGCTTTTCAGTATTTTGGGCAAAATATCTCCAAAAATGATTATTTTGGTAATTATCTCTTTATAATGTACTATTTTGTACTAAATTTGGTTCACATCATATTTTGGTTTCACCTCTAGAATCTTATTTCCCCTGGAATTCTAAACAGCTTTGGATAGGTAGAGCTGTGCATTGTCATATTTTACGCTCTCATTACCCGCCTTGTAGGGTTGTTACTAATTCGTTGTTGAATATGTATGTAACTTTGTGTTTACTGTAGCATGTATGTATGTATGTATACTTACGCCAGACAGGAGTATAATTATATAATTATCGAAATCACAGCAACTACCCCTGCAGGGCCAGAAAATAAAGAAAGATAGGGGAGAGAGATACAAACGGGAGAGTGGAGGAAGGGAGACGAGAGAGAGACGGAGAGAGGGGACGAGAGGATTGAGAGAGGAGAGAATCGAGAGAGACAGTGAACAGTACTATGGTCACGCTACACGCAGTAGCGTGTTATGTGGATAATACGGAACACGAGGTTTCGTATCAGGTCAGTAAATAAGGCCACATTCCCGCTTTTCAGTATTTTGGGCAAAATATCTCTAAAAATGATTATTTTGGTAATTATCTCTTTATAATGTACTATTTTGTACTAAATTTGGTTCACATCATATTTTGGTTTCACCTCTAGAATCTTATTTCCCCTGGAATTCTATGTTGTTTAAAATAAATAAAAAAATCCTATTACAATTATAATCTCATCATTACAATTTAATCAAAAAAGACTACGAATACATATGTTAATCTGGGGTGACATGCTTATCTATAACATGACATGCACGTCTATAACAAACAAAATCCATTTTTAATGGTAATTCGGTACCAAAATTTGGTTCCATCCCTAAGAATTCTATTTCTCTTAGGATTCTATATTAATTTTAATAAAATAATTAAATTGTTAAATACTATTATAATTGTAATTTTTTTCATAACTCTATTTAGTTCACAAAATAACGTATTTATCGTAATCATGTACATTTTTACGTATATATCAGAATGATTTAGTTTTTTTTTCCCAATTTTCTTAAATAAATAATATATAAAATGATCTTTATTAATAAGTAAATTCTTTGTAAATAACGTAATTTTTTATAATAAATTAATTACAATTAAATTAAAATTTCTCGGACCTGTGCTTCACACGGGTTATCATCTAATATCTTATTAATAAGTGAAATTCCGTTATAATTGTACTCTAGATGCGTGTCTTCGAAAAGTATTAGAATTCTGATGTAATTACAATTATTTTATTATAACTAATTGAGTTGCATAGTTAACGTAGTTTTTTTTTTACTTTTATTATTTTTAAAACATTTTCTTGTAATAAATAAATTAATTCTTATAAAAATTTAATAAAAAAATTATAAATTTAAATAAATTATCTCGACCCTGCACTATATCATTTAGTAATGGACTAATAATGGAGTTGGGATCCTATGTCCCCTTCCTCCATGCCCCCTTTGTGTCCCCTCCTTTTTCTAATACAAAAAGAGTGCCCCTGCGGGGCCCATTTTAATAAATAATTATTATTTATTAAAATGGACCCCGCAGAGGCACTCTTTTTGTTTTAGAAAAAGGAGGGGACACAAAGGGGACATGAAGGAAGGGGACAGAGGATCCGAACCTCTAATAATGCTGATAGAAGTTTGATTTTTTTCTAAATTGTTGTTTTCAGCCCGAAATAGGTGGTAGTAACACTTACAGTGCAATAGATTCGAGTCCAGATCCTCTCCATGCCCCTTCCGTGTCCCTTGTATTAAAAAGTGTCCTTAGCGGGTTCTATTTTAAGAAAAAATATTTTTATTTTCATTTGTATTATAATTGGCTATGCCAGGAGCACCTTTTTGTACACCTTTTTATACATGGGACATAAAGAAGGGGAAAGAGGATCTCACCCTAGATTTTCAACACCAATCTATTACACTGCAATAGATTCTGAACACCAATCTATTTATAAACTAATATTCGAACTCTCAAATTATCATCAAAGAAATTTATTCAGCATGATTCGAACCTTTTTCAGCTGTTCTGTAACTAAGGGAATAATAGATTAAAGCAGTCATCAAATAAGCCAAACCAGTGCCAAGAAAGACCAGCCGGGCGATAACTCTTTACACTTATACATTAAACTAACAAAAGTTTACTCCCACAGGTACTTGAGTTGATGAGTATGCTTAAAATCAGAAGTCAAAACCAAACTTCTTTCCATTCTTTTCAACACAAATTTCTCCACCAAAACATAGCATCCAAATTTCTTCCAACCTTCGGCACCTCCTCCAAACTCCACGCTCTTAACCCTCACATCCCTTTCATCTCCATCGACTATTGAACATACATATATATATATATATATATATATATATATATATATATATATATATATATATATATATATATATAACTATGCTAGGTGTATAAAAAAAGAATAAACAGTATAAAGAAAATAAACAAGAAAGAAGAATCTGATATGTACAAGCTGGAGTACTCTAAAAGACTGCATTGTATTATTTCTTGTTATTTGCACAGAATGAAAATGATTACAATAAATAGAAAATACTGCTAGCTAGAATTAAGCAGTTGACTCCTATAATCAAGCAACTCCCACAATTAAGTTACTGACTCAAAACTACCTCCTAAAATCTCTCAACATGATTGAGATTTATTCTCCACGTTTTCTTCTATCAATCTACAATTTTAGATTAATATTCCAACAATCTCCCCCTTAATCTAAAATTTACATCAACCCATTTGATTTTAAACTTTGTGTACCCCTCTGGCACTTCACACGGGCAATTCACATTTGCTCGTATGGCACGTCGACACCTGTGCCCGTCTGGCACATCGACTCTTGCGCGCCCACTGGCACGACTTCCTGCGCGCCCACTGGCACGTTTCTGTTCCCGTCCGGCAATTCACACTTGCCCAGGATTTGGTGCACACACAGCACACTCTCCATCTCCCTTTCGGAAGGATCATCACAGCCCGTATGGCTTCCATCCTGTCTATACTCACGACAAGGTTCAACACGCCCACATGGCGTTCCCTCGGGAATCACTATCCCCAGTCACTATCAGGTGATTAAATCACAATCTAATCACTACCCTGACATCTCACGAGTCGATTTAGGCAACATGATGAAAAATCAACAATTAACCCCCAGCAAAATTCAATCCCGAAAAATACCTTCAATGGAAACTCGACCCCGTGAACCTGTGACTTCAAAACTCAATAAGCACATACGACTATCTTCTTCGTCTGCAAACAGACTCACTCTTCTTTGTCTTCATACAGCGGCAAGTGACTGCACATTACATGACTCAGTAACAGCAGCCCATCAATCTCTCTACAACAATCCATCACAGCCTCTACACATGCTTCTTTCTCTCGTTCCGTCATCCTCCAAAAAAAATGAGACAACATCTTCATACATCCTTCAGTCCTTCATCAATTAAAGAGTACTTCTGTTGATTATTTTTGCTTCACATTTCACCATTAGCCCCCTTTTGCTCATTAGCTGCTAGTTTTTTTTTAAGCTTCTCCAAGCCCTCCCGCAAGTGCGTATTTGTAACAAACTTCTCCAACAGGAATAGAATGATATTCTGCCACGCTATTGCTTTTCACCTCCAAAATCTCATTATCCAGAACCATCGACTTCGAAATCTATGCAATTTGCTAACTGCTAACCTCTTCCTTCTTGAACTTGACTCGTTGCCACTTATCATTGACCCATAAGTCGAACGAACACCAGTAGACATTGCACAGACCCATACTAGAAAATATGAGAACCTGCAATTTTCATCTCTTTTCCGCCTGATTTTGAATTTTACAGAACCCCATCTGCTAAACAAACCGAGCTCCAGAGATTAACTAAGTAGCAATTTCTCACCAAGAACTTCTCCAGAAATCTCAAAGCCATGCAACTACAGAACTTTTGCACAAAATCAGATATTTTGCAACAGCAACCATCTATCCAAAATCACCAGCTACACTGAAGCATATCTCAGAGCCAAAGAATTTCTTCTAAAACTGCTAATGAAAAACCTGAGACATAGCCCCACAGGAGCTGCTGAAGGACGCTTGCTGGAAATAACATCAATGAAGGTGTCCACAAGCTACCTTGCAAGAGATGAAGGATCTTCGATAAGAGTATCTACGAACACCTTTACCACCTTCACCTGCTCTGGTGTAGCTCGTAAGCTATACCACGTTAGAAACTTCTCTCTGAAGCTTTTTTCGATGTGCCCATCACACTCCAACCATCTGATCACCTTCACATAATACCTAAACTCTTTATCGTCAGTTTCCCTACATTTGCCATTTCCTCTTTTTTTCGTAAAAGAGTGCCATTCTGTTGGTTGTCATCCTTCCCAGACCCATTATCAAGATCCTTGCTAAGCACAGGTTTGATGCTTGCTATCCCCTCTTTAAAATTTTCAATTTTTCATGGAGTATTAGGTAAGCCATTATCTGAACTATGCCCCGATGGTAGAATCTCCATGTCACTATGTCATTTCTAGGGCTTGTCACCTCAGTGTTTGGCCCTTCTGATGAGTGCTTGTCCTTGAGATTCATAAAATTTGGCCTTAAATCAATTTTACCCAGTACTTGTTCCTCATTCAGTAAAGACATTGGTCCTCCCTGGGGACCTCTCTTATCGGAGGCATTCTGGTCCATCCCCCAATCATCCGATGTATTTGAAATAAAGTTATTGCCAGAAGTCTTGGAATAGGGAACGTTCTCATTTGTGCTGGATTTAACTTGATGATTACTTTCATCTTCCACTAACGAAGGATTAGAAAGGCTGCTGCAGTTTGTTGTCCGACTAATACTTATTTCCACTTAATTCTAAGCCCTTTGGATTCCGGACCACATCACAACACGTTTGCATTTGAGCTTCAGATGTTCTCAACTTCTTGTTATCATCAAAGTAAACAACCTTGAAGAGATAAGTTGTGGCAGGAGATAGACCTGATAATGGAAACTTTGCATTTGGTTCAAATAGTGTACATGTTGGTTCTGCTTGATAGTCCACTTCATCAACTTTGCGATGCCATAGAGTATAACCAGACATCTTCCCCAGAGGTGGATCTTTGTAGTTGATGATCACAGTGACTGAAGAGGTTCCGACATCTTCAAATCTGATACCTTGAACTGCCAGATTGGATGACATTCTAAAGACTGTGTTAGCAGGAATCAAGTCCAACAACTCAATTTGCCGTGGAGCAGAGTCTTTGAACCTCTAGGCCTGAAGAGAGTTTATTGACAATACCCCTGGCCATTTTTACAGGTAAACCAGAAAACGGACCTCTTATCAGAGTTCCCAGACCAGTCACGCTACCTCGCACCTTTATCATTAACTGGGTTTCCATACCCATACTCAGAACCACCGTCTTTGCCACCATAACTTGACTCTCTTGTCCTCTGTCCATGTTCACGGCTACCCAACAGTTGTCTCGCCATCTCCTTCGTTGTTTTGTACTGCTGTTGCCACCGCAGCTACTGTACTGCCAGTGCCCCGGCATCCGTGTCGCCAACGCCCAGCGACAACCTAAGGATCGGAGGGAAGGCTGTTAAGCCTTGATATATACTCACTCCCCCCTTGAAGCTCTGATACCACATATTGAACATATATATATATATATATATATATAACTATGCTAGGTGTATAAACAAAGAATAAATAGTATAAAGAAAATAAACAAGAAAGAAGAATCTGATATGTACAAGCTGGAGTACTCTAAAAGACTACATTGTATTATTTCTTGTTATTTGCACAGAATGAAAATGATTACAATAAATAGAAAATACTGCTAGCTAGAATTAAGCATTTGACTCCTATAATCAAGCAACTCCCACAATTAAGTTACTGACTCAAAACTACCTCCTAAAATCTCTCAACATGATTGAGATTTATTCTCCACGTTTTTTTCTATCAATCTACAATTTTAGATTAATATTCCAACATCGACATATCCAACTCCTTCCTCCCATTTCATTCTTTCGAAAATCTCTAAACTCAATCCTACACTTTCTTCTTCTCCCTCATTTCCGAAACTTCTAAACCATATAGTACTATCAACCACATTCTTCTCATTCCACATAGCCTCCCTATCTCCAATAAATACAACTTCTCTTTGAACAACTGCATCAACCATTACAACATTGCTGTCACGCTCAAATATTTGTTCCCATCTTTGCTCAAGAGTCATCTCATAAAACATCGCATTTGCCACCAAATCTCTTGACGTCAACCTCCCATCTTTAACAAACATGGAAGGGCAGTACCATTTACCTATCACAATAGCCTTTGAACTCTTTTGGTACAGGGGGAAGTCTAAGTCGGGAAGGTGTGCACGAAGATTAGAGTCAAGTCCTGGAGCCTTACCTACTAAGTACATAGTTTCTTGGCATCTTGGCCTTAATACACCATCCTAATTTTCTCCTTAAGAAGTGTGGAGGAAAAGCATCTTGCACCACCCATTTGGCATAAAAACTGCCCCTGGCTTTAAAATTTGCAATCTCGAATTGTTGACATGGTCATTAGGGTCAAATGGTCTTGGCTTTACATCTTTAATACTATTGCAAAAACAGCAAGTAGTCATGTTCATGTCTTCTTTCTTTGAACAAACATATATATGCCTTCCTGGAAATAAAACAAATTGATAAATGAATATTAGATCAATATAAATGAATGAAGTTACTATAATAAAGATAAAGATCAATATTTTGTTAATCCGAAGCAACAACAAATCATAGATTCTTCATCCTGGATGACCAAGTAACCTGAATTTTGACCTTGAGGAGGTAATGAAAGATATTCTGGATTATTTTTATACTGAGAGAGTGACCTGGTCACATACATGGTTACTCCGTTCTAACAATTTCAAGTGCTGCCTTGATTATTTGTAACATTTGAATTCTTACAATGAGCTATTTGATGTCTGAAAGTGCAAATTGATAAATTAAATAATGAAAAATAAGCGCCCCTCCAATCATATTTGTATACGAATCAAATTGCGAGTTTTTTCTTAATGTACCAGTAATGATCTATGTGTTTAATCAAAGACATTTCAAGCATTTTCTTTTTCTGCAAAGTACATACTTGTTTGGCCTTTGGGTCTCACTTTCATTCTGAAAATCTGAGATCTCGGACTGAAACCCTCACTTTAGTGCCCCATACGTTCATTTATACAAAAAAAATAATTAAGTTTGATTTAATCCTTTAACATATAACAGAAGAGCAGTAGATCTAATGACAAAGCTAATGATTGTTTAACACAATGAAATCAAGTAAAGGCAAACAACCAGTGCCCATGATACATCGATGAAGAAATTAACAGAATTTCACTCCCACATGCACCTGAGTTGCTGAGTATGATTGAAATCATAAGTCATAACCAAATTTCCGTCCATTATTTTCAACACAAACCTCTCCACCAAAACATAGCATTTAAACTTGCTCCATCCTTTGATATCTCCTCTATACTCCTCCACTTTATGAACCCTTGCTTCCCTTTCACCTCCGCCAACCCATCCAACCCTGTTTTCCTCCCATTCCATTCTTTCGACAATCTCCGAACTCAATCATATGCTTACTTCTCGTTTGCTCCCAAAACATTTAAACCATTTAGTTTTACAGCTTCTATCAACCATGTTCTTCTCATTCCACACAGTGCAAGTAAATAGGTGGGACCCCAAGCTTTGAAGTGGACTTATACGAGAAGAAAGAAAAGAAATGAAGGCAAACAGGGGTAAATGAGTCTTTTCACAAAACAGGGACAAGGGAGTAATTTCGCAAGAGGAAAGAAGGAATAAGAGGAAAAGGGAGACTAGGGTTTTATCTTATCGTTATTTTGTGGTAAATCAATAGTGGGCAGGAGAGACCCAGCCTCTCAAAAGATGTGGAAGTTGTAGACAATTTACTCTTTGATTATTCAATATTGTGACTGGTGTTTACCCTTGTTTATGTTATTATAGTCCTTGTTCTTGTGTTTGGTGGTTTCGTAGCTGTATATTGTTGTTGATTCTGAGTTAGATCTAGCAAATTGGTATCAGAGCAGTGACGGTTCAGGGTAAAATGGGAGCTCCTCCGTCGAATCAGCACCGTATTGAGTTATTGGAGAAAGGGGTGAGTGAGTTGCGTACGAATCTGGCGGAGCAAATCGCGATTGGGGTTCAAGCGGCTACACAAGAGCTCCAAACGAAATTAGTTGATCGACTCACCAAATCGTTAGATCTGCAAACTCAGATAATGGAAGAAAGAATGGCCAAGTCACGAGAGAAGTATGAAGAGGTTGTGGAGGTGTTGAAAGGAGAGCAGATGAGATTTCAAGAGGAGATAAGGTTAACAATGGAGATGATTCGACGAACCCAGATCTCTCAGGAAAAAGGGCAGTCGGGTGTGACCCGGGAGGAAGGGATGGGACTTCGACCCGAGGGTTCGGGAATCGGGTCGGGTCGAGGCGATGGTTTTGGTTTGGGTCACGTAAACGGAGGTGGGTCGGGCCAGGAGAATGTTTTCGAGTCGGGGCGGACTGCATTTGAAATTGGGGGACATACTCATTATGGGTGTTCGGGAGGAAATAATTGGCGTTTTAAAAAATTGGATCTCCCAACTTTTGATGGGGAAAATCCAGATGGATGGATCTTACGGGCGGAGAGATTTTTTACGTTTTACAAGCTCACGGATGCAGAGCAGGTCGAGGCGGCGATAGTGGCATTAGAAGGAGAGGCCCTGTTGTGGTTTCAATGGGAGAACAACAGGAGATCGATTAGAGGGTGCGAAGAGATGAAGAGAGTACTGTTACAACAGTTCCATCCCACGTCGGCAGGTAGTTTCTATGAGCAATGGTTGAGCCACCAGCAAACGACAACTGTAGTAGCTTATAGGAGGGGTTTTATAGAACTAATGGCACCTTTGATGGGGGTTCCGGAGGAGATTGCGAAAGGGCAATATATAAATGGACTAAAAGATGAAATCAAGGCGGAGCTGCGGTTGTTGGGTCCTCGTAGTTTAGACCACGCAATGGACTTGTCTATGAAAATTGAAGACAAGTTGAAGCATGGAGTGGAAGGGCGTTACTGTAATAACCCTAACTTCAGTAATGCTACAGTGGTCACATGAATAGTAAATCTCGAGGATTTAGTGAGATGGTAGATAAGTACTCCATAATGGAAACGGAAAATGAGTAAACAGAAACCATATTAGTATTGTACAATGGAAATAAGTGACTCGAAATGACGTTAGATTTCAGAAATTCCTGAAGCATGGATTTTGAGGATTTTGATTTCGAATAAGCTTCTATTAGATGTTAAGGAGCATGGAAACATTATAAGAATTATATATTGAGGGATTGTTTACACTAAAACACGCAAGCGTACGTGGTCACAAGTAATATATAAGGTTAAGTCCAAATTCGTTCCCACAGGGATCAAGTTATGGTTCTATTCAGTAAATATGCCTATGCAACAATGTATGGTTATTATGCACTGCTAAGCCAATAACAATTTTGGGTTTATTAAACTAAATTAACTAAGACACAAATTAACAAAACTAAGAATTAACTAACTAACAATAATTAAAATCTAATTACGTCTGCAAGAAAAACCATGGAATCCTAACTTCATTAAATACTTTGCTTAGATCTGACGCCTTTAATCACTATATGCAATGGTTATGATATCTGATCGGATAACACGAAAAGAGTAAAAGTTACCTCTCGGTATACTAGTACCAATCTACACATACATCCACAAAAGAGATAGAAGATGAATAGGCACCTATTATGTTTAGACCCTATATCTCTATAGAATTTGAAAACATAAAGGTTGAAGCACAAGTTATCCACTAAGATCACATAGGGTAGCATAATATCTCTATTCATGCCACAAATCATGATGATTAACATCAACCTATCCTATGCTAGCATGGCAAGTTCTAAATCTCAAGATCCACTCTCGTTTAGCAAGAGATTAACAAATTAGATGTTAGCTACGCATCTAAATACATGAAACACAACCATACGAGGATATCAGATATACATCACACACAGATCTTTAAAGCAATCAAGATACTAAAGCTCCATAAATAACTCCGTTAGAATCCCATGACAACGATTAGTTCATAATCGAACCTCTCGTCATCATGGGATCTGATGAAACCATGATAAAAGAAAGTATGAAAATATACAAATAAACCTAAGTAATTGATATGTAATAGTTCTACTCCTAATGATGATAATCTTAATTATATAATTTACAAGGGTTGGATGTGTTTATATAGGCTCTAGACATCTTGCCCAGCAAGAAAATACCAAAACAGAATTATAATAGAATTTCTGCAAGATACGTTTCCTAAACTGATTCTGTTTTTTAAGGGAAATTCGTAGCTGACTTTTCTTCTGTTTTCCAGAGCCGTTCCAGACGTAATTGGGCCTCTGGACCACCTTATAATGATAGAGAATCTCGTTATCTTCGCGTGGACTGCTTACGGGCTGAAAACAGACTTATAGAACTCAAGATATGGCCCAAACAGTGAATCTCAATCGTGCAGCCCAATAAATCCGAATTTTAATAAATTAAATCTCCAAAAACGACAAAAACATCCACCATAATCAACATCCTTGTAAATCTGCACAACTAAACAAAATACATCAAAACTACAAGAAACTTGAGCCCAAGACAATCAATTTAAGCCGATTTAGAATGTTCCAAGTGGATATAAATCCACTTATCACACCCCCAAACTTAAACCGATGCTTGTCCTCAAGCATTAACAATTACAACTAACTAACTAACTAGTACCACTTCCGTAGGTGATCACGGTTGCATTTGGCATATGCAACAAGCCCTTTAAACCCCTAGGTAGCCCTAGTGGACGAGTAAGGTCTCGTGAGGGCCTATAGTGAATGTACCCACAAAATCCATTTAACCTAATGCAATGCAATGCATGAATGCAACTACTATACAAATGCAAATAATCTAATCTACCATACCTTCAAATCCTCTCATGCCATATCAACTTAAGAATCAAAGTCAATACACAATGTCTTGGTGTCGAAAGTGCAAGTATTCACATAGTCTACTCAATGAACATGCATAAGTTCTCACAAGTCCATGTCAAGTGTAAGAATAAGTTAGTAAACATGCTAAGCCTACAAGAGTACATCTTTGAGACAACACTCGGGATCTCATACGCAAAAACAAGCAAACACTCACAATCCACTCACAAAAGAATATTCACTCAAGAACAAGGGTAAGTGTATCACTCAATTCCAACAAAATCATAAACATGCTTGACATTTGGTATCAATCTAACTCTTAACACAACATACATAAATGACGATAATCAAAAGGTCTTTAATTGGGTTGTAACGGGGCTAGGGACAAGGTATGTCAAATAAGCCAAAACAGGTGAAGTGTCAAAAGCTAGTAAGTACCATAATAAATCACACACAACACCCTATTTTCCCCCCACATAATTTTACTAAGACAAACACTCGACTAGTCGACTGAAGTAGGATCACAACAAAAACAAACATGCTCTCATAATATTTTTTTTTCTTTTTCTTTTTTTTTCTTTGTTTTTTTCTTTTTTTTTTTCTTTTTTTTTTTCGAGAGCTAAATAGAACACAAACAATAATATAAACAATAACAATGATCCAATGAATTTATTACATATGTCGACTATCAAGTAAACAACCAAACCCAATTTTCAATATTCCCCCCAAAAGTAAGACCAACAATAAACCCCTCCTTACACACCTTCTTACTCCCTTAAGCACTCTACTAGCCTTTGACAATGTGGGTTCAAATTAATGTAAGGCCAATACAAGAAAAAGATCTAGGCAAGTAATGTGGTATGTCACCGAAAAAAAATAGGATTAAGCTCAATGGGTTAACTAATTGATCATGTAAACATGGTGTGGTAATATGGGAAAATATGTGGTTATACCTAATTGCCTTTATCATTTTAATCGTCAAATAATGTCATGCATTTCAAGAAAGACCTCAAACAACTGCTAGCAATGCAAACAACCCGTGGACACTCAAGCAAACGAATAAATTGCAAATAAAATATGCAATATGCAATAAGGCTCAAAAACTCACTTGGTGGAAAAACATACTCAATCCCAAGCAACATCTCTCTAACGCACCAACTTGTATTCAAAGCATGCAAACTAAATCATCTTGCACATTTTCATGTCCTTCTAATCACTTACAACATTCAATAAGTCTACTAGCTTCAACTTACTAGTGTATGTGTGTGCACAAGAACAGAGCATATCACTTCTCAAACAAAAGTGTCAACAACACAAAATTCCTATCAAGCATGGGTGCAAGTGCAACTATTATGAACTCACATAATATACAAACATAAAAAAAACAGAATGTCCTATATGAAACAAACGTAGATAACACAAACATAACAATCATGCATGAATTATCACTACTATGCAAACATGATATCCTATATGAACACAAAATACAACAATATATATACAACTACTAATCCCTCAAACCACCCCCAAACTTAAAATATTCAATGCCCCCATTGAATGGAAAGTAATACAAGGGAAAGTAGAAAGCATACCTGAATCCCGAAGCATACCCACAAAATTTTTTTTCTCGCAAAAATCCCCTTTCCTTAGTAATTGGCCTCAAAACAATCGATTAAATTTAACCTCCGCCGTCGAAAACGAAAATTCCCCAACATTAGCACTATCTCTCCCATGCTTACGAGCCAAAAGAATCAATTCCCAACTCACAAGAAGCTCCACCAATAACCACCACAAAATATTCCACCAAAAACCACCAAGCAAAATCACACCAAAAATACCCAAGTAACAAGAATAATACAAAAACCCCAATTTACAAGAACACAAATTCGTAGTAAAATAAAATAGAGAAAAGAAATCCCACTACGAATCAAAGAGGTGAACTTGTACTAATTTTCCCCCAAACTTGAATTTTTAAAAGATGTAGAGGAGGAAGATAATGAATTGGGTGTGTATGTATGGGTATATATAGGTCATGGAGTGATAGGATGAATATAAGAATTTTAATGTGAAAAGGAAAAAATTTGGGTGGAATTTGGAATTTGATATAGGATAGAAAAATATTTAATGGATAAAAGGAAAAGATTTAGAAAAAAAATAGGAATTTGAAATTTTTTTAGGAGAGATGAGGGGTTTTGGAATTAAAATAGGAAAAGATTTAGGGAAGAGATGGGGATATAAAAAGAATTGGGGTGAGAAAAGAATTTTCTTTTTATATATAAACACAAAAACACGGAAAAGAGCTTACAGTACATGCTGAAAATTTATTCACCCTTCTGCTTCACGCGCGAGTTGCCCAGCGTGGGGGCAACCTGCCCTCCTTCCAGACACGCCAGCGCCAGTTGCGCGTCAGCCCCGCAATTTGCCTCTATTCCAGTTGCGCAGGCGCAGGTTGCGCAACAGGGGCGCAATTTGCCCTGTAACGCAGGTTGCTCCTGCGTGACACACCAAAAAATTCGATTTTTCTGATTTTTTTTTTTTTTTTTTTTTGAATAACACTCAAAATTTTTTTTTTTCCTACACTAATGCATGGGTTGCCTCCCACGAAGCGCTTCTTTAACGTCAATAGCTTGACGTTACTTCCAAGTTTCCATTATGGATGATAATAGTTCGCCTGGTCCTCTCTTCGCAATACTTCATCATCATCTCGGCGGCACACTTTCTGCTCCTTCTCCTCGCTTGACCTATTCAGGTAACAACCATGTCCTCTTTCAATGCCTTCATCTGTTGACCCAAAATCTGATAATTTGTAGAACAACACACCTTCGCGAGCTTCACTTGAATATAATGGAGGAGGGTAAATGTAAATTGCTGAAACCTTTGGTTCCTCAACGAGAACTTCCTCCATTGGCTCTAATGCGCTACCTCCATCTTTAAATTCTGAGACAAGTAGAAGACCTGCATCTTTCTCATGATCATCAACCTCTTGGTTCGCACATACCAATTCTTGAAATTTCTGTAGCCCAACAGTGTCTTCTAGGTTCGCACAAAACAATTCTTGAAATTTGCGTAGCTCATCAGTGTCTGTCTCAAATAGTGCCCTTTCCAAATCATCCACCTCACTAGCTTGATCAAATTCCTCACATGGCTTATGAACACTCTCCTCCTCTTGGAATTTGTCTTCTTCAATTAAACATGCAGTACCTTGCTCCAAGTCATCGTTATTTTCTGGAATTGCCTCTTGTATGAATTGTTGATTCTCTTGTTCCAAGACTCTCAAAACTTGAGCAGCTAATGTCCCCATAGATTTGATAAGCTTCTCATTATTCTCTGCAAGCATCCTAATCTCCTTCCTAATCTCCTTCAAATCATCATCTGATTGATAAGTAGGAGTAGGTTGCTGATGTTGAAACTCTTCACTACCAAAGACATATGACATATCTGGAACATCTTGCTGGTACTGTTGAGGATAGTATTGAAAATATGGTTGTTCTTCATAAGTGACATATGGATCAACTCCTCCGTAGTAACAATATTGTGATGGATCATGAACGCCCAAACACCGGTCACATTGTTGAGGCTGTTGAATACCACCATGGTTGCTCCAGCACTGATACGTCTCATGTGCGCCCGCACATAGCTCACAAACACTAGCCACCTGCTGAACTCCATAGTAATTTAGAAAATCCATCTTCAACGTCAATGCTCTCTGACAAGTACCTGAAACACCAACTAACTACAAGAATAGATGAGAAAAAGAAATCTGAGTCAGTGAACTCTAACGACCACTATTGACAAGCACATAAACCAAAAATAAAACACCAATGATCCCCGGCAGCGGCGCCAAAAACTTGTTTACACTAAAACACGCAAGCGTACGTGGTCACAAGTAATATATAAGGTTAAGTCCAAATTCGTTCCCACAGGGATCAAGTTATGGTTCTATTCAGTAAATATGCCTATGCAACAATGTATGGTTATTATGCACTGCTAAGACAATAACAATTTTGGGTTTATTAAACTAAATTAACTAAGACACAAATTAACAAAACTAAGAATTAACTAACTAACAATAATTAAAATCTAATTACGTCTGCAAGAAAAACCATGGAATCCTAACTTCATTAAATACTTTGCTTAGATCTGACGCCTTTAATCACTATATGCAATGGTTATGATATCTGATCGGATAACACGAAAAGAGTAAAAGTTACCTCTCGGTATACTAGTACCAATCTACACATACATCCACAAAAGAGATAGAAGATGAATAGGCACCTATTATGTTTAGACCCTATATCTCTATAGAATTTGAGAACATAAAGGTTGAAGCACAAGTTATCCACTAAGATCACATAGGGTAGCATAATATCTCTATTCATGCCACAAATCATGATGATTAACATCAACCTATCCTATGCTAGCATGGCAAGTTCTAAATCTCAAGATCCACTCTCGTTTAGCAAGAGATTAACAAATTAGATGTTAGCTACGCATCTAAATACATGAAACACAACCATACGAGGATATCAGATATACATCACACACAGATCTTTAAAGCAATCAAGATACTAAAGCTCCATAAATAACTCCGTTAGAATCCCATGACAACGATTAGTTCATAATCGAACCTCTCATCATCATGGGATCTGATGAAACCATGATAAAACAAAGTATGAAAATATACAAATAAACCTAAGTAATTGATATGTAATAGTTCTACTCCTAATGATGATAATCTTAATTATATAATTTACAAGGGTTGGATGTGTTTATATAGGCTCTAGACATCTTGCCCAGCAAGAAAATACCAAAACAGAATTATAATAGAATTTCTGCAAGATACGTTTCCTAAACTGATTCTGTTTTTTAAGGGAAATTCGTAGCTGACTTTTCTTCTGTTTTCCAGAGCCGTTCCAGACGTAATTGGGCCTCTGGACCACCTTATAATGATAGAGAATCTCGTTATCTTCGCGTGGACTGCTTACGGGCTGAAAACAGACTTATAGAACTCAAGATATGGCCCAAACAGTGAATCTCAATCGTGCAGCCCAATAAATCCGAATTTTAATAAATTAAATCTCCAAAAACGACAAAAACATCCACCATAATCAACATCCTTGTAAATCTGCACAACTAAACAAAATACATCAAAACTACAAGAAACTTGAGTCCAAGACAATCAATTTAAGCCGATTTAGAATGTTCCAAGTGGATATAAATCCACTTATCAGGGATTAGTGAATTTAGGTTAAACCAAAGGATTATTAGGTTAAGAGAATGCCAAGGGAAATTGGATTCGTAAATGGTTTCAAAACCACTGAGATAATGAGGTACATTCGAAACGAACCACAATTAGACGAATATGGAGATTAAGCAACCAAGATTATTAATATAACAAGGATACATACCACATTTTTACTTACCAAGATTATTAACATAATATTTAGAAAAACAAGAAAAGAGATTATTAGGTCATCTAGATGACATCATTTTCCACTAATGTGTTTTCCAGGGTATATTAGTACTTTAGCATGGATTTTAATCACAAATATCTTCCAAGCTTCTAAGACAATCTAGAATTACCAAGATAAACACAAGATTAGATCAAACCAAGAGCAAAAGAACTCTCTCCCCCATCCTTTCTTCCATTCGGCCATTTCTAGAAAAACAAGAAAAATCAAAATCAAAACCCTAGCTCTCTTCAAGATAAAATCAAGAGAAAAATTATGGAGGCTCTTGGAGGTTAGAAAGGATCATCTACAAAGTTTCATAGCAAACCAACACCATTTAGTAAGGTAATAAAATCTCCAAAGTTGATGGATGAATAGTGATGAATAGTGGTTTCAAGAACTAACATTGTTTTTATGATTCTTTTAGTTGATTCAAGCCATTGTAAGGTTGTTTAAGGGCTAGCTAAGGATTATTAAGTGTTAATAAAGCTTCAAGAAGGTATAAACATGCTTGCCCTTTTGTATTTATGATAGATATTGTTGTGTTTAATGATTAAGTGGTATAAAGGTTATGTTTATGATGTTATAAGTGTTTGTAAGTGGTTTGAGTTGATTTTTGAAGGAGTTTGGGAGTGTAACCATGGCTGGTAATGGAGACCACATGGTGTAGGTGATGATTTTTGTGTTTGGTGATTGATTTGGAAGGGTTGGATTTTTGGAAAGTATGAAAATATAGCCGTTATAATGTCCGATTTTCGTTAGGAGGTAAATTGCCCTGTTTTGTGACCCCTGTATTCATACGGTACCTCACTGCCTAGGTTACCAATTGACCATGAAATGATAGAGCTTAGTTCATAGATCGTTTTGATATAAGGTGCGTTAAAATCTGATGAACGGTTTAGGAGAAAACTCAGTTTTAGTGAAAGACGTTCGATAACCGAGAAAACGTAATTGTATCAACTTTGAGGCTAAAGTTACCATACTTAGACATTTTTATAAGTCACTAAATTTTGGGATAGTATCGTAGGGTGGTCAGAGGACCCTTGGAAGTTGACCTCATATTAAAATTCGAAATCAAAAATTTATAAGAAATTTTACAGTCGAGTGTGGTTGTTAGGTAAAATGGTGACAAACACTGAAACTTCGATTGAACTTATAAATGGTTAAGTTCTTGAACCTTTGGGGTAATAATGATACGTTAAACATACATTGAAGTGTAAAGGGTGTTGTTATACGAGAGGGTAGTGAGTAAGAGATGTGGTATTCTAATGACGGTCCTTTTGTGTTTATAGAAATTCCGGAGGAGGAACCAGCCATACTGTCAGGATACAGAAACCGAGGCAAGATCCTTCTATCCCTACTTTAAAAATTATTTATCTTCGGAATAATAATGATATCATGGAATATATTTATGTATATGTGATGCTTTTGTTGCTATATTGCAAAGAATATATTCTCTTGATTGTGGGAAGTTAAGGAGAGATGGATATGTTTTCTGAAATATGAATATAGAGATGATTACGAATGGAGCGAATATGCTCTATGGTAAAAGAGATATGAAAGAGAATGGTATCAGTTGTTATCTAGGGTTATATGGTTTATAATTCTATATTATAAACATTCTTTTTAGTGTATGTTATATACATATATTTTATAGAAATAATGTGCGAGAATGGAAGTGATATACGGGAATGGAAATATGAAATGGTGTTGATAAATTGAATAATGATCTTATAAAAAGGGGGATTAGCAACAAACTTGCATAAGAGGCTGTGTCAGGGCTGTGTGCGACATAGTCTAGCATTCATGATTCGGCACGAAGATGCCAAGGGAGGATGTTAGCAGGTGGCCTTCCTCCAGGAGGATGTTAGCAGATGGCCTTCCTCCAGGGATGATGTTAGTAGGTGGCCTTCATTCCTTCTACCGGTAGTAAAAATAGACGGGTACGGAGGACGACTAATCATCGTACCTCACGTATTCGGTAACAGTGGAAACCCCCACAATTATTGAATAAAGAATAAACGATAAAGTCAGAATGGTATACTGAAAAGGTAAAATGATATGAGACGATGGAATTATTGTTATAGATGAAGAGAAACTGATTTTATATTAATTTATAAAAATTGTTACATAAGAAGGAAATGAGAAGATGATAGTAAGAGATTTAAGTAAATATTCATATTATCCTGAAATCTTACACTGAAAGATTATATTGATTGTTATATTATTTAAGAAGAGAAACTGATACTGTATTATTCTAGATTTCTTTCTTATAATAGTAAGTGGATGATGTATTATTAAATAAGAGTTTTATTCTTCCTTAAAGTTTATAATTTGGTTACTGCTTACATATGTATATACATGTATACTTGGTTACATTTTAAATTCTAGTTTACAATATTATCTTGCTGAGCTATTATAGCTCACTCTTGCTACTTATCTAAATACAGCTGGGTATGCCAATACTACGCAGAACGCCCCGCAAGAGGGTAAGGGAAAGGCGACCTTCTCAGAGCTCGTTAGCATCAATCCCCGAGGTAGATGACCAGCGCAAGGGGTTTAGTGGTCTTATGTATATTAAGTGTGTAAGTGTGTAAGGTTGTAATAAATTTGGTTGTTGAAATGCTTCTTGTAGAAGCATCACTCAACAATATACTTAAGTATGATTCTGGGTTTGTAATAACTGTTTAACTCTAAACTTTTATTATGGTGAATGTTGTTCTCTGAGCATATGACTGGTGTGTGTGTATTACTGTGGGGTCAATTGCATAAGTATTAAAAAAAAAACCTAAGAGATATTGATTTTGAATGGAAGTTGGTCCGTGATGGCCCAGATTCATGACCCCGGATTTGGGGCTGTCACAGTTACAAGGGTAAGGGAACAACCACAAGTTGGGTGAAAAATAGTGCAGGTTTTTTCCCGTATGCCACCCCAGCATATTCAAGTGAATCTAAGTCGATTACAGGGTCTTACAGCCCCACCAGGACTCCGACGGTGTATTCGAGCCAATCGTCGTCTACTATGTCAAGTAACATGAGCACAAATCCATTACCTGTGGCTAAGCCAGTGGGAGAAGTGCGGAGGCTGAGTGATAAAGAGTGGCAGAGTAGAAGGGAGAAGGGTCTCTGCTTCAAGTGTGATGACAAGTGGCACGTTGGACACAGGTGTAGAAAAAAAGAATTAAGTGTGTTACTATCCCAGAGCGAGGAGGATGAGGACGAAGCCTCGATGGAAAGCAACGAAGTGGGACAGGTGAGTGAGGAAGAACAAGTGAGGCCAGAGATATCACTGAACTCAGTAATGGGGTTAACAAGTCCAAAAACGATTAAAATGGAGGGCATGGTACAAGGGGAAACTGTAGTAGTGATGATAGACCTGGGGGCTACCCACAACTTCGTATCCGAGGCCACAGTTCAGAAGTTGGGGATTCCAGTCACCCCTACCAAGGAATTTGGGATCTCGTTGGGGACAGGGGAATCAGTTCAGGGGAGAGGGGAGTGCAGACAATTTGGAGTATGGATTCAAGGGGTGGAGATAGTCGAAGATTTCTTACCTTTAGCCTTGGGGAACTCTGATTTAATTCTTGGAATTCAGTGGTTAGAGAAGCTCGGTAAAATGAGTACGAATTGGAAAACGCAAACCTTGCGCTTTCAACTGCAGGGAGAAACAGTGACATTGAAGGGGGATCCATCCTTGGGACGCTCAAAGATCTCCCTAAAGGCAATGTTACGCACGTTGAGAAAAGAGGGAAGGGGAATATTGGTAGAATTTAATGGAATGACCACGGGAGAAACAGGGGTGCTAGGCAAGGTTGAGTTCAATGGACTCGAAGGAGAGGTTGTCCCAAAAACAATTCCTGAAGAATGTCGAAGTCGAATTGAGCCCATTCTTCACACATTTGAGCAAGTATTTCACATGCCACCAGGGTTACCTCCGGAACGTGAATATGCTCATGCCATTAGACTGCAAGAGGGGGTAGCACCAGTATCGGTCAGACCTTATAGGTATCCGCAGATTCAAAAAAACGAGATTGAGAAGTTGATAGCAGATATGTTGAAGGCAGGGGTTATACAGACTTCACGGAGTCCATTCTCAAGTCCCGTTATTCTGGTGAAGAAAAAAGATGGATCGTGGCGGTTTTGTGTGGACTACCGTGCATTGAATAAGGTAACAATTCCGGACAAATACCCAATTCCCGTGATTGATGAATTGTTAGACGAGTTAAAAGGGGCTGTGATTTTTTCTAAGTTGGACTTGAAGTCCGGGTACCATCAAATCCGTATGAAGGAATCAGACATTGAGAAAACGGCATTCCGTACCCACGAGGGTCATTATGAGTTCCGTGTCATGCCATTCGGACTAACTAACGGGCCTGCAACCTTCCAAGCCCTTATGACACTACACCATAAACAGCCTACTGCAACTTAAAATTTGTGTTGCGTCAGGGGTCAAATATGTTGCAGTAGGCCCAAAAAAGGGCTAAGGTAACATCTTTTTTAAGATAGTTTTTTCAATGTTGCCCTAGGGTATCTAAGGTAACATCTTTATCAGATGCCATTTTATGTTACCCTAGAATGCTATAGCAACTCAAATTTGATCTATAACAACATAAAATATATGTTACCTTTGGTGTCTTAATTTTTTTTAAAAATGGGACCCACTGTGGGGCCCACTATTAATAAGAATTTGGGTTTTTTTTTTGCAATGTTTTGGCTATATATATATATATATGGTGGCTACTACAACATTTTACCAGAAGAATTTGAATAAATATCACATATATGACACATCCAAAAATGACATCTTGATTCCAAATATAGAAATACATTACAAATGCAGTACATTACAACACTACATTAAACAAAAAAAACACTAATCCAGCCTTGTCTTCAACATGTCCGCCACCCCATTCACCTAATCCAAATACAAAAAATTATTTTAAAATTAGACAATAAAACGTCTAAAAGCTAAAAATAATGACCAAGCAAAGAAGGCATGGTAAATAAAAATACTAAATTGCAACAAATTAATATTTAAAAAGGAGATAATAACAATAAATTAATATTTAAAAAGGAGATAAAATTAATTGCATATAATATAAATAAATTTATATTTAAAAAAGAGATAAAATTAATTGCAGATAATATAAATAAATTAATATTTAAAAAGGAGATAATATAACAATCAAATAGCAACAATCTGTAAATATGTACGAGTATCACACACATGCAACATGTAGAGAGAGCTTAATGCCACCAACTAAAATGTAAGTGACTACATAAATATGCAAAAATGCAAATGGATCAGGACCTGGGCACTATAGACAGATATGTAGTTGTGTAATAACTCAATATAATCTTACTGTAGGTTAATCACCTTGAAATCCAGTCTCTAGACGTCTTCTTTTCGTTTCACCAATGCCACTTAGCTTCTGTCTGAAAATGTGATCCAGGGTGCAGTTTAGATACAAAGTCAATGCACTTGTAACATTTCAATTTAGATTACATACACATCTGTTTGAATCTGAGACTCAGCATTCTGTAACTGTAGATGCATTTCCGTGGCAACATATGTCAAAATTTTCGCAGATCTTTTGTTAGCCACTAACTTGATCTTTCTTTTAACTCTTTCCAAAACAATAGCAAATAAAGAAACAGCTTTGGAGAAATAGACACACCAAAAGTAAAAGATCTTATATATGGTAGAGGACTAGAGATCTATTTACATGTTATTTTCCATGGAATTCTAATTACTGGATCCAACAAGAAAAATTACCTAGCCAGTCCATTATCTTCATTCATTACAGGGGTGATATCACGAATTAATTTTCATATAATTGCATAAATTTGAATCGAAAGAAACTTTACCCCAGTTCTTTGTTGGTTTAAACCACCACTGCTCACAATCAACAAGTAACAATTAGCCTGTGTAACTTCTTTAGCTTCTGTTATTCAATTCATCAACCAGAAAACAACCCAAAGTAGTAATAAAAAGAGTCGACAATCTGTAGGTATCAGTACATCAACACATCAGCCACGAGGCTTCACGAAAAGAACGTGGAATACCAAACCTCATTACAGACATCAGTAAACATTTTTCTAAAGAACAGAAATATGATATCATATCCAATTGTTTTATGTTTATTATCTACTGTAACACTCTAATACATAATGTTTCTTATGTCAAGTCTAGCACAAAAATTTATTACTCGTGATATCTAGTAGTAATTTCTACATGCCAGAAAACAACAACAATATATATATATATATATGTATATTTAAGAGGAATAAACAAAAGGTTTAGCAAATATAAGGGTTACACTTCACCGTTCCCAGATGATACATTGTATCTGCATAGTCAGTGTGTGCCTCCCCCAAAACACGCCTCTTTATCTACATAAATAGTAGTTGCATAGCAAATATAGATGTCATAGTAATACGCTGATAATATGAATGAAGAAAAATCCCAACATAGAGATCAGTTCATACCTTTAAAGCACGCTGCCAAAAGAACCAAGTAACAGAGTAAATCATAAATACACACCAAAAATAAAATATCCAATTCAAAAGACAAGACAACTAAACCCCCTTTAAATAGAGTGCAGAGTAGCTAATTTAAAAAGCAATAAAATTAAACAACACTACATTAATTTAACTACAACAATAAAGTAATATGCAAGCAGTTAATTAATTAAACTACATAAACAAGTTCAATTTACAAAAAGGGTGGGGGCAGCAAGCACTAAAATAATTAAATTAAAAAGTTCAGTTTATTGAAATTAAATAGCAAGTAATGAAATCATAAAAAAAAGCACCAATAATTAAGTTACAAGCACCAATACTTTTTTTTCCGAAAAGCAATGCATTAATTGAAAGGAACATAACAGATGGACCAAGGTCTGGACCTAAGAAACTAAACACCTGAGATTGACGACTAGCTAAACCTTGGCCATAACAAAAAACCGAACAAAGAAGATACTGCTATAACTACTACTGAAGGCTAAAAGGCTTCTAAACAATAAGCTATTACTGAAAGAACAAGCAACTAGAACTAAGAGAACTAAAGCACTGTGAAACACGATCGATGCTGAACCACTGAATTAAACTGAGAATCCTGAACCCCCTGAACCCAGGATGTGGTCTTCTTCAACCGCTTCGTGAGCCAATACTTAATTACTACATTTACAAGCACCAAGCACTTAAATAATTAAGTTAAAGAAACATTCGATTCAAAACCAGTACATCAATAAAGTCACATATATTGCATAAAATGATTTGATTTATAAAGTCACATATTCTCTATATGTCAACAAGTAAAAGAATACGCTAATAACAAAATACAAAGCTCTAAATACAACATACACATAGAAGAATACTCTGAAAGGGATTATACCTCAAGTCGACGGAAATTCGAAGCCCCAAATCCACCGAAATCCAAAGGCCCAAATCCACAGCCCTGAAATCGAAAAGAAAACCTAATTAGTCGAAGTTTACAAAACATAGTACTACACACTATAATGAATACACATTCACGACAAAAAAGTAAAAATCTCGAATGGCATCGATAGACGAAACATGAACCAAATGACATATATAGAGACAAAAAAACAAAAAAATCTAGGACCTTATTTGATAAATTGAAATAAATCAATTAAAAGAGCATATTTTACAAGAGACGAGAGAGAATAAATCAACAAAAGTTAAACAAATCAAACAAATATAAAATCAAGAAGCTGAGAAATACACACATTGTTATATGTAAAGCAATTTGGTGAAGAAAAAAATCAATAAAAATCAGTAGAATGAACAAAACAAAGCAATCGAGTGTTACACATAGAAGAATGAGGATTATACCTCAAATCGAAGGCCTAAATCCAAAACCCTAAATCCAAATCCCCAAATCCAAAGCCCTAAAATCGAAAAGAAAACCTAATTAGTCCAATTTGAACAAATATGCCTCAAACCGAAGCCCTAATTTGAACAAATAAACTCAAAAAAAATATGCCTCAAACCAAAACCCTAATTTGAACAAATATGCCTCAAACCGAAGCCCTAATTTGAACAAATTAGAGAAAACTAGTGAGAAAACAAATTAGTGAAGAGAAAAAGAAGAGAAACCAGTGAGGGAGAGTTGAGAGTTTTACGAGAGAGAGATGCAGTGCAGTGAGAGAGAAACCAGTGAGAGAGTGATGTGAGGTGAAAGTGGGTGTAAGGGGCGGAGGGGGTGATTTTTTGTCTAAGTGGAATTTTTGTGTAAGTGAAATTTTTGTCTAAGCGGCCTAAAATGCCGCTTTTTTTTTTCACTGGTAACCGTGCCCCATTGCATCATTTTTGCAATTGTATTTTATTTTATTTTTGCTAATTAAAATTCTGTAATTTTTTTAAAATTGCATTTCAAAATTAATAAAATAAAGAAAATCTGGAAAATAATAATAAATAATATTTTAATTTTATAAATAGTACTCCCTCAATCTCATTTTATGGGTCCTATTTTACTTTTTTGTAATCAATTTGACAAAAGTTTGACCAGAAATTACATATGCTATATAACTGAAAAAAGTAATAAAAATTATATCATTCAAAAGTATTTTTAATTTACTTTAAAATTTATTTTTCAATTTTTTGAAATTTTAAGAAAATAATTTTTAATTATCAGTCAAAGTCATGTCAATTTGACTATAAAAAGTCAAACAGGACACATAAAATGTGATGGAGGGAGTAAAACAAATTGATTTCATGATAAATTTAATTTTTAAATGATTATTAAGTTTTTAGTTAATAAATTAAAAATTGTGTTTATTAATGATCTAAGGCAACATATTGTGCATGTTGCCCCACATCCAACACTTTTCTAGCTAGAGCAACATTACATTTCTGCCTAAGGTAACATAAAATACAAAGTGTTTAATTAGGCTATACTAGGCCAAAAGTAGTATACCTAAGGTAACATAATCTAGCAACACATGTGAGGAAGAGGTTGCGATAGCTTGTTTATGGTGTAGTGTGAATGAGGTATTCAAGCCATTTTTACGCCGTTTTGTGTTGGTATTCTTTGACGATATTCTAGTTTATAGTTCGTCTTTAGAGGAGCATCAGGAGCACTTGAAAACTGTTTTGCAAGTGCTGCAATCTCACCAGTTGTACGCTAACTTTAAGAAGTGCGAGTTTGCACAAAAAGAAGTGGCTTATTTGGGACATGTTATTTCAGCTGAGGGGGTGGCTGTGGATCGAGAGAAAATCAAGGCAATGTTAGATTGGCCATTACCTACAACTATAAAAGAGCTCCGTGGTTTCTTTGGTTTAACGGGCTACTACCGGAAATTCATCAAGGGGTATGCAAAGCTGGCATTACCGCTGACAGATCAATTAAAAAAAGATAGCTTCAACTGGAATCTTGAGGCTACAACTGCCTTTGACATCCTCAAAAGGGCAATGACTGAGACACCTATATTAGCTCTACCAGACTTCAACTGGCCGTTTGTAATCGAGACTGACGCGTCCGGGTTTGGTGTAGGGGCAGTCTTATTACAACATGGTCATCCAGTGGCTTTCTACAGCAGTGTTTTGGGACAGCGGGCACGGTTAAAATCAATCTACGAGAAGGAGTTAATGGCAATCGTATTTGCAGTCATGAAATGGCGACATTACTTGTTGGGGCACCGATTTTTGATCAAAACCGATCAACAAAGTCTCAAGTTTTTGTTGGAGCAAAGGGAAATTGGCCATGAGTATCAAAGATGGGAAAGTAAGTTGTTGGGGTTTACCTTTGACATCCAGTATAATCCAGGCCCTGCAAACCAGGTGGCGGATGCATTGTCTAGGCAGTTGGCACCAAAGGGTGAACTCGCAAATTTAATTTCAACTCACGGGGTGGAGTGGGACCAGCTGCAACAACAGATTAAAGATGATCCTTATATGGTTAAATTGAGTCAGGAGATTCAACAAGGGGGTAGCAATTCTAAAGGTTTCGAGCTTGTGCATGGCATAGTGAAATACAAAGGAAGGATAGTTCTCCCAAAGACAAGTGAACTGATTTCATCAATCTTGTATGAGTATCATGATTCGGTTTTAGGGGGGCATGCTGGGGAGTTAAAGACTTATCAACGAATAGCCACGGAGTGGTTTTGGCCACAGATGAGGAAACAGATAGCTGCCTACGTTCAACAGTGTAGAGTTTGTCAACAAAATAATACTTCGACATTGAAACCAGCTGGGTTACTCCAACCTCTTCCAGTTCCCAGCAAGGTGTGGGATGAGATTTCTATGGATTTCATTGAAGGACTTCCCAAATCCAAAGGGTATGATACGATTCTAGTGGTGGTGGACAGATTTACATAATACGCTCACTTCATCGAATTAAAACATCCATTCTCAGCTGTGTCAGTAGCACAGGCGTTTATGAAAGAGGTTGTTCGTTTACACGGTTTTCCATCTTCCATAGTATCAGATCGGGATAGGATATTTTTAAGCATATTCTGGAAAGAATTATTCCGCTTACAAGGCACCAAACTGAACCGTAGCACAGCGTATCATCCTCAATCCGACGGTCAGACGGAAGTGGTGAATAAGGGTCTTGAAACGTACCTTCGTTGTTTTGTGAATGGCCATCCTAAACAGTGGTTAAACTGGTTATCTTGGGCGGAGTACAGTTATAATACGGCCACCCACTCATCTACATCTTACTCACCTTTTAAGGCAGTGTATGGGAGAGATCTGTTGCCTTTGGTAAAAGGAGCAAACAGTCACACAGGAGTAAACAGCGTGGAGGAGCAGTTAATTGAACGTGATGCTTTGTTGGATGACATGCGTTATCACTTACTTAGGGCTCAACAGAGGATAAAACTGCAAGAGGATAAGAAGCGCAGGGAGGTGGAATTTCAGGTGGGGGAGAAGGTTTTTTTTAAAACTAAAGCCATATCGTCAACAATCCTTGGCTCGTCGTGCGTGTGAAAAACTATCAGCTCGTTACTATGGTCCCTTCGAAATTTGCCAGAGAATAGGGACGGTAGCTTATCGCTTGGCGTTACCAGACAACTCGAAGATCCACCCGGTATTCCATGTCTCTCAGCTTAAACAAACAGTGGGCAATATGCCAGTAGCCACATCTATTCCAGAGACAATCTCAGCTGACTTAGAGATGATTGCAGAACCTGAGAAAGTAGTGGGAGTTCGTAATGTAAACAAAGGGGGACAGGTGACAGTGGAAGTTTTGGTTCAGTGGAAAGGCATGGCTCCTTTTGAGGCGACATGGGAAGATTTCACCAGCATTGACAAACGTTTTCCATCTTTTCACCTTGAGGACAAGGTGGCTCTCTGGGAGGCCGGTATTGCAAGTAAACAGGTGGGACCCCAAGCTGTGAAGTGGACTTATACGAGAAGAAAGAAAAGAAATGAAGGCAAACAGGGGTAAAGGAGTCTTTTCACAGAACAGGGACAAGGGAGTAATTTTGCAAGAGGAAAGAAGGAATAAGAGGAAAAGGGAGACTAGGGTTTTATCTTATCGTTATTTTGTGGTAAATCAGTAGTGGGCAGGAGAGACCCAGCCTCTCAAAAGCTGTGGAAGTTGTAGACAATTTACTCTTTGATTATTCAATATTGTGACTGGTGTTTACCCTTATTTATGTTATTATAGTCCTTGTTCTTGTGTTTGGTTGTTTCGTAGCTGTATATTGTTGTTGATTCTGAGTTAGATCTAGCACACAGCCTTCGTGCCTCCAATCGATACAACCTCTCTTTCAACGATTGCATTAACCATTACAACATTACCACGATCAATATTGTGTTATAGGAAGAATAGTTATATGTTGAAGATATATGCTATCAACGGATAACAATCTTATGACAGCTGGATTCATTCTGTTAGGATCCATTTACTATAAATATATTGCTGTACTGATTGGAAAAGATATCAAATGAAATAATAACCAATTTTTCTCATCTAAAGTCTCTCTCTGAAGTCTCTTTCTCATCTCTCAAATAATTCTTTTCTTGTTGCTTAATTCTTCTCAGTTTTGTGATTGTTAGCCTATGTAGTAACTCTGTACTACAACAATGGTATCAGAGATGTTCGATCCTCTTCCGCTACCATCGTGATCATTTTTATCAGTTTTCATTTTTTTTTCTTACAAATTCTCTTACAGTCATCTTCTACAAACTCCATTGTTGAGTATTCAAGCTTCAATTTCTGTTCTCTGCTATTAAGTCGTGTCTTTCCTGGTGATTTTGATCTTTCCGGAGTACAAAAATTACAGGAAAAGTTCAAGAAAAGCAAGGGTTTCGCCTGCACTGAAGGTGTTTGATAAAAGTACTGAAAGAAATTCTTGTTGACAAGATCATGGCAAAGAGTTCAATGGCTGTACAACTAGAAGAACAACACAATCCAGGTGATACGACTATTCCAATAAAAATATATTTTGAGATTCCGAACTTTTATGGGAATAGTAGTGTAAGAATGTGGATTAAGCAATGTGAAAAATGTTTTTCATTGCTTGAGACTCCTAATGAACAGAAGGTAGATCTTGCATATATGTGTATGTTTGATAAAGCATATGTGTGGGCACAAGATTTTATTTGCAACAACCTAGATGTGGAATGGCCTGAGTTTGTTAAGGATTTGTGTGATGAGTTTGGAACAATTAGAGGGGATATAATGGATATAGAAGAGAAGGAGTTCAAGAAATGGGAGGATTCCCTGGAAGAATATCTAAGTGACAAAATTCAGGATTATGAAGATTTCTTCAGTAACAGTATGGAACATTTGGAGGAATATGTCGAAGATGAAGAAGTAATGGACAAGAAGGATGTCCAAGGGGATGTATTGATTGATAATCTGGAAAACTCTCTTGGAAATAAGGGTTATAAGGATGAAATCAAGGTTTTAGTGGAGGAAGATATAGAACTAATTGACAAGAAGGCTGATCAAGATGATGTGATTTTTGATTTTTCTATGGACAAAGTGTTAGGAGCGTATATCTTAGATAATGAGTCAGGAAAGTACAAATCTCAACTCGAACTTGGGGAAAGAAGGAAACCTCTTCCTTGGAGGGATAAAAAGGGAGGTTCTAATCTTGATTCTGAGATTCTGGTCAGTGTTAATTTGAATCCTGCTCGGGGTCTTGATATTGCTGGTGTATTGTTCCAAAAAGAAGTCAGTAAACCTCATATTATTCCGGGTTCTAGTTCGGGTGATAACCACCATATTGGGCTTGATTGGGGTCTGTCAAATTCTGATTGTGAACTGTCTCAAAGAGCAAATTCTGGTTGTAATTCTTTTCTTGAAAATTATAGGGTTGAAAATTCTGGTAGTAGTGAAAGTGTTATGGAGCATAAGGAGAAGGGTGCAATTGAAGTTGATAATTCTGAGGGCAAGTTGTTTGAATGGGAGAAGAAAGATGCACAAGATGATGTGTGGATTGACAAGTTGGAGGAATCTTTCAGATGTGATGGCAGGAGCAGGGTATTGCTCTCAGAAGTTCAACTTCCAGTGTGCTCTAGTCATTCTGGTCAGTTGGATGCCAATCTCAAAAAGGACGAACCTGTGGTTCCTTTAAACATAATAGAAGAAGTTGATGAAGATATGTTCATTTTTGTTATGTCAGATGGGTTGCTGAAATATTGTGACAAGGAAGAGTCAGATGAGATCATTAAATTTAATGATGCAGTACTTCGATCTGCAATGAGTCACAATAAAGACCAATTGTGTCAAACTTATAAGGTGCCTAGTTGGGAGGATGCTCGAAATTTGTTTGATTGTTCAGGAAAGTACAATGGGCAATCTCGAAATAGTTGGAAGGTTAAACCTATACCTTGGAGGGATAAAAAAGAAGTTTCTAATCTTGACTCTATAAGTCTGGGTCTTTCTGAGGTCACTTCTGCTGGCTCTTTTAGTGTTGCTGATGTTAGGATTGCTAAGAATGGTGCATTGTCAGCAAAACAAAATGAAATGGTTTTTTTTTCTCTCCTGGACAAAGAGTCAGGAGAGTATAATTCTCAATTCAAAAATAGTTGGCACATGAGACCACTACCGTGGCGAGATAAGTTTACAAAATCATCTTCTCTTACTGATGAGTTTGGTGCATTCACTTTAGTCCATTGTTTAATGTACTCGAGATGCTCAACTTCAACCACACGAGTCATTTATATCTCCATTTATGTCGAGAAAGCCTACAACATTCCACCTTATCGAGAATATCCTTTTCTCTGACTTGGCTGTTGATTTTCCAGCTCATTGGAGGGCAGGTCTGGAAAAAGATTGCTGCTGGTTTAGTCGACAAACACTCATAATTTTCAAGTCCACAAAAGACTTGAGGGCAAGTCTTTTTGAAGAGGGGAGATATGTTATAGGAAGAATAGTTATATGTTGAAGATATATGCTATCAACGGATAACAATCTTATGACAGCTGGATTCATTCTGTTAGGATCCATTTACTATAAATATATTGCTGTACTGATTGGAAAAGATATCAAATGAAATAATAACCAATTTTTCTCATCTAAAGTCTCTCTCTGAAGTCTCTTTCTCATCTCTCAAATAATTCTTTTCTTGTTGCTTAATTCTTCTCAGTTTTGTGATTGTTAGCCTATGTAGTAACTCTGTACTACAAAATGAATCCAGCTGTCATAAGATTGTTATCCGTTGATAGCATATATCTTCAACATATAACTATTCTTCCTATAACATATTGTCGTGCTCAAATATCTGCTCCCATCTTTGTTCAAGTGTCATTTCATAAAACATTGACTTTTCCATCTGATCTCTTGAACTCAACCTTCCATCTTTAATGAAAATGAAAGGGCAATACCATCTCCCTACCACAACAGCTTCTGAACTCTTACGGGACAGTGGAAAGCTTAGGTCAGGAAGGCGTGCACGAAGAGTTGAGTCGAGACCCAAAGCCTCGTCTAATTTATAGTTTTTTGGAGTTTTGGTGCTTATATTCCATTCTCTTGTTCTCAAAAAGGATGGAGGGAAAGCACCATTAGCCACAGATTTGGCATAAAAACTACCCTTAGTTGTATAATTAACAATTTTAAATTGTTGATATTTGTCATAAGGGTCAAATGGCTTTGGCTTCACATCTTTAACATGACTGCAGAAACAACAAGTAGTCATGTCTTCTTCCTTTGAACATGCATATGCCTTCCTGAAAAAAAAAAGGATACAAATCAAACTATGAACAAATCTTTTATCTACAAAACTACACAAGATCAATTTTATTGGTTTTAACACGTACCCTTTATGCTTTCCATTTGCATCAATCACATAGTACCGGTTTTTGGACAGTGGTTGATTAAGAACCGGGAAAAAGTTTGTGGTGATATGTATCATCTCCGGATGAAAATCTTGTAGTCAAGTTCTTGTTCTGAGGAAACGGCAGATGAAAAAGGTCTGTATCATTATACATTCTGAAGCAACTCTGCATATCAGATTCTTCATCTTGGATTACTAAATATCCTGAATTTGGACCCTCAGGAGGTAATGAAAGAGAATTTGAATTATATATATAGTGAGAGAGAGGCCTGGTTACATACATCGTTACTCCTGTCTAGTAATTCTCAGTTAACTACTAGATGAGATATGATTGCATATATATGTAAAAGGTCTAGGAGGCAAATTTTAGATGAAACCAATTTGTGTATATTATCCACGAGAAAAAGTATTAAATGCAAGATATTGTTTGAATATTTTTTGCAGAACACTTTGCTAGGATGCTTCCTCAAGTTGACTATGCATTGATTTTTTCATTGGATCACTTGACGTTCCATCTTTAATAAACATAAAAGGGCAATACCATTTTCCTATCACGACAGCTTCTGAATCCTTGTAAGACAGTGGAAAGCACAAGTTAGGAAGGCATGCACGAAGAGTAGGGTCGAGTCCCAGAGCCTCACTTAGTATACGATTTTTTGGAGGAGTAGTGCTAATATTCCATCCTTTGTCCCTCAAAAAGTATGGAGGGAAGGCATCTTGAGCCACAGATTTGGCATAAAAATTGGAAGATAACATTTTGATATATCAACAAGAAACCTTCTTGGACGATTCCCTTAGATTTTTAAGAGTGTTAAAATAAAAAATTATTAAAAAAAAATTGCAAGTTATTGTTTCATAATTCAGCTAGAAGGTTTCTGCGAGGATTCCCTCTGGCTGACTAATCTAAAATACTCAAATGAATGTCACATCTCAGATTACTATACAAATTACAAACAAGCAGTTGACGTTTCGCTGTTAAAATTGCTTGGATGTTTCTTTATAAAACTATCAGTTGACATCTAACTAACAGAAACTCTAAAACAAATTGGCATGACACAAGTAAATTTTCAATATATACTCCCTCTATCCCATCCATTTCTTTACAATTTCCTTTTTGGGCCGTCCCAACATTTCTTTACATTACCAAAAATAGCAACTTTTAACAATAAAATGCATTATTACATCCACTACTTTATTCCACTTTTTCAACACTTTATACTATTACACCCACTATTTCATTATTTAACAATAAATTCACTATTACATCCACTACTTCACTTATTTTAACAATATTACACCTACTATCTTTGATCTCCGTGCCCAGCCGCCATGTAAACTATTGGCCGGGACGGAGGGAGTATTAATTAAGAGCACTACATAGCACAGTGATAAGAATTATATAGTAAAATGTTGGATATTTTAGTGTAATTGAATTTACTAGTTCATCAATGTAATCGTAATGTGACATCGAACAAGTCGGGAGAATGTGGAGTGCATGCTCTATTCGAATTCGTTATGATTTCAGAATTATTGCTTATGAGACATGTCTATTGGCATCAAACACATCTGTTAGAATGACATGTGTCTATTGGAAAAGACACATCTTGAGATGTGTCTATTAGCATTGGACATGACTGTTGGAAATGAGATGTGTCTTTTGGCAAAAGACACATCTGTTGACATCTATAAATAGGTGTGGCATTGATCATTTTCAGTATAGGTTCATTTGAAATTCACAACAAAACACATTCTCTCTTCTTGCAAAATTTCTGATTTTATCCGATTGAATTATTTGGGTGAACCACAAATAACTTCAATCTGAAAGTGTTCACACGACTTCAGAAAAATCCAAGTAATCACCCTATTCCCCAACAAAGATTGAAGTTATCTATTTTCTGAAGATGGCGAACGCAGAATCTGCAAAAGATATGATAAGCAAGTTTGCAAAGTTGGACAAGTTTGAGGGTCAGGATTTTAGAAGATGGCAGAAGAAGATGCATTTTCTGTTGACCACGCTACTACGATTCTAAGGCTTCTCAGCCTATATAAAGGGTCTGACCCCTCATTCTCAGAACGACGTTTTGGCTTGATTCTCAATAACGAGATACGTAGACACTCTGTGAGGACCGATCAGTCTCGTAACACGGAAACAGCCATTAAAGCTCGAAGCTCAACCACCCTAGCATTAATTACAAATCGTAACCTAGTTTTTATTCCACAACAGTATCTTATAATCATTAATATTTTTTTCTAATTAAAATACGTTACAATTTAATTTAAAACATAATTTTGCAATCATTCATATATATTAATAGATAAGAACCGTTAGATCTAATGATTAGATTTATTTTATATAATTAAATTACTTTATTAAAGATCAAGATTCGAATTCCGTTAACGACGTATTTAATTTAAAATTTTATAATATAAGTTTTAAATCACGCGTATCATTTATTAAATTTGTATTAAATTATTTAAGTTAAAATTAAAATAATTATTAAAAATAATAATTATAAAAAAATAAAATTGTAACATGAAATAAAATTTATTATATATCAAAAAAGCCCGTGCATCGCACGAGTTCTAAGCTAGTATATATTATATATTATATTATATTATATAATAAGCAAATAGGGGTATAATTTGGTTGTTTGGTTCAACCATCTAAAAGAATAGTGACCGTTAGATATCAATATCAATATTTTCTTAATGTCTGCTAGTATTGCATTTTGAAAATTACTACTTTTATCCTTCATTTTTTTAATCTTCTTTACTTCTTTGATGCCCTTTTTTGTCATTACACAGGAAAATTACTGCTTTTATCCTTTGTTTTTTTAATCTTCTTTATTTCTTCGATGTCCCTTTTTGTCATTACACAACATTTAGAGCGACCCTTTAGATTGGATCGACCCAAATCAAAATCTATACTATTTTTTTATCATTACACAACATTTGGATCAACACAATTGGATTGACCCAAATCTAAACCTTTACTATTATCCTTCATTTTTTATTAATAATATAATTAATGATAATTAGCCGATTGCCTTTTTCAATTAAAAGATGTTTACTTATAATTGATGATAAATATGCAGTTACAAATAATCTAAAAAGGATCCTTCATTGTTTTAATCTTCTTTACTTCTTTGATGCCCTTTTTTGTCATTACACAGGAAAATTACTGCTTTTATCCTTTGTTTTTTTAATCTTCTTTATTTTTTTGATGTCCCTTTTTGTCATTACACAACATTTGGAGCGACCCTTTAGATTGGATCGACCCAAATCAAAATCTATACTATTTTTTATCATTACACAACATTTGGATCAACACAATTGGATTGACCCAAATCTAAACCTTTACTATTATCCTTCATTTTTTATTAATAATATAATTAATGATATTTAGCCGATTGCATTTTTCAATTAAAAGATGTTTACTTATAATTGATGATATTACCTTTTATAAATTTCTCTTTATTGCCTTTTTCAATTAAAAGATGTTTACTTATAATTGATGATATTACCTTTTATAAATACCTAAAATATCATATCTTCCAATCAATAATTTTTTCCTCTCTAATTAAAACACGTTGACTTTTAATTTAAAACATAATATTGCAATAATTAATACATACCCAAAAATATGACATCATATCTTCTAACCACTAACAAAATATAATAAAAATTCGCCAACGAATAATATCCGTTAGATTATTAGTTAAAAATTAGAATTGTTAAATCTAATGATTAAATTTATTACATGATTAAATTTATTTACTAAATACATACCCAAAAATATGACATCATATCTTCTAACCACTAACAAAATATAATAAAAATTCGTATACAACGAATAATATCCGTTAGATTTTTAGTTAAAAATTAGAACGTTAGATCTAATGATTAAATATATTACATGATTAAATTTATTTACTAAAATTTCAAGGTTCGAATTTTTATAAATACCTAAAATATCATATCTTCCAATCAATAATTTTTTTCTCTCTAATTCAAACACGTTGACTTTTAATTTAAAACATAATATTGCAATAATTAATACGTACACAAAAATATGACATCATATCTTCTAACCACTAACAAAATATAATAAAAATTCGTATACAACGAATAATATCCGTTAGATTTTTAGTTAAAAACTAGAACTGTTAGATCTAATGATTAAATATATTACATTATTAAATTTATTTACTAAAATTTCAAGGTTCAAATTTTTATAAATACCTAAAATATCATATCGTTCAATGTCCCTTTTTGTCATTACACGGCATTTGGAGCGACCCAATTTAGATTTGATCGACCCAAATCTAAATCTATACTATTTTTTATCATTACACAACATTTGGATCAACCCAATTGGATTGATCCAAATCTAAACCTCTATTATTATCCTTCATTTTTTTATTAATAATATAATTAACGATAATTAGCCGATTGCCTTTTTTAATTAAAAGATGTTTACATATAATTTATATGATATTACCTTTTATAAATACCTAAAATATCATATCTTCTAATCAATAACTTTTTTCTCTATAATCAACATTTGGAGCAATCCAATTGGATCAACCCAAATCTAAACCTCTACTATTATCCTTCATTTTTTATTAATAATATAATTAATGATAATTATCTGATTGCCTTTTTCAATTAAAAGATGTTTACTTATAATTGATGATATTATCTTTTATAAATACTTAAAATATCATATCTTCCAATCAATAATTTTTTTCTCTCTAATTAAAACACGTTGACTTTTAATTTAAAATATAATATTGCAATAATTAATACATACCCAAAAATATGACATCATATCTTCTAACCACTAACAAAATATAATAAAAATTTGCAAACAACGATTAATATCCGTTAGATTTTTAGTTAAAAATAGAATTGTTAGATCTAATGATTAAATATATTACATGATTAAATTTATTAACTAAATACATACCCAAAAATATGACATCATAACTTCTAATCACTAACAAAATTTAATAAAAATTCGTATACAACGAATAATATCCGTTTCATTTTTAGTTAAAAATTAGAACGGTTAGATCTAATGATTAAATATTGCAATAATTTCTTCTCTCTAATTAAAACAAGTCGACTTTTAATTTAAAACATAATATTGCAACAATTAATACATACCCAAAAATATGACATCATATCTTCTAACCATTAATAAAATCTATACTATATTATAAAAGCGGAAACATTAAAAGTTTGGTTGGTCGGTCGGTACGGTACCTATTGATTTTACTTATTTACCCTTACTCAAATAAAATCCATCATACTAACTAATTAATTTCTTTTTTCAGGTCAAACAAATTATCTTCTCTATTTTTCAATAAATAAATAATTTCCTTTTTCAGGTAAATTCAATATCTTTTATATTTTATCTAACTAAAATTTCCATCCTACTAACTACTTAATTTCCCTTAAACATATTATCTTTTCTATTTTTCAAAAACTAAATAATTTCCTTTTTCAGGTAAAATACAATATTTTATATACTTTATCTAAATAAAATTTCTCCTTAATTAATCAATTTCCTTTTTCAGGTTAAACATATTACCTTTTCTATTTTTCAATAATTAAATAATTTCCTTCTTAGGTAAAATACAATATCTTTTACATTTTATCTAACTAAAATTTCTCCTTTTTTAAAAACGACGATCAATTTTGTATAATAAAATAACATAATTATATTATAATTAGTATTAACTAATCAATTACCTTTTTCAGCCAAAATACGTTACCTTTTCTCTTTATAAAATAACATAATTATATTATAATTAGTATTAACTAATCAATTAGTATTAACTAATTAATTATATTATAATTAGTATTAACTACGATCAATTTTCAGATTTGAAAGCTGGGTTTTTCACCAAATTAACATCTCAACCCTCTGAAGTTGGGTTAAGGTATGTGTACTAGACCTCCGTACGGGTCATATATGTTTGGTTCTGGTTTTTAGTTTGACCATAAGAGTTAAGTTTTTATTGATTTCACAGTATTAAAAATTAGACAGGATAATACGGAACCTATTGATTTTACTTATTTACCCTTACTCAAATAAAATCCATCATACTAACTAATCAATTTCTTTTTTCAGTTTAAATAAATTATCTTCTCTATTTTTCAATAAATAAATAATTTCCTTTTTCAGGTAAATTCAATATCTTTTATATTTTATCTAACTAAAATTTACTTGCTACTAACTAATTAATTTCCCTTTTCAGGTTAAACACATTATCTTTTCTATTTTTCAAAAACTAAATAATTTCTTTTTCAGGTAAAATGCAACTTTTTTTATATTTTATCTAACTAAAATTTCTCCTTAATTAATCAATTTCCTTTTTCAGGTTAAACATATTACCTATTCTATTTTTCAATAACTAAATAATTTCCTTTTTAGGTAAAATACAATATATTTTATATTTTATCTAACTAAAATTTCTCCCTTTTTAAAAACTACGATCATTTTGTATAATAAAATAACATTATTATATTATAATTAGTATTAACTAATCAATTTCCTTTTTGAGCCAAAATACGTTACCTTTTATCTTTATAAAATAACATAATTATATTATAATTTGTATTAACTAATCAATTAGTATTAACTAATTAATTATATTATAATTAGTATTAACTACGATCAATTTTCAGATTTGAAAGCTGGGTTTTTCACCAAATTAACATCTCAACCCCCTGAAGTTGGGTTAAGGTATGTGTACTAGACCTCCGTACGGGTCATATATGTTTGGTTCTGGTTTTTAGTTTGGCCATAAGAGTTAAGTTTTTATTGATTTCACGGTATTAAAAATTAGACAGTATAATATTTGTATGGTTTTGATTTGGTTTGGAATTTAAGAATTAAAGTTTTAATGAATTCTCCGATGTTATAATAATATACAGGACACCGGAAAGGTACATTTAAAATATTTGCTTGGCCTTTCAATTTTCGATTTTACATGTCATAATAACAAAGGTAGTTGAAAAGATTACCATTTAATAACATTGACACAGTACAGACCATGTTATTTGTAAATAATCTTGGGACTCAATTTGATACTTATAGACATTATTTTGTTTTCTAGCAAGTTTATGTTCTTTATGGATTTGTTCAACTTAAGGTTCATGGGGTAGACATGCTACGTACCAGAAGGTCTTATGGAATAACATACTTTTTATCGGATGTCTCCGAAGGGACTATGAAATAGCATACTTAGAAGCTCAGACCCACGTCACAAGCCTCATCCTCTGGGTCAGGCAACATTGCTCTTATTTGTGCTCTAAATATCTTCTTTACTCGCATTCAATTTCACTTCATATATGATCTCATATTTAGCACTTTCACTTGAGCTCCATATTAAAATATAAAAGTACTAACTTTTCCCTTTTTCAGTTTAGTTGGCTTTTTGAGAGAGAATAGGTAGTGGAAAATGTGATTGTTATAATTTGTACGTAATCATACATTATTTGAAGATAAAAGTGACTAAGTGAGTTTCTTGCGGAAACCTGTGTTTTTGGTAAACAGTATTATCCTTCATTTTTTTAATCTTCTTTATTTCTTTAATGCCCCTTTTTGTCATTACACAACATTTGAAGCGACCCAATTTAGATTGGAACAAAAAATTCTATTATGATATTGTACTTATTTTCAGTAATGTCGTATTACTACGATTGCACCTCCGGCCTTTCTCTTCTCCTCCAGCTACATAATTTTAAATATTGAAAACAAAATACAATACAAGAAGAAGTTTGCATTTATAAATATAGATTACAAGCAGAGAGAGATGTTCAGTTACAGATAGACTACATAGCAACAACATAAGTGATAAAAAGAAAGATGTTAGTTACAGATAGACTACATAGCAGCAACATAACTGATAAAAGACTGTATTTTCATACATGAATTTACTAATACAGTTTAATGGTCACGCTCTGGTGAGAATTAGAACAGTGAGAACACACGTATTCACTACATTTTAATCTATTTTAAAGGGGCTAGGGGCATCTTCACAAAAAAAATCTTATAATTCTACCCTCTATCCATTCATAAAAAATTAACAAAAAAAAAAATTAAAATGATAACAGTGAGAACACACATATTCGCTACATTTCAAGCTATTTTAAAGGGCCCCGCTAGGGGCATCTTCACACAAAAGTCTTATAATTCTGCCCTCTATCCATTCATAAAAAACTTAACAAAAAAAATTAAAAATTGCTTGAAATGTGGTCTCATTGTTCTCCAACATCTACATATTATATTAACTATGCAGTCATAGTTAATATAATATGTTCTTGATATTATATGAGGTTTAGTGTTTTGGAGCCATTGGGGGTGAAGGGATTATCATTTCCGCATTTGAATAATGAAGACAATTTATTATTGTTTTCAATTAGAGAACAATATTTGTAAAAATATTTATTACTTTTATTGCAGATTTTGATGGATTAAATAAATTTTCAACATTGTTAAAATAGAATTGTATGCTACTTTTTTATATAAATTTTAGCATATCATTATTTTATTAAATACTTATATACCTGTATATAATATCTTTCTAAGAATTGATTATTTATATAATTGCATACAATATCTTTTTAAGAAATCAATCAAATTTGTTAAATTTTTGGTATTATCATTTTAAATTAAATAAGATGCCGTGTACGAAGTACGGGCAAAATGCTAGTTTAGTAAATAGATGATAACCGTTATATCTAATAATAAGAAATATTCTATATTTAAATCCCTCTTCTAAAGATCCAAAGATCGAATTCCGTCAAAAATTTATATTAAGATTTTATATTATTAATTCTAATCAATACATATCATTTATTAAATAACTATTATTATTCCTAATAATTTTATTAATTAATATTACAAAGTTAAATTATATCAATAATAAATTATTATATTCCATTTTATTAAAGGGAAATTATCTCTTTTACCGACTTTTCAATTGCTTTTTGCATTTTTACGGTCTTCAGACTTTTATTGCATTTTTACGGTCTTCAAACTTTTATTTGCAAATATACGGACCATTTCTTTTCTATCTTTACTCTTTACAACTTCTTTCTTCTTGAATCTGAATCTGAAACTAATCTTCTCTATCATTTCCATGTATTCCTCTTTCTATCGTCATCTTTGAATCTCTCTCTCATTTATACACACATAAATCTTTGCAACTTCCTCTATCACCACCATCGATGACGCAATTAATTATCTCTTCTATTGCTAGTTTTGTCAATTCGATATCTAGGGTTCTTGAGTCAAATTAGGGCTTTTTGATTGAGTAATTTTTCGATTAATTTGATTGTTTGTAAAGCCTCTAGAGGTCTTAAGGATCATATCTATATGTTTAATTTGATTATTCTAATGCCGGATTGTGATATTCAAGTTTGTTAGTTTTGACCGAAAATAAGAATCATTGTATGTAAGGTGTTAGGGGTTAGATTGTACGAGTTATGGGCTGCGTCTTGTGATATAGAACACATAATTTGGTTTAGGAATAAGGAAAAACGAATTTCGCCGGATTTTGGTTTGAGCTCGCCGGATTTTAGTTTGAGCTCGCTGGATTTTGGAGGTTGAAATCAGTTGATTCCAGTTGATTTTAGTTGTTTCTGGCCCCGCAGGGGCACTCATAACTCCACCACAATCACTAGAGCTTTGAATTCAACTTACAATTTTAGTTGCATTCCAGTTGCAACTAGCTGCATTCTATTGTGGTCTGTTCTCTGTCGATTTATGCAGTAACCTCTATTTTGGTATAAGATGGTATGTGTATGTGTGTGATTGAGGTTGCACAGAGTTTTTAAGCATGGGGTGGGTTGCATATGATTGATTTATGTTGTTTCGATTCTTGATTCTTGTTGAATTTTTGGTTGATTTTGGTTCCATGTGGTTGTTTCTAGTTATATTTTAAATATACTAAATTGTCAAAAAGTTGCATATAGTTGATTTGGTGCTTGTAAATCGGTGAATTGTAGTTGATGGATATAAAAATTTAGAAATTAGATTTTTGGTATAATTATTGGTGAGAGCTTGATCCAGTCTGTTGTGCATAAATTCCTAGGAGCTCATTTCGGTAACTGTCTAAAATATGCAAAGTTTTTTAGTCTTTGATGAGGAGTTTTAGGGTTTGTGAATTTTGCTCCATTTGTGTTTGATTTGCTTGTAATGTCGCTTTTGCAGGAGAAAAGGATTAATCACAAGGCTTAAGTGTTTTTTCCCCTTATAAATGTTAATTGAATGTGCTTCATATGATTTATTTAACTCCCCCAAGGATAAGACCCAAATTGCACCTATTGCTGTGAGTTCAGAAGAGGATGCTCTCTGATTCTAGCGACCACCGATTGAATAGGAAATAGAGGATGTTCTAAAAGGTATTTTTATGTCTAGCACATGTGTACTCCTCAAAAACATGGTCTGCGATCTTGCTGCTTTGCCTAAGATGGACACCATAGAGGGTACCGGGGAAACGAAGAAAGATGTCAAATTGGATAGCTCTTCGAAACACACAAAGCTCCTTTAAAGACTTGTGGTTGTATATTAAGTTGAACTCTTGATGGCTAGTCTACGTTTGGCTTTGTTTGTCTTGACCTTTTCAATTTGTAAAATTATCAAGTTAGCTAAAAAGAAACCATTTTCCTGATTAGGAATGATAGACCATGTTTTCAGGTGTTTAAGGAAAATGGGAAATGGGGTACTTATTTCCAGGATCCTGTAGTTCTATGGAAGGCTTCCTCAAGTTAAAACATAAGTTTAAGTTATCTTTGCTTTTGGTACGTGTAGAGCAGTGACTGTTGAGTGAGGTAGTAAGAACAATCACATAATGAACAGGAAAAAAAAATTGTTGTAATATCTTTTGCAGATCATTTACAGTTTATGACAGTTAAACTGGATAGATTAAAACTATGATCTTTTAAAAAAATTAACAAGAAGAAAATCTTATAAAGTATTTTGCATATATAAGGAGCGGAGTTAAACCACTTTTTCAAGCACTAGAAACATATCAAGTGCTCTAGAATTTATTACATATATCAAATGAGAGCCTCAGCATTCTCAAACAAAAATACAATTATAACTGTACATCAAATCACCTAAACAAATCTTCACTAGTGCAAAGAATGGATAGGAAACATTTTCGTAAATACTAATAATATTTATAGGTATGCCGTATGCATAAGAACTTTTACATTCGACATGAATCATTTTAATCGTGACAGGTAGATCATCACTTCATGTGTTCTTTTCACTTCTGATCCACTCCAAGGGTGTTCTTCACTCCATCAAGTGCGTCCTGTGCTGCATTCCCAATATGTTCTGTCTTCTGCGAAAAACAAAAAAACATTGGCACCAAATTAACTAATTTGTGTATTTACGTAAATACTTAATGATATTTGACGGAAATATTTTTTAAAAAGTTACTTAGAGCAAGCTAATATGGTATTCTTGTCTACACGTAAAACAAGTTTGTCATCGATCTGTATGACCTAATTTATATTTTATATCTCAGTAAGTGAAGAAATTATGACCTGCTGGATCCATCCGGCTCCCTGGTCCTTCTGTTCCTTTACAGCATTGGCAGCGTTTGCGACATTTGCATTTACAGAATTAGCAGCTTTGGAGATCGATTCTGCAAAGCGACATTACAAGCAAATCAAACACAAATGGAGCAAAATCGCAAAACAAATCAAAACTACGATAGCATAGCATTTTGAGCCAGTTCATCGGTCGAAACCTCATTCGCAACTAATGGTGACTAAAAACAACACAATGCAACTATGTGATCTAAATTGCAAAACTACTACACACAACATTAAAAAATAGTTCAATTTATGGTTGCATAGCAATTTGAGCCAATTCATTTTTCGAAACCTCATCCGCAACTAACGATGACTAAAATCAACACAATGCAACTAGGTGATTTAAATTGCAAAACTAGTGCACAAAACATTCAAAAATAGTTCAACATTGTGGTAGCATAGAAATTTGCGCAATTCATTTTTCGAAAACTCATTCGTAACTCAAAACAACTAGAAATAAGGTAACACAACAACGTGATTTCATTTGTAAAATTACACTAGGTTACAACCTTAATGTCTGCAACATCTTTTGCAACTAAAAACAACCAAAATTACACACTTTTTTCAATCAAACAATTCAGCAAACATTTAAATCGCGTAGTCTATCGAATAGCAAATCTAAATACTTCATGCGATTCGAAATATAATTGCAACTAAAATCAACCATATGCAACTATTTTTGCAACTAAAATCAACCATATGCAACTATTATTTCAAATTTTTTTTTTATAAATTAATAAATCTGAATATAACTACAAACAACCATATACAACCAAAAACAACAGTGTGCAACTAAAATCAACCATAAGCAAAATGAACTAGAATTAACCCACTTATAAACAACAAAGACCAATTTTACCAAAACAACCCAAATCCACTAAAAGCAACCCAAATCTAACAAAAGTAAATTAATTTTGAGATAGGTGCCCCTGCGGGGCCTGCTCTACATAAAAGCAACAAAAAACACAACTGAAAACTTGAAATGATGAGTGCAAAGTTTTACAAGAATATGACTTTGCAACCAAATGCAACCAGAAGCAGTCAATTGCAACTAAAATGCAATGAAACCAAAATCATTAACATTATTAACAACCAAAATCAACTTAAAGCAACCAAATCAAAGCAACCAGTTGTAGTGACATACAAAAATCGACTTCAACACATCCGGAAAATTACAAAAAATTAAAGTAGTGTAACAAATCAATTACTGCAACCAAACACAACGTTTATTTTCATTTGAATCAACGAAAATCAACTAATTTTCACCAAATCAAATTACACTAAGCAACCAAAAAAAATGGGATTACCAAAGATGTATCACAAAAATCAACTCAAAACAAAACAAAACAACCGGTTGTAGTCTTATGCAAAACACTACAACTTATGCAAAAAATCTGCCTGCCTTACCTTCTCTGATCAATGCTGCCGACTTCGATCCCCACCTCCGACGTCGGGGCCACAGGCCTCCTCCGATCAACTGTTAAAAACTCGAAACAATTAATTTAAGTATTTAAATTCATCAAAAATCGAACTTAAATAAAAGCCACAAATTTCGAAAATCAAAATTTGTCCCATTTATTTGTTTGAACAAACGAGGATGGAGGCTTCAATTACGTTGATGTGGTGGTGGTCAGCAGCGATTTGAATGGGGAAGAAAGAGAGGAAGGTGGGTGGCGGTGGAAAGATAGCAAGGGAGAGAGAAGAGGGACGCTAGAGATAAGAGATAGATAACAGATAACAGAGTTAGTTTTCCAAAAAGTCCGTATTTTTGCAATTAATATACTACTAGCTTATAGCCCGTGCGAAGCACGGGTTACTTTTAAATACTTTTAAAATTATATAATTAAATAAAATAGAGAATAATTTATTACGAATTTATTAGTAATAATAATAGTTTAATAAATGATATGTATTGATTAGAATTAATAATATAAAATCTTAATGTAAATTTGTTTTTGATGGGATTTGAACCTTGATCTTTGGAAGATGGATTTAAATAAAGAATATTCCTTATTATTAGATCTAACGGCTATGTGAAAAGTATTTATGTTTGATATATGGTGTTGAAAAAGAAGAGAAAAGCCGAAGAAGATTGTGTATTGAATTGATGAAGATTGCGCAGATGAGGTTCAGAAGAATAGAGTTCTGTAAGGCAACGGAGGTTTTAAGTTTAGCTGTATTAGTAATGGTGTAAATATAAAATACTACTCTGTATTGGTTTAACGGAATTCATTTGATTTGTTTTATATTATAAATAATTTAAAATTAAATAATTAGAGTGAAAACCAAAACTTAGGAGAAAACCAAAACTTTCAATGTTTCGGCTTTAATATAATAGTTTTAAGTTTAGTTGTATTAGTAATGGTGTAAATATAAAATACTACTCTGTATTGGTTTAACGGAATTCATTTGATTTGTTTTATATTATAAATAATTTAAAATTAAATAATTAGAGTGAAAACCAAAACTTAGGAGAAAACCAAAACTTTCAATGTTTCGGCTTTAATATAATAGTATAGATAGTATAGATGGTACAATAAAATTGTAATTAGTAAAAAAGAGTAAAAGTAAAAATGCAAATTTTTACTTTTTCTAATATATTTATGAAAAAAACCCTTTATTAAATCATATAATTTTAAAAGTATTTAAAAGTAACTCATATTTGCACAGACGAGTAAACAAGCAACTTACAGATAATTTCTTTACTGGGAACTAGTAATATAATAATAATATATTTATAGGAGTTAAGAAACGACAAACAAGTCTATTTTCGGAAGATAGATCCGTCACACTCTAATCTTACAACACACTGCATGAATAAACTACTTAGTAAAATTCATTCCCACAAGCACTTGATTTGATGAGTAAGCTTAAAATCCCAAGCCATAACCAAACTTCCATCCATTCTTTTCAAGACAAACCGCTCCACCAAAACATAGCATCCAAACTTCCTCCATCCATCAGCACCTCCTCCAAACTCCTCCACTCTATGAACCCTCACTTCCCTTCCATCACCACCAACCCAACCACCTCTTTCTTCCTCCCATTTCATTCTTTCGACAATCTCTACACTCAGCCCTACACTTACTTCTCCTTCACTCCCAAACCATATCCTTTTGTCAACAATATTTTTCTCATCCCACACAGCCTTCTTTCCTCCAACCAGTACCACTTCTCGTTGAACAACTGCATCAACCATTACTACGTTGCCATGATCAATTTTGTCACGTTCAAAAATCTGATCCCATCTTTGCTCAAGTGTCATCTCATAAAACATTGAATTTGCTATCTGATCTCTGGACGTCAGTGTTCCATCATTTATGAACATGAAAGGACAGTACCATTTTCCTACCACAACAGCTTCTGAACTCTTACGGGACAGTGGAAAGCTTAGGTCAGGAAGGCCTGCACGAAGAGTAGAGTCCAGACCCAAAGCCTCAACTAATTTATAGTTTTTTGGAGTTTTGGTGTTAATTTGCCATCCTTTTGTTCTTAGAAAGCCAGGAGGGAAAGCATCCTGAGCCACTGTTTTGGCATAGAAATTACCCCTTGCATTACATGAAGTTTCATAATTAGCAATCTCAATTTGCTGATATGTGTCGTGAGGGTCGAATGGTCTTGGCTTTACATCTTTAACACATCTACAAAAACAGCAAGTAGTCATATCTTCTTCCTTTGAACAAGCATAAGCCATCCTGAAAATAAAAGCAAATGGATGATCAACACATGAGCAAATATTTTGATCTCCAACTAATTAAAAAGCGAACAATTTTCTTCATTTTAACACTTACCCTTTATGCTTTCCACGTCGCTCAATCACATAGTACTGGTTACGGGACAATGGTTGATTAAGAACAGGGAAAAATGTAACATCATGGTTAGAAGTATATTGCTGTTCTCCAGCACCTGATGTATATCTGGTAGTCAAGTTCTTGTTCTGAGGAAAAGGCAGATCCATAAGGTCCCGGGTTTTGCATAATCCGAAGCAGCAATAAAAAATATCAGATTCCTCATCTTGAATTACTAGATAACCTGAATTTGGACCCTCTGGAGGTAATGACAGAGATTCTGGATTATTCATGTAATGAGAGAGAGGCCTGGTCACATACATGCTTACTCTTTTTCTAGTTATTCTAATCAGTTAAGTTGTACCTGAGATATCACATGTGTATTTATAGTATTTACAGGAAGATTATTCAACTCAGATTGCTTGGACAAGTTGAACATAGTTTTTGTTGAATTGTCGACTTGCTGTGTATAAATATCTTTCACATAACGAACTTCAAAATGAACATAGTTTTTTAAAAATCATCGATTAATCACGATTAATCACCAATTAATCCATGTTCCATGGGTTACCGCACTGATTAATAATCCGATTATTCAATTAATCATTCCGATTAATCCTCAAATACCCGATTAATCCCCGATTAATCTCTGGACAGTGTCTCTACCGATTAAGTCCGATTCCCGCTTTTTACAATATTGCTTGCTGTGTATAAATATCTTTCACATAACAAGATATTATGTAATAAGTCTTGTGATAATAAGGCTCCCATTCTGACCAAATTATGTTACAAAATCCCAATTTGGATCCGAAGCTCAATGATAGCACAAATGTACAAAGCATTTAAGCACATTTATATATGCAAGTAAAAATAATATGCTTAAATCATTGTTTGACTTGGTCTTTTAAAAAATGCAAGATGATATTTTTTTGATATATCGACATGAAACTTTCATGGATGATAGTTCAGCTAGAAGTTTATTACGAAGAATCCCTCGGGCTAGAAGTAAAATGCTCAAATGAATGTCACATCTCAGATTACTATACATATTACAAACAAGAAAGCAGTTGACGTTTCGCTGTTCAAATTGCTTGGAATATAAACCTATCAATTGGCAAAACCGACATCAAAATTACAGAAATTCTGTAATAAATTTTTATTATACACAATAGTATTAGCACAGTGATGAGAATGAGCAAAAACACACAGGCAAATGCATTGCTTTGATACATATTCTTATTGTCGATCTGTTGATAGATGATTTGTCATTCCCATATGCACATGACTTGATGAGTGTGCTTGAAATCATAGGTCATGACCAAGCTTCCATCCACTCTTTTTAAAACAAACCTCTCCACCAAAACATAGCACCCAAACTTCCTCCATCCTTCATCCCCTCCTCTAAACTCCTCAACTCTGTTAACCCTCACTAGTCTTTCTTCTCCGCAAGCATATCCAACTCTTTCTTCCTCCCATTTTATTCTTTCAAAAACCTCTACACTCAATCCCACACTTACTTCATCACCTTCCGTCTCCCTGCCCTTACACCATATAGCCTTGTCAACCACTTTCTTCTCATCCCAAACAGCTTCCCTACCCGCAACCATGACAACTTCTGTCAAAACAGCTGCACTAATCATTACAGCATTGCTGTTAATGTCATCATTTCTGCACTCATATATCTGCTCCCATCGTTGCTCCAGTGTCATCTCATAGTACATTGAGTGTTTTACCTGATAAACCAATGTTCTGTCCTTGATGAACATGAAAGGGCAGCACCACATCCCCACCTTGACAACCTCAGAACTCTTATTCGAAACTGGAAAGTTCATGTCTGGAAGGCGAGCACGGAGAGCTGAGTCGAGTCCTAAAGCCTCAGCTAATTTGAAGCTTTTTGGCCTTCTCTTACGAAGTAGCCAATTTTTTTCCTTCAGGAAAGATGGAGGGAACCCATCACGTGCGACTGATTTGGCAACAAAGACGATGTTTCCACTTAATGTAGTCCCACTAATTATTTCAAATTGTTGGTAGATGTCTTGTGGGTCTAACGGTTTTATTGTCAAATCTTGAATGGTTTTGCCAGGTTTTCTGGTTTTGCATTCGCGACACTTTAATTGTTCTTCCTTCAGAGAAGTATATCCTTCACTGTAAGAATCAGAAATTTTCAAGTCCCAAGCATAAGATTTCCAGAAGTAAAACGAATAAACTCCAAAATAATAAAATAATCACGTTCTTAATTGTAAATGTAGCACAGTTCACACATACCCTTTGTGCTCTCCAAATTTCCGGTCTGGCTCAATTGCATAGTACCTGTTACGTGATAATGGTTGATGGAGAACAGGAATAAAAATGATATCCCGGAACTGATCAACATTTACACCTGTAGTGTGAGTAGTCAAAATTTTGTTCTGAGGAAAAGGCAGGCTTTTATGGTAGAGACTCTTGCATAATCCAAAACAGCAATACGTCTCAGCTTCTTCATCTTCGATCACTAGGTAACCTGAATTCGGACCTTCAGGTGGTAATGAAAGAGATTCAGGATATTTCTTATATTGAGAGAGGAGCCTAGTCACATACATGGTTGAGATTTTCTTTCTTTGAGTTGTTATAGGTACTATATATATGATGTATTTGTAGAATCTCTTTTGCTTAACATCTTAAGCAAGTTACTTTAGAGTACTTTGACTAATGGCATTTTAGCAATAATTTTGAAGTTTTTGACTAGTTCATGGCTTAATCAAATAACTCATCTCTGACTAGATGAAGATTATCCTGATGATTTAGCAAGATAAATCCCTCAGCTGCTTTTCAACTTCAAAGTTCAGACACGTTCATTTCTTTACGAGATAATAACATCTAAATAAAAATGTCATATATTGCACAGACATTTAGAAAATCTCTCTGGAAACTCTTGTGGAAACATTTTTTCAGCATAAAAATCAGAATACTAATACTTCTTATAAATCATTGCCAAAATTTTAAAAATTTAAAACAGAATACTAAATTGTTATTTACTCGTCGGACATTGTTTTCTCACACTTGTTTTCTTACACTCTAAAATAATCTGGCATTTCTCTATTAAAACTCGAATTTATCTGACTATCATGCTAATTGCATAAAATAAAAATTAAATATCTTCCCTATTACAAACCAGGGTAGCCGCTTAGATGTTTTTGGTCATATTACTGATGATTGTTAGGACAGCAAGAAGGGTAATGTTCACTAGAAAGCAAGAACGAAGAATATTCAAGCTTCAATCCCAGTAAAAACAAGAAATGACATAGCTATATGCCGATATAATATTCGAGAGAAACTAGATACAATAAGATATATCGAACAGAAATTAAGAAGCTTAAAAAAACCTATTTGATTTTATAACCTCAAATATCTGTTATGTGTCGTCAGGGTCAAATGGTATTGGCTTTACATCTTTAACACTGCTGCAGAAACAGCATGTAGTCATGTTTTCTTCCTTGGAACAAGCATATGCCTACCTGAAAATAGAAGAAAATGGATAAGCATTAGCAAAAAATTGTTCTTCACAAATAAACAAATGAAGTTTGCCATTACAAAGATCAATCTCCTTGATTTTAACATGTACCTTTATGCTTTCCATGTCGCTCAATCACGTAGTATTGGTTACTGGATAATGGTTGATTAAGAACAGGAAGGAAGGTAACATCATGGTAATGGTAAGTAGTATTTTGGTGATTATTCGGACCTGTTGAGTAACCTGTTGATCCACATGAAAATCATACTTGGCTGGTCTAAAGACTCTACCCGCAAGAAAACTCAGATATATAACAGAAAAAAGGGGGCTTCCCTTGACAAATCAACAATCGAACAAAAATAATATTTATGGATATCTCAGGTAGAAGATGTATGGGATGATTCTCTTAACTTAATAATTGGATGGATTACAATCAAAATACTTCTCGGTCCCAATCCAAATTCTAAAGAAACTGGTTTGATCATTGAAGAGTACACATTATAGAAACTGAAGAACAGACATATTCGCAACATAAATTCCTTAATAAAATTTGAGTACCATTATTCATAAAAAATATGATTTACATATTTAATCTTCTTAAAATTTAAGATTCTGCAAGAACTTGTGACTTAGGATGGTATTAGATCTATGCTACTAGTGATCTCAAGTTCGAAATTAATGAAAATTGATATAATCGAATTATACTATTTACATAAAAGACATCGGGATCTATTCTTAAAAGTTGTTATGGCTACTATATGATGTATGTACAGATCATCATGATGATTTCAGATGCCTATACTTATTAGAGAAAAATGGGTCTGAGGACAACCTCAGGGATCTCCCCTAAGATCATAAGGGAATATTGCCTATAAACTAAGGGGCCCTGCAGGGGCATTTTTGTAAATACAAAATTTTTATCAGCAATTTACACAAATACCCTTACATTTGTATTTATTTGTTTTAACCTCAGGATTGTAACCTGAGGTCATCTCAGGAACATGAAACCCTACTTATTAAGTGAGTTATTTTCTGCAATTTTTTCACATTTTTTGACTAGTTCAATACTTTGCGCTACCACCTTCACAGCTTAATCAAATATAAAATATATTGACATTTTCAAGTCTTTCTGATATGATTCCTCAGCATCTGAGGTTTACATTGTTTTCTAACACTATAAAACTAATTTGATGTTTTCCTATTTAAACACATATTTATCAGGTTGATAGCCTAATAAAAATTCCTGTTACTACACAACCCATGACAATTGTTTGGATCTTTGGTTTTAAAATGGATGTATATTTAGGAAATTCGCTATGAAATGATTATTTACATATTTATTGGAATATCAATCTACTCGAAAGAAAAAATAGACATCTACACAACCGAAATTTTGTAAACAAATTGGCATGACATTACTATACAGATGATGACTGCAAATTTTCAGTACAGATATAACTTTTAAGTACTACAAAATTATCAGCAAATTGAAAGTTTCTTATTGAGGAACAAAATGAAAGAAACTAAACACCTTACGAAGCAAATGACTGCAGTAAACACAAGGGGAAGTCATAAGAAATACGCGAACAAAGCCTTGTGAGAAGCACACACATTATCTGATTCTTTGTAACAATGCAAACTTATTCCCATATACACCTAACCTGATGGGTGTGCTTGAAATCATAGGTCATCACCAAGCTTCCATCCAATCTTTTCAACACAAATCTCTCCACCAAAATATAGCATCCAAACTTCCTCCATCCTTCAGCACCTCCTCGAAACTCCTCCACTCTGTTAAACGTCACTAATCGTTTTCCTCCAACATATCCAACTCTCTCTTCCTCCCATTTCATCCTTTCAACAATCTCTAAGCTCAACCCTAAGCTTGCTTCTTTTCCTTTTGTGTCAATGCCCTTGAACCATATAGCCTTGTCAACCAAATTCTTCTCGTCCCAAACAGCTACCCTGCCTGCAACTAATACAACTTCTTTCTGAACAGGTGCATTGATCCTCACAACATTGCTGTTGATGTGTTCAATTTTGCATTCAAATATCTGCTCCCATCGTTGCTCGAGGGTCATCTCATAATACATTGAGTTTTTCATCTGATAAACCAATGTTCGGTCCTTGATGAACATGAAAGGACAGTACCACATCCCCACCTTGACAGCCTCAGAACTCGTAACAGAAATTTGAATTTTTATGTCTGTGATGCGTGCACGAAGGGATGAATTGAGACCTAATGCCTCAGCTAACTTGTACTTTCTAGGCCTTTTCGTACGAACGTTCCAACATTTCTTCCTCAAATAATCTGGAGGAAACCCATCATCTCCAACTGATTCAGCAAAAAAGTAAACGTTGTCACCATTTTGAGTTCTTTTACGAACCAACTTAAATTGTTGATAGATGTCTTGTGGGTCTACTGGCTTTGTTCTCAAAGCTTCAATTATGTTGTTGGGCTTTCTGATTTTGCAGTGGAGACACATTACTTGTTCTTCCTTTAAACAAGTAAATCCTTCCCTGGAAAGATAAAAAGAAATACACACGTCACGTCCTGAGCATTAGATTTCAGAATTCAGAAAAGATCAAGACATTTAAACTTCAGCATAATGACTAAAGCAATGAAATTTATCTTTGTAATTGTAGAACACTTCACATTTACCCTTTACTTTTTCCTAAACCTCCACCTGCCGCAACTGCATAGTACCTGTTACAAGATAATGGTTGATTTATAACAGGAAAAAAAACAACATCCCGTGTAGAAGGACCGTGGTTGGGTGAATAGTGAGTACAAATAGTCGAAATATTGTTATAAGGAAAAGGCAAGCTTTTAAGGTAGCGGTTCTTTGATGATCCAAACCAGCTGGATGTCTTAGCTTCTTCATCTTGGATTACCAAGTAACCGGAATTTGGACCTTCCGGTGGTACTGAAAGAGATTCAGGATTTTTTTCATAGTGAGAGAGGAACCTGGTCAGATACGTGGTTCAGCTTGCTTTCTTAGAGTTGTAATGTGTACTATAAGATGTTTCTGATAAAATGTATGTAGTAGCAGCTGTGCACGTGTATAAGTGGAAGAACAGAAGAAGAGAGAGTAATGCTCTATGTTTTATATATATTGTTGTGTATTACAAGAGTCGTGGTGCTAAGTATATATAACCTAATATAAGCACTTCTACGTAACTGATTACATCATATAATTACTGTAGATCCTAAGACTTACTGTGTTAGAAAATGGAAAGTTTGAGGCATATTTATAATATGTTCTTGATGTAATTTCCAGAAACTAACAAGTGAAGGTTGTTCCTTGTAATGAGGACTTAAACTTTCATGTTCCTTCATAATGTTTGGATCTAAACAAACTAGGAAACCCTTTCATAATGTGGTTAGGGATTCGAATGTGTTAGATTTAGTGCACACTGACATATGTGAATTTGGTGGTGTTTTGACCAAGGAACATAATAGATATTTCATTACCTTTATAGATGATTGTAGTAGATATTGTTATGTTTATTTGCTTAAACATAAAGATGAAGCACTAGATAAATTCATTATGTTCAAAACTGAAGCTGAAACACAAACTGGTAAAGTACTTAAACGTTTGAGATCAGATAGAGGTGGTGAGTATACGAGTAACTCGTTCAATGAATTTTGCAAGAGCAATGGTATAGTTCATGAGGTAACTCCACCATACACACCTGAGTCTAATGGGGTGGCAGAACGAAAGAACAGAACCTTTAAGGATATGATCAATAGTATGTTGATTAATTCTGGGTTGCCTAAGTACATGTGGGGAGAAGCTCTGAATACGGCTTGCCATATTCTGAATAGAGTTCCTCTGAAACACATGGACAAGACACCTTATGAATTATGGACAGAGAAAAGGACTAGTTTAAAATATCTTCGTGTGTGGGGGTGCCTTGCAAAGGTACTTGTCCCTGAACACAAGAGAAAGAAATTAGGGCCTAAAACTGTTGATTGCATCTTTCTGGGCTATATTGAAACCACTACGGCTATGAGATTTTTAGTATTAAAATCTGACATAGACGGAATAGTGGCTAACACTATAGTTGAATTTCGAGATGCAACATTCTTTGAGGATGTGTTCCCTATGAAGACTGGTATACCTCAGGGTATTTCTGATGATGATCCCACTCACACATCGAGGTCCATTCCTGATCATGTGGAAAGGATGACAAATGTGGGGGCAGATCCTGGTAGTAGCTCTACTCCTGATGAAGTAGAGGAACCTAGAAGGAGTGAGCGTGCTAAGGTAGTCAAGGATTTTGGAAGTGATTTTATCACTTACAATATCGAGGATGAACCTTTAACTTTCAGACAGGCCATGGATTCTTCAGAATCTAGGTACTGGAAAGGTGCTGTAAAAAGTGAAATTGACTCTATTGTTTCTAATGGAACATGGGAGTTGGTTGATCTACCTCCTGGGTGTTCTACTATAGGATGTAAATGGGTATTCAAAAGGAAGATGAATCCTGATGGCTCAATAGATAAGTATAAGGCTAGGCTGGTAGCTAAGGGCTTTAAGCAAAAGGAAGGCATTGATTACTTTGACACATACTCTCCAGTTGCTAGAATGACAACAATTCGAATGCTTATAGCATTGACTTCTGTACATGGTCTTATCATCCATCAAATGGATGTAAAGACAGCTTTTCTTCATGGTGAACTTGAAGAAGAGATTTATATGGATCAGCCTGAGGGATTTGTTGCCTCTGGAAATGAAAGGAAAGTATGTAAGTTAATCAAGTCTATATATGGCTTAAAACAAGCTCCTAGAGACTGGCATAAAAAGTTTGATGAAACTGTTTTAGAATCAGAATTTGTAGTTAATGAAAGTGACAAGTGTGTCTATTACATGGTTAAAGGAAATGAATGTATTATTGTGTGCCTGTATGTGGATGATATTTTGTTGTTTGGAACCAATATTGAGATTATTAACGAGACAAAAAGGTTCTTGAAAAGGCATTTTGAAATGAAGGATATGGGAGAGGCTAGTGTGATTCTTGGTATCAAGTTGACTCAGTCAACTGATGGAATAACCTTGTCACAATCTCATTATATAGAGAAATCTATACTTGAGAAGTATGGTTATTCAAATTGTAGAATTGCAAGTACTCCGTATGATCCTAAAATTGCCCTTGTCAAGAATAGTTCAGGAGTACCTGTGTCTCAGTTAAGGTATTCTCAGATTATTGGGAGTTTGCAGTATCTTGCTAATGGTACTAGGCCTGATATTTCATATTCAGTGTCTAAGTTAGCAAGATATACAAGCTGTCCAAACAAGACTCATTGGGATGCTCTTGATAGAGTGCTTAGGTATCTGAAAGGCACCATATATCTTGGTCTGCATTACAGGAGGTTTCCTGGAGTGCTAGAGGGATATAGTGATGCAAGTTGGATAGCTAAGAAGTCTGGTTCCAATGGAGTGACTGGATACCTGTTTACCCTAGCGGGTGGAGCAGTATCTTGGAAGTCTTCTAGACAGACTATTATAACTCGGTCTACTTTTGAGGCTGAGTTGTGTGCATTAGATGCCACGGGGACTGAGGCTGAATGGTTACATGGACTTATGTCAATGTTACCTGTAGTAAGTCGTCCACTTCCTGCTTTTGCTGTTCATTGTGATAGCCGTACAACTATCGACAAGATAAACAGCAAGAAGTATAATGTGAAAACAAAGAGACATATCCAAGTTAGACTGAAGTCTATAAGGGGTTTAATGTCTGAAAGGATTATTGCTGTTGAGTTTATTGGAACTCAAGAAAACCTAGCTGATCCTTTGACTAAAGGGCTTGAGCATGCTGTAGTCCTTAAGTCTAGGTTGGGGATGGGACTGATAGCCCATAATTATTCATCTACAGCGGGAACCCAATACACATGAGAGGAGATCCCTCGAAAGTGTATTCAATGTGGTAATAACAAGTTGTAAGGGTGAATTGGTTGTACCTTTAACTACATAGATTGATACTCACGTATCTGGAGTCTATCCCCTGTAAACCTAAAAGGTACTGTCACTGCCAGAACAGCAAGAGTTATTTGAACTCTGAATGGGGTCAAGTCATATGACGAGATGCTAGCAGTACATCTCTGGAGATGCCCAGCTAAGCGAATGTAATTGTGTGGTCGCAATTAGAGGAATGGGTTATTCCTTGAAACATTCGACGAACAGGATCGAGACATGACCATTAACGTCTCAAAGCCGTAGATTGGCACCATAGCCTTTGACTTGTCGTCGTCTATGGAGTGTGGTTACACCAAACGGATAAAGATTCAAGGTGAAACATTCCATATGAATCCGGTAGCCATCGAAGTAGAGGACTTAGGAGGGTTCAAACCCGGAAGGGTACCTACTCTGAAAAACAAGTCATGATGAGGATAGATATGTATTTGAATTTCTGTATGGATTCGTGGGGGATTGTTAGAAAATGGAAAGTTTGAGGCATATTTATAATATGTTCTTGATGTAATTTCCAGAAACTAACAAGTGAAGGTTGTTCCTTGTAATGAGGACTTAAACTTTCATGTTTGGATCTAAGACATTTTCTTAGTGGAATCCATAGATAAATTGAGTTGGAAGAAGTAGATTTGAATTCAGGTTGCAGATGGAAATCATGGCCATGATATATATATTTCATGATCATGAAGAGGCATCAAATGAGATGGGATATTCAGAAACCTTTCATGCCCATGAGAAAGTTTTTCATGTCCATGAATGTACACTTGGTTGGTCAGAAAGGTTTCATGCCCATGAGGAAGTTTTCATGCCCATGATCTGCAACTGATTTTAAATTAGATATTGATTTATTTTAACAGGTTTCAGATTTATTTGTTACAATAGTACTAGAAATTTGGGTCAGTATTTGGATCAAATCCTGATGGAAATTTGGATCAGTACTTGGAGTAAAATCCTGATGGACTTGGTCAGACATCAGATACTGATGGGCTAAATCCTGATGGATATCAGTTCCTGACAAAGCACTGAATCCTGATCCTGATGGACATCAAATCCTGATGTTACTGATGACTAAATCCTGATGCTTATGTAACTGAAAATAAATCCTGATGCAGTTAATGCAATTAAATCAGAATATTTACTTTCCTTTTATGGAGTATCAGTTACGTTTATTTTTGGTATTATATATACAATATAGAAGGAAATAAACGTTAAGGTAAAGAGATACATCCTAAGGATTGTAACACGATTCAGTTTTTCTTCTTTCTCTGTTCTCTCACGATACATATAGGAGAAATACATAGTTCTTAGGCGAACTGAGGTGCTGGTCGCTGTTGATCACTGGTGTATTTGTGAACCCTTTGATCGGTGCTGTTTTATCCTGGAAGTGATATTGCTGCAACCCAATCACAACGTAAGTGGGGCAATATTCTCTTCAAGAACAGCCAAGTCTTCTTGAAGGGCTTGGTGACTCAGCTTTGTTCTTTCTCTCTTGTTGTCTTGGCTTAAGCTACTGTGAGAGATAAGTGTTCTTACTTTTCTTGTTAATTACAGTTACTGATTAGACTCTTGTTTATGCCTTCGTGATTTGGTTCGTTATTTGGTTAATTGCCTTGTTAGGTCGAATACACAATATATAATCAAGTACTGTATGAATAAGTAACAAGAACACACGTTTTAACTCTTAAAACTGTTTGGAATTGATAATTCCTCTCTCGGTGATGTAAAGTATCACAGAGAGCTGCTTAGGTTACAAGAATGATATTCGTTCACGATGGATTACCCTTCTAGGGTTAACCCAACTGTATTTATAAGATATACAGCTACGTACAATCGTAAATTGATTCTCCTAAAATTAAGCTATACAATTGATATCAATTACGATTGCTACACGTCTTCTAAGTCAACTCAATCTCTTTGACAGCTATCCAATCTTCAAAGATATTGCTTCCATATTAATATTGAATTAATCTTCAAACTCTGTTGACTTGTAGACGCTCCCAGTAGACAGACTTTAGCAAACTCTGTTCTCTTCAAGCTAACAGTGTTTGCGCTTCCATGTGTTCAGCTAACAGTGTTTACGCTTTCCTCTGTCAGCGTTTGCGCTTCCAGCAATCAGCGTATACTTAAACTCTGTTACAACTGCTTTCAATATCAAGTTAAACTCTCTTTTACCTGTAACACTTAAACACTGACATTAAATCACATCAATTATATCTAACAATCTCCCCCAACTTGTTCATTAGAAAAATGTACAAGTTTACAGTAATTGATGATGTCAAAACTAACAAATAAAAACACAGTGTTTAACATATAATCAGAGTTTAAACTTGACTTAGCAAAATTTACAGAAAATTCGAATTACTTACAAATTCTGTCTACCTAACCTCCTCAAGATCTGGAGTTGTTCTGAGATAATCAATCAACAACCTCCTCTCAGCATTTTCAAGTTCAATCTCCATAGCTACTTTGATCTCTCTTAAATCTGGATCATTCTCATCAGTTTGAAAAATAGCAGCTCTGAGATCATAGATCTTGTTTCTTCTCATTTCATTTCCCAATCTGATAAACTTCACTTCTTCAGACTTTACATTAAAATCTAGAACAGTAATCCCAAGATCAGTCTTCAGCTTTGTAGTTCCCTTCTGCATTTCAATCAGATTTCCATTCCAGTCTCTGTACTTCGGAACATATCTTTCAGCAGACTTTGATCCTGTAACAACTTTAGCTTTCTGCATATACTCCCTTATAGAATTAGCAATAAGCTGTGTTCGATGATTTCTAACTCTGAAGATATGCAAGACATATTGAAGTTCCTCAAATAATTTTAGCTTGATTGCTTCTTCATTCACTCTATACACTGACCCATCTGTCATAAAGTATAGCAGAAAGTGAATGTCTAAGCTCCTTTGATGAACTAGCTGAACTGACTCCAACTTGTCTAGATTTTCTTGAGTAATACCAGAACCAAGAGATACAAGTGCAGAGGGATCTCTTGGACTGTTACTAACCCTCAAATCTCTTCTTGAACCTAAGCCAGAAGTATTCCTGCCTGGTGGCTTTCCTGAACATGCAACATTATGTTGATATCCACCAGTCACTCCTGCTTCTTCTTGCACTGGAATCTTTGGCCTTGAAAAACCAGGTAAGAGTTTACTTTGAGTCTGTACAACTTGTGTAGCAACAGAGGTTGTAACTATCATTTTGCCCTTGCTCTCTTCACCAATTATCCCTTTTAACTTTAACTTGGCATCAAGAGAAGACTTTCTAACCAGCTTTCCAGTATCTTCTTCTTCTCCTTGAATACCAGATAGTTTTTCTTTGATCTCAATTCCTTTCATTGCATGCCTTGAAGACTTTGGAGCTTTAACAACTTTCTTAGACTTTTGAGCTTTTAAATGCTCTTTCTGTAACAGCTTTTCTTCAGCTTGAATATCCTCAAGTGTAGCTTCAGCATTCTCTTCACGAAATAGTTTTTCAGCCAATTCTTCATCTGTTTGTGGATTGTCAGAGAATGACAAATCCTTTGGCTTTGAACCAGAAGTACTCTGAGTATTTGTATCTATCACCAAATTCGGCTTTGACCTTGTAGACCTGCCATGACCTTGTCTAGAATTTGCATTTCTCAAGCCCTTCTCAGCATTTGTACCTTCATCATCAAGATGATCTTTCTTTGACAGAGTTTGAGTTTGCTTACACTTGGTTTTAGCAATTCTCTCCCCCCTTTTGACATCATCATCACCATCTTGAATCAGAATTGAGGTAATTAACTCAAGAGAGTTTGCAATGGAATCAACCTTCTCATTCAGTAAAATCTGATGCTTTTCAACTGTGCTCAGTCTGTCATTAAGATTTGCTTGAGCTTTGGAGAATTGTTGGAAAAGCTTAGCATTAGCTAGTTGAGCTTTCTCTTCATGAGTAGCAACCTCTGTTCGAAGATCTACAATTGCCTTCTTATTTTCATCAAATCTGTGATTCAAAGTCTTGATCTGAATCACTGTGCCTTGAAGACAAGTAAAGATATCAGGATTTGAAATTTTTGAGGAATGTGACTGTAGAAAATTAGCTGCTCTTCCAGGAGGAAAGATACAATCTGACTTGTACCAATCAGCAGTTTGCTTTTTCAAATAATCATCATCAACCTCATTAGCAGAAGGTCCAGCAAAATCTGGTTTGTCTCCTGTTTTCTGACCATCAGTTTGAAATTGTTCATTTTCAGCTCCTGTACTGTTTTCTTCAATCGAATCACTCACAGACTCATGAGTAGGAGCAACAGAAGCAATATCTTCATCTTGAGCAACAACAGGTTCTTGAGCAACCTATTTTCCTTTATCACCTTGAATCTGCTCTGAAGAAATAACCTTCTCTTGTTTATCAATCTCCTCACCATGCTCAGAACCATGATGAGCATCAGAGTTTAGTTCAGTGTGTGATGCAACCTCAGTGTCTTCAAGAACAACAGTAGGCCCACCAGCAACACCAGTATCAGTAGAATTTGTAACCTCATTAAAAGAAATTGGAGTTTCAGCAAATGAGATAGGATCAGAGAATGGTAGAACTGAATCATGAACATCATCCACTGGTGAAAAACCATCTCTGTGACCCTCTTCTGCAGGCATGTCATCCTCTGCAGGTATAGCAACCTTCTCTACAACCTCAACAGTAGGTGTTTGCTGTGAAACCACCTCTGGAGCTTCAACTTCATGCTCATCATCAGAATCAGTAAGAATGAGCCTTCTTCTCTTAGCTTGAGGCACTGAAATCAGCTCTGCATTTTGACTAGAACTGTCCTCAGCTGATGGTGTGGAAGGTCTATTTGCCCTTTCTTTGAATCTTCTAGAATAAACAGCCTTTGGAGATGACTGTTTAGCCTTAGAATGTTTGGTGTTGATTGCAGTATGCTTCTTCCTTTTTGACTTAGGTGGTGGTTGTGGATGAGTGGTAGTGACAGGGTTTGTTGGTTCAGTATTCATTTGGTCAGGTTGTTTTTGAGGTTCAGTTTGTGTTTGAGGTTATATGGGTTGATCAGTGGTTGTTGGTGTGGGCTCAGGTGATTGAGTAGGTTGAGATGGTATGTTTTCTGTACGATCAGTGGCTAAAGGTTCAGGCATAGGTTGTGGTTCTGGTTGTTGTGGTTGATGTGGTTCAGATTGTGGTGATGAAGAATCTTGTGGCTGATTGACAAAATTCTGTAAGGCAAGTGGTAATACAAAAGGAGGTATGTCCTTACCAACATCTTTGTTAGTCATATCAGAGAATATTCGCTTAGTGACTCGAAAAGGTTGAATCTCATCAGCTTCATCAACAATTAACCCAGGAACACATGCATTGAACAGAAGTTGACAAAATCTAGCAAAGTAAACTGTAGTAGACTCTGACAACTTATCACCCAAATTCATTAAAACATATCTACCAAAATCAAAATTACTGCCATAGAGTAGAGAATACCCAATTTGCAGACTGTCCATTGGAATAGCATCCCAGTTGGTGACCTTCTTCTGAAATGTCCTGGTGATACAATCAAAGAAAAAGTTCCACTCTTTTCTCAAATTTGGCCTCCTCACACTGCCCAGCTTGGCAAGTGATTCCATATACCCAATCTCTATTAGCATCTCTCTCAGATTTTGCTCAGAAACAACAGCATACGAAGTATGTGTGTCGAAATCCATGGCGTCACGAACAGTTTGTGGAGTGATCACAAACTCTTGTTCTTCATGAGAGAAGATGATAGACGGAGTTCCATTCTCTCCTCCTTCTATATATCTTGAGTTTTGCCAGAAATTAACAACCTGAGAAGCAGATAGAGTAGCCGGTTCAACCAGCGCTTGCCCAATCTCAGAATCTCGAAGAAAATTTTGCATTAGATGAAACGCCTCTGGAGCCCGGTCGTTTTCAAGTAAAGCTGCATAATTGTTAGGCACAAAACGTAGACCAAACACAGTGAAAGGTTTTGTTGCCATTGAATCAAGAAATAAGCAAAAAAAAAAAAAAAAACAGTTGTGAAAATGATATGCAAGAAAGGTGTTTGTTAAAATGCCAAAGTGAAAAACAAAGATGTTCTCTCTGTTTTGGTAAAGTGAATACGAGTGGATGAAAGTGATTGTAGCAAAAAGTAATTTGAGTTGTAATTAAAAACTAAACTCAAATGTTTTTACTTGAAAACACGCAACTGTTCCCTTGAAAAGTGTGAAAGTGAGACATAATGATGAGTGAGTGGGTGAAAGTGGGACACGTGTCACACATGCAACGATTCACTTAATACATACGCAGTAAAAGCCATTATTACCGCTGTCGTTCCGTTTATTAAGACACTTTACCACTAAATACACTAATTAACAGTTGTCAACTACTCCATTTACTCCAAAATTTTCAAATTATCTTAATGAAAATATACCTTAGAGTATATAACACAATCAATCAGTGTTTGCCAAATTTTCAATCTTTATCACAAAAACCCTTTCATAAATGCACAGTCGTGATTTTTGTGTGTGAGTAGCAGAGTTTACCAAATCAATTTTTATAGCATCTAATATTTCATAAAATCCATAAATCAAAACAATAAACACTGAATGCACAAACTCTCATATTAAACACAGAGTATATGATGATTGCTAAACTCTGTAGTTCCTTAATTACAGAAATCTGAATATCCCTGTTCCAGTTTATGTTCATGATTATCCAAGTAAGCACACAGTCATTATAGACAAAAAGACCAGGAGATAAACATCAAAGCATCATTCAGTGAGTTACATGTCTAGGATTTCCTCACAAACTCTCACAGCACACAAGTGTTTAGGTGAAGTGTTTTCGCTCAAATTCAATCAGTAGAAGCAGATACTACCATAAGCTTGAATTTCCACCAAATCTACACCACTTCGATTACATATATGCACAAATCAAAAGGACTTTGTTCAGGGTTGGAATTGAGTAAAATCAAACAGATGAGAAGAGATGTTTTTCGAATGAGAATTTCTAACTGAACAATTTATCAGATCAAAATGTTCAGTCAAACTGTTAGTACATATTTGTACAAGATGATCAGTATATATATACCTCCTTTTTTTTCTTTTTTTTTTTATTATTATTTACATATATATATACTGAGTAAGATTTCTTTTCTTGAGAAATACTCACCTGCTTGAATTTGATTTACCAAAAGAATATAACTGCTCTTAATACTTCACTATTCAAGAACAATGAACAGTTAATTTGGCTCAAAGGGGTTTACTAAGGGTTGTGTTTATGAACAGTGTTCAAAGATGTTTTGAACAGTGTTTAAAGAAAGATGGTTAATCCTAGTGCCTTTATCATTTTCATGCACACATATATCATGTAGTCTCAAAATGGTTTAATGCAAGTTCTAGAGCAACATACTTACTGATGAACATCACACAACAATAAAATCTGATTGATATAAAATGTATCAATCACTTATTCGGCTCAAAATCTCACAGGGTTCAGACATGAACTGTTTCTCACCAAACTAAACAATGACATATCTCAAGTTTTAAAATTTTCACAAGTGCAAACAAAGAAACATCAAGAATCAAGTTTGGCTTGGAAACAGAGTGTCACTAATCAGAGTTTAGAGTTCATCAATATCAGAGTTATTCATGAGAGGCAATGCATACAGGATTCATAAATTCAGAGTTTAGGATCAAATAAACTAAGAGATGCTCTAAATATGAAACAGTATCATGCTGTGTTAACTTACTGTGCAATTTCTGATTAGATTACAGTGACTCAGAAAGAATCTTGATTTTTCACTGAAAATCATGCTTCATACATTTTTCTTCATTGGTATTTTCATTCAGACAAAAATCAACTCAGAATTCACAGAGTTTAACAAACATATTAACAGTGTATGACCAACAATCATGCTGACAGAGTTTAATTAACAAGGTTTACATAGCACTTTAACAATTTACAGAAATATGAGCAACACATTTTATTAGAAAAGTTTGAGTCTAACCAACATGTTTAGTCAAAACCAGATACCATCCCTAGTTCATTGACCAGTCTTGTAAATGTTGCTTCACTTAGAGGCTTTGTGAAAACATCTGCAAGTTGTTGATCTGTAGGCACAAAGTGAAGCTCAATATTGCCTTCCTCTACATGCTCTCTGATAAAGTGATACCTGATGCTGATGTGCTTGGTCATTGAGTGCTGTACTGGATTACCTGTCATTGCAATAGCACTTTGATTATCACAAAAAATAGGTATTTTACTATACCTCAACCCATAATCCAGCAATTGATTCTTCATCCATAGAATCTGTGCACAGCAACTACCAGCAGCAATATACTCTGCTTCAGCTGTAGATGTTGATATTGATTTTTGTTTCTTACTGTACCAAGACACAAGTCTGTCACCAAGAAATTGACAACTTCCACTTGTGCTTTTTCTGTCAATCTTACAGCCAGCAAAATCTGCATCAGAGTAACCAAGTAGCTTAAAATCTGATTCTCTTGGGTACCACAGCCCTAAGGTTACAGTGCCCTTGAGATATTTGAAAATCCTCTTCACAGCTATTAAATGTGGTTCTCTTGGATCTGCCTGAAACCTTGCACACAGACAGGTGGCATACATGATATCAGGTCTACTAGCAGTTAAATAGAGTAGAGAACCAATCATCCCTCTGTAACTTGTCATATCCACTGATGACCCTGTATCTTTGTCCAGTTTTGTTGCAGTTGCCATGGGAGTTGTTGCAGATGAACAATCAAGCATGCCAAATTTCTTGAGAAGATTTCTGGTATATTTTGCTTGATTAATGAAAATTCCATCATCTGTTTGCTTTACCTGTAAGCCTAGAAAATAGCTTAACTCTCCCATCATACTCATTTGATATCTAGACTGCATGAGCTTGGCAAATTTCTTACAGAGTTTATCATTAGTAGATCCAAAAATGATATCATCTACATATATCTGAACTAAGAGCAGGTCATTACCAGATTGAAAGTAAAACAGAGTTTTGTCAATAGTACCTCTGTGAAACCCACTTTCTAGTAAAAATTTAGCAAGTGTTTCATACCATGCTCTAGGTGCCTGTTTGAGTCCATAGAGTGCTTTGTCTAACCTGTAGACATAGTCTGGATGTTTTGGATCTACAAAACCTGGTGGTTGTTCCACAAACACTTCTTCTTCAAGTTTTCCATTCAAAAATGCACTTTTTACATCCATCTGAAACACTTTGAATTTCATGTGAGAAGCATAGGCAAGAAACATCCTTATTGCCTCCAATCTAGCAACTGGTGCAAAAGTCTCATCATAATCTATTCCTTCCTGCTGTGAATAGCCTTTAGCTACCAGTCTTGCCTTGTTCCTTGTGATAACACCCTCACTGTCAGTTTTATTCCTGAAAACCCATTTAGTACCAACAATGGATCTGTTCTTGGGCCTTGGTACAAGTGTCCACACTTCATTTCTCTCAAATTCATTTAGCTCTTCTTGCATTGCTGTTATCCAGTCAGCATCTTTAAGAGCTTCTTCTACTTTCTTTGGCTCAGTTTGTGACAAGAATGCATGAAACAGACATTCATTTGTTGTTGCACTTCTTGTCCTTACTCTTGCTTCTGGATCACCAATAATCAAATCAGGTGTGTGAGATTTAGTCCATTTTCTTGCAGAGGGCAGATTGCTTCTGTCATCATGTGATCCTCCCCCTTGATCCATGCTCTCCTGATTTTCTTGGTGCCCTTCTTCACTTTCTGATGCTCCCCCTGAATGTGACTTCTCAGAATTATCAACAGAGTTTGAATCAACAGAGTTTGATTCAGAATCATCAGCTGAGTCACTTTCAGTGTTTAAATTATCACTTTGATGTGATTCTTCATGCTCCCCCTCAACTGATTCTTCCCTTGTTTCTGATTGAAGAGTTTCTTCAGTATTTACCAGTAGAGGTTCAGAGTTTAGATCAACAGAGTTTGTCAAATCAGTCTGATCAGAGTTTACTTTTTCAGAGAATATATCTTCATTTTCAAAGTGCAGTTGATCATGTTCATTTACATCTTCAAATCCAGTTATTTTCTTGTCATCAAATGACACATGAATTGATTCCATGATCACTCTGGTTCTCAGATTATAAACTCTGAATGCTTTAGTTGACAGTGGATAGCCAACAAAAATTCCTTCATCTGCCTTTAGGTCAAATTTGGTCAACTGTTCAGGATGAGTCTTCAACACAAAGCATTTGCATCCAAAAATATGAAAATATTTTAGATTTGGCTTCTTCTTCTTCACCATTTCATATGGTGTTTTACCATGCTTGTTGATCAGTGTTGCATTTTGAGTAAAACAAGCAGTTTGTACTGCTTCTGCCCAGAAATATGTTGGCAACTTTGCTTCATCTAGCATGGTTCTGGCAGCTTCTATTAAGGTTCTGTTCTTCCTCTCCACTACACCATTTTGTTGTGGAGTGCCAGGTGCAGAAAACTCTTGTTTGATTCCTTTACTCTTGCAAAATTCTTCCATTGATGAATTCCTGAACTCAGTTCCATTGTCACTTCTGATTATCTTCACTTGATTTTCTGACCCTTTTTCCAGTTGTAATATATGTTCTGTCAGTGTTAATGCAGTTTCATCCTTCTTTGCAAGAAAATATACCCATGTGTACCTGGTATATTCATCAACAATGACTAGAGCATATTTCTTCTTTCCAAGAGACATCACATTCACTGGACCAAAAAGATCAACATGTAGTAGATGATAAGGATCAACAATTGAAGATTCAGATTTGCTTTTGAAGGAGGCTTTTCTCTGTTTAGCCTTTTGACAAGAATCACACAGGCCTTCTATATTCAACAAGGATTTTGGTAGACCTCTTACAAGATCTTTCTTGATTAGCTCATTGATGTTGTTCAGATTCAAATGTGAGAGTTTCTTGTGCCATTTCCAACTCTCTTCACTGGACATCCTTGAAGACAGACACACTGCTTTGCCATCAGTGTTTGTTGACAATTTAATTTCATAGATGTTATTGTGTCTGTTTCAAACTAGAGCAACTTTCCCTGTAGATTTACTGATCACTTGACAATATTCAGGTTGAAAATCTACATGATATCCTCTGTCACAGATTTGACTCACAGATAACAGATCATGCTTGAGTCCTGGAACCAGAGCTACATTTGTGATGATGACATTCCCAAGATTAATATTGCCATATCCCAGAGTATGTCCTATGTTGCCATCTCCATAAGAAACTTCTGGGCCAGCCTTCTCCTCATACTCTGATAGCAGGGCTTTATTTCCAGTCATGTGTCCTGAACATCCACTGTCCACGACTAGGGTACTGACCCTGGTGCCCTGCAATCACAAACAATCACTGATTATTAGTTTTAAGGATCCAGACTTGCTTGGATCCTTTGGCTTTCTTAATTCTGTTAGCTTTTGCAGCGGAATTTACATTAACAGAGTTTAAGCTAAATTTTTCAGAATTTACATTTGCAGAGTTTACTTTAACCCATTTCAAATTTGGCTTGGGTTCATAGTAATTATAGTAAATAGCATGATAATCTCTGCAAGTGTAAATAGAATGCCAAGTACTTCCACAGTGTTTGCATAAAGTCTGTGGTCTTGTTCTCACATAATCACTCTTTACAGCAGTTTTAGAGGGCAAAGAATTAATGTTTTTATTCTTACTGCAGAAATTAGCCAGATGATTAGTGCTACCACAATTAAAGCATGTTTTTCTGGGAGCTAATGAAGCAAACATTGGCTTAATTCCTGAGGTTATGCCTACTTTTCCATTTCTGTTTTTCTTAGGCATTCTCTGTTTGTTGACAAACTTTATTTCCTTAAGCTTATGCTTGAGTTGTTTATCTGTCATTAAACCAATGTTAGCCTCTTTAACAAAAGTTTTAGCATATGACTCTTTAACAGCCTTTTTCTGTGCTTCAGTCTTAGGTCCACCTGTTCCCATGACATTACCTTCAGATGAACGATGTGGTCTAACTTTTACCTGATTTTCAAATCTAAGTTCATCTCCCTCAGAGTAACCTAGACCTACTGTATCTGACTGAAACACTTCTTGAGTATCTTTACCAGAGTGTGTCCAAGTTTTAATGATGTGTTTAGTATCCTCCAATTCTGATTCTAGTTGCTTATACTTACCTAGCAACTCCTGTTCAATAAACACTGCATCATCTCTTTCTTTTTGAATTTTATTCATGTTCTCTAACTGTTCCTCAACAAGTTTATTTCTCTCTTTAAGTTGAGAACACTCGGTCTTTATCCTCTCATTTTCTAAAGTCTGATCCCTATAACTGATATGCAATGCTTTAAGATAGATTCTCAATTCAGTTATATTATCAGTGTTATAAGCATAGGTAGTTGGAGGTACCTTGAGATCATCATTTTCAGTCTGAGTAGTAGCCATGAGAGCATAGTTGACTTCCTCATCTGAATCTGAAGTGTCTGCCCAATCTCTGCCTTTGGTGTAGAGTGCCTTTTCAGTTTTACCCTTCTTGCACTCAGGAGCATAGTGACCCATCTCCTTACACTTGTAGCATTGAATTTCAGACTTATCTTTCTTACCAGATTTGAAGTCCTTTCTCTCAGATTTCTTGAAATTCTTCTTGTCAGACTTTGAGTAGTCCCTGGAGAATCTCTTTCCCTTCTTGAAGTTCTTGTATCCCATCTTCTTGAAGGTCTTTACCATCAATGCAGCCATTTGCATCATCTCCTCATCATCTTCAGAATCAGATGATTCATCTGTGTTTGAGTCAACATCAGTGTTTGATGACTCATTCTCTGAATGTATGACTAAGGCTTTCCCTTTTGCCTTTCTCCTTGATGCCTCCTTCTTTGATGGTTTCTCCTCAACCTTAAGAGCAACAGACTTTGACTTTCTACTAGATCTTTTGTTTCTCTGCTCCAATTCCAATTCATGGGTTTTGAGCAGTCCATAAATTTCATCAATCTCTGTTTCACCAAGTTCATAATTATCTCTTATAGTGGTTGTCTTCACATCCCATTTTTCAGGTAGAGAGAGAAGAAACTTGAGATTTGAATCTTCTAAATCATACTCTTTGTTCACCAATGACAAATCATTGAGAAGTTTACAGAATCTGTCAAATGTTTCTGTCATGGTTTCATCAGATTTTGCCTCAAAATGCTCATACTCCTGAGTGAGTATGTTCCTTCTGTTCTTCTTAATTGCAGGAGTTCCTTGACATCTAACCTCAAGTGCATCCCATATCTCCTTTGCAGTTGTGCAGTTTATCACTTTATTAGACATAACATTGTCTAAAGCACTGTGAAGTAAATGCCTTACCTTCGCATCCTTTGCAATAGATGAAAGATCCTCAGCAGTTAGATCTTTCTTCTCTTTTGGAATGACTTTTGATTCCTCACCAGCAGCAGCAGCAGATAACTTTGTAGGTTTGTGAGGACCTTCATAAATTCTGTCCAGATATTCTGGATCTGTAGCCTCCAGAAACATGGTCATCTTCACCTTCCAAATTGCATACTCTAATGGCCTTAGTATAGGAACCCTAATTGTTTCATACCTACTTACAGTAGTAGGGGCTTTCTCAGATGGTGGAGGTATCTCTGCCATTGATTACTATTGTGTTTGGATCTTTAACTGTAATAAAGTAACAGATTTGCTCTGATACCACTTGTTAGGTCGAATACACAATATATAATCAAGTACTGTATGAATAAGTAACAAGAACACACGTTTTAACTCTTAAAACTGTTTGGAATTGATAATTCCTCTCTCGGTGATGTAAAGTATCACAGAGAGCTGCTTAGGTTACAAGAATGATATTCGTTCACGATGGATTACCCTTCTAGGGTTAACCTAACTGTATTTATAAGATATACAGCTACGTACAATCGTAAATTGATTCTCCTAAAATTGAGCTATACAATTGATATCAATTACGATTGCTACACGTCTTCTAAGTCAACTCAATCTCTTTGACAGCTATCCAATCTTCAAAGATATTGCTTCCATATTAATATTGAATTAATCTTCAAACTCTGTTGACTTGTAGACGCTCCCAGTAGACAGACTTTAGCAAACTCTGTTCTCTTCAAGCTAACAGTGTTTGCGCTTCCATGTGTTCAGCTAACAGTGTTTACACTTTCCTCTGTCAGCGTTTGCGCTTCCAGCAATCAGCGTATACTTAAACTCTGTTACAACTGCTTTCAATATCAAGTTAAACTCTCTTTTACCTGTAACACTTAAACACTGACATTAAATCACATCAATTATATCTAACATGCCTGTTCTTGTTTAATATATATCACTGCCTCATTGTTGTGTTTAGTGTAAATTACCCAACAATCTTGAAGAGAATAATTGTGTTATATATTGTTAATTAACAAGATGGTTAACGAAACGGAAACTCCTGTTGTTGAGACTGGCTCTGGGTCTGGTGTTACTGTACCTACCATTGATTGGACTACGTACCGTTTCCCACAGCCTATCGATATGTCAGGTATGCCTGATAAATTCGGTGGGGATGTTGGTTTTTCTCGTTGGCAGAAAAAGATGAAACTGTGGTTAACGGTAAAGGGTCTATGGCCGGTGGTGCAGTATGAGAAACCAGTTGTGGTTAAGGAGAAAGCTGAAACTGTTAAGGCTTATACCATGTGGGAGGAAAAGGATGGGGTGGCTAGGGCTGCAATTCTGGCAGCTTTAGCGAACACTCTATTCGATGTTTATTCATCTGACTCCTACACTGCTAAGCTCTTATGGGAGAAGCTTGACCAGACACATAATACTGATTCGCAAGGATTGGAAAAGTATTCTGTGGCTAGGTTCCTTGACTTTAAACTGGTGGATACTAAATCCATGACTGAGCAGGTGCATGAGTTTGAGATGTTGGTTCATGCTTTGAAGGAGTCTGGAATGGACTTACCTGAAAAGTTTCAGGTTATGTCTGTGATTGAAAAGCTCCCTAAGTCTTGGGAAGAATTTGCTCTCTCCCTGAAAAGACAGAAAGGAGAGATCACTTGGACAAACCTGATGTTGGACATCTCTGTGCAGGAGCAACACAAGTCCAAGCAAGGACATGTGATGCCTACTGAACATGCTGGGAGTTCGAAGGTAAATGTAGTGACTGTAGGACAGAAAATAAAGTCTGTCACTAAGAAGGAAAACACTAATTCTAAGGACAAGAACAAGGCTAAGAAACCAAAGGCAAACAAACCATGTTGGTCTTGTGGACAGGTTGGTCATTGGAGCAAGGACTGTTCTGAAAAGAAAACTAAGAAACCTGTTGTGGGAGCACAAGCTAACAATGTGCTTGCAACCACTGGTGGGTCTATGGTTAACATGGTTGTTGGTGAGGCTGTTGCTTCTGAAACTGACAACGGGTATGTGACCTACAACCCTGTACTTCTTTCCACTCATTCGTCTCATGAATGGTTGATTGATACTGGAGCTAATGTACATATTTGTACTGACATTACTCTGTTTGTATCTTATCAACAGACTCATGGAATGACGGTGACGATGGGGAATGCTAGTGTAGCTCAAGTACTTGGAATAGGAAACGTGGACCTGAAGTTCGCTTCTGGGCGTGTTCTATCCCTCACTAGAGTGCACCATGTTCCTGATATTCGTAGAAATATAATAAGTGGAAGTTGTTTAGTTAAGAATGGTTTTGAAGTTTCTTTGAAATGTAATAAAGTAGTTATTACATATACTGGTGTATTCTTTGGCAAAGGTTACTTGTCTGATGGATTATTTTTAATAAATGTTGAGCCTGTTTTGGGCAGTTTTATTAATAATAATGTTGTTCCTTCTGTTAATTGTGTTGAATCATCTGATTTGTGGCACGCACGTCTTGGTCACTTAAATTTTGGTGCTCTAAAGAATATGATGAACTTAGAGTTGATTCCAAAACATGCCATTGATAAGAAATCTAAATGTCAAGTATGTGTGACTGCTAAACAAACTAGGAAACCCTTTCATAATGTGGTTAGGGATTCGAATGTGTTAGATTTAGTGCACACTGACATATGTGAATTTGGTGGTGTTTTGACCAAGGAACATAATAGATATTTCATTACCTTTATAGATGATTGTAGTAGATATTGTTATGTTTATTTGCTTAAACATAAAGATGAAGCACTAGATAAATTCATTATGTTCAAAACTGAAGCTGAAACACAAACTGGTAAAGTACTTAAACGTTTGAGATCAGATAGAGGTGGTGAGTATACGAGTAACTCGTTCAATGAATTTTGCAAGAGCAATGGTATAGTTCATGAGGTAACTCCACCATACACACCTGAGTCTAATGGGGTGGCAGAACGAAAGAACAGAACCTTTAAGGATATGATCAATAGTATGTTGATTAATTCTGGGTTGCCTAAGTACATGTGGGGAGAAGCTCTGAATACGGCTTGCCATATTCTGAATAGAGTTCCTCTGAAACACATGGACAAGACACCTTATGAATTATGGACAGAGAAAAGGACTAGTTTAAAATATCTTCGTGTGTGGGGGTGCCTTGCAAAGGTACTTGTCCCTGAACACAAGAGAAAGAAATTAGGGCCTAAAACTGTTGATTGCATCTTTCTGGGCTATATTGAAACCACTACGGCTATGAGATTTTTAGTATTAAAATCTGACATAGACGGAATAGTGGCTAACACTATAGTTGAATTTCGAGATGCAACATTCTTTGAGGATGTGTTCCCTATGAAGACTGGTATACCTCAGGGTATTTCTGATGATGATCCCACTCACACATCGAGGTCCATTCCTGATCATGTGGAAAGGATGACAAATGTGGGGGCAGATCCTGGTAGTAGCTCTACTCCTGATGAAGTAGAGGAACCTAGAAGGAGTGAGCGTGCTAAGGTAGTCAAGGATTTTGGAAGTGATTTTATCACTTACAATATCGAGGATGAACCTTTAACTTTCAGACAGGCCATGGATTCTTCAGAATCTAGGTACTGGAAAGGTGCTGTAAAAAGTGAAATTGACTCTATTGTTTCTAATGGAACATGGGAGTTGGTTGATCTACCTCCTGGGTGTTCTACTATAGGATGTAAATGGGTATTCAAAAGGAAGATGAATCCTGATGGCTCAATAGATAAGTATAAGGCTAGGCTGGTAGCTAAGGGCTTTAAGCAAAAGGAAGGCATTGATTACTTTGACACATACTCTCCAGTTGCTAGAATGACAACAATTCGAATGCTTATAGCATTGGCTTCTGTACATGGTCTTATCATCCATCAAATGGATGTAAAGACAGCTTTTCTTCATGGTGAACTTGAAGAAGAGATTTATATGGATCAGCCTGAGGGATTTGTTGCCTCTGGAAATGAAAGGAAAGTATGTAAGTTAATCAAGTCTATATATGGCTTAAAACAAGCTCCTAGAGACTGGCATAAAAAGTTTGATGAAACTGTTTTAGAATCAGAATTTGTAGTTAATGAAAGTGACAAGTGTGTCTATTACATGGTTAAAGGAAATGAATGTATTATTGTGTGCCTGTATGTGGATGATATTTTGTTGTTTGGAACCAATATTGAGATTATTAACGAGACAAAAAGGTTCTTGAAAAGGCATTTTGAAATGAAGGATATGGGAGAGGCTAGTGTGATTCTTGGTATCAAGTTGACTCAGTCAACTGATGGAATAACCTTGTCACAATCTCATTATATAGAGAAATCTATACTTGAGAAGTATGGTTATTCAAATTGTAGAATTGCAAGTACTCCGTATGATCCTAAAATTGCCCTTGTCAAGAATAGTTCAGGAGTACCTGTGTCTCAGTTAAGGTATTCTCAGATTATTGGGAGTTTGCAGTATCTTGCTAATGGTACTAGGCCTGATATTTCATATTCAGTGTCTAAGTTAGCAAGATATACAAGCTGTCCAAACAAGACTCATTGGGATGCTCTTGATAGAGTGCTTAGGTATCTGAAAGGCACCATATATCTTGGTCTGCATTACAGGAGGTTTCCTGGAGTGCTAGAGGGATATAGTGATGCAAGTTGGATAGCTAAGAAGTCTGGTTCCAATGGAGTGACTGGATACCTGTTTACCCTAGTGGGTGGAGCAGTATCTTGGAAGTCTTCTAGACAGACTATTATAACTCGGTCTACTTTTGAGGCTGAGTTGTGTGCATTAGATGCCACGGGGACTGAGGCTGAATGGTTACATGGACTTATGTCAATGTTACCTGTAGTAAGTCGTCCACTTCCTGCTTTTGCTGTTCATTGTGATAGCCGTACAACTATCGACAAGATAAACAGCAAGAAGTATAATGTGAAAACAAAGAGACATATCCAAGTTAGACTGAAGTCTATAAGGGGTTTAATGTCTGAAAGGATTATTGCTGTTGAGTTTATTGGAACTCAAGAAAACCTAGCTGATCCTTTGACTAAAGGGCTTGAGCATGCTGTAGTCCTTAAGTCTAGGTTGGGGATGGGACTGATAGCCCATAATTATTCATCTACAGCGGGAACCCAATACACATGAGAGGAGATCCCTCGAAAGTGTATTCAATGTGGTAATAACAAGTTGTAAGGGTGAATTGGTTGTACCTTTAACTACATAGATTGATACTCACGTATCTGGAGTCTATCCCCTGTAAACCTAAAAGGTACTGTCACTGCCAGAACAGCAAGAGTTATTTGAACTCTGAATGGGGTCAAGTCATATGACGAGATGCTAGCAGTACATCTCTGGAGATGCCCAGCTAAGCGAATGTAATTGTGTGGTCGCAATTAGAGGAATGGGTTATTCCTTGAAACATTCGACGAACAGGATCAAGACATGACCATTAACGTCTCAAAGCCGTAGATTGGCACCATAGCCTTTGACTTGTCGTCGTCTATGGAGTGTGGTTACACCAAACGGATAAAGATTCAAGGTGAAACATTCCATCTGAATCCGGTAGCCATCGAAGTAGAGGACTTAGGAGGGTTCAAACCCGGAAGGGTACCTACTCTGAAAAACAAGTCATGATGAGGATAGATATGTATTTGAATTTCTGTATGGATTCGTGGGGGATTGTTAGAAAATGGAAAGTTTGAGGCATATTTATAATATGTTCTTGATGTAATTTCCAGAAACTAACAAGTGAAGGTTGTTCCTTGTAATGAGGACTTAAACTTTCATGTTTGGATCTAAGAAATTTTCTTAGTGGAATCCCTAGATAAATTGAGTTGGAAGAAGTAGATTTGAATTCAGGTTGCAGATGGAAATCATGGCCATGATATATATATTTCATGATCATGAAGAGGCATCAAATGAGATGGGATATTCATAAACCTTTCATGCCCATGAGAAAGTTTTTCATGTCCATGAATGTACACTTGGTTGGTCAGAAAGGTTTCATGCCCATGAGGAAGTTTTCATGCCCATGATCTGCAACTGATTTTAAATTAGATATTGATTTATTTTAACAGGTTTCAGATTTATTTGTTACAATAGTACTAGAAATTTGGGTCAGTATTTGGATCAAATCCTGATGGAAATTTGGATCAGTACTTGGAGTAAAATCCTGATGGACTTGGTCAGACATCAGATACTGATGGGCTAAATCCTGATGGATATCAGTTCCTGACAAAGCACTGAATCCTGATCCTGATGGACATCAAATCCTGATGTTACTGATGACTAAATCCTGATGCTTATGTAACTGAAAATAAATCCTGATGCAGTTAATGCAATTAAATCAGAATATTTACTTTCCTTTTATGGAGTATCAGTTACGTTTATTTTTGGTATTATATATACAATATAGAAGGAAATAAACGTTAAGGTAAAGAGATACATCCTAAGGATTGTAACACGATTCAGTTTTTCTTCTTTCTCTGTTCTCTCACGATACATATAGGAGAAATACATAGTTCTTAGGCGAACTGAGGTGCTGGTCGCTGTTGATCACTGGTGTATTTGTGAACCCTTTGATCGGTGCTGTTTTATCCTGGAAGTGATATTGCTGCAACCCAATCACAACATAAGTGGGGCAATATTCTCTTCAAGAACAGCCAAGTCTTCTTGAAGGGCTTGGTGACTCAGCTGTGTTCTTTCTCTCTTGTTGTCTTGGCTTAAGCTACTGTGAGAGATAAGTGTTCTTACTTTTCTTGTTAATTACAGTTACTGATTAGACTCTTGTTTATGCCTTCGTGATTTGGTTCGTTATTTGGTTAATTGCCTGTTCTTGTTTAATATATATCACTGCCTCATTGTTGTGTTTAGTGTAAATTACCCAACATACTGTAGGACATCTGACTTAGATTAACATCCTTTGACACTCCCCCTCAAGTTGATGCATATATCACTCATGCCCAACTTGCCAATAAGTGGATGAAGCACCTTCTGATTTAAACCTTTGGTAAATATGTCAGCTATCTGGTCCTCCGATCTTACAAAGTGAATACCAATGGTATCATTATTGATCTTCTCTTTTATGAAGCGTCGATCAATTTCGATATGTTTGGTCCGATCATGTTGAACTGGATTATGTGCAATGGCAATAGCAGCTTTATTATCACAATGTAGCTTCATTGGAGTTGCAGATGCAAGTCCCAATTCTTCTAGAAACAATCTTATCCACAATAATTCACGTACACCTTTAGCCATAGCTCTATATTCTGCCTCACCACTAGATAAGGCAACCACGGGTTGTTTCTTGCTTCGCCAAGTAACCAAATTGCCACCAACAAATGTAAAATATCCTGAAGTAGATCGTCTATCGTCTTGACATCCGGCCCAATCTGCATCTGTATAGCTTTCAACCCCGAGATGTTTGTTTTTAGTAAACATTACTCCTTTTCCAGGAGCAGCCTTAAGATACCTTAATATCATATAAACTGCATCCAATGTGGTTGACGAGGATCATGCATATACCTACTAACAATTCCCACTGCGTATGATATGTCTGGCCTTGTATGTGCAAGGTAGATTAGTCGACCAACTAACCTTTGATATTGAGATTTCTCGACAATTTCACCAACATCTCCACAAAGTTTATGATTTGCTTCTATTGGAGATTCTGCAGGTCTACATCCCAACATTCCTGTTTCATTCAGAAGATCAAGTGTATACTTCCGTTGTGAGAGGAAGATACCACCTGGAGTTCTAGAGACCTCAATACCAAGAAAATACCGTAGTTTTCCTAAGTCCTTCATCTCGAATTCAGAGGCAAGCCTACGTTTAACATTAGCAATCTCACAGGTGTCGTTGCCGGTGATCACAATATCATCGACATAAACAATCAACACTGTGATTTTTTTCATCTCGTCTTTTTACGAACATGGTGCTATCTGAGTTGCTCTGTTTGTAGTCAAATTTAATCATTGCTCCCTGAAATTTGCCAAACCAGTCCCTTGGAGACTGTTTTAACCCATAAATAGTCTTCTTTAGCTTGCATATTTTCCCAATGGTCGCAGCTGTAGAAAAACCTGGTGGAATATCCATGTAAACCTCTTCTTTCAGGTCTCCATGTAAGAATGCATTTTTTACATCCAATTGCTGAAGTTCCCATCCAAGATTTGCTGCACATGATATCAAGACTCGAATAGAGGCCATCTTTGCTACTGGAGCAAAAGTTTCCTGATAATCAATCCTATAAGTTTGAGTATACCCTTTTGCTACAAGTCTCGCTTTGTACCTATCAATCAGCCCATTAGGTTTCTGTTTCACAGTGAATACCCATCTGCATCCTACTACCTCCCTTCCAGCGGGAAGATGAGTTAACTCCCAAGTGCCATTATATTTCAAGGCATTCATTTCCTCTATCATAGCATCTTTCCATTTAGGATCACATAAAGCATCCTGCCAAGTATGCGGAACAGAAATACTAGACAAGGATGACACAAAAGCAAGTGAAGATGGAGATAATGCATTATAAGATACAAAGTTTGAGATAGGATGGTTAGTGCAAGAGCGTACACCCTTTCTTATAGCAATAGGAAGATCTAGAGTAGGATCAGGAGTATTACCATTTTCTGGCTCAAACACAGGAGATGCAGGATCTGTCTCGAGGTCAGAGGTCTCTGGATGCGGTAAAGTGGTGATATCATTTCTTTTCCGCCTAGAATATGTAATCAAATCTGGAATATCCAATCTATTCAGATCATCTGACTCATTACTCGGAGGAATAGATAACCTGTTTGAGATAGTGTTTTGAATAGGTATATTAATAAATGGAAGTGTCTGTGACTCATCTGTTGCTTTACTATCAAGACTGTGTCGGTTTATCTCCCCCTGAAGTAAGGAGGAGGAACCCGAAAAAAATAAGAAATGTTCTCCCAGAAACTAACATCATGACTGACAAATATGCGACGTGAGAGAGGATGATAACATTTATATCCTTTCTGAGTTGGTGAATACCCAATGAAAACGCAGCGGAGGGCCCGAGAATCAAGTTTATCCCGAGAGGGAGCATGATTATGAACAAAACATACACTCCCAAATACTCGAAGGGGTAGTGGGTGCAAAGAAGGTGCAAGAACACAAGACAACGGTGTTTTTAATTTTAGGACACTAGAAGGAAGTCGGTTTATAAGATATGCAGCAGTCATGACTGCCTCTCCCTAAAGATATTTGGGAACATGCATTGTTAACATAAGCGACCGAGCAACTTGTTGTAAGTGACCAATTTTCCTTTCGGCTACCCCATTTTGTTGTGAAGTTTTGACACACGAAGTTTGATGAATTATACCACATGTATCCAAATAAGATATAAATGGACCCCCATATTCAGTACCGTTATCACTCCGAAAAATTTTAACAGATGCATTAAACTGTGTTTGTACCATGTGGTGAAAAGATTTAAAACACTCGAAGACTTCACTTTTCTGTTTTAGAAGATATACCCAAGTAAGCCGAGAATAACAATCAACAAAGACAACAAACCATCTATACCCATCATGTGTAGGATGTCTAAATGGGGCCCAAACATCAGTATGAATAATAGAGAATAAAGTAGAACTTCTTTTATTCCTAGATGGATAAGATGATCTTTTATGTTTGGCTAATTCACATGGTTCACAGAAAATTTTTTCCTTCTTACAGTGTTTTACTAAGGCAGGAAATAGATGTGTTAAAACACCAAACGATGGATGACCTAACCGTCTATGCCACTGATACAAAGATTCGAAAGCAGAATTTAACTTGGATGACACCTGATAAGTTGAGGGAGAAATAGAATTCTATTCCATCACATAAAGTCCATCTACCACTTTACCATTGCCAAGGACCTTGCCTGTCGCCAGATCCTGAAATACACAGTGGGAGGAAAAAAAGGTTACTGAACAATTAAGATTTTCAGTAATACGTTGAACAGATAATAAGTTTACCGTTAAGGAGGGAACATGTAACACATCAGATAGTGGCAATGATGATGAGAGACAGTGAGAAGTGCCTTGTCCATGAACTGGTACAATAGCTCCATTGGCAACACGAATATTGCCGGTTTCACCATTATATGTTTCTAGGAAACTAGAATTTACAGTCATATGTGCTGATGCTCCGGAATCAATAATCCATGAATTATGACATTTATCGGAGGTAAAGTGACAAGATGTACCTGCATGAGCAGAATTAGCTGTATGTGGAGTGGTGTTCATTTGTGACATTAATTGCCGGAGGGTGTTGACCTCTGAAGCAGTCATCGTCCCTGTTGAAGAATAAGACTCACATTCTGATGCAGCATGATGAGCACTAAAGGGAATTCCTCTACCCGTGCTTCTACCAGATGAGACACCACGGTAACCACCTCGGCCACGCCCTCCTCGTCCTCGAATTCTGAGATGAGGGTGCAGGATAAAACATGTTTCACGAGTGTGGTTTAACTTCTTGCAATAGTCACATTGAAGACTGGATCTTTCACCCATTAAAGCCATTGGTATCTGTTCAGGTTGTTCTGGCTCAGATTGCTGAACATTTCCAGTTAAGAGTGCAGATCGTTTAGAAGAGACAACCGGAGCCATACTTTGCTTTCGACTTTCTTCTAACCTGACACGACCATAGGCTTCTTCCACAGTGGGAAATGGAACTTGTCCAATAAGTTGATTTTTTATTGAATCATACTCATCAGACAATCCATCAAGAAACTTCATCACTTTCTCTACAGTCATCATCTTTTGATATTTTTCTTGATCTTCAGCATGTTTACACTCAAATATAGTGTAATGTCCCAATTCACTCCATAATGATGTAAGCTTAGAATAATACTGAGCTAATGTGTGGCTTCCTTGAGCCAATGCCCACATCTTTCGTTTGATCTCAAATTACTTGGCTACATTTCCGGAGAATGAATATGTCCGAGTGAGAGAATTCCACACATCTTCAGCGGTATCAATGAAGATATATGTTTTTCGAATATCAACCTCCATAGAGTTAGATAGCCATGAACACACCATGGCATTTTCAGATTCCCAATCATCGAAACTAGTATCACTTTCCAAAGGTTGTTTGGCTTTCCCATTGATATATTTCATCATTCTATGAGATTTAAGTGCCATTGTACAAGCTTTGGACCATTCCAGAAAATTCTTTCCATTGAATTTAGGGCTTACATACGGAGTACTATGAAATCCAGATTTCATGCTACTTGTAGCACTACTTTCGGATGTATTCTCTAACACCCTACTACTGGATGTATTCTCTAAAACATCCACCATTTTATATTAAAATAGTGTAATACCCAATCAATAAATATTGAACTTAATATAATAATATCTATTGCTATATATCTATATATATAGTAGTTTATAGAGACTGAATAAGGCCAAGCAGACAAAAAAGGAACCCAGCAGAGAAAACTAATTTTGAAAACAACAATTTTGACAGAAAAAAACAAAACTGCTCAGATTCAAGAGATAGTACCACAGTTGGATTCGGATTTGGGAGGAGAACAAGAGTCCCTGAAGAAATTTTTCAAAAAACGGCCGGAAACAGCCTGCTTGCTTTTGTAGTCTCCTCTTCCAGTCCTCTACTCAGTGGTATATTTGTTTTTTTGTTTTGATAAGATTCGAATTTCTCGAATTCTAGCAGTTGTGTTTTTTTCTTCGGTTGATTGTTTCTGCAACTTTGATATAGGCTTTCCTAGGATATTACCCGCTCTGATACAATGATAAAATGTATGTAGTAGCAGCTGTGTATGTATATATGTGTATATAAGTGGAAGAACAGAAGAAGAGAGAGTAATGCTCTATGTTTTATATATATTGTTGTGTATTACAAGAGCTGTGGTGCTAGTATATATAACCTAATATAAGCACTTCTACGTAACTGATTACATCATATAATTACTGTAGATCCTAAGACTTATCGTAGGACATGTGACTTAGATTAACATCTTTTGACAGTTTCTATGAAAGACATATGCCGATTTTATATAGGTTAGATATCTATTACAAGTTATTCTTGTAGTATCTTACAGGTTTCGACTAGTCCAGGATTACATAACATTACTACCTTCAAAGATTTAGTAAATAACTAATAACTAATTTTCAACCAGTTAAAAGTTATCCTTCACCCCTTGAGGACTATTTCAACTTCAGACTTTCTTTCACTGGGACAGCAACATCCAAAAAAAAAAATCATATATCAAATTTGGGTTGACATTTTTAGAGGCTATCTTTCTGGGATGATTCATCAGCATTATCCTCAGAGCACTGGTTGCTTTTTTTTCGTAATAAAGTGCAGAGTATTAGCAGAACAATTACTTGGAAACTTCATTGACAACTGCATAGTAAAGTTTATCCCTTACCACTGTAAAAGGAAAATACATATATATCAATATAACCAGGTAGCTTTCCAGCTGTAATCAAATTTATATACCTAGAAGTAGGAGGATCTATGAACAACTTGGTAAATGAGTTGCTCAATGTTGTAATAAATTCAGGTTTGTTATTCTCATGTCAAGATCAAATGAAATCTGTAATAAAAAATACACAACTTCTAACAACGTAATTTTTGAATTCTTTGTTCATCAATCATCAGTATCAAAGTATACAAAAACTAATTGACTTTAAAAAAATATGTATAGGCATCGCATAGATTACACGTCACTTGCCATGTTGCGCTTAGCTTTTGGTCAGATGAATAGCAGTCAGAAGCAAATCAGAAGCTTCGAAATTAATTACCTACAGGTTGAGATGTTTCTTCAGTGAACACCAATCCAAAGTTGTAATAAAAGCAAATCAGATTTGCCAATAGATAATAGAAAATCAAAACAAGGATGAAATTACTTGCATTCTCTACAACTTGTAAAGCAAGTTAAAAATTAAGAAAGTAGTAACATAACATAAAGTGAAGGATTCTTTAGTTTTTTGTCTCTAGATAATGGCTTGTTAGCAGTAAAAAGTTTGTGCATAAGAATAACCGACCATCTATACTCTATATTAATGTGAAATATCATGTTTAAATGACGCGCAATCTATACTCTATATCTATATTCTATATTAATGTGCAAAACCATGTTTTAATGGTACATGATACACAACAGTGCCAAAATACCAAAGTACCAAATTTTGGTTATCACTTAACTCGGGTTCGATTCCTTCCAACTACATAATTATATAAGATTTATCTATTTAATTTAATTTCTTTAATTTCACTCCGTGTTCGATTCCCTATCACCACATTATTAAATAGCGTTTATTTGTTATATACTTTTATCATTCAATTCTTTACAAGTTTATATTTAAATAAAACTTATTAATTATATTTTTTTATTTATCTATTTTAATTTTTTTAATTTCACCCGTATTCAATTCCCTATAATTACACAATTTAATAGTATTTATTTATTATATATTTTTATCATTCAATTTTTTTACAATTACATTTTAAAATAATATTCATTAATTATGTTTATTATCGATAATTTATACATGTCCGTCCGGCCCGTGCTTCGCACGGATGGCTAGTAGGATTAAACTACTAAATTTGGTACTACAAGGCTTCTTGAGTATTACTAGTAGTTTGTAACAATTAACTTCCCACAGTCAGCAACTAAAGAATTGAATTGTCATAGTATACAAGGAGATTGGCAAAATGATTTGGTTCAGACCTTTCTAGTGCTGGAATTTTCTTTCTTGAGACTTGAGTAACATCAAAACAGTTCGTATCCGCTTAAGATGATATGGGGCCTGTTTGGCAAATTCGCTGCCCAACTTATAAGTAACTTATTTCGGAAAGAATTTCGTATTTACATACTTTTTTTTAGAGAAAAATGTGTATGGGGAGTTCAATATTCGTTATCTTGCAAAAATAAGTTACTTATTTCAGAAAAAAGTACATATTTCCTAACTTTTTTCCAGAATAAGTAACTTATTTCTGAAAAATAAGATTTCCCAAACGGCCCCATGGTTTGATTCTCTGAATTATTAGAGTTAAGCAGAGTTGATATGATATGCATAATATGATGAAGTTATTAGAGCGGAAATGATAGTACCACTTATCAGTTATCACCGCTTTTTGTTAATTCCTTTTCGAAAATTTTATGATAATGATGAAAATATAATATTAAAAGGAAAAAAAAAAAACACATGTGCTTTATGCGGCTTCCTCAATCCACCTCGAACAGTAACAGCCTCTTATTAAGGAAGAAGAAGAAAAAAAACCGAATCCTTAACCAGCAAACAAGTGCAGTGCAAAGGAAACACAAAATTTCTGCTTTTCTGCAGTATGCAAACTTTTTCCCAAATCCATCTTCAAGTAGAGGTACTCGAGATCAAAGATCATGACTCATGACCGAGCTTCCATCCATCCTATTCAACACAAAATTCTTCACCAGATCATAGCACCCCAACATCCTCCATCCTTCAGCTATTAAACAAGTTATATTCTAAAATGTTGATATTTTCGCTAAGCATCTACATCAAAAAGTACTTTTTATATTGATCAATATAAATTTTATAAACAACAAAATATTTGGAATATCTTGTTTCACATTGTTATCTCGCACTTTAGGAGCAATTTGAAGTATTCCTAGGGGTGTAAATGAGCCGAATCGAACCGAACTCTATGATGTTCATGTATCGTTTGTTAAGAAATTATCGAAATCGAAACTCGAGCTCGAACTTGAATCGAGCCAAAAAATATGTTTGAACTCGGTTCGTTAAGATAAAATGTTGTTTGCCAGCAATTCACGAACACCTCACGAACCTGTCACATAAACTTACTCACAAACTTTTGCTTTCGAACAAATCATTAAGCTTGTTCACATCCGTAGGAGGCTGGCTGAAGCCCCAGTGAGGAGGGTCGAGAGTCTTTCGGTTGCAGGGGTGAGAAGGAGGGGTAGACCGAGGAGGTCGTGGGAAGAGCAGCTTCGGCTGGATCTGAAGGCCTTAAACTTAAATGAGACCATGTGTAACAACCCGATTTTTCGGACTATTAATTCTAAATCGAAAACTAAAATAAAACAGATTTTATTAAACCAAAAGTCAATTACAAAGGTACTTATTACAAAAGCGCAGCTAATAATGATAATCTACTCCGAATCTAAGATCCTTGAACTCCAAACGCTATCTCACTCGATCGTACACCGAACCTGAAATATTAAAAGAATGAGCTACGAAGCCCAGCAAGCAACTATCGTCTGACGGCTCAAAATAATATTTTTATATTTTTCAAAAACACGATTTTCACATGTAGCACATAACATCTATCACACAGTTTCACACAACATAATCGATAACAATTACGACAAAAATTCACACAATACATTCTGTAACAAATATCAAATCGATGTACACCAGATTATCAATAACTCACATAATCTGAATTCTGAATCGAACAAACAAATCTTAACATCAAATTCTTATTTTAATTCCCACAGTTCTAACTACGGCCACACTATGCCAGTGACACGGCTTCTATAATTCGATGATTCGATGGGGGCCAGCTTACGTCCCTCGTTAAGTCTTACTCAACAAGGTATCTATGTGTTCCGGAACGTGCGTAAACTAGTTCTATGATTCGATATGTCACACTATCCAGTGACCGGATTCTATGATTCGATACGCAACTAAAACTGGGGAATCAAAACAATGTTCTTATCTTATCAATCACATATCAATATCATATATTCGATAACTAAAACAAATATCTAACATGTAATCAAATAATATAAAACATGTTTCAAATTAATACGGAGCAACGAATAGTTACTTACCTCAATTACGCAAATCAAGAATTCACATAATCACATAAGAACACATGTAGCAACCCCTCAAAAGCAAAACCTCTAAAATCTTGAAAGACTCCATGATTACAATTCTGATCAGATCTGTATTTAGCCTTTTTGACCATCTAAACGATGTTTTCTTGAAAAACTCAAAGAACGAAAGTTGTAGAGCACGAAAAGACCTTTCCGAAAAGTCCAGAATCAACGAATTCTGACTTACGATGAATTTTCTACGAATTTTACAAGACTGCTGATTTGTGTGTAAAAAAACCCTACGAATTTTGATAATAAAGATGAAGAAGGAGAATATGATGTATTTATAATGTTACAAAACCCTATGTCCAAATTTACAATTTATCTGTATTCAAATCCGATCCATATTTTAGGCCCAATTAAGCTAAACCAATTTTAAATCCTATTTATTATCTAATTTTAATCTTTTTTATTCTCTTATTCTTTATTAATATTATTCTAAAAATTACGGGATATTACATACTACCCTCCTTAAAAAGAATTTGGTCCCCAAATTCATAACATTCCTAAACTTTAAAAAGTTCGTGATACATCTTCCTAAAGTCTAGTCCTAAGGATCGCATCCTAGAGAATGTACTAGTCCCATACCTAATACACTCCGAAGGACAACCTGCTCTGATACCAACTGTAACAACCCGACTTTTCGGACTATTAATTCTAAATCGAAAACTAAAATAAAACAGATTTTATTAAACCAAAAGTCAATTACAAAGGTACTTATTACAAAAGCGCAGCTAATAATGATAATCTACTCCGAATCTAAGATCCTTGAACTCCAAACGCTATCTCACTCGATCGTACACCGAACCTGAAATATTAAAAGAATGAGCTACGAAGCCCAGCAAGCAACTATCGTCTGACGGCTCAAAATAATATTTTTATATTTTTCAAAAACACGATTTTCACATGTAGCACATAACATCTATCACACAGTTTCACACAACATAATCGATAACAATTACGACAAAAATTCACACAATACATTCTGTAACAAATATCAAATCGATGTACACCAGATTATCAATAACTCACATAATCTGAATTCTGAATCGAACAAACAAATCTTAACATCAAATTCTTATTTTAATTCCCACAGTTCTAACTACGGCCACACTATGCCAGTGACACGGCTTCTATAATTCGATGATTCGATGGGGGCCAGCTTACGTCCCTCGTTAAGTCTTACTCAACAAGGTATCTATGTGTTCCGGAACGTGCGTAAACTAGTTCTATGATTCGATATGTCACACTATCCAGTGACCGGATTCTATGATTCGATACGCAACTAAAACTGGGGAATCAAAACAATGTTCTTATCTTATCAATCACATATCAATATCATATATTCGATAACTAAAACAAATATCTAACATGTAATCAAATAATATAAAACATGTTTCAAATTAATACGGAGCAACGAATAGTTACTTACCTCAATTACGCAAATCAAGAATTCACATAATCACATAAGAACACATGTAGCAACCCCTCAAAAGCAAAACCTCTAAAATCTTGAAAGACTCCATGATTACAATTCTGATCAGATCTGTATTTAGCCTTTTTGACCATCTAAACGATGTTTTCTTGAAAAACTCAAAGAACGAAAGTTGTAGAGCACGAAAAGACCTTTCCGAAAAGTCCAGAATCAACGAATTCTGACTTACGATGAATTTTCTACGAATTTTACAAGACTGCTGATTTGTGTGTAAAAAAACCCTACGAATTTTGATAATAAAGATGAAGAAGGAGAATATGATGTATTTATAATGTTACAAAACCCTATGTCCAAATTTACAATTTATCTGTATTCAAATCCGATCCATATTTTAGGCCCAATTAAGCTAAACCAATTTTAAATCCTATTTATTATCTAATTTTAATCTTTTTTATTCTCTTATTCTTTATTAATATTATTCTAAAAATTACGGGATATTACACCATGACCGCGGATAGAGGCGCTTGGAGGCGCCGGATCAAAGTGGTGGATTCTCTTTTAGGGAGTGGTTCTGTGGTTGAGAGCCTTAGAGTTGGGTTATCTCGGTTAGCGTTATCTTAGTTTTTAGGCTTTTTCGTGCTCATTTTTCATTATTCGTTGGTTTGGTTTTCTGGTTTTTCAATTGCAGGGAGATTACCGCGGTGTCATTGTGGATCTAAGTGTTCTGCAAAGTGGAGTAGTCAATCCCCGGGGATCTGTGCGAGGAGCCATCCCAGATCAGAGTGTGTCGAGTATGGAGTGAATCCCCCCACGTAGGTAAGTCCCATGTAATCAAAATCATGGGCTCAGGTATGGCTGCGACCTTTTCCAAAAATTTATGATATCGCTGTAATTATCACATACATTTTTTCTGCTGTGCACTAAGCTGGGGGTCTTCACGGAAACAGCCTCCTTACTGTAAAAGGCAGGGGCATGGTCTGCGTACATCTTACCCTCCCCAGACCCTGCTCTGTGCGGGATATACTGGGTATGTTTGGTTTGGTTTGGTTTATGTAATTATGCTCATGAATAAATTTTAAACATTGCTCACGGGCTCACTTACGAATAACTCATAAACTTATTTCCTTATTTTTGTATGCAAAAACCTAATATTAAAAAATATCAGAAAGTCCAAAATTAATTAATTAAATTTTTGTCTCAACACTAGAAATAATAATAAATCATCAACCAATAAAATTCTCACATTTTCAATTCCAAAAAACGAACAAAGTTTGATTTAAATTTATATCAATTTATCAAAATTTTGAATAAATAAATTATGTATTTTTATGGAATAAAAAACATGTCAAGTCTATAATATATTAATATTTGAGAAGACATATTCTTGTTAACATTTCTTGGAAAAACTTGTAATCTACTTAAAACTTGACTCATTTTTTGATAAATTGTAATCAGAATATTAATTTTCTGAAAAAAAAATATAAATTAAGTTAAATTGCATCGAACCACCTTTTTATTAAATATCTAATATTTCATTGAACATTCATTGAAATTTTAATACAATCACTCTTGTTAACATATTATAAGAATGAAGATATAAGTTGTATAATGTAAAAAATGATTTCTACTTTTGGAACAATGATAAAGTTTAGAAAAAAATTAATGTGTACAGCAAAAGTAAATCATATTGTATAATTTATAAAAAAATTAAACGTCATCAAAATCAAATATATCATGTACTACAAGATCCTAAACATTAACCTTTGATTAGACAAATATATGACTGGTATTAATTAGAAGTTAACTTTAAAATTGGTTTTAATTTGAAACTAAACCCAAATTTATATATTGTAAACTTAAAATATCATTAGTCATACAAAATACTAATTTTCTTACATTAAATCTATAAAATATCAATCAAACAAAAGTATCGGTCTCCTTACATAAATTTACAATCTTATTTATAAATTTTGACATAGATTATATGTTTATAGTACTATCTCATCATATAAATTTAAAGTATTAAAAAAATATTATTGTACTTGTAGTGTTTAATTTACTTATTTTGGTCTTTAAACTACATAGTTACAAGTATCTCAAGTTATTATAGTTTCAAATTTTACACAATCATAAACATTTATTAATATCTTTTTATGTATTTAAATAGTATAAATAAATTATACATCAATAATATTTATTACAAAAATTTAGCATTGAAAATGATGTAATATTTAATTTGATACAAGTTTTGACAAATATATACTACATATACTGATTGTAAGACTGAGTTGTTGTTGTTGTTGTTATTATTATTATTATTATTATTATTATTATTATTATTATTATTATTATTATTATTATTATTATTATTATTATTATTATTATTATTATTATCGTTATTATTATTATATTATTATTATTATTATAAAATAAAAAATTGTAATAACTAGCAAAACATATAAGATATTATAATTAATGGTGTACAATTAATAAGAGTTTCGATAGTATATTCTAATAATCAAACATATTATATATATATATATATAGGAGATTATTTATCGAATTTTTTTATGAACCGCTAGTGAACTCGTATACCAAGCATGTTAACGAGCTTAATTATCGAATTTATTCACGAACATGTTCATGAGCTATGTTTACGAGCCTGTTCACGAACTATGTTCACAAGCACGTTAATCGAACTTGTTCGCGAGCTATCGAGTCGAACTTTACCGTGATCAAGTTCAGCTCATTTATAAATCGATGCTTAAAAGATGTTCAAGATCGACTCATTTATGAATCGAACCGAACCCGAATCAAGCTTTTTCGAACCGAACACCGAGCCGTTCACGAGTGTATCGGTTCATTTACAGCCCTAAGTATTCCTGTCTAAACAAATATCTATTAGGTTAATATCCTAATAATTTTCTTAAAAAAAATTTCAACCCAAGGCAACCAACTGCTCAGATCTTTGATTATGAAAATGATGTACTTACAAGAAATTCTTATCAGATCATCAATGTGTTCACTAGTAAAGAAAACATACATCTAAATAGAAGAAATTTATAAACAAAATGGCATCACATAACTATATACAGATATACACAGATGACCATTGTAAATTTGATGTAAATATACAGCTTTAGGGTACTACATTATTATAGCACAGTGAATTTTTCAAATTGAGGAAGAAGATGAAAGAAACCAAAGGCCTTAACCAGCCAATGAGTACAATAATCACAAGGGAAACTTATGAGAAATCAGTAAAAGAACACACTAACAAATGCCTTGTAAGAAACGCACACAATAATTGAACTTTGCTGAGAGCAATGCAAACTCATTCCCATTTACACCTAACCTGATGAGTGTGCTTGAAATCATAAGTCATGACCAAGCTTCCATCCATTCTTTTCAACACAAACTTCACCAAAACATAGCATCCAAACTTCCGCCATCCTTCAGCACCTCCTTTATACTCCTCCACCCTATTAAATGTCATGGATCATTTTCCTCCGACATATCCAACGACTCTCTCTTCCTCCCATTTCATCCTCTCAACAATCTCTAAGCTTAATCCTACGCTTACTTCTTCTCCTTTTTGTTAGGAATTCCCGTTTCCTATCTTTGCGTAAATTAAATACGGAGATTATAACAATCAATAATAATAACAGATATTGACAGATGAACACCAAGATTTATATGTGGAAAACCCCCTTAAGCCAAAGAGGTAAAAACCACGGGACCTGCTCCGAATGTTTCCACTATAATGATAATAATGGTTACAATATTCTCTCTCAAGTTTACGAAGTAACACTTGAGGCACAACTGAATAGAAATACAGTGATTCACTACTCCTTCGGTACTGGACCGGATAACCTTGACAGAACTATCCCTTCGGTACTTGACCGGATAACCTGGACAGAACTATCCCTTCGGTACTTGACCGGATAACCTGGAGGACTCCCCTTGTTGCGACTGCAATGGCTGGACGAACTCCTAATGCTGTAGACCCAGATGGCTACAGCCCGACCAAACTCTCACACTAACTCACCCAAAACGAAAGAATAGAGTAGCACGAGGGCCCCCTATTCTGACCTTCCTGAAACTACCACAAGGTAAGTTTCCAACTAGACGGACTATCTAGCAGCTATGATGGAGAGAAGAGAGTAAAATGTTTTTGGTGTGTTTTTAGAATGAAGGGGAGAGGGGTATTAATAGGAGGGAGGGTAGTAGGTGGGGGGTAGGTGGTGAGGTTGGTGAGTTTGAAAATAAGAACGATTAGGCCGGTGTCTAACAATCTCCCCCTCTTTCCAAACTCATAGTTTAATCACTTGCACTCCATACCTGCACCCCGCTTGCAGAGCTCCAACTTTTCCCGTGGAACGACCTTCATCATCATATCAGCCGGATTCTTATCTGTGTGTATCTTCTCTATCTGTATCACCCCATCTTCAACCTGTTCCCGTAGCCAATGGTAACGTACATTAATATGCTTAGTACGACTGTGACAAGTAGCATTCTTGCTCAAATCAATAGCACTCTGGCTATCAAAATACAACTCAAAGTTGTCTTGCTTCTGACCCAATTCTTGGAGAAACCGCTTTAACTAAACCAGCTCCTTGCCTGCTTCACAAGCAGCAATATACTCTGATTCAGTTGTTGACAACGCAACACACTTTTGCAACTTGGACTGCCATGCTACAGCTCCCCCCGCAAAAGTGAAAAGCATCCCTGACGTGGACTTCATCCCATCTGGATGTCCTGCCATGTCAGCATCTGTAAAACCTTCCAAGACTGGTTCACCGTGTCCATACTTCAAGCATAACCCGGAAGTGCCCTTGAGATATCTGAGAATCCACTTAACTGCTTCCCAATGCTTTCTTCCTGGATTTGACAGATATCTACTCACAACTCCAACAGCATGAGCAATATCTGGTCTTGTACAAACCAATGCATACATAAGACTCCCCACTGCGGATGAGTAGGGAACTTCCTCCATATCCTTCTTCTCCTTGTCTGTTGACGGACACATTTTCTTATCCAGTTTAAAATGTCCCGCCAATGGTATGCTAACAGGTTTAGCATCATCCATATTGAACCTTTTCAATACCCGTTCAATATATCCCTGTTGTGAAAGCCACAACCTCCGAGTTGTTCTGTCACGAACAATCTTCATCCCTAGGATTTGTTTTGCTGGACCCAAGTCTTTCATATCAAAGAACTTGGACAAATCTTCTTTCAGCTTGCGGATCACGTTAGCATCTTGGCCGACCACTAACATATCATCAACATAAAGCAGCAGGATAATGAAGTTACCGTTAGGAAACCTTTGCACATAAGCACAGTGATCGGATGCAGTTCTCTTGAACTTATGATTCCTCATGAATGAATCAAACTTTTTGTACCACTGTCTTAGCGCTTGCTTAAGCCCGTATAAACTCTTCTTGAGTTTACAAACCATGTGCTCCTTCCCTTTCACTTCAAATCCTTCTGGCTGGTGCATGTAGATCTCTTCCTTCAAATCTCCATGAAGGAATGCAGTTTTTACATCTAACTGCTCAAGCTCAAGATCCATGCTAGCCGCTAATCCGAGAACTGTTCGGATTGATGTCATCTTTACAACCGGAGAAAAGATTTCATCGAAATCAATGCCTTCCTTCTGTGCAAAGCCTTTAACCACCAAGCATGCTTTATACTTTACAAGCTTTTCATCATCCCTTTTTACTTTGAAGACCCATTTGTTCCTCAAAGCCTTTCGTCCTCTCGGAAGTATAAAGCCTTCCATTAGTCAACTCATAAGTTTCATTCTTGTTTAAAGAATCCATCTCCTCTTGCATTGCTTTCAACCAACAATTGCTTTCTTTATGAGTCTTGACTTCCTCAAAGGTCTCGGGCTCCCCCTCATCAGCAATTAAGATATACTCGGATGAAAGATATCTTCCTGATGGTCTCCGTTCTCTCGTAGAACGTCGTGGTTGAGTTTCTTCAGCTTCAGGCTTAGGCGGTAGCTCCCCCTGCTCAGCAGCCTCATCATCTACCATATCATCTCCCTCATCTTCTAATGTATCTAGATTTCTAGCTTGCCTTGGTTGTTGAGTGCTCCCAAAATTCTCATAATTTTGAGACTCATGGAAAACCACATCTCTGCTCCTGAATATCTTCTTCGATTCAGGATTCCACAACCGATACCCGAACTCTGGATCCCCGTAGACAACGAGAATACACGGAGTTGATTTATCTTCAAGCTTTGTTCTATGCTCCTTTGGGATGTGTGCAAAACCCTTGCATCCAAACACCCGCAAGTAGGAATAGGAAACATCCTTTTCTAACCAGATCTTCTCTGGAATCTCAAAATTCAGAGGTGCCGATGGAGATCGATTGATCAAGTAGCAAGCTGTTCTTACAGCTTCTCCCCAAAATGACTTCGACAATTTAGACATTTTTAACATACATCTGACTCGTTCAGCAATGGTGCGGTTCATTCTTTCCGCAACGCCATTCTGTTATGGGGTGCCAGGAACTGTTCTTTCATGTCGGATACCATGCTTTGTAAGGTACTCTTGAAACTCTTTTGAAGTGTACTCCCCCCCGTTGTCACTACGAAGGCACTTCAGTTGTTTCCCTATTGATCTTTCAACCATGGCATGAAACTTCTAGAAGTACTCAAACACTTGATCTTTGGATTTGAGTATCTAAACCCACACCTTTCGAGATGCTTCATCAATGAAGGTAACAAAGTACCTATTTCCGCCTAAGGACTCCACCTCAAACGGACCACATACATCAGAATAAACTCTTTCTAACAGCTTCAACTTTTTCTTCAATGGACTGCTAAAAGATACTCTATGTTGTTTCCCGAATAAACAATATTCGCATGGCTGCAATGCAGTTCCTTTAGCAAATGGAATGAGGGATTTCTTTGCTAGAATCTGCAGCCCTTTCTCGCTCATGTGACCAAGCCTCTTGTGCCACAAACTTGCTGAAGCTTCATCTTCAACTGTATTCAACTCATTTGAACACATCGTCACTTGTGTCTTGTACAAAGAACCACAAGTGGATCCTCTTGTAACAACCAACGAACCCGTAGTAAGCTTCCACCTTCCACCATTGAAGGTATTTACGTACCCCTGCTTGTCTAGCGCCATGCCGGAAATCAAGTTGAGCCGTAAGTCTTGAACATGCCTGACATCTTTCAAAGTCACTGAACAACCAGTGTTTGTCTCAATACAGATGTCACCAATGCCTGCGATCTTTGATTGATATGAGTTACCCATTCTTACAGTACCAAAGTCCCCTGACTTGTACGTCATAAAGAATTCCTGAGTGGGTGTTGCATGATACGTTGCTCCAGTATCTATCACCCATTCGACCTTCTGATCATCAACATGTAAGCATTCTTCTTCCCCAAAAGAAAGGATCACAACATCTTCTGTCATAGCAGCTGTTGTACTTTTATCGGCATGTTTCCCTTGTTGACCATTGTTTTGTTGCTTGAGCCAGGCCCTACAATCCTTTTTGTAATGACCCTTCTTCTTACAATAGTAGCATTCAACATTGGCATTTGATTTGCCACCGGAATTCCTAAAATTCCTTCTTTTACTACGCCCTCGGTTTGTCTCCATGTAGTTGCTTCTACCCTTGTTCTCAGTAACAAGAGCCTGGGAATCTTGGCTAACTCCTTGTACCTTTCTTCTCATGGATTCACTAAGGATACTCTGCTTATTTGATCACAACGTTAGTTGCTCAGTTGGTACAACATTAGTTACTATCACCACTAGCGTATCCCAGCTGGATGGTAAAGTGTTGAGAAGAAATATTGCTTGGAATTTCTGTTCAAACTCCATCTTCATATTTGATAGTTGATTTAACAACCCTTGGAATTCGCTCATATGCTCTGACATGTTGTTCCCATCCTGGTACCTCATGTTCACCAGCTGACGAACTAGAAAAGTTACATTTTGTGAACTTTTCTCTTGGAACGTAGACTCTAATGGCGTCCAAAGCGTATAAGCGTCTTCTTCTTCGGAGACATGATGATACTCCAAATTATCAATCCATCGACGAATGAGACTGATAGTTTTCATGTTCATCTTCTTCCAGTCAGCATCAGACTTTGCTGTAGGTTTGACTCCTTTCAGCTCCACCGGATCAAACAAGTCCTTACTATAAAGCAGATCCTTTATTTTGCTTTTCAACATCGGATAATTTGAAGCTGTTAGGCTTACCATTATACTGGAAGAATTATCCATTTTAATTTACCAAAGACTATGGGAATCTCACTTAGAACCACACAAGTTGGCCAGGAAAGTTGATGTGTTTGGGGAGCCTTCCGTATTAGTACGGCGCTTTATCAAGTAACCACTGCGCACAAAGCACTTTCCTAGACACCAACAACGTGGGCCCCAGCTCTGATACCAACTATTAGGAATTCTTGTTTCCTGTCTTTGCGTAAATTAAATACGGAGATTATAACAGTCAATAATAATAACAGATATTGATAGATGAACACCAAGATTTATACGTGGAAAACCCCCTTAAGCCAAAGAGGTAGAAACCACGGGACCTGCTCCGAATGTTTCCAGTATAATGATAATAATGGTTACAATATTCTCTCTCAAGTTTACGAAGTAACACTTGAGGCACAACTGAATAGAAATACAGTGATTCACTACTCCTTCGGTACTGGACCGGATAACCTGGACAGAACTATCCCTTCGGTACTTGACTGGATAACCTAGACAGAACTATCCCTTCGGTACTTGACCGGATAACCTGGAGGACTCCCCTTGTTGCGACTGCAATGGCTGGACGAACTCCTAATGCTGTAGACCCAGATGGCTACAGCCCGACCAAACTCTCACACTAACTCACCCGAAATGAAAGAATAGAGTAGCACGAGGGCCCCCTATTCTGACCTGCCTGAAACTACCACAAGGTAAGTTTCCTACTAGACGAACTATCTAGCAGCTATGATGGAGAGAAGAGAGTAAAATGTTTTTGGTGTGTTTTTAGAATGAAGGGGAGAGGGGTATTTATAGGAGGGAGGGTAGTAGGTGGGGGGTAGGTGGTGAGGTTGGTGAGTTTGAAAATAAGAACAATTAGGCCGGTGCCTAACACTTTTGTCTCTATTCTCTTAAACCATGTGCCTTGTCAACCAAATTCATCTCATCCCAAACAGCTACCCTGCCCCCAACTAATACAACTTCTTCTTGAATAGGTGCATTGATCCTTACAGCATTGCAGTTAATGTAATCATTTTTGCATTCAAATATCTGCTCTCATCGTTTCTCGAGGGTCATCTCATAATACATCGAGTTTTTTATCTGATAAACCAATGTTCGGTCCTTGATGAAGAAGGGCAGTACCACATCCCTACTTTGACAACCGCTGAACTCTTACAAGAGATTTGAATGTTTGTATCTGCGCTCCGTGCACGGAGGTCTGAGTCAAGACCTAGAGCTTCGGCTAACTTGTGTTTTCTAGGACTTAGTCGTTCTAATGCACCAACGCCTTGTCCTTAAGAAATCTGGAGGGAACCCATCATGTGTAACTGATCTGGCATAAAAGATATTGTTGCCACTCTCTGCAATTCCACCATGACCTATCTGAAATTGTTGGTGGACGTCTTGTGGATCTACTGGTTTTATTTTCAAATCGTATTGTTTTCCAGGGTGTTCTGGTTTTGTAGTGGGGGCACATTACTTGTTCTTCCTTCAAACAAGTAAATCCTTCCGTGAAAAGATAGTAAGATAACAAGTCGAACATCAGATTTCTGACATAGTTAAGACGTTTAAACTTCAGCAGTTCAGCATAATAAGTAAAACAAACAAATTTTACTTTGTAATTGCACACTTCACATATACCCTTTACGTCTTCCTATATAATCCCCTGACTCAATTGCATAGTACCTGTTACAAGATAAAGGTTGATTTATAACAGAAATAAAAACAACTTGATGTGGGGTTGAGAAACCTTGTTGTTGAATAAACATCTACCACTACTACATCCAGCTGGCTCCAACTCACATGTGACACATCAGCATAGTTAGTTAGATCATTCTGTTAGTTTTGTTTGTAGATATAAAGACAGAGATAGCATTTCTCTCTCTCTAACTTTCATTATGTATTCTTCTCTTTCTCTGTAAAAACTCAATATCATTTCTTGAGCTTTATCAATGGAGATTTGGTATCTGTTATGAGTTTTATCATGGTATCAGAGCGTATGGTGTTCGTTCTCTTTTCCGATCTCCATCTAGTAAAGTTCTGAGTTCTTCGTTTACAGGTGTATTCTTTCATTGTCATTTCTCTGTTTTTCAAGTTTTTGTCCGTACAACAATGGTGATGTCTTCTGTTATGTTCATTACTGTATAGTTCCAGTGTGTTTTCATCTTCGTTATGATTCTATCTGAAGATTTACACCTTATAAACAATCTTTCTTTCACGATTACTTGTGATAATCGTTAAATCTATTTCTTTTGATCTATTATCTTCAATTTGTTCAAGCTTCCGCACAATTTCTATTAATTTCACTTGATTTGTGAATTTCATCTTGTTCTTCAAACTTCTTTGCCCAACGATGACACAATCAGGAACTAATAACACTACTAATGCCTGGAATTGAACTGTTGTTCAACCAAATCAAGATGTTTCTAGTGTTTACTACATTCATCCTTCAGATGCTAATACTGCTCAATTAGTATCTGTTAAATTTAGTGGTACTGGATACAGTAATTGGAAAAGATCAATGATGCTTAGTTTGTCAGCTAAGAACAAGCTAGGGTTTTTAGATGGAACTATTGTTAAGCCTGCTGTTACTTCTGGTGATGAATTTAAAGCCTGGGAAAGGTGTAATGACTTGGTATGCTCATGGTTGTTCTCATGGTTGTTATGTAATCTTGATGATTCTCTTTCTCGAAGTGTTCTGTTTTTCAAGACAGCCGGGGAGATTTGGCTAGATTTAGAGGATAGGTTTGGCTATGCCTCAATGACTCAGATTTTTTCTTTGGAGCAACAATTAGTTGATGCTACTCAAGGATCTAAATCAGTATCAGATTTTTTCACTGAAATGAAGACTTTATGAGATGCAATGAGTGATGTGAGTCCCTTGCCTTGCTGTACATGTAACAAATGTACATGTAATGTTACTCAAAAGGTGATTCAGATGGATCAAGATCGTAGACTACTACAGTTCATGATGAAGCTAAGTGATAGGTTTGCTAATGTAAGGGCAAACATTTTGATGCAACAGCTACCATCCTTGTCTAATGCTTTCAGAATGCTTTCTCAAGAAAAGAGACATCAAGAGATATCTCATCCTAATCAAGCTACTGAAACACTGGCATTCATGGCAGATAGTAAGAAGAATTTTCAGAAAGGGTGGAATGCTGGCAAAGGAGGAGGAAATTTTTCTGCTGCAAATTCATCAACTGTAGGCTTTAAGAAGGGTGGAAATTTTTTCTGCACTCATTGCAAAATCGCTAGTCACACAGTTGATAGATGTTTCAAGATTCATGGATATCCTCCTAATTTTAAGTTCAAAGACAGAAAAGTAGCTGCAGCAACTTATTCTGGTTCAGATGTTTATGATAACAAGACTGATAACAAGACTGATTCTACCAATATTTCTGTGGCCCAGTTTCAACAGTTGATGAGCTTACTTAATAAGCAGTCTAATGTTTCTTCTGATACACAGGGTCAGACTCATTCTTCTCATGCTTTATTAGTAGGTAAAACTTGTTTGCTAGCTGAGAATTCTGGTAAAGTGGGATGGTTAATTGACAATGGTGCTACTGACCACATTTATTCTAATTTGAGGCTATTTCATAATTACAAGCCTGTTACCAGTATGAATGAGTTTATAACATTTCCAGATGGGAGACAAATTCCAATTCTACACACAGGATCAGTCAAGTTAAATGAACATATGGTTCTTAATAATGTTCTACATATTCCTCTTTTCCAGTATAACCTGATTTCTTTGCAAAAGATATGCAAAGATATGCAGTGTACAGTGAGTTTTAATGGTCATGAATGTTTGTTATAGGACCATTTGCAGAAAAAGAGTCCAATTCCTCTTGGTAGTATTCAAGGTGGATTATATAGTACTGGTAGTATCACTACAAATCTTGATTCAAAGTCAATACTTCTCAGTGTTAAAGAAGATATCAGTATCTGGCATCTTCGACTTGGACATGTTCCTTTTGGCAAAATAAAGCACATTCCAGCATTGAAAGGACTTCAACATTCTTCAAATTTTATATGACAAGTATATCCTATGGCTAAGCAAACTAAAGATGCTTTTACTCATAGTTGTATTAAAACTTCTGCACCATTTGAGCTTATACACATTGATGTATGGGGACCTTACAAGGTTAAATCACATACTGGTTGTAACCAATTTATTACTATAGTGGATGATTTCAGTCGATTTACTTGGGTGCACATGCTTAAACATTGAACTGATTGTGTTAAAGTAATGGTAGATTTTTTGGCTCATATTGAAACACAATATAATTCCAAGGTTATTCAAGTAAGGTCTGATAATGCACCAGAATTGTGTCAAGGACCTATGAAAGATCTGTTTCTACAGAAGGGTATATTTCATCAAACTAGCTGTAGTTACACTCCACAACAGAATGGGGTTGTGGAGCGTAAACATCGTCATTTGCTTGAGACAGCTCAAGCCTTGTTTTTTCAGTCAAAGATACCTGCTCAATATTGGAGTGAAACAATTCTTTGTGCTGCTTATATACTCAACAGAATTCCATTGCAGAGTATTAATAATGACACACCTTATTTTCGTTTGACTGGTGACACACCTTCTTTAGATCATTTCAAGGTGTTTGGTAGTTTGTGTTATGTTTCTACGGTTTCTGAGAATAGACGCAAGTTTGATGCTCGAGCAACTGCTTGTGTTTTTCTAGGATATTCAGTTACACAAAAGGGATATAAGGTAATGGATTTTACTACAAAAACTATGTTTGTTTCCAGAAATGTAGTTTTTCACGAGACTCATTTCCCATTTCATTCTCATACAAAACCAACATTATTTCCATTTGAGATTTATTTGCCTTCTTACTCTTCTAATTGTGATGTTGAGAATCATACTTATTCTTTTCCATCTATTACTGAAGATTCTTTATTACCACCTGTTGTCTCAGACAATATTGAGTCTCCTAATTCATTTCATGATAGTACTGATTCTTCTATTCTTCATGATCTCAGTGACAGTGTTGCTTCTGATTCACAGTCAATACCTGTTAACATTCCTAGTTCAGAGGTTTTATTAAGAAAATCTACTCGAACACATAAACCACCTTCTTACTTGACATCTTATAAATGTAATAGTGCATCTACATCTTCTCATTGGTGCAACCTTGTTCAAGTTTCAATTAAAGATCCATTTCCTAAGTGTTCTATTAAGGAACCTGTTTCTTATCAAGAAGCAGCTGCTGATCCAATGTGGGTCACAGCTATGCAAAATGAACTTAAAGCATTGCATCTAAATCAAACATGGGATCTTGTTCCTCTCCCTGCCAATAAGAAGGCTATTGGTTCGAGATGGGTTTTCAAAGTAAAGTTGAAGCTGATGGAAGTTTAGAATGATGTAAAGCTCGCCTTGTTGCTAAAGGTTACAATCAGAAACATGGGATTGATTACGAGGAAACGTTCTCACCTGTTGTTAAAATGAGTACTGTTAGACTTCTTTTATCATTAGGTGCTAGTAATCACTGGAAATTACATCAGTTAGATGTAAACAATGTGTTTCTCCATGGCACTTTAAAAGAAGAAGTTTATATGACTGTGCCAGAAGGTATTCCCAATCCTCACAATTATGTTTGTTTACTTAGAAAGTCTATCTACGGTCTTAAACAAGCTTCTCGTGAATCGCATGCTAAACTGGTAGAAGAATTAATTTGTCAAGGTTTTACACAATCGAAGAATGATTACAGTTTGTTTATTAAACGACAAGGTTCTTCAATTTGTGTTGTTGCTGTTTATGTCGACGATATTATCCTTACTGGAAATGATGATCAAACTGTGCATTCACTTAAAGCACATCTAGATTCCAAATTTGGAATTAAAGATCTTGGTATTTTACACTATTTTTTGGGAATAGAAGTGTCTTATTCTTCTTCTGGAATCATTTTATGCCAGCAAAAATTTGCTAAAGATTTGATAACAGCCTCTGGTTTTGATGTTTCACAATCTACTTCTACCCCTTTACCAGTTCATCTTAAACTCTCTAGCATAGAAGGTGACTTTATTTCTCAGCCTGAACTCTATAGAACTCTTGTTGGCAAGCTTAATTACCTTACTAATACTCGCCCAGATCTTTCTTACACTGTGCAAGTTCTTAGTCAGTACATGCATGCTCCACGTACTACTCATCTAGCTGCTCTACAACATACACTTCGTTATTTGGCTGGTACATTGTCTCAAGGAATCTTGTTAAATGCTTCAGACAAACTCACTTTACAGGCATTTTCAGATGCTGATTGGGCCTCCTGTACTGATACACGTCGTTCAGTTACAGGTTACATACTTTTGTTTGGATCCTCTCCTGTTTCTTGGAAGTCTAAGAAGCAAACTACAGTGTCACGATCGTCTGCAGAAGCAGAATACCGTGCTATGGCTTCAGCTGCTGCAGAAGTCACTTGGGTTGTTCGTTTGTTGGAGGAACTTGGGGTACAGAATTTGCAACCTGTTACCCTTCATTGTGACAATCAGTCTGCACTCCATATTGCCAAGAATCCTGTATTCCATGAACATACCAAACATATAGAACTTGATTGTCACTTTACTCGTGACAAAGTGTTAGAAGGATTGCTTCAACTTACTTACTTACCTACTCGTTCTCAACTAGCAGATGTGTTCACCAAAGTTGCTCCTTCTCCTCATTTTAATTCCTTATTATGCAAGCTAAGAATGCTTCCATCTCCCACCTTGAGGGGGGCTGTTGAATAAACATCTACCACTACTAGATCCAGCTGGCTCCAACTCACATGTGACACATCAGCATAGTTAGTTAGATCATTCTGTTAGTTTTGTTTGTAGATATAAAGACAGAGATAGCATTTCTCTCTCTCTAACTTTCATTCTGTATTCTTCTCTTTCTCTGTAAAAACTCAATATCATTTCTTGAGCTTTATCAATGGAGATTTGGTATCTGTTATGAGTTTTATCACTTGTAATGATGGAACATAACATAAGTACTAAAGTGTTGTTGGAGGAATTTCGTAACAACACAAAATCGGAGGTGTGCTGAAATAGTTGAGCGAATTGAATGTTTATGTGGCTGTTTTAGGGGATTAGGGTTTATGAAAAAAGAGGGGGCTGGACTTGGCAGGTTTCTCGATTTGTCTCGGGTATCGGTCGCCACATCATACCAAGATGCCTACGTACCTATGTTTATATAGGATCAAGCCCACGTAGTTCTATAAAATTAATTTGTATCTATCCCTTAGAGACTTTAGGGATAAACTTCGTTAATCTGGGTGATTACTGATTTTATCTGATTTAATCTTATCGTTGTGATATCTTCCTGATTTGAAGAATATCGTTTGGAGATATTTTCCGTTATTGATTGATTGAGATTGATTCTTTCCTCATTTCAGAGAGAGGATAAACTTAGTGGTTAAGAAATAATTATTAATCTGAATTAACAATTAATAGATATTAGAAATTTGGGAGATTATTAGACATGCCAAAATTATGGCATACAACTAGCCCCCAGTTCTTCAGTGTAGCTTGATGCAGTGGAGAACTAAGAATTCTTCAAGCTTCCAAATTTCTTGAGTCGCTGAAAAAACTAAAAATAAATGATTAGAAAAACATTTAGAGCACCGCTGTGCTCGTTAGGCGTATGCGGTTGCAAGTGCGATAGCATGCGATGACCATTATAAGATATACGTTTGCCAAGGTTTTCAAATGTGTGAGCATATAAAATATTTTTGAAATCCTTTGCGATCCTTGTTGTCTAGTTAGGATCTTGGCGCTTGTATATATCCCGAACTGGCATACACGCTTTTCAAGTGTCTGATGCAACCACATAAGGATGTGTCTTCGTTTGTGACGAGACTGTTGATAAGAGATGTAGATGTAGATGTAGTTCTGGCGAACTAGTTTGCATAGGGATGCCTCCACCCATTCGATATAGCTAGAGAGATCTCATGGGCCTTCAATAAAGATAGTTTGCATAGGGATGCCTCCACCCATTCGATATAGCGATATCTCATGGGCCTTCAATAATCCAGAGGGTGCTGCACTTTACTAAGCATGTTGCATTGCGAGATTTATAGCTTGTCCAGGCTACCCTACTTGACAATTTAGTTGCAAGTTTGAATTTATTTTTGACATATATGTACTATCGCGACGATGTATGAAAAATATTTTACAAATCCAAATGCAATAATAAATATGCTCTTTTAAGAATGTCGCGATATTTATTTTCTTCGAAAATAATGCTCCTTTTTGTAGAAAATCTTTTTCAAAATTATGCGTCTCGTATATGTATTTTTTCCTTTAAAGCATGCAGCTCGTACGGGATTGTAAAATAAATCCACAATCAATCAGCATAAATATCCGCAATTCTTCAACATAAATATCTCGTACGATATTTTCTAAATCGCAATAATTTTACAAGCATAAAAATATATTTCTCGCACGAATTTTTTGAATAATAAATATTTTTCTTGAAAAATATTTTAAAAACATGATTACGCATGCATATATACGTAATTTGCAGGGAATTAAAATAAGAATTGAAATCTTATCTCTTATTTTTGTTATCAGGCCGCATTCTCAATCTCCTGGACTGACATCTTTTGCGCGTGACTTTAGATAGGTGACCTTCATTTTTTTGTCCACGCCACGATCCACGAACAGTTGCTGTCGGTTCTGTGAGCTCTCCTGTGCTTTGTTAGTCTACCCATTTTTTTCTTTTTTGCCAAGCTGCTGACTCATGTGCGGGCCATCTTCTTGCAATATAAATTATAATCTTCTTGCCATATATTTTTTCAGTCTTGCAGTGTTGTCACTAGCCACGTTTTATGCTCCAAAATTGCAATTGCCTCTTTTATTATTTCTTTTTTTTTTGTTGATGCCTCGCGTCTTGAATTTCCATGCTTCAAATTTTGTACTCTTTTCCTTTACGTGGGTCTCATAAATCATAATAAACCCCGTATCTTGTCTTGATGTTATTGCCTTAATTTTTGTTTTCTCCTTTTTTTCTTTTTGCTTATTCCATGCGGGTCCGACGACGGTGTCTCTTGTCTTCATCATTTTTTTTTCACTGCCAATTGCCATGCTTCGTTCCCCTTTTTTTTTATGGCGCGAGTGTGCCTCCTGTGTCCTTCCTTGTGCTTGTTGTTGTTGCACCTTTTGATTTTTTTTTTCTTTTCTTGCGGATCCCAATAGTAATCCCGACGTCTTGAGCTACTACCTGCCTCCATCTCGAACAGAAGCTGTTGCTTCTAACGTTGTGATTTGTATGCCTCAAAATCGCAGTCGCCATGTTCTTTTTTAATCGTTGAAGCCCCCGATTATAATAAAATCCAAAAATCCCCGTGAAAGTGATATTAGTTTGTCCTCCACAAACGAAAATTGCCCTCCTTCTAGCGCCAAATGTTGTTGGAGGAATTTCGTAACAACACGAAATCGGAGGTTTGCTGGAATAGCAGAGCGAATTGAATGTTTATGTGGTTGTTTTAGGGGATTAGGGTTTATGAAAAAAGAGGGCTGGACTCGGCAGCTGTCTTGATTTGTCTCGTGTATCAGATTGCATAATCATAATTCACTCTATTATTCCAGTAAACCTCCGATTTCGTGTTGTTACGAAATTCCTCCAACAACATTTGGCGCTAGAAGGAGGGGAAATTTTATTATTCGTTCTCCACGAATAATAAAATTTACCCTCCTTGTAGCGCCAAATGTTGTTGGAGGAATTTCGTAACAACACAAAATCGGAGGTGTGCTGAAATAGTTGAGCGAATTGAATGTTTATGTGGCTATTTTAGGGGATTAGGGTTTATGAAAAAAGAGGGGGCTGGACTTGGCAGGTTTCTCGATTTGTCTCGGGTATCGGTCGCCACATCGTACCAAGATGCCTACGTACCTATGTTTATATAGGATCAAGCCCATGTAGTTCTGTGAAATTGATTTGTGTCTATCCCTTAGAGACTTTAGGGATAAACTTCGTTAATCTGGGTGATTACTGATTTTATCTGATTTAATCTTATCGTTGTGATATCTTCCTGATTTGAAGAATATCGTTTGGAGATATTTTCCGTTATTGATTGATTGAGATTGATTCTTTCCTCATTTCAGAGAGAGGATAAACTTAGTGGTTAAGAAATAATTATTAATCTGAATTAATAATTAATAGATATTAGAAATTTGGGAGATTATTAGACATGCCAAAATTATGGCATACATAAAGCTTAAAAAATGGTTATAAGGAAAAGGCAAGCTTTCAAGGCAGCGGTTTTTGGATGATCCAAACCAACTATATGATTCAGTTTCTTCATCTTGGATTACCAAGTAACCCGAATTTGGACCTTCTGGTAGTAATGAAAGAGCTTCGGGATTTTTTTTTATAGTGAGAGAGGAGCCTGGTCACATACATAGTTAGACTTTGCTTTTTTTTGAGTTGTGATGGGATAGTACAGGACGTATGAATGGAAGATTGGAAGATGAGTAGGAATTCATAAAAAGTTATTCTCTTGTACAAAGACTATGGCATCTAATCAAGTATATTTCACAGTTTTGACTAGTTCATAAAACTTCGCAAAGGCTAAATCAAATGAGTAATTTGTGACTAGTTCATAATTATCCTGCTATATTATATGGCAAGTTCAGCCCTTGAGGGATATTCAACTTCAGACTTTCATTTGACTGGGAAGCAACATCAAAATATAATGGCAAATATAGGGTTGACATTAATTAGAAGTCTTTAGAGCAAATATAGGGTTGACATTAATTAGAAGTCTTAGAGCATCTCCAACCCTGGTCACCTGTTAGCAAAAAATCCTACGTGGTTTCCATTTATACCTAATATATAAAAAATGGGCTTCTCCAACACACAGCTGTTAGGAATAATTTTAGATAACAGGTTACATGTCCTCTGTTAGGAATATGTTGTAGTTGATGATAACTTAACATTCAAGCAAAATTGAATAAGTCAAGTTTTGTAACTGTCAACGGATAAGACCTTATAACTCTATTCGTTGACAGGTAGCTCATCAACGGATGAGCTTCTGTAGCATATTGCAATGTCTCTATTTATCAGTTGATAGTGTTTTTATTCAGAGTCATGTTGACCATCAATGGATAGGCAGAATAGGGTAGCCAATTGTAAATAAGCTATGCTATGTAATTCTGTCTAAGTGAAAATGTATCAACGGATGAGAACAGGACTCTATCAACGGATACAACTCAAATCTACTCGATCAACGGATACAGCTCAAACTACCATCAACGGATAAGTGGGCACAACATCAACGGATAATCATTGTCACTTTATCCTATGCTAGCTGGGAATTAGCAGTTGATAAGGACAGGTTTGACTGACAGATCACATGGGTTGATAGTAGGTATAAAAAGCAATATGGCAGCCATACTTTGGAAACACAGAAGAAAGAAGCATTCCATTTACACAGTACATACAAGAAAGGTGCAGGGGACATATCTGTTCACAAGGACAACCTTTCGGCTACATGTGGATTTGGAGTGGAGTAGCAAGTCAACTTGAATTAGATTAATATTATCTTATTCCTGTAGCACTTGTAAACTTGGGATATATAACCAAGTGTAGCAACTCTTTAGATAGTAAGAAAACATACATATTTGCTTAGGGTTTCTTGAATATCTTTAGAAGCAAAGAGTTGTAAACACAGAAGCTGTGTACATTTGTATCACAGGGTTTTCTTCGAATAAAAGTCTCAGGTGGTACATTTAACCACCTGATTTTTATGTGGTTGTGAACTATTTCTATTCAGCAATTATTTCTTTATAGATTTCTGTGGTTTTTATCAGAAATTTATAACTATCAAGAATTGTATTCAACCCCCCCTTCTACAATTATACAAGTGTGTAATCTGGGAATAACAATTGGTATCAGAGCAAGCTTCTAATATATTTGAAGTTTAAAGATCAACACACTTCCAACATGTCTAAGAAGGATTATGGAGTGAAGATACCGGTTCTTGATAGGGAAAATTACTTTCACTGGAAAGTAAAAATGCGTCTACATCTCATGTCTATTGATGTCGGTTTTGTAGATTGTATTGAGAAGGGTCCTCATGTTCCAATGAAGGCTGCTTCAAGAGTTGGTCTTGCTGCAGATGCACCTGACACGTACATCCCAAAACCTGTTTGTGAGTGGAGCACTGAGGATGTTGCAGAAGTTCACAAAGATAAAAAGACCATGAATATTCTATTTAATGGCTTAGAAACAGACATGGTTGACAATGTTATCAACTGTACTACCGCCAAGGAAGTATGGGACATTGTTCAAACCCTTTGTGAAGGTACAGAACAGGTAAGGGAAAACAAGATGCAACTACTGATCCAACAGTATGAGCACTTCCATTTCAAGAATGGAGAGACATTGAATGACACATTTAGTAGATTTCAAAAGCTACTGAATGGCTTGAAACTGTATGGAAGAATCTACCAAGTGAAAGATTCCAATCTCAAATTTCTGAGATCACTGCCCAAAAAGTGGAAGCCTATGACTGTTTCTCTAAGAAACACTCAAGAGTACAAGTCATTTACTCTTGAAAGGCTCTATGGAACTTTAAAGACATATGAACTAGAAATGGAGCAGGATGAAGAAATTGAGAAGGCCCAAAAGAAAAGTGGGTCAGTTGCACTTGTTGCCAACTTGGAGCAGAAGGAGGAAAAGAGGACTGAAGCTGCTAAATCTACACCAAACAGGGAGGTTTGTGAAGGTAGAACAGAATCAAGCAAAAGCAAGGAAAAGGTGTCTGAAGAAATGAGTGTCCTACAGCAGGATGAATTGGATGAGATAGATGAGCATTTAGCCTTTCTATCTAGGAAATTCTCTAAGCTAAAATTCAGAAGAAACTCTGGGGTGGCCAAGTCATTTAACAAGGATTTTTCTACAAGCAATTATGTGGATAAATCCAAAATTAAATGCTACAATTGTGGTATTGCTGGTCACATGATAAGTGAATGCAGGAAGCCTAGATCTGAGAACAAGGGAAAGTCAACTGAAACTGTTGACTACAAGAAGAAATATTTTGATCTTCTCAGACAGAAAGGAAAGGCATTCATGACCCAAGAGTATGACTGGGCTGCTGATGGAAATCATTCTGATGATGATGCTGAGTTTGTCAACCTTGCATTAATGGCTAATTCTGAGCAGGAAGCAAGTTCAGCTAGCAATCAGGTATATTCTACTAATCTCTCTGAGCTCACCAAAGAGGAATGCAATAGTGTTATAGATGAAATGTCTACTGAACTATATCACTTGAGTGTTACTCTTAAATCACTTACTAAAGAGAACAATAGGATTAAAGAAACTAATCAGTTCTTAAGTGATATAAATGCAGTTCTAGAAGTTCAATTTCTAGAATTTGAGAAAATGAGAGTTGATTGCAATGATGCTAAAAATGAACTTGAAGCTGTGTTAAAAAGAGAATTGATCTTAAGAAACCAGCTTGAAAAAGAACCAGGGATAATTGCTAAATTTCAAAGTTGTAGGAATATTTCTCAAAACATAATAGAAGTCCAGGGAATAGAATCATTTGTAAGGGATACCTGGACTCAGAAGAAAAAGGAGCTAGAACCTTGCCTTAAGGATCTAGAGACTATTTGTGAATCAACGGATAGTGATCATCCGTTGACAGATGAACTATCAACGGATGAGAGGTATCCGTCGACTAACAAAAAGTCTGTTAGTAAGAAGGAACTTAAGAAACTGAACAATCAGTATGGTCCAGTAGCCAAGAACTTTGTTTCTGGTGAAAGTAGCCAAACCAAGTCAAGTGAGAAGGCTAAGGCAGGTGATTTACCTAACAAAAAGGCTGTTGGTAAGTCAGTTAATGAAAAGGTAGAGACTGAGGGTAAAAAGAAAAAGAACAGAAATGGCAAGATAGGCATTAACAAGAAAAACAATTGTTCTCCTGACAAGTTTGCTCCTAGGAAAACTTGTGGTAATTGCAATAGTGTCAATCACCTATCTTCTAATTGCAAGTCTGTTAAAAGGACTCCTGTTCATGTACCTCAATCTATGCCAAGTATGCCTGCAATGCCTGTTATGCCTGGTTTGTATCAGAATGCTAGTTTTTCAAATCCATATGTGAACATGCCATATGTGCCTAATCCTTATTTTCAATCTGTGAATATGCCACAAATATCATGGAGCATCCCCAGCATGGATAATATGTATGCCAATTTTTCACAAATGCATGCATCAAATATTTATGCAAATGAGCATCTGTCAAAACCTATCACTCAAGTATCTACACCCAAAGTGAAGATTGCTAAGAGTGTAAAACCAAAGGCTAACAAGAAAGGACCCAAGGAAACTTGGGTACCAAAATCAACTTGATTTGTATTTTGGATTGTGTGCAGGGAAATAAGAGGAATCTATGGTACCTAGATAGTGGATGTTCTAGGCATATGACAGGAGATTCAACCCTGCTCACAGAGTTCAAGGAGGAAGCTGGCCCTAGAATTACCTTTGGAGATGACAGCAAAGGATATACTAAGGGATATGGCTTGATTAGAAAGGACAATGTCATCATTGAAGAAGTGGTTTTAGTTGAAGGTTTGAAGCACAATTTGCTGAGTGTCAGTTAGATTTGTGATAAAGACTATGAAGTAAAGTTCACTAAAGAAGCCTGTGTTGTTTCTACCAAGGAAAACAACAATGTGGTTCTGACAGGCTTTAGAAAAGGAAATGTTTACATAGCTGATTTCAACTCAGTATGCTCAGAATCCATTACTTGTCTCTTCAGCAAAGCAATCAAGGATGAGAGTTGGCTATGGCATAAAAAGCTGTCTCATTTGAATTTTAAAGTAATGAATGATTTGGTAAGAAAGGATCTTGCTAGAGGAATCCCTCAATTGGAGTTCATCAAAGATGGACTGTGTGATGCCTGCCAATTAGGGAAGCAAAAGAAATCATCCTTCAAGAGCAAGACAGAGTCATCTATTGTTAAGCCCCTTCAATTGCTGCATATGGACTTATTTGGTCCAGTAAATGTCATGTCCATTTCAAAGAAGAAATACTGTCTGGTGATTGTGGATGATTTTTCTAAGTTTACATGGACCTTCTTCCTGCACTCCAAATATTGTGCAAGTGAAATCATCATCAATCATCTCAGACTAGTAAACAATGGTTCTGAAGTAAAAGTACAAAGAATCAGGAGTGACAATGGCACTGAATTCAAAAATTCCACAATGAATATTTTCTGTGAAGAGAATGGAATTGTCCATGAGTTTTCTGCTGCTAGAACACCTCAGCAAAATGGGGTTGTTGAAAGGAAAAACAGAACTCTCATTGAAGCAGCTAGAACAATGTTAAGTGAATCAAGATTGCCAACATATTTCTGGGCTGAAGCTGTCAGCACTGCCTGCTTCACTCAGAATATTTCTTTGATCAATCAAGCTAGAGGAATGACTCCTTACCACTTATTCACCAACAAGAAACCAACGTTAGCTTTTCTCCATGTCTTTGGATGTAAGTGTTTTGTGCTAAGGAATCATGGAGATAACTTGGGCAAATTTGAAGCAAAGGCAGATAAAGCTATCTTTGTTGGATATGCAGCAGGGAAAGCCTATAGAGTCTACAATCTAAGAACCAACATTGTCATGGAATCTGTACATGTTGTGTTTGATGATCAAAAGATTCTAGGTCTGAATGATGAAGGCTTCCATGAAAAGTTGAGATTTGAAAATGAGGTAGAAGGAAGAATGTACATTGATGATGATGAGGAAAATGAAGATCATGACCTTGGAAATTCACCTAGAGTTATTGGTCCAACTAGAAGTGATGCTAACACTGGAAATGAAGCATCCGTTGACAGTCATACTAGATCATCAAATGCATCCGTTGACAGACATTCTCATGTATCTGTCGACAGGCAAAATGGAGCATCCGTTGATAGACAAAATTATGCATCTGTTGACAGTCAACTTCATAATTCCTCAAGGACAACAAACTCAGGGGGAGTTTCTCAAAGTCAAAACTCAATATCCAATCAACAAGATCATGCTCACGTAGATGAAGCAACCTCATCTAGATCAAACCTTCCATCCTCAAGAAAATGGACCAGAGATCATCCTTTTGAGTTAATCATTGGTGACTCAAACTCAATAGTCCAAACTAGGAGGGCCACACAAGAAGAATGCCTATACAGTAGTTTCCTGTCTCAAGGGGAACCTAAGAAAGTGGAGGATGCCCTTCTAGATCCAGATTGGGTCTTAACAATGCAAGAAGAGCTAAACCAATTTTAGAGAAATAAAGTATGGAAGCTTGTGCCCAAACCTGATGATAGAGGTATCATAGGTACCAAATGGGTTCTCAAGAATAAGACTGATGAAAATGGCATAATTGTGAGGAATAAAGCTAGATTAGTGGCAAAGGGCTATTCTCAAGAAGAAGGAATAGATTTTGATGAAACTTTTGCTCCAGTGGCAAGACTTGAGGCCATCAGAATTTTCCTAGCCTATGCAGCACATGCCAACTTCAAAGTCTATCAGATGGATGTTAAAAGTGCCTTTCTAAATGGGGAACTGGAAGAAGAGGTATATGTCCATCAACCTCCTGGCTTTGAAGATCCAGAATTTCCAGATTATGTATATCTTCTCTTGAAAGCACTTTATGGTTTGAAGCAAGCACCAAGAGCCTGGTATGACACTTTATCTCAATTTCTTTTGGAGAATCACTTCACTAGAGGTACAGTAGATAAAACTTTATTTCATAGAAATGTCAATGGTTCTTCAATACTTGTTCAAATCTATGTAGATGATATTATTTTTGGGTCTACAGATGAGAAGCTTTGCAAAAGGTTTGCCAAACTTATGCAAAGTAGGTATGAAATGAGCATGATGGGTGAATTAACTTACTTTCTTGGTTTACAAGTAAAGCAAGTTAATGAGGGAATTTTCATTAGTCAAACAAAATATATTTATGATCTCTTAAAGAAGTTTGACTTAATGGATTGTGCCTCTGCAAAAACACCTATGGCCACTGCAACTAAGCTTGAGCTGAATACTAAGGAAAAATCTGTGGACATCTCAAGCTATAGAGGCATGGTAGGATCACTTCTATATCTAACAGCTAGTAGACCTGATATAATGTTTTCCACATGTCTTTGTGCTAGATTTCAAGCTGACCCTAGAGAGTCTCACTTGATTGCTATTAAGAGAATTTTCAGGTATCTCAAAGGAACACCAAACCTTGGCATTTGGTACCCAAGAGATTCTGGCTTTGATCTAATTGGCTATTCAGATGCAGACTATGCAGGTTGCAGAATTGATAGGAAAAGCACTACAGGCTCCTGTCAGTTTCTAGGGAATAGGCTTGTGTCATGGTTCAGTAAGAAACAGAACTCAGTCTCCACTTCTACAGCCGAAGCTGAGTACATTGCAGCAGGAAGCTGTTGTGCACAGATTCTTTGGATGAAAAATCAACTTATTGACTATGGTCTAAAAGTTGAGAAGATTCCAATTTTCTGTGACAACACTAGTGCTATTGCCATCACAGAAAATCCAGTGCAGCATTCGAGAACCAAGCATATTGACATCAAATACCACTTCATCAGAGAGCATGTGATGAATGGTACAGTAGAAATGCACTTTGTGCCAAGTGAAATGCAGCTTGCAGATATCTTCACCAAGCCTCTTGATGAATCCTCATTCACAAGGTTGGTAGGTGAACTAGGTATGCTTAATTTTTCATAATTCCTAGTGGTATCTATTAATACTGTATTGCAGCTAGAAATGTGTTTTGATTTACTTGAGAATTAAAAACTCTCAGAATAACTCTTAGCAGAAATTTTGTTTAAGGCAAAATTTGCTTATCAACGGATATCCTTTTATCCGTTGGTAGTATAAACACATTACTAGATTTTCGTATGTCAACAGATAACATGTTGTCCACGTCATCGATGGATAAACTGTTTTCTCAACCGTCCAATCTTTATCTGTTGATATACATATTTCTTTTCATAGCCGTTGGTAAACGTGTATGATTAGTCACGGCTGTACTTCTTTTCTTTTCATTTATTATCTGACAGTTACTTTTGTCCAATGGGGTAATTACTTTTTAATTATTTCATTTTTAATTCTTGGAAAATATAAAAGGCTGTTTTGTATCCTCACATTTCACCTTTATTCATTTTCAAGAGTCTCATTAGTTAACTGCATCTTCTTCACTAAATCTCTCTCTGCAACAAAAGCTCAAACACTTCAATGGCGCCTATTGTTAAGATGATGTCTTCCACCGGGTTTACCTATGAGAAGAACAATTTCGCGGCCTTTGTTGATACTGTGAACGCTCCAGAAGCATATCACACCATGATGAATTTCGTGAAGAAATGCAAACTGTCATATGCTATGACTGCCACCACTCCTCTAATCCATGAGGTTATTGAAGAAGTGTGGGCATCTGCTGAGTACAATGGCACAGACGGTACACTTGCTTTTTCTTTAAAGGGTAAAAATTATGTAGTTAATTCTGATGTGTTAACTGCTTGTTTAAAATTGTCTGAGAATAACTGTCTAGAGGTACCCAGTAATGCTGAAATTGTTACCATGCTTAATTCCATGAATTATACCCTTAGTACTGAGAACTTAGGGAAAATTATTAGGAAAATGGTTAAGGAATGGAGTTATCTTTGTGATGCCTTCATTAAAACTTTTTCTGGCAAGATTAGTAACTTTGATGCTGTTACCAACTCCATGCTAGTTATGCTATGTATCCTTTTGACTGATAAATTCTATAATTTTGGCACACTAGTCATGTATGAGATAGCAGCTAAATTAGGTAAAAAGGAAACTAGGAGCAAGAATGTTTATTTTGCTAGATTTTTTATGCTCCTAGCACTGCATGTATCTGAGAATGAGCTATCCATTGCTAACCCGGATAGCAAGTTCAATTGTTTTGTTCAGGAGAAGAGATTCTTAAGTGATTTGATTCGAATGAACCTAAATGCAGAAGTACAATTGGTATATCTACCAATTGTTCAGGTAACTGTTTCCAACCCTGAAACTCCTATCTCCAACCCCCAAATTTCTTTGCCTTCTAGTGTCACAATGGAGTCTGTGGCTGTGACCAAACAGGCTCCTACCAAAGTGACCAAATCCAAAGTTCCTAAACCACAATCTAAAAGACAAACCTCAGGTGTCTCTCAAAAGGCACCTGTTGCAAAAACTACCAAAGCTCTTGAGGGGAGTGTGAAGGTGGTAGTGAGTGGTGAGTGACAGGGTGAACATCAAAGAAGCCCTAAGGATAAGGAAGGTGAGGCAGGTGCAACCAACATTTCAGTCTCTCAAAAGACTGTTAATGAACCTACAAGCCAAATTCTAGTTACATCCTCTCAACAGGGTGTGACTACTAATTTAAGTTCCATTCCAGGAACACAGCACAAAAGGGCAAGGGACACAGATAGCTCTCACTCAAAAACCTATGGTAGAAGAGTAAAATCCAAAACCACTGGGGAATCACAGGGTGCACACACTGTATAGCAAACTGTACCTTCTCAAATTCAGTTTGATGTGACTTCAATAAATGTGGAGTCTAAGCCCCTTGATCTTAACCTTCAAATCGATACACATTTTGATCCACCATCACCAACTCCATCTCTGGATGTGGATATGATATCTACATCAATTCCTGATTCTCCATCTTTAAAATTCTTGGAGAAGCCCCACTCAACAATTGGTGGTCATCATCTTTTAGATGATTTGTTGGGCCATCAATCTTCCATTCCTGAATTCACAACACTATCTGTGGCCTCTTCCTTAAAATCAATCACCATAGATTCAGTGTTGGTTTTCACTTCAACGGATACTCGTTTACCTTCATCAACGGATATCCTTCATTCGTTGACAAGTGTTTCTCCATCAACGGATATGTCTTCCACCACCTATCCGTTGACAGCAATAACCACTACACCAACGGATACACCTTATCCGTTGACAACTCTCTCTACCACTGCAAAATGTGACATTCCTATGTCAACTATGGAGGAGTTTGTAGTAATTGAAACACTTTTAGGAATGAGGGAAGGGAGTGAGAGGCTGCCTTGTGAGTAGGCAAAAGGAGAGAAAATCAATGAGAGGCTGACCATTTCTTCCGGTCAGGCAAAAGGAGAGCTAAAGAGTTCCACCTTAGTAGGTGAAGGTGAGGGTGTGAGAGGTGTGAGCCAGGGGGAGCCCCTGATGCAAGAAAAGAGAGATGAGAGGAGAGAAGGGACTACAGGAGAGATAAGGCAGGAAGAACCAGCCATTGCAAGTGAGTTAATGGAGGTTAATGAAGCTTCCAAAGAGATGGAATTTAGACAAGAATATCAGTCAGTTATTGACTCCATCTCTTTGGATCCTGAAACCTTTACTCATCCTGTTTCTGCCTATCAAGTCATGGCACAACAGGGCAATGTGGAGGCAGAGGAGGCAATGCACCTAGTGCACACCTCAGAATCTCTTCAAAGAGCAAAAGAAGCTTTACAAACCCTGTCTCCAAGTGCTGGAAGTGAAGAGTTTGGCAGTGATGACAGTCAAAGTTCAGATGGTGAAGAAATAAACGAGGATGAAACTCCAGGATGGATGTTTTCCAATGCCACTGAACTTGGGCATCTCAATGTGGAAATCATGAAGCAATACCAATCTGCTAAGGCTGAGCACCAAACTGCAGAACCACAGAGAAAGACTGTTCTTGAGCAAGTAATGGCCTCCCTGAAATTACAAAAGATGCAATCTGTTATTCAAAGAACACAACAAGAGGAGGTCCAGTCTGCAATTAGAGATATGAAAATAGCACTAGATGCCAGGATTGAGGCACTAGCTCCTACTACCACTCAGAAGGTGCTTTCTAGCAAACTTCTCAAAGAAGATAGCCTGGCTAAGTCTGTTCAGCTTCTTTCCTCAAGAGTGGATAGTATGGAATCTCAATTGCACACCATCATTGCCAATCAATCAAAACAAACTCAACTACTGGAAATGCTACTTGCAGCTTCAACCCCAACCCTTGATGCTAACAAAAAGGGGGAGAAAATGGGAACAAGCACAGAAGAGGCTGCAACATCTACTGGCCAATTTCAAGCTACCAGTAGTGAGATAGCACAGATTGAGGGGGAGCAACAGCCAATTGTAGTGGTCAATCCAACAGAGTTTGAGATAAAGGCTTCCCCTGTGAAGAAACAAGTGGCTTTGCCTGAGATTCAAAGCTTAGAAGAAATCTCAGATGGTGAAAGGCAAGCCAGGATAGAAGCTTTGGAAAAGATCAACAAGGAGGCTAGTGAAAGAATTCTAAGGACAGAGAGGATGATCAATGAATCAATTGCATCATCTCTGTTCCTTAATGCTCAATCGTCTGCTCCAACAATATCAACCACAATCATGAAGGTGCTCACTCCAAGGGTTGTGGCTCCTACATTCTATGATGCTGAGCCATCATTTGTCAAAGAATTTGAACCAGCTATCAAAACCAGAGCCTACTCACCACCAAAGGAAAAGGGGAAGAACAAGCTTCAATTGGACTACCCATTTCCCAAGAATGATGAAGAAAAGCTAATGGGAAAAACAATCATGGAGTTCAAAGTTCAGACAAATAAGAGTGTAAGAGATTGGATGGCTGTAATCATGAGGAATGGAAAAGTATTAAATATATCCAACAGTCATCCTAGATTTGTGGAAGCTAAAAGAGAAGAAGTCTCCAGAATCCAAAGGGAAGCCCATCCAAGTACAGAAAATCAACATGAAAACTCAGAAGAGAAGCAAGCCAGGCTAGCTCAAGAGTTAATGGATGAGGTAGAGGTTGAAATGAAGGAACCTGAGGAAGTTCCCAAAATCAAACCTAGAAGAAGGAAAGCTAAAACCAAGAGGGTTCTTTCTCCAGAACCCCCTCCAGAAAAAGAAACAATTGGTTCACCAGTACCTATGTCTGCAACAGTAATCGACCCAACTGTAAACTTTCATGGTGACCCCATAAGGCCTAAAGAGGAACCAGTGAATTTTGATTCAATTGAAGTCCCTTCATTCTTGCTAAATCCAAAACAGAAGAAAAGGGCTCCAAAGAAGCAACTTTCAAAGGGACCAGTTCAAGTTGCTAGGGTACCTGCTATTGTCAAACAACCAATCTTGGAAAACAAAGAAGACTTTATCTATCAGGCAGAAATTGAAGAATACTCTGGCATGAATCTATATTTGGATGAACTGTCAGAAGTAAGAGGAATTGACAAGTACAAGAATCAGCCTGAGAGATTAGTGTTTGTCTACAAGGGAGGAAGTCAGAGGACATGGCCACTAAAGAAGGTTCTTGGAGAAAATTATCATACACTGACCAGAGTGTTCTCAGCATTCAAGAGACACACAGGGTTCTCTGAGATAGCCAGAAGGGAGATAATTAGCAGAATAGAAGAAATAAGGAGAGAATGGAACTCACCCTCAAGTCTACCAAAGAAAATGAAGATCCCTTATAATGGACAGAAAATCCACATTCAACCCTTTTGGATGATGGAGTTTAGGGATGATGAGGGCACTATGAGATTCTTCAGGTTAGAAGACCAACTGTCAAAGGCTAGTTCTGACTACCTGAGATGGTTACAACTAAAGCTAAATCCAAAAGTTGTTGAAGAAGATACCTTCTATAGGCAACTTCAAGTGCAAATTGAGTCCAACTCTGCCAAGGAAGGAAAGTCAAGGGTGCAGCCAACCAGAGAGAGGAAACCTCATTAATCTGCTCAATCTAAAGGAGCACATCTCTAATAAGTTTCTTAAAGCTTTCTGTTTTTAATTTTTGTAGCTTAATACAATGTTTGCATACTGTAGTGTGTATATATCTTTAGGAATGTTTTGTTATCATCAAGGTTCTGAATTTATGCTTTATTGCCATCAAGTATAAATTGGGGGAGATTGTTAGGAATATGTTGTAGTTGATGATAACTTAATATTCAAGCAAAATTGTATAAGTCAAGTTTTGTAACTGTCAACGGATAAGACCTTATAACTCTATTCGTTGACAGGTAGCTCATCAACGGATGAGGTTCTGTAGCATATTGCAATGTCTCTATTTATCAGTTGATAGTGTTTTTATTCAGAGTCATGTTGACCATCAAATCATCAATGGATAGGCAGAATAGGGTAGCCAATTGTAAATAAGCTATGCTATGTAATTCTGTCTAAGTGAAAATGTATCAACGGATGAGAACAGGACTCTATCAACGGATACAACTCAAATCTACTCGATCAACGGATACAGCTCAAACTACCATCAACGGATAAGTGGGCACAACATCAACGGATAATCATTGTCACTTTATCCTATGCTAGCTGGGAATTAGCAGTTGATAAGGACAGGTTTGACTGACAGATCACATGGGTTGATAGTAGGTATAAAAAGCAATATGGCAGCCATACTTTGGAAACACAGAAGAAAGAAGCATTCCATTTACACAGTACATACAAGAAAGGTGCAGGGGACATATGCTACATGTGGATTTGGAGTGGAGTAGCAAGTCAACTTGAATTAGATTAATATTATCTTATTCCTGTAGCACTTGTAAACTTGGGATATATAACCAAGTGTAGCAACTCTTTAGATAGTAAGAAAACATACATATTTGCTTTGGGTTTCTTGAATATCTTTAGAAGCAAAGAGTTGTAAACACAGAAGCTGTGTACATTTGTATCACAGGGTTTTCTTCGAATAAAAGTCTCAGGTGGTACATTTAACCACCTGATTTTTATGTGGTTGTGAACTATTTCTATTCAACAATTATTTCTTTATAGATTTCTGTGGTTTTTATCAGAAATTTATAACTATCAAGAATTGTATTCAACCCCCCCTTCTACAATTATACAAGTGTGTAATCTGGGAATAACATCCTCTATATTTGTTGATCCATTCATGGTCATCTATAATTAATTTTCCACGTCATTGTCTTTCCTTTTTATTCAATTAACTTCATCCTAAATTATTTTAATTATTAAAACTATTTTATTTAATCAAATAACATATATCCTTGTATACAAATTTTATTTTATTGAATTTAAAAATAATAAAATAACATATTTTTAAATAATAAAGTTATTTAAATTAATTATTTAATATGCATATTTATACAAAAATTTTATTTTATTGAATTTAGAAAAAGTTTAGTTATGAGTTTTATCTACAATAAATAAATAATATATAAAAATATAATCGTTAGAATTTGAAAAATAATAAAATAACACATTTTTAAATATAACTAACCATTATAATACCACTGGAGCACACAGGCTTACAGGTTCAACAAATTTTACATAATCATCTATTTTTATAATTTTAGCTAACAATTATGACTATCACCCTTGGAGATACTCTTATAAGATGATTCCTAAGCATCAATATCAAACAATAATCACTTGTTTATATTAACTAGATGATAACATGTGCAAAGCACGGCTCGGAGATTTATGTTAAATAATTACTAATTTTTATTTAATTAAATATTTATAAAATTATATTACAAAAATTATAAAAAGAACTATGTTATATATTTACATAAAAAAATTAATGTGATTAACAAACTATAAAGTTAGATTGTTTAATAAAAGTGCATGGAAACACGTTTCGGTTGCTTTCATTGAAAAATATTTAGAATAATTGATCATAATCTTTTTTTTATTATAAGCTAGAATAAAAAAATTTATTAATACAATGTAAGAATTATAATAATAATAAGATTTCAATTTTATTATATTTTTAAAAATATAAAATATAATCGCAGGGAAGAATGTTCTAGAGTAGTGTATAGAAACATGTTCTAGTTGTTGTCCTTGAAAAATCTTTTGGAGAATTGGTCGTATTTTTTTTTATTCTAAATTATGATAAAAAAAATTGTATTATAATTATAATAGGATTTCAATTTTATTATTTTCTTTAAAAAATAACATAGAATTATAAGGAGTATGATTCTAGGGATAGAACTATTTTTTTATTTAAAATTGTAATAAAAGAATTATAATTATAATAGAATTTCTATTTTATAAAAAGACATCATAGAATTATAGTAGAAATAGGATTATAGGGGTGAAACCAAAGTAGGGAATGAAACCAAAATAAGGATGAAACCAAAAGTGGTATGTTAAAAGGTGTTTATCGCTTATTAATAAAGGTTATAGATTAGTACAAAATATTTTAAGGACTAACAGGTTGTATAAATTAAGAGAACAATTACATGGAATTTATTTTGGCAAGTACATACATGGTAAAGTTAAGCCATTGGAAGTGAAAAGCAAATAGTCTTTGAAGCATTGTTAAATGAATACATAATATAAAATTCATCAATTTAAACAGAAAACTTTTCAATAATACTATCATTTTTAAAATTATAGAATTTGTGAACTACTTGGTATATGAATATCTTAGCCGGTGTTCCAGAAATCGCTAAGAGACCCAGGGCGGTCGGGGTACCGCCTAGCGCCTAATCGGGTAGGCGGGGATTAATCGGACGGATTAATCGGAGCATTAATCGGATATTATAATAATATTTAATATATTAGTCTAATTTACAATTAAACATATCATTTTAAATAAATTAAAAGGATTAATCGGATTTCAAAAATCGAATCGGCTGGTTACCTTCCAGAAGATTAATCGGGGATTAATCGGCTGAATCGAGGATTTTTAGAACAGAGATCTTAGCGTAGAAATAAATGCAGGTTCTGTATCCTTGTGTCTGGAATAATAAAATCTACTATTAAAAGTATCACTTGTTCATCAGCATCAAAGTATATAAAACCTAATTGAGTTAAAATAAAATATATAGAGACTTCATATAAGAGATATATAATTTCTAACATACAGGCCACGTTGTCGATGTATAACATCCTGCAAAATTTAGATGAATATCGGTCAAAAGCTTTGTAATTAATTGCCTAGGTTGAGATGCTTGAACGTGATGTTTTCAGAACTAACAACTCCAACAAACTTTAAGGCTGTAATAAAAGCAAAATAGAGTTGAGAGACTAGAGATTATAGGAAATCAGTTACAGTCTGCAACCGGGAATGAAGTTACTTGCATTCTATAGAAACTTAGTGCTATAATATCAAATCAGAGAATTAAAGCAAATAAGTAGAGCACAAGTACACATAAAGAAAGATGTCATCGTACCAAAGGGAGATCAGACCAAATGAAGTTAGAGGAGGATCAAGGTAGCGATATAGAATAATGGAACAAGTGTGCAATAAAAGCATTAATTTCAAACTACTTATAATAACTGCTGAGTAACTTCGTACAACTTATAAGCTACCCAGTAATACATATAAATGTGTTGCTAAGTAGGCATTTTATTCCACTTGTTGAAAGCCCTCCAGTGAAACAAGTGTCTATGTGTATTTTTTAGTTGCACAGACATTCCAATAATTTAGTGGAAGTGCACGGTTTATGGTCTCCCCTTTCTCATAGTCATAAAATATGTGTTTCTGATCTTCTGTAAACATACAATGGAGGTGTTTGGCAAATCTGCCATGCAACTTATAAGTTACTTATTTTGGAAAAAATTTCTTATTTACATAATATTTTTTAAAGAAAAATATGTATCGGGAGTTTAATATTCATTATCCTGCAAAAATAAGTTACTTATTTCAGAAAAAAGTACATATTTCCCAACTTTTTTCCAGAATAAGTAATTTATTTCTGAAAAATAAGATTTACCAAACGGGCCCATATATGGTCTCTCTCTTCTCACAGCCATACAAGATGTCTTGGAAAAGATTAGAGTCAGAATAATCACTTAACCTAAGTTCATGAAATCGTCCTATGCCAACATAACAACTTATCCATATAAAATCGCAACACCAGGAGCATCAATATTCAATACTGAATTTTTTAGTCCAAGGCCAAAAGCAACATCCAATGTCCATAGATTAATTCCATCATCCCCAATAGATTCGATTACCAAAGCAAGAGAACCTTGGAAATCCAGGAGATTTGACCTTGTCCCTTTTCGCGTAAAGTTAGGAAGCGGAACTAGTCCAAGAACCTCTTTATGGAGATCAAAAGAGACTAGTAACAATTACAAGTGTACAAGTATAACCAAATTATATTTGAAATATTTCACCCACGTAGCCTCCAAATATTTAAGGGCCACATTTTTATTTTTTTTTTGCTAATTCACATTTTTTAAGTGTCCTTTATATAAATATATGCGATGAACGGATTTCTTTTTGATATATTATAAATTTTATTCAATATTACAATTAGATTTTATATAATTATATTCAATATTACAATTAGATTTCTTGAAGAAGCTCCTCGTGAAGTTAGGATTTGCAGGGGCATGGGTAGATACGGTGATGAGTTTTGTGTCTACCGTTTCATATTCGTTCCTAGTTAATGGGAAGCCGACAATCCCAGTTCTACCGTCTAGGGGCCTCAGACAAGGAGACCCTATCTCCCCCTACCTATTTATTATGGTTGCTGATGCTTTCTCAAATCTTCTGAGGAGAGCAGCGGAGGATAATTTAATCCATGGTGTTCGAGCAAGTAAGAGAGGGCCAGAAGTGACCCATTTATTCTTTGCAGATGACAGCCTTCTTTTCACAAGAGCCACCCGACAGGAATGCACAGTCATTGTTGACATTCTCAACAAATACGAAGCGGCTTCCGGGCAAAAAATTAATTTCATTAAGTCGGAGGTTTCTTTTAGTAGAGGGGTTCCTACATCTGTAAGAAGTGATATCGGGTCTACTCTGAACATGAAAGTTGTTAGTGACCACAACAAATATCTTGGACTCCCGGCTATCATTGGCCAATCAAAAAAAGTGGTTTTTGGGATAATCAAAGATCGGATGTGGAAGAAGGTCCGAGGTTTCAAGGAACAAATTCTATCAAAGGGAGGAAAGGAGGTTCTCATTAAGAGTGCTTTGCAAGCCATCCCAGCGTATATTATGAGTATTTATAAACTCCCATCCAATCTGATAAGTGAGCTCCATTTGGTGTTGGCAAGATTTTGGTGGGGATCGAACGAATCAAGGAGGAAAACTCATTGGAGGAGTTGGGATAAATTGTGTCAACCAAAGAGTCACTACAAGAAAAAGTTCAATAGACATCACACATTAGACATCGGTTGTAAATGCCACTGATGTTAAAAGATGTAATAACATCATCCCATATTAAACTGATGTCTTTGTATTTCGTATACATCACTTTTTTTAAAAGCGATGTCTAAAGGCAGCCATAAAAAATTCAATCGCGCGCCCTTCTTCATTTATTTCCCCCTTAACTAAAATTTTTCACCTAAGTCAAATATTCCCCCCTTTCAACAAATTTTCTCCCCGCCTACAATTATTCCTCTCAGACTAATACACAAATGTAATTAAAGTAAAACACAAAAACTTAAATCTCTCACCCTCCCTCTCTCTCTCGCGCGACTGAATCTCTCTCACCTGCACCACCACTCACTGCTCTACTTACCACGACCACCTGCTCTACGTACTCACCTCCGGTCGTCTGAATCTCGCGCGACTGAATCTCTCTCTCTCTCTCTCTCTCTCTCTCTTTGCTCATCTCTTCTTTGAAGAAATTGGTATGAAATTTAAGAAATTGGTCTCCTCCTGCCTCTACACGAATATTTGGGTCTTCTCTATTGAAATTGATGAGCTTCAATTTAGGGGTTTTTTAAAATCAAATTCCTAATTTCTTAAATTGGGGTTTTTTAAATGAAAACCCTAATTTCTTAAATTGTGTGTTTTTATTTACTTGGATGTATTTGTTATACCCTAATTATTTTGAATTTATTCTTTTTACAGGACCTCATTCACTTGGTTTTGGTTGTGGTTGTGGCTGTTAGTTCAAGTAATTTTCATTTATGCTTCGCTGCTCGTGACGTTGAAAAAGAGCTCTGAGTTCAATATTTTAATGGCGGGGAACTTGTGGTAATGTTTCCTTTTTCTTTACTTCTTGCAATTTACGAAATGGTGTGTTGATTATAGGAAATGGTGTGTTGATTATAGATCTTCTTCCTTACAGGAGATAGCATCGTTAGCTTATAAAATAAAAATACCTGCTAGCAAGTACACATTGAATTTTTATGACCTTTGTTTAATGTTAAAGCTCTTGTGAATAAAATCTAACTTGTTATCTTGGTTTAATATCTGACTATTATTGTCAAAGAGGGTTGTTATTTAAATGAGTAAATATTGAAGCAAATTTTGGTTATTTACTATCCCCTTCCTCAATTTACTATAATTATGAAGTGTTAACTTTACCCTTTGTTCATTTCTATTATTTGCTTGCTTTCGTAGTTATTATTTTTTGACTAAAAGATCATGATTTTACATTGTACAGGCATCTGTTAGCAAAGAGTCTCCAATATCTGTAAGCCATGTTACATGGAGTCCTGATGCGCAGGTCGTTGTCAAGCCGGCTGTTGTGCCGTCACAGAAAAGTACCAGGGGTGTGCTAAAAGCTTCAGCGGTGAATGTTCCTGCGGTTAGCTCCAGTACAATGGCTCCATCAACCCCTGTGGCGAAATTCAAGCCTCGATAGAAGTTGTGCTGGAATTCAAATTGAGTTACCTCGATCCTAAGCACGAAAAAAAGAAATCAGTGGAGGGGACTATTCACAAATTATCATATAATCTGGACCGTTGGCTCGCCGAGCTATCAGAGAAAGTTGGGACGGTGTTCGAAAATATCAATTGAGCTGACTTATTCACAATGTCCAGCTTTGCAGGGCCTCAAAGAAGTAAGCATCTGCACTACTACTAGTTTCAAAAACAATAAACAGTTCAGCTTATGATTGCGCGTCAAATCGGAATGACAATAGGCACAAGCAAAGTATTTTAGGCTTTGCAAATGAGAATTTGAGAGACATATACTCAGATGGTGAAGCAGTGCTTGCAACTATTTTCCCAGAAGATGTTGGTCTGCATAAATCTTACTCTTACCCAACCAGAAGCTGATGCCCATCGTGTTGCAAAGGTGTCAGCTTTAATCAGGCATGGTTAAATTGCTAACAGGGGTTCTATTGTAGGTCTCTGTTCTTAAGATTTCTTTTTTATATACCTTTGCAATTTAACATGTCTATTGTTATCCTAAAGGTGGAAGATGACTAACAAGTATGCTATTGTGTTTTTAGAATTATTGGTCAAGGGGCTTTCTCTAAGAAACATCAGTGGATGTTCTGAATACTAATAGACTCAATGCTAACGACGATCCTTTCCGTTGATACACTATTTGTCTGTAATATGATTGCTAACACACTCAATGCTGGAAGCTAGAAAAATGCTTGAAGTCGCTGTCAAGTAAGTTATTCTCACATTGTGTTACTGTGTCTGTTTCACTGTCAACACCCTATTTTACAATTAAAAAATTGTACATATTTCAGGTATAGATTGCACAAGAAATTTTTAATAGAAAAGTTCATCCAGGCATTAGATATTTATCAAGAACGGATATTGTTTTAGAATGGATAAACCTTTGTTTATCTTAGTTTACTCATATAAGCTAGAACTTGTCTTCTTTGAGTTACAAATTCCAAATATCTTGAAAAAATTAAATACCTGGCTCTTATGTACATCATAATGAATCAGCTCCTCCTGCAGATTCCAGAAAATGGGGATTTTTTGAAGCAGACAAAAGGGTATTCAGAGAGATGGCAAGCTGTCACGGGCTCAAAAAATCACAAAATTTGCTTGTGCACAAGCGTACGTAGTTAATTCTAGTGCCTAGCTTGACAGTTTGGCATCATGTTAAGTGATATAGCTAGTTTGGTATCTTGTTAAAGTAACAGATGGATGATGTACATGTTGGTCATTTTTTGAATGTTTTTTGTGAATGGTTTAATATAAATTCATGGTCCAGTTTTTAATTTTTTGGTATGCATTGAAAGACAATGGTTTATTTAATTACACTCAGAAACAAATGTCTAATTAATATACATCACATTTTTTCTACAATGTCCAATGTCTAAAAAACAAAAAGAAATCACTTTTTATTTATAAAATCTGATGTCTAAGAGAAACATATAAATGAGTTTTTTCAGAAAAAACTGATGTTTATATGTACATTAGACATGAGTATAGGATGATGTCTAAGATAGCTATAGACATTGATTTTTTCCGAAAAAAACTGATGTTTATAATAACATTAGACATCAGTCTTGGATGATGTCTAAGATAATTATAGACATCTTTTCCAAAAAAAGAAAGTGATGTGTATGTGAAAAATAACTTAGTTTATTATATGTTTTCTAGAATACAAGGCATGCAAGTTGTTTATAAAATTAATTATATCTAACCTATTTTGTAGAACAACTGATGTGTATTGAATGCAAAACCGATGTCTATGTTAGCATAGACATCAGTTTCTAACTGATGTCTAGAATAGACATCTCCCACCTAGACATCACATCCAAAATAACATAGACATCGGCCAGAAACTGATGTCTATTGACCATTTTCTTGTAGTGAGTATAGGAGGAATGGGCTTTCGAGATTTAGCCGTCTTTAACGATGCCCTTCTAGGTAAACAGATATGGAGGTTACTGCACTATGACAATTCCCTCATGGCCAGAGTGTTAAAAGCAAAATACTATCCTCACTCATTAATTCTGGAAGCAGCTCTTGGTCCATGTTCAAGTTTCTCTTGGCGCAGCATTTGGAGCTCGAAAGCGCTGGTTAAGGAGGGGAGTGTGTGGAAAGTGGGCAATGGTAACGACATTAAAATATGGTCTGATCCATGGTTAATGGACGATCGAGGGAAATTTCCAACATCAGATGCTCCAGACAACTGCCAGTTCGAACGAGTAAGGGACTTAATAGATTATCTAAACCACTGTTGGAAAGAAGACATTGTGGACAACCTCTTTAATGAAAGAGAAAAAAATTTAATTGCAGCTATCCCAGTCAGTGAAGGCCTCCCAAGAGACAGACTTGTTTGGGCCTGGTCAAAAGATGGAAGTTATGATGTAAAATCAGCATACTTTAATGGAAAATCTTTTGATGTTACTGGTGCGAACAAGGGATGGGGGATCATCTGGAGGGCAAAAGTATCTCCGAAGGTTCGAAACTTTCTTTGGAGGTGTTGCTCTTTTACCCTTCCAACAAAAGCCGTTCTGAAATATCGCCATCTGCTCGATGACGATACATGTCCATGGTGTCAAGAGGAAAGTGAAACTATCCTCCATTCCCTATTTATGTGCCCGAATGTCTATGCTATCTGGAATATGTCGAAGTGCAAGTTAGCAGCTGAGATTGGGAACGCAGAAAATTTCCTGGAGGTCCTTGAAGGCTGGGTGGAAAAACTAAGTTCTGATCAACGAGATTGGTGCTACTTCATGATTTGGTCTTTGCGGTGTCGAAGAAATCAAATGGTTTTCGAAAATGTTCATCAGTCAAATTGCTATTTCCTGACGAACGTTTCCAGAATAGTTGTGGAGTATGGTGAATTAAATAAAAAGATCCATGGAGACATGAGTAATGTTTCTAAGCCAGACATCAACAAATACTGGGTTCCCCCTCCGATTAATATAGTCAAAATCAATGTAGATGCCTCTACTGCAACTGATGGTTGGATTGGTCTAAGTGCGATAGCCAGGACCAATACGGGGACAGTTTCATTCGCAGCTGTGAGAAGGTTTCGAGCCAGATGGAGCCCGATGGTAGCAGAATGTCGAGCAGCTCTCTTTGGTCTGAAGAAGGCTAAGGAGTTTGGATTATCCCTCATAATCCTTGAATCAGATTGCCAAAACTTGATAGAAAAAGTCAAGAGTAGAAAGCATGGGAATATGGAAACTGATTTCATAATGTAAGATATCAATAGGTTGGCGTCCCAGTTTGATTGGCTGGAATGGTCACAAGTTTATCGAGATGGCAACAAAGCCGCTCACAATCTAGCTAGAATAATTCCTTTTGGCATAGAACAATGCTGGACGCAAATCGCTCCTCGAGAAGTTAATCAGTTTGTAATCACAGACTATATGTCTGCTCTTTCTTCTTCTTAATGAAAAATTGCTTGACCCTCAAAAAAAAGTACAACCAAATTATATTTGAAATATTTCACCCACGTAGCCTCCAAATATTTAAGGGCCACATTTTTTTTTTTTTGCTAATTCACATTTTTTAAGTGTCCTTTATATAAATATATAAATATATGCGATGAACGGATTTCTTTTTGATATATTATAAATTTTATTCAATATTACAATTAGATTTTATATAATTATATTCAATATTACAATTAGATTTTATATAATTATTATTTCTAATAATTTTTTTACTTTTAATTTATTACAATATAATATACTCATGTTCACGTATTATACTCATATTTCCTTATTATTAACAAAGTATATGGATTTTTAATATAATTTATTATTGATTGGAATATAAGGTGTGATATTTTTGGGTATATATTAATGACTGCACGATTAATTTTAAATTAAAAAATAACATGTTTTAATTAGAAAATGAATCTTAATAGTTGCAAGTAATGGTACAATTTTAGGTCTTTATTAAAGGTATTATCTTCAATTAAAAGTAAACGTGAAAATGGCAATCGGTTAATTACCATTCATTATATTATTTAAATAATTAGGATAATTGTACCGAAAATCAAACAGAGAACTAAAATATCGTATGTTCCGATCATTAATATTTCTTTTCTAATTAAAACACATATCCTTTTAATTTAAAACATAATTTTGTAATCATAATCTTCCAATCATTAATATTTCTTTTCTAATTAAATACACCACCTTTTAATTTAAAACATAAATTTACGATCATTAATGTATACCAAAAATATGACACCATATTACCGTTATATTTTTAGTAATTAATAAGAACCGTTAGATGTAATTATAATGTATATTTAATGATTAAAATACTTTACTAAATATTCAAGGTTCGAAACTCGTCAACGACATATTTCATTTAAAATTTTATTATATAAATTTTAAATCATGCAAACTAATAATTTTAAGATTACATTTTCAATTAAAAGGTAACATGTTTTAATTAGAAAAAAAATTAATGATTGGAAGATTATGATTGCAAAGTTATGTTTTAAATTAGATGGTAACGTGTTTTAATTAGAAAATAAATATTAATGATTGGAAGATACGATATTTTAGGTGTGTATAAAGGGTAATATGTAGCGATTCAAATTAATTTTTTTTATAATAAAAGATGAAAAATATAATTAAATTATTAAAACTAAATTTTTTTTCTCAATTTTTTGTGAAATTTTAAGTTTATCAAAATTTGTTTTTTTAATTATATTTATCGTTATGTAATTGTGGTGCTTTGATTAGAATGCATGGAATGAGGTAAATATAATTTTAAAAAATGGGGAAATTTGGTGGAAGAGGAAAAAGTGTAGTTTTTTTATTTCTAGATAATTAAGTGAAGAAATTAAAAATAAAGTGGTCATAAGCATTGAAGTTTGACCCAAATGTGTGGGAAATTGGGAATCAATTAATTAAATAGCCAGTTAGACAAATTTTAATTGGTAACCAAGGCGCAATTAAAATAGGGTTTGTCTGTGCCCAAGGTCACATGTTAAGAATCCGTGCTTGATGAGTTGTCAAATTTTGATTGGTGGATATTTATGTGAATGCAGGGGGGCCATCATTATTAATGAAATCCACACCAATCAAAATTTGACAACTAAACTAGCACGAATTCTTAGTATATGCCCTTGGGTACACACTAGAAAATTCGATCAAATAATTCAAATGTTTAAGAGGTGATCATTCAAGACTTGCTTATATCATAACCATGTTTAACTCTAATGTTACATTTTAAAAAACACCGAGGACATAATGGGTCTGTTTGGGGTTCCATTTTGTAGCCAACTTATGGCTTATAAGGCCATAAAAAATTTATGAGGGGTGTTTGCCTATTTAAGTTTTAGCTCAACTTATGATTTATATGTTGATGAGTTGAATGTTAGGTAACATTAATCTTTCAACTTATTCTTATTTCTCGATACACCCAATATATAATATTTTTCAAATCTTCAAAATCATATATCTTTTGATCCGTTCATTAGAAATTGATATGTATATATCAAATTTCTCTACTCATCGAAATCTATCCATTGACATCCATTGATATATATTAAAAAACAAATTTTTTGAAAATAATAAAAAAAGTTAACTTATAAGTTCTGATTTACCAAACACTCTACTGATTTATAAGTTCTGATTTACCAAACACTACTTATAATTTCTGATCTACTTATCACTTATATGACACTTATGCTTATAAGTCATAAGCTACTCATTTTAAGGTAACCCAAACACCAACAATGTATCCTCGAACTCACTATCTACAATCTTTCCTCCATAGGCTCCATCTGAGTTTTAAATGAAAAAGGCCATATTATATTGGCATTTTTTACTTGGAGCTATTCTTCCGTAAGCAATCTCAAAACAAAAAACAAATCAACATAAAATTTATTGTGATAGTAGTTCTTGGCTTCTTCCGGACAACAGGTTCTTGCATGACATTGAACTTTGACAGCAACCTTATCATTTTGACGAAACAACAATATGTGACATTGGCAGCAGGATTGGTCCTGAAAATTTTCAAGTTCCAAGCAATTTTTTAGTTAACATAATTTTAAAAGCAATTGTGGCGTCTAGGTAGCATTTTTCCATCACTTTCAAATAATTGAGCATCTTAATAACCTTTTTAACCTAAATGGGTAACAAAAAATTCTATGCACTTGAAATTATATTTTTTGTGATGGTCGATTGATAGCATCACCCGCTTATGCCCAGGACTGGCTCTGATTGGCCATGACCTCACCATTTCCTAATAGATTTGTACTTTAATTCTAGATTCTAGCCTTTAATTTACTCCTGATCAAACCATAAACATAGAACAGCCTCTTGGCATCATATATCAATCCATCGTAATAACAACTTGATTTGAACGATAGCCCAAGCTAAGGTCTTATCTCTTATCGTTTCATATCACGGGTTCGGTTCCCTTTTTTCTCTATAGCACCTAGCAGCAGAGTTTATTATAAGTTATTAAATCCTATAATATAAAATCCTAAAATCAAGTCTATAATGTTATAAATTCTTAGTAAAAGCAGACTTATTCAATCACATTATATTATACAGGGGGAATAATCTAGCAATTTTAAATCCTGAAACTAACGTATCTCTTCAAGATGAAAGCCATAGGAATTCAGAGGATTGAGAACTTCCCTAAAATTTTAATGTCTATATACACACACATACACTTTCACATATGTTACAATCACGTTTTAATTGATAATCAGATGCTCCTCAATACAATTAATCTGTCACACAATCACTCAAGATTTCGAATTTGACATGCCTTTATTTTAAGGGAAAAAATAATACCTGGAGTTTTGAGTGGAATTCAGTGGAGTTTTGACGCTGGTGGTAGTCTTCGACTGGGTTTAATAAATTTGGGCAGGAAGGGAGTAGGCCTAAATCTGGTGTAGGCGGAGGTGGTGGTAGTGTTGGGTATAATAGGATGAGGAGAGGTCCGAGAGGAACTGCGTTCGATATCGTGTTTTGTGAGGAATTTTATTGTAATTGGAATATAATTATGTCAGTAATTATTTCAGTAATTATTTTTTTATTTTAATAATTAGGATAATCAAACCGAAAAGTAAACCAACCAAACTTTCAATCTTTTGGCTTTAATACATTAGTATAGATATATTTATATTATTTTTTTCGATTTAATTTTAACTTTATTTATTCACAATTTCTTTAACTCAATTCTAAATTATAATAGTTAATTTTAAAGGCTCATCTATTTGTATAAAGAAAAAACCTAATTGAAAAATACTTTTCAATTAATTTTTAGATCCCCGTCAATTTTGAAGTGTTAGATTATATCAAGAAAATGGGTGTTGTTTTTCCAAATACATGGATTGTAGTTACTATTCCTGAAAAATTTCTAGAAAACTGAAGTTTATAACAATTATCTTCAATCTATCATGTCAGTGACGAGAGACTCAATGACAAAATTTCTCGAAAATTGAAGTTGAGACTCAATGATTTGGTTATGTTATCCATTGAAATGAAAATGTTAGCTAAATTAGATTATAATGATTTAATTCGAGATTTTGTACATTCAAAATTAAGAATAGTTGTAATTTCTTAGTTTTAACTTGATACTATAATTTTATCTTGTTTGACATTCAGAACTAATATATTATTGTGATTTCCATTTTTTTTATTTGTAAATTCTTAGAGGTTAAAAAAATATAATTCAAAACTAGGACTTCTAAAATGCTAAAAAGGACCCTGTCACTCGTACATAAATGTGTTATAGATTAAAATTTATATGTTATAACTGGATTTATTTTAATGTCAAGTAGTCAAGTTAAAGCTCGATAAATACTCGGTAGTTCAAAAAATATTAAAAAACTTGTTATATTCGATAAATCTAACACACTCGATACGGAACAAATAGCTCGAAACATATTAAAAAATTTAAAAATTTGTTAAATTCTAAATTCCATTAAAAACTCGCGAATGGATCAAGTTCAATTCATATACATTATACAAGCCGAACTCAAATATACTTTTCAAATTCAATTATTTTTAAACTCGGTTCGATTCGGATGTTGGCTCTTAATATCATAATTTTAAATAAAAGGGTCTAAAATATAATTATAAATAAAAACGGTCCTTTCGATCACGAGAAAATGCATCTTTGAACTGCACTTTTAAAAATACGTTTTCATTGAATAAAAAATTAAAAAACAAAATTTAAAAAATTAGAAAAATGCATATTTATTATACATTTAACTTGGAAACACATTTATTATTTGCGTCGGTACTTTTAACACATGTTTTTGATGCATTTTCGTGTATTGATATAAAACGAAAATGATGCTTAACTAGTTAAACCGTTCAAATCTATGAGCTTGCGAGCGTTGAGTTTGTAAGTGCAACACAACTTCTAAGGGAAGAGAGTGTCGGAGAGAAAGAGAGAGATATAAACTCTTGTATATAATGTTCAACTTGAATTTTTGAAAATTGTGTACATAAATTTGAATTTTGAATTTGAAAACTCAATTTGTTAGTAGAAGCTACATCTATTCTTCATTGTGGAAGGAGTAATGGACCTATATGTAGTTGAAAGCAGCTTCTAAGAGAAGTTTGAACAAATATATGATATAATAAGTGTAAATTGCACTTTGGTGGCTTGTACTAAAATAATTTTGCACTTTGATGGCCGATGTTTTCAACTCGGCACTTTAGTTACCGAACAAATTATTTTAAAGCGATGTAGGGGCTCCGTCTCATATCGTTTAACTTCGTCAGTCAAATGAGGGGTATAATTGTAAGTTTATTAATTTCATCACATCTCTCCTCTCATCCTCTCTTCCACCATCCTCGACCTCACTTTCTCATCCCTGTTCTCCTATCTCTCTCCTTCGTCTCTCTCTTTCCTCTCCCTCTCTTCTCTCCTTCCTCTTCTTTCTCTCCGTGGTGGTGCAAATTATTTAACCTGATAATCAAATGTTTGACTTGAATTCCCCCAATATATTGGAACCCTTCTGTCATAAACTAGTTGAATATTCCTCAATTTATACATACACAAATTTATCAATACGGGGAGTATCATCAAACAAACCCCCAAAACCCTAAATGGCCAAAAACGCCCCCAAATTCCAAAAACCCGAACTTCTACCCGCTCCAAACCCACCCAATTACCACCCTAAAACCACCGTATTTTAGGGTCAGGGTATAATGATTCTTTACTACATGCATTGTCTGGTGTTTTTGTTATTGTTTCTAGTGATGCTGTGTTTACGCCAATGGATGTTGTTAAACAGAGGTTACAAATGAGGAATAGTTCGTATTTAAGTGTGTTCGGTTGCATTGGGAGAGTGTTTAGGGAAGAAGTGTGCGCCGTATAGGACCACTATTTTGATAAATACGAGTCGATTGATCTCCAAGATTGCACCCTTGACTCCGTAACGCAGATTGGTAGGTTTATCACATTATTTCTCGAGAGATGAAACCACAAACACTCTGCATTTGTGAACTCTGTATGTTGTGATTGTCTTGGGAGCGTTTACTGTGAAGTAGCCATTTTTGTCTATCTTTCCTTGGACTACTAGTGGGTACTTTGTGTTGTTACATTGTAGCTTCACCACAAATTTATTTAGTATTCGGAAATTGGTGATCAATCGACTGGTATTTAATTGAGTATTTATATTTAGCTTACCGAGAAAAGGAGTAGCTCCTAAGAGAGTTTCAACGCCAGTATAGTTGCAGGGCTTGTAGTAGACCACACCTTGAACAGATACAAACTTCCTGGCTGGGAGAGGAGTGGGAGCGTGGGATGGTGGTTTCACTGGAGCCTGAACTAGAGGTTTGACAGGATGAACTGGAGGTTTAACTTGTGGCTTGACAGGAACCGAGGCGTGAGTGGGTGGTTTGACAGGGGAATGAGCATGTGCAGGGGTAGGTGCGTGTTTGTAGTGGTGGTGGCCACTGCCCTTATGGTGGTGGTGAGGAGCATGAGCTGGAGCAAGTGCAGTGGGTGGCTGAGCTATTGTGGTTTCGCGGTGTTCTTGGTATGAGGCGGTGAAAAAAGGGTTGGTTGAGGTAAGGTGGAGAGTGGTGAGAATGAGAGTCTTCTTGTTTGAGGTTAAGGTGGAGAGTAGTGAGAATGGTGATTAGGACCTATGTTTGATGCAGTTGTTGATTTGTTGAGAATGGGGACCATGATTTAGCATATCAGAGAGGTCAGCAGGGTAGCAATTGGACGGGAACTGGTAAGAAGGCTAGAGCGGAACAAGTCAAAATTGATAAACTGACAATTATATCCTTCATTTGACTGACGGCGTTAGATGATATGGGACGGAGCCCCCACATCGCTTTAAAATAATTTGTTTGGTAACTAAAGTGCCGAGTTGAAAACATCGGCCATCAAAGTGCAAAATTATTTTAGTACAAGCCACTAAAGTGCAATTTACTCATATAATAATAAGTTTAAGTACGAAACACGCATGAGTAAGAGAAAGCAGCTGTTTATTTGCACATGTCATTGGTGACATTTTTGAAAATTAACTGAAAAGTAGGGGTAAAGAGCTAAAATTCAGACTTTTTTGTAGAAATTTACTAATAGAAACTATTATATAGTAGGGTGTTGCTAAATGCAAATCATATTTATTCTTTGCACACTAGTATCTTACATTTATACCCTTTAATGATTAAATAGGTGACACCCTAATAAATGTTTTTCTCGATGATAGCACATCCACTAGTCACTAAGAGCATGGCCAATGGTTGTGCTAAAATAGATGGAGCTATTGCTATAATATAGCACTAAAAAGTGGTTTTTGTGCTAAAATAACAACATGTCTCCAATGGTTTGTGCTATATATTATTTCATATTTAACCTTTTTGGGGTGTTTGTGCTAAAAAGGTCATGAAACAAAGCAAGTGTAGAAATGATTTCCTTCCTTTTTATATTCCCCACTCACTTTTTACCTTTTTGGGGTGTTTCAAAATATAGCATTGTGCTATTTTAGCACAAACTATAGAACACCATTGGATTTCAATATTTTGTAATTTGTACTATAATATAGCTATAGCACAAGATATAGCACACCATTAACCTTGCTCTAACCACCGAGACCGAGTTGGGCCACATTACCATTCTTGGACTAACAATTCTTCGTTACCTTGGAAGTGCTTTGTTGTTATGAATATGAATATATTCTTATTATATTAATCATTTTTATAATTATATATATATGATAAATAATTTCTTTTTATAACATTATTATATTTATTATATCAAAAATATATAATTTTATATTCATAAAAATATCAAAATATATTTAAATATAAATATAAATATATTAACTATTTAATAATTTATATTTAAATATAAATTATTATCAAACTAATTTTCCTAATAAATTAAAATAAAATAGGTGAAGAGTAATATCAAACTAACTTTCCTAGAGCTATTAGCCAAAAAAATCAATGAATTTACCACTTTTTTGCCAAAAACCTTTTAACTTTTATTTTCTCCAACAACCCCGATAAACTTTGTTAAATGCATAAATTAATTAACTAGAGTTATTTATTTTTGGTAAGCATTAATCATAATTTATCCATATCCTACAAGACAATTCAATTAAATTTAATTAAGTATTATTTATCATAACCTACAATTTTTTTGAGTAAATAACTAAAAAAATCTAATAATTTGATTTTTGATTGCTTATTTCGTACAGATGGAGTGAACAAGTTTGTACAACATATAAGAACTTAACCAATGGCTAGGTACCAAAGAGATAATAATGTGGTTGATATTCACATATAAATCACATAAACTCGTATTTAAACTATGTTTAGTGTAGTAGTGTCACGGATAAAATTTTTTAAAAGATTTAAACTAAATCAGTTGGCTTACCAAATTTTTTTTAATTATTTGTCCAAGATGATCAACTTACTCATTACATAAATTTTTAAAGGAAGATATATAACAACCCAAAATTTTATGAATTATTATTATAATTATTTAAATACTTTATTGATTTTTTTCATAAAGGGGGAAAAAGATTATGGATATTTTGTTCCAATTTGATGTGTCGTCTGGTAAATGGTATAGTAAGTTACATATTTATATGATGATTTAGGAGTGCCAGTGTGAGCCTATATATTTTAATTTCATTTTTTTTTGTGATTATATCTACTATAAGCAGGCTTTATTTATCTTCTGAAGATTTTATAAAATCATTGGAGTTACTAAAAATCATGAAATGTTTTGTGTTACCATCTTTGTGAAATTATTTAGTTTTTAAAATTATTTGGAGAATTATTTCGGGTGTTTAAGTATTTTAAAATGATTTAAGAGTTATGGTGCATTTAAAGGATCAAAACTTGCGAAATTCATATTTAATTCATTTTTTATCATATAAATATTTTAAAAATATGGGAGCATTTGTAATTTCATGATCTTTATTTTATAAATTCTAAACTTATTTTTCTCCTTAATTTCTGTTTAATTTCGAATTTAAAAATGATTTAAAAGGATTTTTAATTTGTTTTTAGCATGGTGAATTTGCAAGTTGCCCTCCAATTTTTTTCCCTTTATTAAACTCAGCCAGTTCCAGAGTACTCTTCGGGGAGGTGTTCTAGAATTCTCTTTACCTTTCTCGACAACTCTCTCACAATATTTCTAATCTCTCTCGTCTCTTTCTCCCTCATTTCTCCCTCACGAACTTTCTCTTCCCCTCTCGCTGCTCTCAGCTCTCTAACGCCATGATAAGATCGGTGGTGGTTTGTATTCAAATTTTTTTCCCTGCCAAAAGACCATGGTTGCACGGTCGATTCTTGTAATAATGTCTGAGTTTTCTGTCTTTGTCTCGGTCCTAGTTGTGGTGTTCTGTAATGTAATCGTGGTGGGTGTGTGTGTCGAGTTTGTGATATGTGTGTGGGTATGGCAAGGTATGCCTTATGCGGTGTGTTTTTGTGGTGACTAAATTAGAGGGTTTTGCTGGGTGTTGTTGTGTGAAGGTTGCTGCGTTTATATGAGCTGTATTGTGTGTGTGTTCGGGCCTATTTGAGTGTGTTTTCATATATGTGTTGATGTGGGTTGGGATGGAGCTGTATTGCAAGATTGAAGAGAAAAGAAGTGAGAAGAGAAGGAGACAGGGGAGGTGAGTATGCTGTTAGTGCAGAGCAAAACAGCCGAGAGATAGAAAAAAAGAGAGGGAAAAATGGTCTGCAAGAAAGAAAGGAGTGGTATTATGAGGTGATGTTGAATATGTGTGCACTAGTCAAAGGTTGTGTGTGGGTACTTGTGTTCACATATGTATGTGAGTCTGTGTGTGTGTTGTGGTATAAAGCAGAGAGGGAAAGAAAATAGAGAGAAAAGAATAAGAAATGGTGATTATGTTCGTGGGTGTTTGTGGGCACAAGATGTGATGTGTGAGTTGTGTGGGTATTGAGAGAAAGAGCCGAGAGGAGGAGAAAGGTTGGTGGTGTCCCTTGTGTTGGTGTGTGTACTTTTGTAAGTTTGTTCTTCAATGTGTGTAATTAGTTGCGGTGTTGGAGCAGGGGAGCAGTCGAGAGAGAGCTAGAGTAAAAGGAGAGGAAGCTACCACCTTGTTGACGCGCGGGCTCGATATCGGCAGATCAGACTCGTGGAAGTCGCAAGAGCGTCCATGATTGGAATGGAAGATTGTGATGCCGTAAGATAGAAGCAGAAAATAGTATTACTGCGACGTTACCTAATAGCTAAGGATCAGAGGCAAGTGCTACTATCCCTCGCTTATTGTTCCAAGTGAGATTAATCTGTTTCTGTTATTTATACAGTGTTTCTTTAAAATTATTTTGCCAGTATTTATATCCCGTCACTTTTTGTTCAAGTAAAATATTTTGTTCAACTATGATATTGTGAATCAATTAGGCTTCCTTGGTGGAAGTAAAGCTGAACCAATTGTTTAGCTAGTCGGGATACCACTAATAGAACATTGACCCTATCATGTCTGAATACTCATCTCATACTTTCTTTTAATTCATTATGTGATGAAAGATTTTAGATTCCAAATACTTACCTGGTGATTTGAGTTTTTGCTAGAAGATATCTATTTTATTAGCAATGATTTATTAATATTCTTATTTTACTATACACTTGCTGAGCATTTCTTCCCCTCATACTTGCTTGTTTCGAAATTCTAACTTTTCAGTAAAGTAATTTGGCGAGACTTACCCGCTTAGTTCGGAAAGGGAAGAGACAGACGCTATTTTGGAGATGACTTGACTCTGGATGTCTGGATGTAGCGTAAGATTTATTTTATATAGTTGGGCTCTAATAATTACAATTATGTATTATATTAGTTGGCCTGGTATACTTCTTGTTGAAGTTATACCAGTGATTTAAGATTTGATCAAAGAGAATGTTGTAAAGAAGAAAGTTTTTATTTAATGGAATTTGGATTCTTGTTTCTAGTCCTATAACCTAAAAGATCTTGGATAGTTGGGGTCACAGATGTTATATTTCAATTTTCGACAATTACAAGAAATATTGTATTATTGAAATGGTGATTTTATATTTGAGGATTTTTGCGTAACGACCAAATCTCCTGACCCCGGATTTGGGGGCGTTACAGAATGGTATCGGAGAGAGGTTATAGTAAACTAGAAACGAGAGTGTGTATGAGTGTGTATATCTAAGTAAGGAACGTCAGAACTCATATAGAGTTCGTGTTGGACTATTGGATATGGTACCAATTAGTAAATAAGATTTGAGTGATCGCGTGAGATGGTTGCGCTAAACTGGATAAAACACCTTGAGACTATTGATGTCTACTACGGAAATTCAGAGAATAAGTCTTAAGCGGGTTTAAGCAAGCACAAAGACTGAGGCAAGTTCATTCTATCCCTTAAAGAATTTATGAGATTTTTGTGAACATTATTGTTCTCGAGGATTTTATTGTTGTGGTGAAACTTTTTTTTGAAATTGTTGGTTACTCAAATATTTGCTTCAAATGTGGGATTGATTACATCTATCGAAAAATTAAATTAATTATAAATCCTTTTGCAAGGAAGATGACATTTAAATATATTAGTCGATCTCATTGATCGGGACGACTCTTTAATATTATTCAATTAAAGCTTGTCTTATTGCTTCGAGATAGCTGAATATTTATTCCTACCAGTTGGATTTATCTCTCAAATTCAACTAATTTTCTTGACGTTGGGTAATGGTTCATAGTTCGAACCATTTATTCCTATCAGTTGATTGTTAGTTTATCTAGCATTATTGTTGTTTTTCTCTTTGTTGTTCCGTTAGGTAGATGGTTTTCTAATCGCGGGGTGTACCCCTAGAGATGTAATCATTTTCCTATGGTATAAAATCTAATTAGCAAAAAAAAACATTTATTTATTTTATCCCTTGATATTCAAGTTATACTTCTTGAAGCGTCTACTTTGCTAAAACTGTTGAAGATTATTAGATTGTTAACCATTGGTTGTTTCGCTCGTTTTGAATACATTAAATTGTATTTTCTTGATTAATATAGTTATGCTCATTAGTTCGAGATAACTACCTCCTTTGTCAAAGCGGATGATACATTATTCGTATCGTCGAATAAATTTTATTCTAATCTTTAAGGTTAATCCATTGTTCGGATTAGCAGTGGAGTTTGAGAAAGCACTAACTGTGTGTCGTGCTTGGCATTGAATTATGAAATTTGGGCAGCTATATTGATTTAAGTTTTTACTCGGGAAACTCTGGTGTGAACTGGTGAACATGGGTAATAACCCATGGTTTCGGCGAGGTATTTTTATCCGGAAAGGCGGATAATTATTTTGGCACTAATGTTGCCAGGGTTGAAATTGATAACCCATTTTATGCTAGCAAAGAGAAAATTTTGGTGGTACCACATCATAGCCCTGATCAGGCTGGGTGGGGTATCACAGGAGGACGGTACTTGCGGCATGGTAGTTGATCGCACCATGGGGGTACCGAGAGGTGGAAGACCAGTAATCTTTTCTTAAATTTTGAGCTGCCAAATAAGTTGTTGATTTTCTTGAAATTTTTGAAATTGTTGAAAAGTTCGTTTATGATGTTCTTGTGGTTGAGACGATTTGAATTCCTTGAGTTGTCAGATATTTTGATTGAATTTTTACATTCTCACAAATTTTGAAAAGTTGCTTATACGACATTCGTGATTGAATATTATATGAGTTTCCAATTTGTTCAAGCCTTATCTTTCATCATTGTCGTGCTATAAAATTTTCTTGTACAAGATTTGGGATAGTGAACTTGCCGATCATTTTATGTGCTCGCCCATGGTTATTATTGAAATGTTCTAACAGTCAAAGGCAAGAACAATGAGTCTTTCGATTAGAGGTAAGAAGAATGTTGTATTTGTTTTGGCTGTGATTGTATAATAAAGCTTTACGTGAACAGAGGCGTGATTGACCAAGAAAGTTTCTAGGAATTAAAAGAGACTATTACGAGTCGAAATGACGTGCATACTTGGGATGATTAGGCGGAATGGGGCAGAACTTCTTGCGGCTGGAGATGTCTACTATGGAATCTTTATAGATGATTACGAGTTGACGACGATGTAGGGTGTCAATAAACTTAGGACGTGGAGAAGAAGAGTTTAGATCAGAGGACGAGCTAGCAAAAGAGCCGATAAAGAAGGCATATGTAGAAAGGAGCCGGGACTGAAGGCTAATAAAGGCTTTTGCCCATATAGCTACAGCATTGATCACATTTATCAGGGGGAACAAAAAGATAGAATGAACAGATAGACGTTAGGTAGAACGATTCAGGATAAGATTCGCCTTAGTTTATTACGATGAGTGTTGCGACGTTATTTGGAATCCCAAAATATCGCATGAGCAGGAGTTCGAAGCATCCGAATATTCGGTTTCGGACAAGACAGTTAATTCAAGGCCGCATTAGCTAATTGGTCAACCAGAGCTACTAGTTTGGAAGATGCTACTTGTAGACCTTCACGTACCTTCTGGAATTTCTTTTTGAGACTTTAGTTACCTAGAGAATGTTATAGAGAGTACGAAAGGACTGTAGAAAAATGTGAAATACGATTACTGGCATGTGTTGGGAGTAAGAGCATGGTTATCCACTACCAACCGTAGATCATAGTTAATTCATCGTCTAAGGAGATTTAACCTTCATTTTGTTCTTCCTTGTTTTGTTGGTACCATATCTTATTTGACAATCAATTATACTTCAATTGATGATGAGCTTTGTATATCCGATTCGCTTAAGCACATTTCTATTCTTTCAAAGATATATACCTCTATTATTCAGGGGTTACTTGGTCCAAAAATGTACATTTAAATTTTTGAGATCTTTAAATTGTTTCCATATTTCTTTACTCCAACTAAGATGAACAACCCTACGTATATGGGACACCAGGTACATCTGTCTTTGTGATAGAAGTTGGATGTGACGTCATCGTTGGTGTGTTGTGTATTACAATAAGTCTGGCCACCCTTATTTGTAAATGTCGGAGTTAAGACACACAACGTCGGGTTCATCTGATAATATTGATCTCTCAGTTATTCTCTTATTTCAAATCAGGTTGCTTTAAAAAAAATCGTAAATTGATAATCACAATTGTGGGACAGTTGTTGTGATATGTAATCTTTTCTTTTCAAAGTTTCATGATTCTTATTACCTCTAAAAATTTTGAAGGTATGCCAATCAGGTTAGTATAAGTTAACCTCGACACGATAAATCAAGGCTTTGTAATGGATTATCACGAGCAAAGCGGATCAAGATGCAATTACTATACTAGCGATGTATAATGATGTCAGTTCACTTTTTCTCTATCGATTAAGGTTACCCTATCGAAAGTTGGTTCAATTTCATTCCAAAGATAGACAGTGTGTTGTGCAACTCCAGCAACAACTGTGTCAGCTAGAAACCCAGATTTGAATTGAAATTTTGGATTAGTTATTTACGAATGGACACTATCTCTGGATTTGGCAAACCAAATGTTGATGATGAAAGAGTTAAGGGAACACTAGGAATTTCCCTCAGTAGATTCCGAGGACGGAATCCTTTTAAGGGGGGTAGATTATAACAACCCGAAATTTTATGAATTATTATTATAATTATTTAAATACTTTTTTTTCATAAAGGGGGAAAAAGATTATGGATATTTTGTTCCAATTTGATGTGTCGTCTGGTAAATGGTATAGTAAGTTACATATTTATATGATGATTTAGGAGTGCCAGTGTGAGCCTGTATATTTTAATTTCATTTTTTTTTATTATATCTACTATAAGCAGGCTTTATTTATCTTCTGAAGATTTTATAAAATCATTGGAGTTACTAAAAATCATGAAATGTTTTGTGTTACCATCTTTGTGAAATTATTTAGTTTTTAAAATTATTTGGAGAATTATTTCGGGTGTTTAAGTATTTTAAAATGATTTAAGAGTTATGTTGCATTTAAAGGATCAAAACTTGCAAAATTCATATTTAATTCATTTTTTATCCTATAAATATTTTAAAAATATGGGAGCATTTGTAATTTCATGATCTTTATTTTATAAATTCTAAACTTATTTTTCTCCTTAATTTCTGTTTAATTTGGAATTTAAAAATGATTTAAAAGGATTTTTAATTTGTTTTTAGCATGGTGAATTTGCAAGTTGCCCTCCAATTTTTTTCCCTTTATTAAACTCAGCCAGTTCCAGAGTACTCTTCGGGGAGGTGTTCTAGAAGTCTCTTTACCTTTCTCGACAACTCTCTCACAATATTTCTAATCTCTCTCGTCTCTTTCTCCCTCATTTCTCCCTCACGAACTTTCTCTTCCCCTCTCGCTGCTCTCAGCTCTCTAACGCCATGATAAGATCGGTGGTGGTTTGTATTCAAATTTTTTTCCCCTGCCAAAAGACCCTGGTTGCACGGTCGATTCTTGTAATAATGTCTGAGTTTTCTGTCTTTGTCTTGGTCCTAGTTGTGGTGTTCTGTAATGTAATCGTGGTGGGTGTGTGTGTCGAGTTTGTGATATGTGTGTGGGTATGGCAAGGTATGCCTTATGCGGTGTGTTTGTGTGGTGACTAAATTAGAGGGTTTTGCTGGGTGTTGTTGTGTGAAGGTTGCTGCGTTTATATGAGCTGTATTGTGTGTGTGTTCGAGCCTATTTGAGTGTGTTTTCATATATGTGTTGATGTGGGTTGGGATGGATCGCTGTATTGCAAGATTGAAGAGATAAGAAGTGAGATGAGAAGGAGACAGGGGAGGTGAGTATGTTGTTAGTGCAGAGCAAAACAGCCGAGAGATAGAAAAAAAAAGAGGGAAAAATGGTCTGCAAGAAAGAAAGGAGTGGTATTATGAGGTGATGTTGAATATGTATGCACTAGTCAAAGGTTGTGTGTGGGTACTTGTGTTCACATATGTATGTGAGTCTGTGTGTGTGTTGTGGTATAAAGCAGAGAGGGAAAGAAAATAGAGAGAAAAGAATAAGAAATGGTGATTATGTTCGTGGGTGTTTGTGGGCACAAGATGTGATGTGTGAGTTGTGTGGGTATTGAGAGAAACAGCCGAGAGGAGGAGAAAGGTGGGTGGTGTCCCTTGTGTTGGTGTGTGTACTTTTGTAAGTTTGTTCTTCAATGTGTGTAATTAGTTGCGGTGTTGGAGCAGGGTAGCAGTCGAGAGAGAGCTAGAGTAAAAGGAGAGGAAGCCACCACCTTGTTCACGCGCGGGCTCGATATCGGCAGATCAGACTCGTGGAAGTCGCAAGAGCGTCAAACCAATGCATGATTGGAATGGAAGATTGTGATGCCGTAAGATAGAAGCAGAAAATAGTATTACTGCGACGTTACCTAATAGCTAAGGATCATAGGCAAGTGCTACTATCCCTCGCTTATTGTTCCAAGTGAGATGAATCTGTTTCTGTTATTTATACAGTGTTTCTTTAAAATTATTTTGCCAGTATTTATATCCCGTCACTTTTTGTTCAAGTAAAATATTTTGTTCAACTATGATATTGTGAATCAATGAGGCTTCCTTGGTGGAAGTAAAGCTGAACCAATTGTTTAGCTAGTCGGTATCCCACTAGTAGAACATTGACCCTATCATGTTTGAATACTCATCTCATACTTTCTTTTAATTCATTATGTGATGAAAGATTTTAGATTCCAAATACTTACCTGGTGATTTGAGTTTTTGCTAGAAGATATCTGTTTTATTAGCAATGATTTATTAATATTCTTATTTTACTATACACTTGCTGAGCATTTCTTCCGCTCATACTTGCTTGTTTCGAAATTCTAACTTTTCAGTAAAGTAATTTGGCGAGATTTACCCGCTTAGTTCGGAAAGGGAAGAGACAGATGCTATTTTGGAGATGACTTGACTCTAGATGTCTGGATGTAGCGTAAGATTTATTTTATATAGTTGGGCTCTAATAATTACAATTATGTATTATATTAGTTGGCCTGGTATACTTCTTGTCGAAGTTATACCAGTGATTTAAGATTTGATCAAAGAGAATGTTGTAAAGAAGAAAGTTTTTATTTAATGGAATTTGGATTCTTGTTTCTAGTCCTATAACCTAAAAGATCTTGGATAGTTAGGGTCACAGATGTTATATTTCAATTTTCGACAATTACAAGAAATATTGTATTATTGAAATGGTGATTTTATATTTGAGGATTTTTGCGTAACGACCAAATCTCCTGACCCCGGATTTGGGGGCGTTACAGAATGGTATCAGAGAGAGGTTATAGTAAACTAGAAACGAGAGTGTGTACGAGTGTGTATAGCTAAGTAAGGAACGTCAAAACTCATATAGAGTTCGTGTTGGACTATTGGATATGGTACCAATTAGTAAATAAGATTTGAGTGATCGCGTGAGATGGTTGCGCTAAACTGGATAAAACACCTTGAGACTATTGATGTATACTACGGAAATTCAGAGAATAAGTCTTAAGCGGGTTTAAGCAAGCACAAAGACTGAGGCAAGTTCATTCTATCCCTTAAAGAATTTATGAGATTTTTGTGAACATTATTGTTCTCGAGGATTTTATTGTTGTGGTGAAACTTTTTTGTGAAATTGTTGGTTACTCAAATATTTGCTTCAAATGTGGGATTGATTACATCTATCAAAAAATTAAATTAATTATAAATCCTTTTGCGAGGAAGATGACATTTAAATATATTAGTCGATCTCATTGATCGGGACGACTCTTTAATATTATTCAATTAAAGCTTGTCTTATTGCTTCGAGATAGCTGAATATTTATTCCTACCAGTTGGATTTATCTCTCAAATTCAACTAATTTTCTTGACGTTGGGTAATGGTTCATAGTTCGAACCATTTATTCCTATCAGTTGATTGCTAGTTTATCTAGCATTATTGTTGTTTTTCTCTTTGTTGTTCCGTTAGGTAGATGGTTTTCTAATCGCGGGGTATACCCCTAGAGATGTAATCATTTTCCTATGGTATAAAATCTAATTAGCAAAAAAAAAAACATTTATTTATTTTATCCCTTGATATTCAAGTTATACTTCTTGAAGCGTCTACTTTGCTAAAACTGTTGGAGATTATTAGATTGTTAACCATTGGTTGTTTCGCTCGTTTTGAATACATTAAATTGTATTTTCTTGATTAATATAGTTATGCTCATTCGTTCGAGATAACTACCTCCTTTGTCAAAGCGGATGATACATTATTCGTATCGTCGAATAAATTTTATTCTAATCTTTAAGGTTAATCCATTGTTCGGATTAGCAGTGGAGTTTGAGAAAGCACTAACTGTGTGTCGTGCTTGGCATTGAATTATGAAATTTGGGCAGCTATATTGATTTAAGTTTTTACTCGGGAAACTCTGGTGTGAACTGGTGAACATGGGTAATAACCTATGGTTTCGGCGAGGTATTTTTATCCGGAAAGGCGGATAATTATTTTGGCACTAATGTTGCCAGGGTTGAAATTGATAACCCATTTTATGCTAGCAAAGAGAAAATTTTGGTGGTACCACATCATAGCCCTGATCAGGCTGGGTGGGGTATCACAGGAGGACGGTACTTGCGGCATGGTAGTTGATCGCACCATGGGGGTACCGAGAGGTGGAAGACCAGTAATCTTTTCTTAAATTTTGAGCTGCCAAATAAGTTGTTGATTTTCTTGAAATTTTTGAAATTGTTGAAAAGTTCGTTTATGATGTTCTTATGGTTGAGACGATTTGAATTCCTTGAGTTGTCAGATATTTTGATTGAATTTTTACATTCTCAAAAATTTTGAGAAGTTGCTTATACGACATTCGTGATTGAATATTATATGAGTTTCCAATTTGTTCAAGCCTTATCTTTCATCATTGTCGTGCTATAAAATTTTCTTGTACAAGATTTGGGATAGTGAACTTGCCGATCATTTTATGTGCTCGCCCATGGTTATTATTGAAATGTTCTAACAGTCAAAGGCAAGAACAATGAGTCTTTCGATTAGAGGTAAGAAGAATGTTGTATTTGTTTTGGCTGTGATTGTATGATAAAGCTTTACGTGAACAGAGGCGTGATTGACCAAGAAAGTTTCTAGGAATTAAAAGAGACTATTACGAGTCGAAATGACGTGCTTACTTGGGATGATTAGGCGGAATGGGGCAGAACTTCTTGCGGCTGGAGATGTCTACTGTGGAATCTTTATAGATGATTACAAGTTGACGACGATGTAGGGTGTCAATAAACTTAGGACATGGAGAAGAAGAGTTTAGATCAGAGGACGAGCTAGCAAAAGAGCCGATAAAGAAGGCATATGTAGAAAGGAGCCGGGACTGAAGGCTAATAAAGGCTTTTGCCCATATAGCTACAACATTGATCACATTTATCAGGGGGAACAAAAAGATAGAATGAACAGATAGACGTTAGGTAGAACGATTCAGGATAAGATTCGCCTTAGTTTATTACGACGAGTGTTGCGACGTTATTTGGAATCCCAAAATATCGCATGAGCAGGAGTTCGAAGCATCCGAATATTCGGTTTCGGACAAGACAGTTAATTCATGGCCGCATTAGCTAATTGGTCAACCAGAGCTACCAGTTTGGAAGATGCTACTTGTAGACCTTCACGTACCTTCTGGAATTTCTTTTTGCGACTTTAGTTACCTAGAGAACGTTATAGAGAGTACGAAAGGACTGTAGAAAAATGTGAAATACGATTACTGGCATTTGTTGGGAGTAAGAGCGTGGTTATCCACTACCAACCGTAGATCATAGTTAATTCATCGTCTAAGGAGATTTAACCTTCATTTTGTTCTTCCTTGTTTTGTTGGTACCATATCTTATTTGACAATCAATTATACTTCAATTGATGATGAGCTTTGTATATCCGATTCGCTTAAGCACATTTCTATTCTTTCAAAGATATATACCTCTATTATTCAGGGGTTACTTGGTCCAAAATTGTACATTTAAATTTTTGAGATCTTTAAATTGTTTCCATATTTCTTTACTCCAACTAAGATGAACAACCCTACGTATATGGGACACCAGATACATCTGTCTTTGTGATAGAAGTTGGATGTGACGTCATCGTTGGTGTGTTGTGTATTACAATAAGTCTGGCCACCATTATTTGTAAATGTCGGAGTTAAGACACACAACGTCGGGTTCATCTGATAATATTGATCTCTCAGTTATTCTCTTATTTCAAATCAGGTTGCTTTAAAAAAAAATCGTAAATTGATAATCACAATTGTGGGACAGTTGTTGTGATATGTAATCTTTTCTTTTCAAAGTTTCATGATTCTTGTTACCTCTAAAAATTTTGAAGGTATGCCAATCAGGTTAGTATAAGTTAACCTCGACACGATAAATCAAGGCTTTGTAATGGATTATCACGAGCAAAGCGGATCAAGATGCAATTACTATACTAGCGATGTATAATGATGTCAGTTCACTTTTTCTCTATCGATTAAGGTTACGCTATCGAAAGTTGGTTCAATTTCATTCGAAAGATAGACAGTGTGTTGTGCAACTCCAGCAACAACTGTGTCAGCTAGAAACCCAGATTAGAATTGAGATTTTGGATTAGTTATTTACGAATGGACACTATCTCTGGATTTGGCAAACCAAATGTTGATGATGAAAGAGTTAAGGGAACACTAGGAATTTCTCTCAGTAGATTCCGAGGAAGGAATCCTTTTAAGGGGGGTAGATTATAACAACCCGAAATTTTATGAATTATTATTATAATTATTTAAATACTTTATTGATTTTTTTCATAAAGGGGGAAAAATATTATGGATATTTTGTTCCAATTTGATGTGTCGTCTGGTAAATGGTATAGTAAGTTACATATTTATATGATGATTTAGGAGTGCCAGTGTGAGCCTGTATATTTTAATTTCATTTTTTTTTTGATTATATCTACTATAAGCAGGCTTTATTTATCTTCTGAAGATTTTATAAAGTCATTGGAGTTACTAAAAATCATGAAATGTTTTGTGTTACCATCTTTGTGAAATTATTTAGTTTTTAAAATTATTTGGAGAATTATTTCGGGTGTTTAAGTATTTTAAAATGATTTAAGAGTTATGTTGCATTTAAAGGATCAAAACTTGCGAAATTCATATTTAATTCATTTTTGATCCTATAAATATTTTAAAAATATGGGAGCATTTGTAATTTCATGATCTTTATTTTATAAATTCTAAACTTATTTTTCTCCTTAATTTCTGTTTAATTTCGAATTTAAAAATGATTTAAAAGGATTTTTAATTTGTTTTTAGCATGGTGAATTTGCAAGTTGCCCTCCAATTTTTTTCCCTTTATTAAACTGAGCCAGTTCCAGAGTACTCTTCGGGGAGGTGTTCTAGAATTCTCTTTACCTTTCTCGACAACTCTCTCACAATATTTCTATTCTCTCTCGTCTCTTTCTCCCTCATTTCTCCCTCACGAACTTTCTCTTCCCCTCTCGCTTCTCTCAGCTCTCTAACGCCATGATAAGATCGGTGGTGGTTTGTATTCAAATTTTTTTCCCCTGCCAAAAGGCCATGGTTGCACGGTCGATTCTTGTAATAATGTCTGAGTTTTCTGTCTTTGTCTCGGTCCTAGTTGTGGTGTTCTGTAATGTAATCGTGGTGGGTGTGTGTGTCGAGTTTGTGATATGTGTGTGGGTATGGCAAGGTATGCCTTATGCGGTGTGTTTGTGTGGTGACTAAATTAGAGGGTTTTGCTGGGTGTTGTTGTGTGAAGGTTGCTGCGTTTATATGAGCTGTATTGTGTGTGTGTTCGGGCCTATTTGAGTGTGTTTTCATATATGTGTTGATGTGGGTTGGGATGGAGCTGTATTGCAAGATTGAAGAGAAAAGAAGTGAGAAGAGAAGGAGACAGGGGAGGTGAGTATGTTGTTAGTGCAGAGCAAAACAGCCGAGAGATAGAAAAAAAAAGAGAGGGAAAAATGGTCTGCAAGAGAGAAATGAGTGGTATTATGAGGTGATGTTGAATATGTGTGCACTAGTCAAAGGTTGTGTGTGGGTACTTGTGTTCACATATGTATGTGAGTCTGTGTGTGTGTTGTGGTATAAAGCAGAGAGGGAAAGAAAATAGAGAGAAAGGAATAAGAAATGGTGATTATGTTCGTCGGTGTTTGTGGGCACAAGATGTGATGTGTGAGTTGTGTGGGTATTGAGAGAAAGAGCCGAGAGGAGGAGAAAGGTGGGTGGTGTCCCTTGTGTTAGTGTGTGTACTTTTGTATGTTTGTTCTTCAATGTGTGTAATTAGTTGCGGTGTTGGAGCAGGAGATCCCACTAGTAGAACATTGACCCTATCATGTCTGAATACTCATCTCATACTTTCTTTTAATTCATTATGTGATGAAAGATTTTAGATTCCAAATACTTCCCTGGTGATTTGAGTTTTTGCTAGAAGATATCTGTTTTATTAGCAATGATTTATTAATATTCTTATTTTACTATACACTTGCTGAGCATTTCTTCCGCTCATACTTGCTTGTTTCGAAATTCTAACTTTTCAGTAAAGTAATTTGGCGAGACTTACCCGCTTAGTTCGGAAAGGGAAGAGACAGACGCTATTTTGGAGATGACTTGACTCTGGATGTCTGGATGTAGCGTAAGATTTATTTTATATAGCTGGGCTCTAATAATTACAATTATGTATTATGTTAGTTGGCCTGGTATACTTCTTGTCGAAGTTATACCAGTGATTTAAGATTTGATCAAAGAGAATGTCGTAAAGAAGAAAGTTTTTATTTAATGGAATTTGGATTCTTGTTTCTAGTCCTATAACCTAAAAGATCTTGGATAGTTGGGGTCACAGATGTTATATTTCAATTTTCGACAATTACAAGAAATATTGTATTATTGAAATGGTGATTTTATATTTGAGGATTTTTGCGTAACGACCAAATCTCCTGACCCCGGATTTGGGGGCGTTACAGGGTAAATAATGATGAAATTCTTAAATTGTTTGTGCATCATGAATCTATAAAAATAGTAAAAAAATTGTATATATAAAAGGACTAATTACTATTAATTAGAAAAAAAGCGAACTAATTATCATTTGTAAGACAAATCATATAAACATATTTCGTAAATAGAAAATATAGACTTAACCATGGTTAATTTTGGGTAAAATTTCATAATTTAGTAAAATTTATTGTAGTTCTTGGAGAAAAAAAATTAAAATTATTTTTGGCAAAAAATAATAAATTGGTTGGATTTTTTGGTTAATAGCTCTAGCTTAACTTTCGTAATTTTAGACTTTCAAAGGAACTACTCCTATTTGAAGAATAAACTGAAGCAACAATAACTGTTGAGACGTGTGCGGTTGAATAATATAAATTATTATCAAACTAAAATAAGTGAAATATGTACACCTAATTTGACTAATAAATATCTAACGAAAGTCAAAAAAATTGCTCTGCTTAATTGATAAATTTACTACTCCATTTGGACAATATATTTATTAAATGATTACACAGAAAACTAGGCATAACTAGAATCATTACACCCTATTTGCAAAAAAAATAGCAAGGACAATAATGTAATTTCACTAATTTACATTGAGTAATTTGATTTGCATTTAGCAATCATGTATAGTAGATTTTTTTTTTGAAACAAAAGAGGAAATTTCGTTAAAACGATAAAGAGTCATACATGAGGGTCTCCAACAAAGAATGAAGAAGAGACAAAAACACGTTGTAACAATTTAACGAACAACGTAAACGAGCCAATTGATGGGCTGCTTTGTTCGCTTGCTTTTTAACAAAACTAACAGATACATCTCTGCGAGACTTGAGCAGGTCATTACATCCCTGGATAAGGTTTCCAACCTCCAAGAAATTATCCATTTGTCTTTCCAATGCCTTGGTCGTAAGCATGGAATCTGTCTCCACAATAACTGGTTGATGAATCTTAGCCACGATCCACGACAATGCCTCATACATACCATAAGTTTCCGCCTTAAGAGCAACTCCAAGAGACTCCTAATGAATTCCTTAAAAATATTATAAACAATTGACCTCTTAGTAATTTAGGACAAGTTAAGGAATGCTTACTCCAACAATGTTCCTTATATATGTTCCTTATTATTATTATAATATTAAAGGGAAAGAAAGAAGTAGGAGAGAGAGGAAAAGAATGTCAAAAAAAGGAGGGAAATGAATATTTTATTGGTGAAAATAATATAAGGGAGAACTAGGATTCCCTTATAAATAAGGAAGAAGAGACATGTCTTAAGTTTTAAGAGTCATTTAGGACACTGTTGGAGTGCATTTTTGTGTCAAAATCCTTATATTTTGATTTAGGAGGCCTAATAGCTAGTCTCTTGGAGTTGCTCTAAACACTGAACCTACGCTCTCCACACAGATCGTACGACCACTAATAAAACTACCCTTATCATCTCTGAGAACCAAACCAAGAGAAAACGAGGGTGATCCAGTGAAAACTGATGCGTTCACATTCATCTTTAAAGTACCTGCAGGAGGAACCACCCATTTGTGATTATCTGTAGGTGTATTAGTCACCTGAGCTCTGTTCTTGTTCATTTCTTTCTTCTTTACGTCACGCCAATCACCAATGTGTCTTGTACTCCAGTCCATGGCAACTGATGGATTAATGGATTTACCATCCCAAACCTTCTTATTTCGAGCAAATCAAATAGCCCAAAGTACTGATGCAATCTTTATGATCACCTCAAAAGGCTCACTCTCCAGTCTATCCAACAGCCATAAGGGAGCTGATTCTACTTGGGACATGTCGTACTGAAGGCCACAAATGTTCCAGACTTCCAGCACTGAGAAATGAACCTGCAATCAAAGAAAACGTGTCCAAGATGTTCCACATCTCTGTCACACATAGGACAGATAATTGTTGTGGGCACTGTCACTACTAAGTTACAGATAAGGCTAAGGAAAATAACTATCAATTATTGAAAGAGAACAAACTAGTACGACTAAATCGATAATAAGAAAATGCTGATAATTCCATTCATAATCCATTCACGTACAGCTGCATGCTATATATAGCCAAACATAACGGTATGATGTGACTAAGCCCATGACATAAAGCCCACATGACTAAAAGGACTCAGCCCACTACTGAACTACTATTCAAAATAAATACTACGCGCCACACTAAACTCAGCTTAATTACTCTCCATTGTTCTTTAATTGTGACAAATTCCCTCCCCTTAATTTGATCCTTGTCCCCAAGGATCGAACTTAGGAAATTTCTTGTGTATCTCCTCCCAGAATTCCCAAGTTGCCTCATCCTTTTCACCATTGTTCCACTGAATCAAAACCATTGTGGCAGGAGCATTTCCTTTCTTCACTAAACGTCTATCCAACACGGCCACTGGTTCTAACTGAAATTCACCCTCCTCACCAACTCCAGGAAGCTCTGTTTGTATGGTCTTACCCTTACCCACTCTCTTCTTTAGCTGCGAAACATGGAACACATCGTGTATTTTAGAGCCAAGGGGAAGAGCAATCTGGTAGGCCACATTTCCCACCTTTTTGAGCACCTTATATGGACCGAAGAATTTTGCTGATAACTTCTGATTACGCCTAAGTACAACTGAAGCTTGTCTGTAAGGTTGCAATTTCAGGAACACTTCATCACCAACTTCAAACTGTCTGTCCACCCTCTTTTTATTAGCATACCACTGCATTCTTTCTTGTGCTTTGAGTAGATTCTCCTTCAGTAGCTGTTGTAGTTTAACTCTATCTTGAACAAACTTCTTAACCCCAGGGTTGGTTAGGCCTGCTGACTGATAGTGTAAAGAAGGAGGGTCTTGGTTGTATAGTGCCTTGTACGGGGACATTCCAATTGCAGAGTGATGGCAAGTGTTGTACCAAAGCTCTGCCATTGGTAGCCAGTGACTCCATTGGGTTGGTTTGTGCCCTGCTACACACCTTAAGTACATCTCGAGGCATTGATTGACCCTTTCTGTCTGGCCATCCGTTTGAGGATGGTAGGCAGTGCTCAAGTTTATTTGTGTCCCCATAGCTTTAAATAGCTCCCTCCAGAAAGTACTAACAAATACTGCGTCTCTATCAGAAATGATGGTCTTTGGTACTCCGTGCAATTTGACCACATTGTCCAAAACTCTTTGAGCAACCACTTGAGCCGTGTATGGGTGACTTAGAGCCATAAAGTGACTATACTTCGTTAGTTTGTCAACCACCACTAGAATGGCCTCGTGCCCTTTTGACTTAGGTAAGCCTTCAATGAAGTCAAGTGAGATAGTCTCCCAATCACTGTTAGGTATTGGTAAGGGTTGCAGAAGTCCAGGAGATGCATTATGCTCCGGTTTGCACCTCTAGCATGTGTCACAAGCCTTAACAAACTCCTGTAAATCCATCTTGTGGTGACAGTAATTCCTGAGTGGCCTCCTTCTGGGCTACTGTGTGAGTTTTCAATTATCTTGCTTCTCAGTTGATTTCCAGTTCCCACGTACCAACTTCCATCCTTCATTATTTCACCGTCCACCAGCTTAAAACCATTTTCATCTGCCCCTTTTATCATCAAGTTTGTCTTTATTTGCTGTGCCCATTCATTACTATTACAACTTTCTTGCAACTCCCTTTTCCACAAGGGAACGGTGGTGTAGATGGCTAGACACTGTGAAGGCTCTTCATAGCATCTTGATAAGGCATCTGCTACCAAATTATCCTTGCCCTTTTTATATTCTACAACATAATCGTATCCTAGTAATTTGGATAGGCATTTATGTTGTAGCAGTGTTGTCAGTTTTTGCTCCATGAGATGCTTAAGTGCTTCATGATTAGTTTTAATCACAAATTTATGTCCCAGTAAATAATATCTCCATTTTTGAACAGCCATGATTACTGCCATCAGCTCCTTTTCATAAGTAGATAATCCACTGTGTCTTGCAGCCAAGACTTTACTGAGAAAAGCTATTGGCCTTCCCTCTTGCATGAGAACAGCTCCTACTCCATTATGGCATGCATTAGTTTCCAAGACAAAAGGTTTTGTAAAATCAGGCATTGCAAGGACTGGTGTGGTGGCCATTGCAGAATTAAGTTGATTAAAAGCTACTTCTGCTTCATTACTCCACTTGAAAGCACCTTTCTTCAGTAGTTGTGTAAGTGGTTTACTGATCAGGCCATAATGTTCCACAAATCTCCTGTAGTATCCAGTCAGCCCTAAGAAACCCCTTAATGCCTTTAAGTTTTTTGGGGCTGGCCACTCCTCCATTGCCCTGATTTTTTCTTTATCAGCTTCAACTCCCTTGCTTGAGATGACATGACCAAGGTATTCTATAGTGTTCTGGGCAAACTCACATTTGGACCTCTTCACAAATAGGCAGTGCTTCCTCAGCAACTCTAACACCACCTTTAAATGTTGGATGTGCATGTCCATGTTTGAGCTATATATTAGAATGTCATCAAAAAAAACCCAAGACAAAGTCTCTAATCTGCTCCACAAACACCTCATTCATTAGGCTCTGAAAAGAGGCAGGAGCATTGGTTAAGCCAAAGGGCATAACCATAAACTCATAGTGCCCCTGGTGTGTTCTAAATGCTGTCTTTGGGATATCATCAGGATGCACTCTTATTTGATGATATCCACTTCTGAGATCCAATTTGGTAAAGACTGAGCTCCCCTTTAATTCTGATAGAAGTTCCTCAATAACTGGTATAGGGAACTGATTCTTGATAGTGATGGCATTGAGTGCCCTGTAATCAACACACAATCTCCAGGACTTATCCTTTTTTTTTCACTAGTAGCACAGGTGAGGCATAGGGTGAGCTGTTATGCCTTACAATCCCACTTTCCAACATCTCCTTGACAATTTTTTCTATCTCTGTTTTGTGAAAATATGGGCATTTATAAGGGTTTGAATTGACTGGCAAGCTGTCAGGTTTAAGGGGTATTTTGTGGTCATGAGACCGGGGTGGTGGAAGCCCCTTGGGTTCTGAGAAGACATCAGCAAACTCAGTAATAAGGCTGTCAACCTCCTTTTCAACTGCAGGTAGTTTGGCCTCTGCACTGACTGCCATTACTTGTATCAAGAAGCAGCTATCACCCTTATTCACCCAATTATGAGTTTTCCCTTCTGGTAATATGTCCACTTTAGAGTTGACTTGGGCCTGTTTTAACACTACTCTCCTTTCCTTCCATACTACATTGATACTATTGGACTTGAAATCAAAAACTATTGGACTGACCAGTTTCATCCATTCTATACCCAAAATGACATCATAACCACCAATTGGCAGGATCAACATACTGGCATTGAATTCTTCTCCAGCCATCCTCCAAGAAAAATCTGGGACTACTTGAGTACAATTGAGTTTAGCTCCACTGGCCACAGTAACTGTCACAGGGTTGCAGGGTTGGTACTTCAAGCCCAAGCGCCTTGCAGTGCTGGTTGACACAAAGTTATGTGTTTAACCACTGTCAATTAGCATGCTTATCTTTTTGTTACCACTTTCCCCTACCAAAGACAGAGTATGAAGCCCTTCTGTGCCAGTAATAGCATGGATAGATACCTCAGAGTCAGTGTTAGACACTTCACCTTCCTGTTCCTCCCATATGATAGACAGTTCACCTTTATCTGTTGGCAACTCAGTGTCAACTTCTTCCTCTGTGGTTAGCATGAATAGCTGTTTATTCCTGTAATTGTGCCCAGGAGAGTACTTCTCATCACAATGTATACACAATCCCTTACTCATCCTATCCTTGAAGTCTCCATATGACAGTCTTCTAACTGCCTTGTTTTCCCCTTTTTCTTGAGTGCTCGCTTGACTTTTACTCTTATCTGGCAAATTGTAGGACTCCCTCCTCTGCACAAAGCTGGTAGTAGTAGCCTTTGTAGGTATCCTAGTTCTTTTCTCCATGGACTCAATAACTACTTCTTGAGCTCTGGCCTTTTCCCTTGCATCTCTAAGGGAACTCGGTTTGTGCAGGTATAGAGTACTGGCTATTTCATCTTTCAAGCCACTAAGGAAGCTATTTACAAAATAGAGTTCACTTAAGTTAGGATTCTGCACCATGACATGCTTCTTTAACTCTTCAAACTGAGTGATATACTCATCTACCTTCCCCTTCTGAGTTGACTTATTGAACTGACCCTCCAAGTTTTCATATCCTCCTCTAGTGAACCTGTGGCATACCAACCTAGCAAAGTCCACCCACAACAAGTCATGGTACTCTAACTGCAGTGACTGATACCAAGTATCAGCCTCACCATCTAGATGTAAGGCAGCATAAACAACCTTTTGCCTGTTGTCAAGTGAGGGGTTCAACTGAAAAAATTTATCACATTTAGAGACTCACCCTCTAGGGTCCTTACCCTCAAACCTTGGAAAATTGATTTTGGGGAACTTGTATGGCACAAACTGGTGGTTGTCCCTGTTATAAGCTTGGTATGGGTACTGTTGTTGATATGGTGGTGTGGGATGTGCCTGATATGTTTGATTATAATTAGGGTTTGGGATGAATGGAGGTGCCATAGGATTAGGCAGAGTGTGGTTCTGAGCCAGAAACTGGGGGTTTGGTTGTGGCTGAACAGGAGGTATAAGTTGAGGGTTTGACTGAAAAATAGGCATGGGTTGTGAAGAAGGGACCATCTGTGGGTATGGTGGCACCTCACCATAGTTAGGTAGTGAAGATAAGTATTGTTGTAACAAGGGTGGTAGATTCGTATTTTGTGTGGCCATAGGCACAGTTTGACTAACCATAAAATGAGGGTTTAAAGGAGGGTTTTGTGGTACCTTTAATGGCTGCTGAAAGGTCTGATTATTCAAAGATCTGTGGAGATCTAGATGTGCAGAGGTAACACCAACACTGCTCTGTCCTCCCTTATTGAACCCCATATCTTCACCCTGGTCACCATAAGTAGCAAAATGTGTTGGTGTTGATGGAATAAACCCAGGTGGATACCCCGTGTTCTTTGCAGGGTTTTGCTTCAAGATCTGCGTCGATGAACCCACCTCTGGTGACTCAGTCTGTTTACCCTTAACACTGTTCCTCTTGAAATGGTCCATCAAATCATCAAATCTCCTGTTACTATCCAGATTAGCAGCTGTAAGTTGATGCATTTGTTTGCGCATCTCTTCCATGGAGTCAGCTGTACGCTGTTGATCTTCTTCCCACAGCAGCTGCATCTGCTCAAATTTATTCTCCAATGAAGAAATCTGATCGGCCATGGCCCAGGGTTGCTCTGATACCAATTTGTCACTACTAAGTTACAGATAAGGCTAAGGAAAATAACTATCAATTATTGAAAGAGCACAAACTAGTACGACTAAAGCAGTAATAAGAAAATGCTGATAATTCCATTCATAATCCATTCACGTACAGCTGCATGCTATATATAGCCAAACATAACGGTATGATGTGACTAAGCCCATGACATAAAGCCCACATGACTAAAAGGACTCAGCCCACTACTGAACTACTATTCAAAATAAATACTACGCGCCACACTAAACTCAGCTTAATTACTCTCCATTGTTCTTTAATTGTGACAGGCACTCCTTTACCTCGTAACAAGTTCCTGATAGGCATGTTGTTTCTACAAAACCTCCACATCAAAATTTTAAGCTTATAATGAACATTCAACCTCCAGATTTTTCCCCAACATGCAGACCTGGTACTGGACGTTCTCTGAGCATTTTGGTTCTGACTTTGCCAAAATTTATACCCTGTTTTGACACTGTACTTACCATCTGAAGAGTGCACCCAGGCTATTCTATCAGATATTAGAGTTTCAGGAATTCTTGTTGCAAGAATGATTCTGGCATCCCCTTCATTAAACATTGACCTGATTTTCGTCTCGTCCCAAGTTTTAGTACCTGATAAAAACAAATCGCAAACCTTTTCAGACCTCAAAGCATTCGTGTGATCCAAATCCACCATAAAATCATGCTTGCCTTTTAACCAGCAGTCTTTGAAAGCTTCGATTTTCTTCTCATCCCCTAATACCCACCGAAATCCATTCTTAAGCTCCTCCTTAGCTCTCCAAATGCCAGACCATATAAAGGTATCACCCTTGCTTGAAATAAGCTAGTATGAGGGAAATATCTGGCCGTAAAAATTCTTGACACTAAGGGTCCGTTTGGATTGGGGGTTGAGAAGGGTCGGGTTCAAATTTAAAAATTAGTTTTTTGAAAAAATTTTAAAAGTAAAGTGTTGGATTTTGAATTTAATTTCTTTCGTAAACTATCAAAACCCAATACTTTAATTTTACAATTTTTCTAAAAAATGAATTTTTAAATTTGAACACGATCCAACCCAAGCCTTCTCAACCTCCAATCCAAACGGACCCTAAAGCTTCTTGGTTATTCACAAAATTTCAATAGTGGACCCTAAACCTTGCAAGATCCTGAACCTCATTCCTCCTTTCTATAGTAGATAGTAGATAACATTTTTTTATAATACAAAAAACATTTTTTTAGTGGATAATATTTTGGTCATTCGGCTCTAAATTTTTGATAATAAATTTATGAAAATATGAACCATTTCTAATTAGAGAAAAAGAAAACTCAAACTTAATCGTAAAAACTCGAACAAAATTACATTTTTGTCGTCTTTACTAGTTTCTCTATTTTGTTTTACTATATTTCTTCTCGGTGCAGCTGTTAGTTTGAGGATGTGAATCCGCATATTTTCCCATGAGTCTCTTGTCAACAACAGAGATTCATGGCCTTGACCACCCTCCGATTCTCCTTGCCCCCTCTCTACCTCCTCCCAACTTTCTCTCTCTACGACCAAAACCCACTCTTTCTCTCTCAACAATCTCCCCTTTCTTCTCTCCAAGACCTCATTTTTCTATATCTAAACCAAAATTCAAGCCTAGAAATTTCAGGGTTTTGAGTTTTCAAGAAGCCTGGTTTCGAAACAATGTGGAACAGGGGAAGATATTAAGCGATAACTTGACGGAAGATGGAGAAGTGTACAAGAGGACACTTAGATTAGTGGAGTGTTCTATGTTTGCTGCACTTGGTGGATTGGCTTATATACTAAGTAGTTCACTTGCAATTGAGGTATATCAAGGGATTTCAATGTTTTCAATTTGCTTCGTTGCGGCATTTTGTCGAATATATAGTGTGCTACAAGTTCAGCTGACTGCCATTTTATGTTGTTTAATATTTTGTCTTAGTATACATGTACATGTATAAGCGTGATATAAAACTTAAAATATGTAACAATTATTCGCAGATTTTACTGTAACTCGGGATTTGTTTTAATGTGGCAAATGTGACAGTGATACATAGTGATGTGACCATCGATTTGTAGTACTATAATCAGTAATTTGCAGAGTTCACTTTGTAAAAGCGCTTGCAATTGATTTGTTTTAAGCTACCTTTTAGCATTAACCGAATAATCAAGGATTAATCGGAGAATTAAAAGGATTGATTTTACTAAAATTTTTTAAATTAAAAATTGATGTATATATTTCCGCCCTGTGCCAGAGTTTTCCCTTCTTTTGTGATAAAATGCCTAATGATCTGATTATCATAAATTTGGATGTTTGATCCCCCCTGCCTAAGCCAATGTTTAGACCATGTTCTGTTGTGTGATATATGTTCTTATAGTTAATTTATAAACATTTGATTTTCTGTTGTGCTCAAATAATTGACAAATATGTATTTGACAGAATTATTTGGGATGTTTCTTCGCATTGCCAATAGTATTCTCCTCTATGAGATGGGGTTTAGCTGCCGGAAGAAAAACTATGGTATGTATGCATCCATGTTTCTTTCTCTACAGGCGAGATTTTTGTGGAATATAAATATTACGTGTATTTTTTTTCTATGACTCTTTAACATCACGTTATCTTCACACATCTGCAGGTGGCGACTGCTATACTGTTACTTGTTTTAGCTGGTCCATTAAAGGCTTTAACTTATCTGGTAAGTATTTTATTCCTCATCAGCAATGCAGGACGTGTGTAGCTGGCAAATAGATGAAATAGGGATAAATCAAGGGGTTTGAGATAAACTGATCTTATCGATGCAAAAGCCATCCAGATGACAATTGTGGCATAGTTGATGAATAATTAGATTCAGAATGACCTCATTAGAATAAACAAGACTATTTGTTAATTAAGCTAAAATTTTAGTTATTCCCCTCATCAGTCAGATTCTTTACAATCTATAAGCACTGTTCTACTCATGTTTATCGGTAAACCTGTAGTTCACTCTAAGTGGTGTTCCCCTTGCCTCTTGGTCACAAGAGATGTTGAAAGCATCATGTATATATTAAAATAAATAGATGTAATGCTTTGGGACTTGTTTTCTAACTTTAGTACTAACTTCTTAGATTCCTTCGGCGTACAGAACTTGTAAATTAACTGATATGGATCCTTTGAGTTTGATCTTCTTCTTCTTGTGTTAGTCATGTCTCGATTTGCTACAATTGCTGTCTGATTCACTGATCTATGTGGCTTTACATGCTCTTTGCAGTTAATGTACGGGTTGCTAGGTCTCACCATGGGTTTTTTGTGGAGGTATGCACATACAGTGTTATCGTAGTTGTGCTTCAACATTGATGGCTTGAGATTTTGTGGAACGTTGTAGCTTGATTATCATTCAAGGCCTTTCTAAAGTCTTAACATCGGGTGAATCATGAAAATTATGGTGAAGTTGAACATGGGTGTGCAGTCAAATAACTATCTATATTTGAACAAAGTAAAAAGTTACGACCTACAGTCGCACTATAAAAATCAATAGCTATATTAGAATGAATCTCTAAATCGTAAAATGGATGTACAGTTGGACCATGTTTTTCTTTTCATTGGCACCTTGTATATTATAAGATCCAGTTGGACAATGTTTTTCTTCTTTACATTGTCACCTTGTATGTTATGAGATCCAGTTGCTGATTGCTTAGTAAGCTGATTTGCTTTCATTTTGTTAATTCGCAGGGTGAGAGCAAGTTGGGGGGTTTCTGTTGGTCTGACTGCAGTTGTAGTGTTTCTTCCTTGCACCATTAGTTATGCAATTTTTTGAAGCTGTAAAAATTATTAGTCAAAAAATACTGCTCAATAAACTGCCTAATTAATTGCAGACTCGGGCTTTGGGTGCCACATGTTATGTTGTGATGTACTCATTTCTAATCAGAGAAAACATTCTTGTTCTGGTAACTTGGTAGCCCCCCGTCCCTGATTTTTTATCTGAGATACTAGTATTTTACTTATTGACTTGCTCTTTATTTTGTAGATCACGATTAATATTCATGCTAGTCTCACATATATCCTCACAGCATTGGGATTTATCACAATTCCATCGATGAATGCTATATATGTCATCTTCGGAATTCTGGTATGTCCGCAGTCCGCTTGTATTATCATCCATATCTCCATCGCAGTTGCTGAAGTTTAGGTAATAACTAACAACCCATTCTCTCTTTCTCTTTAAACAGCTTTTGATGAATTGTGGTTTCTTCGTCTTCTTGCTGCATCTTCTTTATTCGGTATTCTTCACACGTCTTGGAATGAAAGAATCACTAAGGTTGCCAGGATGGTTGGACAAGGCAATATGATGTAAAAAGATGTACTTAATTTATTATAAAGCATGCTTGTACAAGGAAACTTGTCTATTGAAGAAGCGTATTGTTCTTTTTTCCTGTAAAGCATAAATTAATAAGGTATCTGACGAAGGAAAGCAGTACTCACTGTGAAAATTTAGAATGCTAAAATATTATTTTACAAACTAGCTTATCCATTACGATAGAACGGATTGCTTTTAGATTTGCTATTTTATAATTTTTATTTTAATATTGTAATTACTTTATTGGATAAAAATGTTAGTGTTTTCTAATATATTTTATTCATAATTGGAATATATATAATATGATATTTTTGGGTATGTAAGAATGATTTAAAAATAATAATATAATTGATATTTGGGTGTATTTGTTAAAAATAATATATTTTAAATTAAAAGTGTAATCAGTTAATTATTACTCCCTCCGTCCCTCATGGTTGTTTACATGAGGGATGGGCACGGAGACCAAGAAAATGTGTAAAAATGAGTAAAGTTAGATGAAAAGTGGGTAAAGTGGTGGGACCTATTAATATTTAATTATAGATTTGAGATAGTGGAGGAAAGTAATGGGTGTAATAGTGTTTTTTATTGTTAAATATATGAGATAGTGGGTGTAATAGTAGGAGAAATTTACTATTTTTGGAATGTAAAGAAATGAGAGGGACACCCCAAAATAGTAACTGTAAAAAAATGAGAGGGACAGAGGGAGTAATATTTATGGTACTATTATTTTATTTTTTTTAAATAGAACCACCCATGATATAATTGGTAAAAAAAAAAAATTAATGTGTTTTAATTGAAAAATGTAATTAGTTAGTGATTAATAATTGTTATTGTTGTGGAGCGAAAGTTAGGGTGTATTTATTGCGTATTGAATGCTAGGGTTAGGGAGAGCTTCGAGCTTTAATGGTTGATCGAGTGTTTCGTGATTTAATCTGTCCTCATAAGATGCCTACGTATCTTGCAAATATCCTAAAATCAGGGTAGAATTGGGTGTCTTGGTGGGCAAGACACAGCTTAGGCCCAATTCTAGATCCTTCCGAATGGAAGGTGGATAAGTATTACAGTTGTATTCCTTGGAGGCTACTCCAAGGATGATTTTACTCCCTTTTGGAGTCAATAACGGAGTCCTTTATTTGGCTGATTTAACATCTACGAAATTTTATCATAACTAGGGTTTTGGGCCTCATAATAGGGCTTTAACCCTGGGCCATTCTAGGCTATTTCAACGTACCATTAATCATATTATTGGGACTAAATTTCGGCCCATATCATTTGCCCCCCAACTTCTAGGAAAACTGATCAGGTTTTCATTGAAGTTAAAGAGTCTATATACACTAGTGTTTCTCAGTTATCGTCTTAATTTTAAAGTGTGGAGCGACCTACACATTTACGACGACTTGCCTTATTCGAGGCTAACCAACAATTTTCATGTCTCATAGAAAATTTATAATTTTCTTGCATGTTTGGGATTTTTCCTAGTGCTCACAAGCATTTTCTTTGTTTTTGATTGATTTTATCAAGAATATTTTTGGGGTATCTAACCTTTGGAAATAATTTTTCCAATTTATCCTGAAATTTAAAGCTATTTCAAAAGATATTCCTGAAAAAGCTCAAATAATGCCACATTCTTCGACCAGGATTCCTGATCGAATTTCTACCAGGATTCTGGTCGACTTATCTCAAAAAAGCCATTCTGATCGAAGCACTTTCGACCAGGATTCCTGATCGAATTTCGACCAGGATCCTGGTTGACTTAAGTCGTTTTTGCCATCCTGCTCGAAGACCTTTCGACCAGGATTCCTGATCGAATTTCGACCAGGAGGTTGACTTTAGTCGTTTTTGTCATCCTGCTCGAAGACCTTTCGACCAGGATTCCTGATCGAATTTCGACCAGGATCCTGGTCGACTTAAGTCATTTTTGTCATCCTGCTCGAAGACCTTTCGACCAGGATTCCTGATCGAATTTCGACCAGGATCCTGGTCAACTTAAGTCATTTTTAACGTTCTGGTCGATGCTATTTCAATTGGAATTTTAAATCAAATTTTCGATTAAAATCCTAATCGATTTTATTATTATTATTATTTTTATTTCAGGATTATTCTAGAATATTCCTAGAAATTCTAGGATATTCTAGATCCTTCCTTCTTTTGGGCCTATGGGCCTTTTATGGGCTTTAACTGGCTGTTGCCGGTTTCCTAAGATTTCAACCGGCTATCAACTTGTTGAAAAATTTCTATAAAAGAGTGAAGTGAGAATTATTTCTCACTTCATACTTAAACACTTTACTTTCCTCCCATATCTTTCTTAATTTCCTCTCTATATTTAGGCAATTTCCGGCAGCTTTTCCGACGAGATTCTTTGTTTTCTGGGCTTTTCTGAAGAATTTCTGGGTTTTTGTTTGAAGATTCATCTCTCTCAATCATTTTCTGCGTTTCAAACACTCATCCGTTGAAGATTAATGGCGGACAAGAATGCACAGCGCCTTGCCAAGATGAATTCTGCCTCCAAAAAAGGTGACGACATCGAAATCCGTTCAACCTACATGAATTTAACCTAGATGATAAATATTCGCGGGGATGAATACCCTTCTTTATCTGACTTAGACGCATATAATTGCTGTAACAAATTCCATGATGATGATACTATAAAAAGTTATAATAGAACTTATAATGTTAGGGCCCCTTTAAAACTTGTTAAGGCTGGGCCTGGCGATAGGCCTTGCCATTGGAGGCCCAATGCCTTGTGTATTTTTAGGGATGCCTTCCTAGCAGGGCTTAGGTTCCCTTTCAATGATTTTGTGCCTCGTTTATTAGCTGATGTGCAAATTAGCCCATGTCAACTGCCGCCCAATGCATGGCATTCTATTTTATGTTTCATGGTCCTTTGTCTTAGGAACAAATTTCCGCTTTCCGTTGCCCTTTTTAGGAAAATTTTTCAATTTTATAATAGTTCTTCAAATCAACCGGGTTGGGTCTATATTAGACAAAGGCCCAAAATCCCTCACATTTTCAATGGCCATTCTGTTGTTGATAACAACCCCAAATGGAAAGAAGAGTTCATGTATTTGGTTTGGGAAGGGGGTGATTGGGGCACCCTTTTCCGCAAATCCTTTGGAAAGGCAACCGATGGCAACCCTAGTAAGATTGTTTTGAACACGGAGGAACAGCCTGCCTATAACTCCCTTACTGAGGATAATGGGCAGACTCTATGCTGGGACCTCATCAATGAGGAGTCTTTGAGGACTGTTGGCCTTTCCAGTGTATCAGACCATGGTAATTTCCTATTTCTTTGTGATTCTTAATTTTTATACCATCTTATACCAATATTTTTGCTTGCGTTTGTGCAGTTGCTTTGAAGATAATGAAGGCCACCGAGCCTAATGATGAAGAAATTGCTCGTATGAGAAGGGCCAAGAGGTCCATTGACGTAAGGGGTAAAGCCACTGAGCCTTCTTTCCTGCGACCACATAAGGTGTAGAAACAAGACTTGGTATCTGTTGATCTGGAAAGTGGGCCTCAACAGGTGAATGTGCAATCCACTGTCTACAGGGCCCCTTGGGGTTTCAGGAAGCAGGATTCTGTTGTCGGATCCACGAAGCATTCTATGGACTGGTTCTTGAACTCCATCACTCCATGCGACTACAAGGACTTTGTATTGGGAGGCGACATGGTGGAGAACGAGAATCTGGGCGCTCAGGCCTTGGCCTCTGTAAGTTTTTCTTTCTTAATCTTTCTTTTAACTTAGCATTATTTGATGTTATATCCCTCCTTGATTTAAAACCCTTTTGCAGGCTAAAGTCCACTTTCAGGGCATGGTTCACCAGGCTAAGTCCTGGAAAAACCAGTCCAAGTCTTTCGAGACTAAATACCAGAAGGAGAAAATTCGTAGCAAGGAGTTTGAGGACAAGCTGAAGGGGAAGGAGGATGAATTAGCATCTGCCCATGCAGAACCTGAGGTCGAAGAAAGAGGATCTCATTGATGCTTATATGGACTCCACTGATTTTCAGACTTTGATGGAGAAGCATGACGAGGTCCTTTATCCAGTCCAATATACTGATGGCTGGAATGAGGCCTTAGAGACGGTGCTCAAAAAGCATCCCGGGCTGTTCTCTATTGATGATTTTCCGAGTCCACGCCCACCTGTTACCCTTTCTGTTGAGGAAGATGAGAGTGAGGAGGAAGATGAGGTTTTAGGTGATGGAGAGAGGATTCTTGACCCCGAGGCTATTCCCCTCCGAAGGGACTCTGATACGACTAAGACTTCTCTTTCCCGTTCTGTAGGAGGTTCCAAGGCTCAGGAAGATGAAGAGGAGTCTGCTTCATCCAAAGCTCCTGGGACTTAGATTATTTTCTGTTCGCCCTGCGTGGCATATGCTTTCATGACTTTATCATTCTTGTTTTGTAACTTATAACCTATAGCCTTCGGGCCTTTATTTATTCGTGCATTTTCGATCTTTCTTTTCCTACTTAATTATTTTGTCATTTGTATTCGGCCTTAGTCAGGCTTGCAATTTATTTATGCATTGATACATATCAGACATGGAATATAAACAATGGAAATATTGGAAATTAAAAAGAATTCTGAAACGGGTTCAACCCTTACATAGATATTCTACTTCCTACTTGGAGTTAAAAACTTTGAAATGGTTTCGTCGACCTTATTGCTACTTCCCTACTAAATATAGGCTACGTCCCACTCAGGACAATCTAACATAATAAATTTTGAGATTCGATGCATGCCAAGTGCGGGGCACCTCGTTTCCTTCCAAAGTCTCCAGCTTGTACGATCCACGACCTAATGTTCCTTTGACCCGATAAGGGCCTTCCCAATTTGGTGCAAGCTTTCCCTTCTGTCCAACTCCGGATGCTTCAATCTTTCTGAGTACCAAGTCCCCCAGAAGGAAGAACCTTTCTTTTACCCTTAGGTTATAGTAGAACGAAGCTTTCTTCTGATGTTCAGTATTCCTAGCATGGGCTTCATCCCTTACCTCATCGATCAAATCAAGGGCTAGCCTCATTCCTTCTTCATTAGTGTCAGGCTCAAAGGCTTCCACTCGTGGAGATGTATGCATGATTTCTACTGGTACAACGGCTTCAGCTCTGTAAGCTAACATGAACGGAGTCGCCCCAGTCATCACCTTACATGTGGTACGGTATGCCCAGAGTATGGGTAATAACTCATCCACCCAAGTGTTTCTGGAGCGTTCCACCCTTTTCTTGAGTCCATCGAGGATGATTCGATTGGCAACCACAGCTTGCCCATTGGCTTGAGGATGGGCAACCGAGGTAAACCGAAGCTCAATTCCATTATCATCACAATAGTCCTTGAATTCTTTTTTATTGAATTGTAGCCCATTGTCGAAGAAAGAGGATCTCATTGATGCTTATATGGACTCCACGGATTTTCAAACTTTGATGGAGAAGCATGACGAGGTCCTTTATCCAGTCCAATATACTGATGGCTGGAATGAGGCCTTAGAGACGGTGCTCAAAAAGCATCCCGGGCTGTTCTCTATCGATGATTTTCCGAGTCCACGCCCACCTGTTACCCTTTCTGTTGAGGAAGATGAGAGTGAGGAGGAAGATGAGGTTTTAGGTGATGGAGAGAGGATTCTTGACCCCGAGGCTATTCCCCTCCGAAGGGACTCTGATACGACTAAGACTTCTCATTCCCGTTCTGTAGGAGGTTCCAAGGCTCAGAAAGATGAAGAGGAGTCTGCTTCATCCAATGCTCCTGGGACTTAGATTATTTTCTATTCGCCCTACGTGGCATAAGCTTTCATGACTTTATCATTCTTGTTTTGTAACTTATAACCTATAGCCTTCGAGCCTTTATTTATTCGTGCATTTTCGATCTTTCTTTTCCTACTTAATTATTTTGTCATTTGTATTCGGCCTTAGTCAGGCTTGCAATTTATTTATGCATTGATACATATCAGACATGGAATATAAACAAGGGAAATATTGGAAATTAAAAAGAATTCTGAAACGGGTTCAACCCTTACATAGATATTCTACTTTCTACTTGGAGTTAAAAACTTTGAAATGGTTTCGTCGACCTTATTGCTACTTCCCTACTAAATATAAGCTACGTCCCACTCAAGACAATCAAACATAACAAATTTTGAGATTCGATGCATGCCAAGTGCGGGGCACCTCATTTCCTTGCAAAGTCTCCAGCTTGTACGATCCACGACCTAATGTTCCTTTGACCCGATAAGGGCCTTCCCAATTTGGTGCAAGCTTTCCCTTCTGTCCAACTCCGGATGCTTCAATCTTTCTGAGTACCAAGTCCCCCTGATGGAAGAACCTTTCTTTTACCCTTAGGTTATAGTAGAACGAAGCTTTCTTCTGATGTTCAGTATTCCTAGCATGGGCTTCATCCCTTACCTCATCGATCAAATCAAGGGCTAGCCTCATTCCTTCTTCATTAGTGTCAGGCTCAAAGGCTTCCACTCGTGGAGATGTATGCATGATTTCTACTGGTACAACGGCTTTAGCTCCGTAAGCTAACATGAACGGAGTCGCCCCAGTCGTCACCTTACATGTGGTACGGTATGCCCAGAGTATGGGTAATAACTCATCCACCCAAGTGTTTCTGGAGCGTTCCACCCTTTTCTTGAGTCCATCGAGGATGATTCGATTGGCAACCACAGCTTGCCCATTGGCTTGAGGATGGGCAACCGAGGTAAACCGAAGCTCAATTCCATTATCATCACAATAGTCCTTGAATTCTTTGTTATTGAATTGTAGCCCATTGTCGAAGAAAAAGGATCTCATTGATGCTTATATGGACTCCACGGATTTTCAGACTTTAATGGAGAAGCATGACGAGGTCCTTTATCCAGTCCAATATACTGATGGCTGGAATGAGGCCTTAGAGACGGTGCTCAAAAATCATCCCGGGCTGTTCTCTATTGATGATTTTCCGAGTCCACGCCCACCTGTTACCCTTTCTGTTGAGGAAGATGAGTGTGAGGAGGAAGATGAGGTTTTAGGTGATGGAGAGAGGATTCTTGACCCCGAGGCTATTCCCCTCCGAAGGGACTCTGATATGACTAAGACTTCTTCTTCCCGTTCTGTAGGAGGTTCCAAGGCTCAGAAAGATGAAGAGGAGTCTGCTTCATCTAAAGCTCTTGGGACTTAGATTCTTTTCTGTTCGTCCTACGTGGCATATGCTTTCATGACTTTATCATTCTTATTTTGTAACTTATAACCTATAGCCTTCTGGCCTTTATTTATTCGTGCATTTTCGATCTTTCTTTTCCTACTTAATTATTTTGTCATTTGTATTCGGCCTTAGTCAGGCTTGCAATTTATTTATGCATTGATACATATCAGACATGGAATATAAACAAGGGAAATATTGGAAATTAAAAAGAATTCTGAAACGGGTTCAACCCTTACATAGATATTCTACTTCATACTTGGAGTTAAAAACTTTGAAATCGTTTCGTCGACCTTATTGCTACTTCCCTACTAAATATAAGCTACGTCCCACTCAGGACAATCAAACATAATAAATTTTGAGATTCGATGCATGCCAAGTGCGGGGCACCTCATTTCCTTCCAAAGTCTCCAGCTTGTACGATCCACGACCTAATGTTCCTTTGACCCGATAAGGGCCTTCCCAATTTGGTGCAAGCTTTCCCTTCTGTCCAACTCCGGATGCTTCAATCTTTCTGAGTACCAAGTCCCCCTGACGGAATAACCTTTCTTTTACCCTTAGGTTATAGTAGAACGAAGCTTTCTTCTGATGTTCAGTATTCCTAGCATGGGCTTCATCCCTTACCTCATCGATCAAATCAAGGGCTAGCCTCATTCCTTCTTCATTAGTGTCAGGCTCAAAGGCTTCCACTCGTGGAGATGTATGCATGATTTCTACTGGTACAACGGCTTCAGCTCCGTAAGCTAACATGAACGGCGTCGCCCCAGTCGTCACCTTACATGTGGTACGGTATGCCCAGAGTATGGGTAATAACTTATCCACCCAAGTGTTTCTGGAAACAGCCTCCCTACTGTAAAAAGTTGGGGTATGGTCTGCGTACATCTTACCCTCCCCAGACCCTGCTTTGAGCGGGATATACTGGGTATGTTTGGTTTGGTTTGGTTTACCCAAGTGTTTCTGGAGCGTTCCACCCTTTTCTTGAGTCCATCGAGGATGATTCGATTGGCAACTAGAGCGTGCCCATTGGCTTGAGGATGGGCAACCGAGGTAAACCGAAGCTCAATTCCATTATCATCATAATAGTCCTTTAATTCTTTGTTATTGAATTGTAGCCCATTGTCCGTAACCAGGATTCGTGGTATTCAGTACCTACACATGACATTCTCCCAGAAGAATTGCATAACTTGTTTAGTTGTGATTTTAGCCAAAGGCTTGGCCTCAATCCACTTCGTGAAGTAATCAATAGCTACAATCAGGAACTTCCTTTGAGCGATGGCCATAGGAAAAGGCCGAAGTATATCCATCCCCCACATAGCAAAGGGAATGGGGGAACTAATGGATGTCAACATCTCTGGTGGTTGCCTAACCACTGGTTCGTGCTTCTGACACCGATCACAATTTTTCACATACTCAATGGCATCGGCCATCATCTCTGGCCAATAGAATCCGAGTCTGACTACCTTGTGAGCCAGGGCCCTGCCCCCCAAGTGCTGTCCACAAATTCCCTCATGGACCTCCTCAATAGCTGACTTGGCCTCTTCGGGCCTCAAACACTTTAGATACGGAATCACAAAAGACTTTTTGTAGAGTATCCCTTCAATCAGAGCATATCTTAACGCCCTCACAGATAACTTTCGTGCCTCCATGGCATTAGTCGTGAGCCAACCGGTCTCAATGTGTGCTTTTATGGGATCTATCCAACATTCCCTCACCTCAATAGGTGCAACCAACTTTGAATCGATAGTAGGGGTTCTCAGAACTTGGAAGTAAACACTTCTGGAGTAATTCTCAATCTCGGAAGAGGCAAACTTGGATAAGGCATCGGCCTTGACGTTTTCCTCCCTCGGAATGTGCTCTATGTAACATTCGTCAAATTGAGTCATTACTGCCTTCACAATTCTTAAGTACTTAACCATGGTTTCATCATTTGCCTCAAACTCTCCATTGACTTGGGCCACAACTAGCCTTGAATCTCCACAAACTTTAAGATTCTTAACCCTTAGTACCCCTGCCAGACCAAGTCCAGCTATCAAGGCTTCATACTCTGCCTCATTATTGGTTGTCGGGAAGTCCAACTTCAGGGTGTATTCAATTGTGAATCCATCGGGACTTTGTAGGACGAGACCTGCACCACTTGTTTTTGTTTTTGATGCCCCATCAAAATAGAGCATCTAGAATTCCTTCTCCTCGATCACGGGTTCCTTGTCTTCCTTATTGCCTTCTTGAGGTATCTCCTGCCCCCCGACTTCTTGGTTGTCAATGGTACATTCAACCACGAAGTCAGCAACTGCCTGAGCTTTGATGGTCGTCCTTGGCTTGTACTTAATATCAAATTCTCCCAACTCAATTACCCACTTGATGAGCCTACCACTGGCTTTAGGGCTATGCAGAATATTTCTTAATGGCTGTCCTGTAAGAATCTCAATCTTGTGTGCCTGAAAATAGGGCCGTAACTTCCTAGAGGCGGTTACCAATGTTAAGGCAAACTTCTCAATGGTGGAGTAATTCAACTCAGCTCCATGTAAAACCTTGCTCACATAATATACTGGTTTCTGAACCTTGTCTTCCTCATTTACTAGTACCGCGCTCACAGCTTGATTCGAAATTGCCAAATAAAGATAGAGGATTTCTCCCACACTTGGCTTGGCCAACAACGGGGCTTCAGCCATATACTTCTTCACCTGTTCAAAGGCCTCTTGGCTTTCTTCTGTCCATTCAAATTTTTTTTACTTTCTTCTAGGTTTTAAAGAACGGCAAACACTTGTCCCCGGATTTGGAGATAAATCTTCCCATTGCAGCAATTCTTCCGGTTAACTTCTGTACGTCTCTTATGGAACGTGGTGGTTCCATATCTAGGATAGCTTTGATCTTGTCGGGGTTAGCCTCAATTCCTCGTTTTGAGACCATAAGACCCAAGAACTTTCCTGACCCAACACCAAAAGCACATTTGGCTGGGTTCAACATCATTTTGTGGTGTCTCAACACTTCAAATGCCTCACGTAGGTGCTCAATGTGATCGGCCTTATGTAGGCTTTTCACCAACATATCATCTACATAAACTTCCATAGTCTTTCCGATGAGATGAGCAAAAATTTTGTTTACCAACCTCTGATAAGCAGCTCCTGCATTTTTCAATCCAAAAGCCATAACCAGGTAACAATACACACCAAAGTCAGTGACGAATGATACCTTAGAAATATCGTCCTTATGCATCTTGATTTGGTTGTAGCCACTAAAACGGTCCATGAAACTTAACATCTCGTGCCCAGCCGTGGCATCTATCAAAATATCGATCCTTGGCAAGGGAAAGCAGTCCTTTGGACATGCGTCGTTTAGATCAGTGAAGTCTATGCACATCCTCCACTTCCCATTAGCCTTCTTGACCATTACAGGATTGGCCAACCATTCCGGGAATTGGATTTCCTCAATGAACCCTGCCTCTAGGAGTTTGTCAACTTCCTGTTTTATGGCTTCTTGTCTCTCAGGTGTAAAATTTCTCTTCTTTTGTTTCACCGCCTTCTTGTCTGGATCTACATTCAGGTTGTGTGTTATCAATTGGGGATCTATCCCTGGCATATCAGTTGTTGTCCATGCAAAAACATCACTATTGTCTTGCAAGAAGGCAATCAACTCGCTTTTCAAAGGGTCCTTCAGAGATGCCCCTATATGAGTGACTTTCTCAGAATCTCCCAACTCCAAAGGTATGGGAACCAAGTATTCTGCTGGTTTTCCTCTCCGTTCTTCATCCTCACGAACGTCCATATCCTCAATCGGGAGGACCGGCCCCCCAGTTTCATCCGGCCTCAGTGCGGCCACATAACAACTCATTGCTATTTTTTGATCTCCTTTTTCTTCTCCTACACCATTTCTGGTTGAGAACTTAATCTTTAGGTGATAGGTGGAGGCAACCGCCTTAAAAGCATGAAGTCCCGTTCTTCCTAGGATAGCATTGTAGGTAGAAGTGGCTTTGATAACCAAGAAATTTAACATGTGAGTGGCCTCACGTGGCTCCTGCCCTATGGTCATGGGTAGCTGAATTATCCCTTCAACTTTGGACTCTACTCTGTTGAACCCATATATAGGCATATTTGATGGTGTCAATTGAGACTAAGTATACCCCATCTTCAAAAAGACATCATGGAATAGAATGTCCACTGAAGCTCCATTGTCTATCAAGACTCTCTTCACTTGGGAGTTGCCGATTATCGGAGAGATTACCAATGCATCATCATGGGGGAACTTCACCCCCTCAAGGTCCGAGTCATCGAAACCAATTGAGACCTCCGTCTTTGCACGCTTAGGTGCCTCCCCAACAATGTGCATCACCTCTCGTGCATACGCCTTTCTGGAATTCCTACTTGTCCCGGCTGCTGTTGGGCCTCCAAAAATCATATTTATTACCGGCCCTCGGGCTGTGGATTGCGATCGTTATCCTTCCTATCATAATCTCGTCTTGGGTTTCCTTGATTCTCATCTTTGCAAAACTTATTCAACTTTCCTCTGCGGATTAGAAACTCGATCTCATCCTTCAATTGCCTACAATCATCAGTGTCATGTGCCACGTCTTTGTGGAATCGACAATATTGATTCTTATTTCTTTTCTCAGGATCAGTCCTTAGTGGCTTCGGCCATCTTAAGTCCCTATCCTTCTCTATGTCCATCAGGATTTGACTCCTAGGGGCGTTCAACCTTGAGTATTCAGTAAATCTCTATCCCGGATTCCCCTTCCTAGGAGGAGCCGAGTTCGAATCCTTGCTCGTGCGCGGGTACTTGTCCTTGGTATCATATTCCTGATCCGTCTTTCTCTTCCTAGAATCATGTTACTCCATCCATTACCTGTTGTGGCCTCTTTCTTCATACTATCCTCAGCTTGGATATACTTATCAGCCCTTTGTTGTAACTCAATCATGTTCTCAGGGGGATGTTTTGCCAATGACCTCTTAAAGAAGAGGTCAGTGGTTCCATGTTCCAGGGCTATCATGGCCACCTTATTCTCCAAATCACTGATATTCAATGTTTCTTTAGTGAACCGCTTGAGATAATCTATCAGATTCTCATTCTTCCCTTGCACCACATACGTAAGAAATACAGAGCTTTTCTCATGAACTCTTCCACTGATGAATTGGCTAACAAAAGCGGCACTCAATTCCTTAAAAGAACTTATCGAATTTGGGGGTAGACGACTATACCAACGTTGTGCCATACCCGACAGGGTTTGAGGGAACGCCCTACACTTCAGGGCATCACTTGCCGGTTGCAGCAGCAGCGCGTTTGAGAACGTCCTTATATGATTAGCGGGATCTCTCGTTCCATCGTAAGCCTTTATAGTGGGCATCTTGAACTTTCGTGATATACGTGCATTCATCACCTCCTCCGTAAATGGAGGCATCGGATCATCAGGATCCCCGAGGGGCATTAGATCTTTAGGATTGCTTCTAGGGGTTTCGACCCTTGGGATCTCAGCCCTCCTTTCTCTCCTCGGGGTTTCTTCCAAATCAACAAATGGAATTTCTCCTCCTGTCGTTGGTGGAGGTCGATTCTGATTCTGCCTTTATTGCTCCCGTTCTATGTCCTCTTTCAGTTTCTGGATCTTGGCTTCATGAGCCTTAATTTTTTCAGCAGCTGTTAAGGGGGGTCCATCATGGATCCTTCGGCGATGTTGTCCAACAGGTTCCTTACTTGGACGACGCCTCCTGGGGGGTATATCCTCATCTTCCGAGGATGAATCGTCAGAATATGGACCAGAGTAATCTTGGTATTGTTGGCCTTGATTAGGTCCCAAACCCCTTATGTAAGGTGGGACGTACGGACCACGAATCTGAAGAGCATGGCCACTTGGCCCAGGCTGATACGGGGGATAATTTGGTAATCCATACATCGGGTTCGTGCTTGCTGGAATCATAGTAGTAGAGATCTGAGCGGTGGGGGGAATGGACTGACCTCCAAGAGGGGAGACTATCATCTATAGGGGATTCGTCCCTTGAGTAGAGGGATCCATCACCAAAGGTAACGATCCATGAGCTTGCGTTTCGATCCCTTGGGTCTGAGTAACTTGCGTCTGGGAACCCGTCCCTGGGGGTTGCTGTTCCCCGATCGGGGGTGCAGTGGTATTGGTGTTGGTTTCAGAAAGTGCTGGTGTTCTCCTGGTGGTAACCATGGTTGATATTCGGTTCCCACAGACGGTGCCAAATGTTGTGGAGCGAAAATTAGGGTGTATTTATTGCGTATTGAATGCTAGGGTTAGGGAGAGCTTCGAGCTTTAATGGCTGATCGAGTGTTTCGTGACTTAATCTGTCCTCACAAGATGCCTACGTATCTTGCAAATATCAAGAATCAAGCCAAAAAACGTAGTTCTGTTTGTGCAGATTCAGATCCTTATATAGGTGATGAGAAACCTAAAATCAGGGTAGAATTGGGTGTCTTGGTGGGCAAGACACAACTTAGGCCCAATTCTAGATCCTTCCGGATGGAAGGTGGATAAGTATTACAGTTATATTCCTTGGAGGCTACTCCAAGGATGATTTGACTCCCTTTTGGTGTCAATCCTTTATTTGGCTGATTTAACAGCTACGAAATTTTATCATAACTAGGGTTTTGGGCCTCATAATAGGGCTTTAACCCTGGGCCATTCTAGGCTATTTCAACGTACCATTAATCATATTTTTGGGACTAAATTTCGGCCCATATCAGTTATATAATTATTTTATTTTATTAAATAGAATTGCTCGTAATTTTTTTACAAAAGAAACTATAGTTAGATAAAATATAAAAATGTAGTTTTTTACATGAAAAAAGAAATTGACTAGTTATTAAAAAAATCAATAATAATAAGTAAAGTAAGGATAAAAATTAATTAAGTAAAAATGACAGGTAACGTACCGATCAACAAAACATTTTATGTTTCAATTATTATAAGATAACTAACTTAAAATCCGTGCAATGCACGAATTTTTCTAATATTAAATAATTTTTTATTAATTTGTTTTGATAATTTTAAGATAAAATTTTTATTTGTCTACAGTTTTTAAATGAAATGATTTAATTATAATATTTATATATATGGTGTTCTTTACTTTTTTTAAAAAAAAATAGGAATTTTAATTAAAAAATACAAAAAAGATAATATTTATGTTAAAAAAAAGTAAGTGACTATTTATTAGTAATTACAATAATTTATTAAATAGAAAAGGTAACGTTTTACCTGGAAATTTTAGTTAGAAAATATATATAAGAATTTGTTTTTACCTAAAAAATGAAATTGATTAATTATTGAAAAATAAAAAAGATAACTTGCTTTACATGTGATATGGGCTAAAGTAAGCCCTAAAGACACATTTAATGTGGCATTAATTAGACCTAGAATGGTCCAAACGTGGGGCCCACCAGATGGGCCCAAATCCTATTTATAATATTAATTTCGTAATTAATATTAAGGGTAATAACCAGCTCAGCAATAAGAGTCAAATAAGGGTATTACTCCTACTTGACTTATCCTCCAAGGCACCTATTTCAACAAGGAAACTGATTCCTATAAGGAAGGAGTCTAGAACCTTCCTCAAGGCGGTGACTTGCCCACCAAGTCACCTAATTCTACCACGACTCTAGGGCTTCTCAGCCTATATAAAGGGTCTGACCCCTCATTCTCATAACTACGTTTTTGGCTTGATCTTTGATACACATCAAAGTACGTAGGCATCTTGTGAAGGCAGATTCAGCCACGAACACGAGAGCAGCCATTAAAGCACGAAGCTCACGCACCCTAGCATTAAATACAGCAAACCCTAGCCGCAATCTAATAACCTAGTTTTTATTCCACAACAACATGAAAAAAGAAATTGATAAAAATAAGTATAAAAAAATAGTTACCAAAACTGCGGTCGGCACAACAAGGAATTCTCGGAAGGCTTATACTAGAGAAGTGATGCACATCGTGGGAGAGGCCCCGAAGCGTGCAAAAACTGAAGTAGTGGTTGGTTTTGATGACTCAGACTTGGAAGGGGTGAAGTTCCCCCATGACGACCCGTTGGTCATAACTTCTGTGATTGGAAACTCAGAGGTGAAGCGAGTCTTGATAGACAATGGAGCTTCCGTTGACATTCTATTTCATGATGCATTTGTGAAGATGGGGTACAGTGATTCTCAGTTGACCCCCAATAACATGCCTATATATGGATTTAATGGAGTAGAATCCAAAGTTGAAGGGACTATTCAGTTGCCTGTAACTATTGGACAGGAGCCCAAGGAGGCCACTCAGATGTTGAACTTCCTGGTAATCAAGGCGGTTTCAACGTACAACGCTATCCTCGGAAGGACTGGACTTCATGCATTCAAGGCTGTCGCCTCAACTTATCACATGAAGATCAAGTTCCCGACCAGGAATGGTGTTGGAGAACATAAAGGTGATCAAAAGATGGCACGAAGCTGTTATGTAGCCTCGTTAAGGCCTGATGGAGTCGGAGGGCAGGTCCTTCCGATTGAAGACATGGATGTCCGCAGTAGTAAAGAACGCCAAGAAAGGCCATCAGAGGACATCACACAGAAGCCTCAGACAGCCATTGAGGCTAAGGCGTTAACTGACTTCGTGGTTGAATGTACCATTGGCAACCAAGAAGTCGGGGGGCAGGAGGTAATACCCCAAGCAGGAAGTGAAGCTCAGAATAATAAGGAGGAGACCAGAAGGATTGGTGGGTGCTCTATTTTGATGGAGCATCAAAAACAAAATCTAATGCAGGCCTAGTCTTGCAAAGCCCCGATGGGCTCAAGTTATCTTAGTAGGACTTAGCTTCATATTTATCTAGTAGAAGTAGAAATAAGGTTCATTGAAACCATTGAAGAGCATGTTGCTCCGAGTAGGACGGTAGTACTCTATGTAAGGGTTGAACCCATTTCAAGTTATTAATGCAAGTTTGTTTTCCATTCATTGATTGTGTGATTTTATTTATGTGCCAAGAACCTGATGAGTGCAAGTCAAGGATGACCAAGTACCGAAAATAAAAGAGTACACGAATGGAGAACAAATAAATGCATAAATAAAGACCCTGAAGGGTCAAGAGTTAGGTTACAGCACGACCAAATAAGAGTTTAAGTCCGTGAAGGGCCCAGGTTAAAAGACGAGCAGATAAAAGCCACATGCAACAATCAAATCCATACAAGGCCGAGGATGTTAAGGACTAGCTACTTTTCAATATGTCTTAAGTACCTGGATTAAGGATCCAAGGATGAAGACCAATAGAGAACAATGATGTATTTGCTTGGAGGATGTGCATAGACTTCACTGATTTGAATGATGCATGCCCAAAGGACTGTTTCCCCTGCTAAGGATAGACATGTTAATAGATGCCACAGCTGGACATGAGATGTTGAGCTTCATGATTGGGTTCAACAGCTACAATCAGATTAAGATGCACAAGGATGACATCCCAAAGATATCCGCCCATCTGATTGGGAAAACCATGGAGGTCTATGTTGATGACATGTTAGTCAAGAGCCTATTTAAGGCAGACCATATCAAGCACCTCAGAGAGGCATTCGAAGTGCTGAGGCACCACAAGATGATGTTGCAAGTGTGCTTTTGGCATTGGATCAGGAAAAATTTTGGGATTAATGGTTTCGAAATGGAACCACCCCGTGCAAGAGCAATAAACCCTGACCCAAGTCTCGGAAAAGGCCGTTATAACTTCAAGGAAAACCTGATCAGTTTTCCTAGAAGTTGGGGGGCAAATGATATGGGCTAAAAGTAAGACCTAAAGACACATTTAATGTGGCATTAATTAGACCTAGAATGGTCCAAACGTGGGGCCTACCAGATGGGCCCAAATCCTATTTATAATATTAATTTCGTAATTAATATTAAGGGTAATAACCAGCTCAGCAATAAGAGTCAAATAAGGGTATTACTCCTACTTGACCTAGCCTCCAAGGCACCTATTTCAACAAGGAAACTGATTCCTATAAGGAAGGAGTCTAGAACCTTCCTCAAGGCGGTGATTTGCCCACCAAGTCACCTAATTCTACCACGACTCTAGGGCTTCTCAGCCTGTATAAAGGGTCTGACCCCTCATTCTCAGAACTACGTTTTTGGCTTGATCTTTGATACGCATCAAAGTACGTAGGCATCTTGTGAAGGCAGAGTCAGCCACGAACACGAGAGCAGCCATTAAAGCACGAAGCTCACGCACCCTAGCATTAAATACAGCAAACCCTAGCCGCAATCTAATAACCTAGTTTTTATTCCACAACAACATGAAAAAAGAAATTGATAAAAATAAGTATAAAAAAATAGTTACCAAAACTTTTAATTTTTCGACTACTATAATTTTTTGATTTTAATATTAATATAAATAGATATAAATGACGATACTAAGGTAAAACTGTACAAATATATGAGTAAAATTAATCAAGTAACAATGTGAATTACCATAATATATGTATCAAAACTTTAAATATTTTGTCTATTACAATATAATATAGATAGATATTAGATAGTACAAATATAGACTTAATCCAGTCCTCAAAAAACTTTATTACAACATTGCAGATTTACGAAAATCAGTTATTATTTTGAATTAATTTAATAATAATCAATATAAAATCTTTAATTTATATAATAAAATTTGCGGTCATGAGCTTCTGTCACTGCAGCGCATTTTTTTGCTCTAGTACTGTGAAAAAACTTGAATCCAAAAAAATTGCCGTCTCATTCCTAGCTGCAAGTAGGACATAAATGTCACGAGATTAACAGGTGCTCTTACATAAAATTGTAAACTGTTTTTGTTTTCCAATCAGAAAAATATAACAGTGATACAAATTTCTGCATTGTTGTATACCTCCTCAGAAGGTTGTTCAAACATATCATGTCCAAGGTAGTGAATGATCCAAAACTGTATATAGCTCTAATATACTTCTAAAACAAATGTTTCAAGTTCCACTCATCTTCTGGAAGAGATTATAAAAGCTACCTAGCTGCATCTGCCACCATATTTTTCGTCACCACTGCTACCCCAGTACCCACAACTCCCTAAGCAAATACTACCAGGAGGTTCCGTAACCGTAGCACAAATGGTTTTCCCATATATATATGAGGAATAAGCTGTCATATATGGTATATATAGCCCAGTATCTATTTAATGAATAACAAACTCCATGGTTGCTGAATATTGTGGTGCATCCTGCAAGAACTCACAGTTGTCAGACAATCGAGCAATTTAAGTTTTCCGGTTGACTTCATCAAGGCACATTTGAATCCAAGCTGCCATCTAATAGTAATAAATAGCAAGCGGAGGTGCATAATCTCTTGTTTAAAATATAAAATGCAACTCCAAATTTGTGTCAAGAACCATGGATGATACTCAACTACTCAAGTATAAAGCACAATTACCTGACTCGGGTTCTTAAAGTATAGAATAAGTGCACATTCTTAAGCCTCTTTCCTTGTTTTCCTGTACATCAACAGTAAGATATCTAGATTATAACAAACTAAATCAAATACTTCAACATAACAGGGTGGTTTAGGCAAATAATCAGGATGTGATGAGATAAGATGTAAAACAATTTCAAGTTAACAAAAAGGTTTTGCATGTATTTAGTGTGAGAAATGGCCTATATGTGATAAGATTCTAAGGGCAAAACAATACAAGTTGCCTGTTTGCAAATTTTGCAATGGATTATGCATTGATAACTCTGTAGCAATATTTACTGATATCTAAACACCACATTGCTAACCTGAAGCAGTAGATTCCCAGGGCAGTTGTTATTTCATGAATAACTGATATTGCAAAATGCAGATAAAGTGCACCTACACTCAGATTAAATAAAATTTAATTCCGAGGCCCATGAAATATGAATTTTTAACAAGAGCAATTACAGTCACGATATTAAATACAACTATACAAGCATGAATATTTCTTTTTTCCAAGGCAGCAAATTTATAATCTCTCAGATGCACCAGGTTAAGTTCAAGCAAAGTATTTTCAACAATGACTTATGGTGAAAATGTAGACGTCGGAAACTTTGAAGTGAATGGAGCAAGGAAAAAGTATTCATTTCCGTGTATATACAGTAACCAAGGAGAACCCAGTTTTCTTCAACCAACGGGATTCTGCAACAAAGTAGGAAATTCACTTGGTCTGTATTAACACTAGGAACTTTAATATGTTTTAAATGAAAGGTAAATGAAAATATTCTTATTTAAGTTTGGGTTGCACTAGAACTTCAAAATATGTCATATCAGCACATACCCATTATTCAGTCTGGCAGTGAGTGTATTTGCAATGGCAAATGGGAGGTATAACAGTGACTGCAAATTGTGCCATGATTTATACGGAAACATAAGTCAATTATAAGATCAAATCCATACAGCATTTCTCAAGAAACATATATAATTGGTCATCTCAGAAAACAATTGCTACAAATTCGAAGATAATGTTATACACCCACTATGATCGGGTGTTAATAGGATGACAGAGCAAAAGGCCTGAACTCGATAGGGTAAACTGACATCTTTGAGATTGTAACCCACCACCTATCATAACATAACACATGGTCCCAACACAATGCGACAAATATTCCAAGGTATTTTGCTATACACATAAGCAAAAGTTCACTCCTAGAGTGTGTGATGCATAAAATTAAACACAAAAAACTGTTCAAGAACTGGAGTCGATATGCAAAGTTGCAGCAACAAAAAATTACTTACAGTTCATATCAAACAATAGACGGGAAAAGATGGTTTGGTATATAAGTTGTGCAGATGACAACAAATCCAAATAAACCAGAAAGTTCGCATTCTTAATTACATATCCATAGTGTAATAATGACTACTTGAAAAAATTGTTGGATTTGATGCCAACAAGGAGAAACAATTAGTCCGCAAAATTTCTGTGCCTTGATTATAATTAAGATTCCATACAACTTTTTATATTAAGCTAATATGCTGGCACCCTCAAAAGATTTCCAACAAAATCAAGAACTAGACATGATTATGACTTATGAGCAATCCTCTTTTAGACATATCCTTTTCTGAAAGTAAAACATACCATGCACATATTAGTTTTCAATCCCTTCGGTTCATCACATAAGTGAGCCAGAATCATCCTCCCCTGCCAAAAAAGTGTTATGAAGCCACACAAATAATCTTGAACCATAATACTTAATAAAATTCCCCAAAACGAAATCTTGTGTATACAGTGAATACAAATCAGAAGAAAGGGAACAGCGTGTAACTTGTATAGACTCGACAAAAAAATACCACAAAAAAAGCATTCACATAGTAATTTTATTATGATTTGCATTGTACTTGTGCATTCGAGGGGCACAAAGCTGAACTCTTACTGAATATGCGGTAGTGTTGGAAGCGCAAATCTTACCACAAGAAATCCAAAAGCAAGTCCAGTTCCCATCACAACCATATGTGGATAGTTGACCATTATATTAAATGGTGACAAATAATCCCTGCACAAAAAATGACACTTTTAAAATTTAAATATGCTTTGCATCTATACCAAATTATATACGTAATACATATATCACATTTTACCAAGGGAGCTGCCTTTACAGATTTGTACATCTCACTAATGCATTGCTGAATCATATATAAATACTCACCGGCTAAGTTATTATACATTCATATTTCCAAATTTTATAGCAACTCTAGTAACTCACTGGATAAATACTTATCTGTACTCTATTAATTATGTATTTATATATGCATTCAATGAGATTCGCAAACCTCAGTGCTAAGCATCCACTGCATCTAATGTGGATGAGTCACACACAACACATGTATTGTAGATGGCTAGGCTAGTCCATTAATAAAAGAAAATATCCCAATAGCTTCGGGCAATAGGGAAGTAGCAAAGAGTGTCTTACCAGATCAAGATCCCTGTCATAAGCACCACAAATGGGCAAAGCTGGTAACAAAAAGATCAGATTTATATAAATATAAGAGCAATAAGACAAACAATGTTCTCAATGCCATAAGCACCACAAATGGGTAAAGTTGGTAGCAAAAAGGTCAGATTTATATAAATATGTGAGCAATAAGAGAAACAATGTTCTCTATAGAATAAACATACCATTGCTAAAGCCATAAGCATGTTTCCTTTTCTTGTCTGGACAACTTTATAAACATTGTGCACACTGCACGGAAGCTAACACCGTATAAGAGACCCATGAATCTCATGAACAAACAGTTTTGTAAGTTCAGACAAATTGACATTATTGTCAGCAAATATTATGTAATTTTTCATTATTGACAGTCTAATCTCATTATATCTGTAGTAAAATTCTATTAAAATAATGTATGACAGAATCACTTACTTGAATATTACTGTTGGAATAACAGCAAAAGCAATCATCAGATACAGTACAGCTCCATATGTAGGAACCTCTGACGTACGAGAAGACATATGAACAAGAAGCATACATAACATTAACAATCAAATTCGTTGGTAGGGATCATTGATTAAAATTAAATTATTAGCAATGACGAATCCAGAAGTAATAATCAGCTGGAAAAGCTATTTTAGTATAGTCATGTTTTGTATTCAACAAGTAAAAGAAGAGTGTTATTATTCTGTACATTACAGATTAACAAGGAAAGATTCTGGTGCCTCACCACTTATAACAGGGACCCAATTTAAGAAGGGCAGAGATCTTCCGAACTGTTGGGCCCACCACTCAGCTCCTAAAAGAGAAATACAACAGACAATACACTGTAATCATGCAAGGGTGTACTGGAGTTAAGCAATGGGCCACATATATTAGATGTCTGGTCAAGTGAGCATACCAACTATAGCTGTAAAGCAATGGGCCACATATATTAGCATGAGACCCTCTGTAGGTCCATTAACTGCGGGAAGGATTAATGTATTGGTGAAATAGCTGCAGAACAGAAGAATATCTTGTAAGCCCCCAAGACAATCGAATATATGTGCAATTAGAATACCCTCTTGCATCCAACAAACATCTTTTTCATGGTAATGTACTACTAATATATATATTAACTTTAAACCCACCAACAGAACAGTTATACACTTTTCTATACAATCCTGCAACTGAAAAACTAAACTGTCAAGTTAATGACAGACGCACGCACTAAAAAGAAAGGGAACTTAAATGAAACAAGCTAGTATTAAGCTGAACACTTACTGTTCCCATGTGGCACCATAAAATGGAACAGCTGATATCACCCAAAACCAGAAAGTATATTTCCCACACATGGCAGTGCTCCCAAATGCCAACGCCTCTAACTGAAACGTTGTTTGCAAAACATAAAGCATTTGCTCTAATACCCGCTAGTCACTTAAAAGGTTGAAAATGAAAACCATACTTTGTTTCATTTTTTATCCAAATGAGCCACAAGGGTGGTACAAATTACAAAGGGGAGTAGAATTTCCCTTTGGACAATTTTCAGGTCAAACTGACTATTACAATAAAAAAATATTTTATATTTTAATATTTCAAAAATTTGTAGGTCCTAGTAGATGAAATATAGTTTCTTATGATCATTATTTCTCAGTCTATGTTGATAAGAATATAATACAAAAGATAGGTGATAAGAAGTCAACTAGACTGAAGAGAGACTGTATTAAGGCATAGGACTGGAGGAAGTATGAACAGATATGTACTTACCGCACATGCACGTGCATCACATCCTGCAATATTTTTAAAAATCAGAACAAAGGATGAGCAAACTAAAACTGCAAGCCAGAAAGTATAGAGGAGGCAAAGCAGCACATAAGGATAAAATTACCATGATCAAAAAGCTCTCCCAATGGACTAGAGGAATCAGTTCATCTTGCTTGCTTACCATCCACAGCATCAAAAGTCTAAAATGAACTTCCCAGGTTAAAAGCATTAAAAGACGATAGAAATTGTCGATCTTAGTGCACCAAAGTATATTACTAATAATAAACTGATTCACATCACTGATAGAGAATACAAGATATGAAAATGTGAACAGTAAGCAAAAGCAGAATCATAGACTTCAGACATCAACTTCGCAAAGACTAGACACAAAATGCAAACTACACTTGTACATGTACATAAATGTAAAAGGGTTAAACAAACCTGGTATAGAAAAAGTAGAAGTCCATGAGAAACATGAACCCATCTGGGCGGAGGCGAATCTAACTGAGGTGAATATATCTGGAAACAAAGAATATGAAAAGAGGTAAGTGCATTTAACAAGGAAGGTAACTGATTACAGATCACAAGCTACAGTATAAAGTGAATAATGAGAAGCAAAGAAAAGGAATGAGTTTGCTGTGGAAGCATAGTGTATAAAAGCAATGTCTATGCTAGAAAATATGCAGATATAGACCTCCACTCACATAGCACAGGGAAGCAGATATGCCCAAGAACAAAAATCCCATTAGAGTAATCTGGCAGACATAATATTTGTGGTTAAGTAAACAAGAATGAAGACTTCCTTAGCTTACAAATCACTGAAAGCTAACATACTTGTAAAGATGCATACCATATTGGGTCTGGAATAGTAACCGATTCCATGGAAAATACACAGGAACAAAGCAGTTAGTTACTTATATTAAAAGAGAAAATTATAAAAATTTTGGTAACAGAAAGTAAGACATGTATAATTGAAGGAAGCATATATCTTGAGCTTGTAGCAATGGCAATGTTATTATGTTTTTTCTTTTAATTATTTTTTATGGCCAAAAAAAAAAACTACTATGTTGTTTCAACTATTATGACTTTTTTCAGTTAAATCATAGAACATTTTTCTCTAACACACTATGTTCTTTGCCCATATACTTTTTGAACCAGAATTAAAGATACCCGATATAAGATAAGTCTCTTTGGTTAATTCATAGTTGAGATGGATGATTTGGTTTATCTTAGAAAATATCAGTTCATGGAGAAAATCCTAACACACTCACGGATAATCACATATAAATAATAGAATTAATTATATGTTTGCATTTGTAAAAACTGAACTCCAAAGTTAAAGTACAATGAGAAGACAGTAATTTCTTAAAGTGTCTACGACCCTATCAAGGTATGTGTGCAGCATATCAATACAAAGTTAAAACAAAGGAGTTTGAGACATGAGATCGGAGCTAGTAAGGAATTTATAACTTACAAAATGAATTAGGTGCATCTGTACTTAGATAAGAAAGCATAAACTAAGAAATTATTTGATTAACTTGATGAGATGGCAGTATATGTAGCATCGTCTTCTACTTGAACTAACTAGATTTGATTTTCAACAAGCAGAAGTTATATAGATATTTTTAAGAAGTGAATGACATTTTTTGTTAGTAACAGTTGTTTTATGGTAAAATTGAAAATTAACAATAATCTGATAATCGAACAGGCAAACACAACTAAAGCTACTAAAGTGAAACTAGCTATTAAGTTGAGCCTACTTGCAAGCCAATTTTGATCTTTGTTTACGTGTGTGGGTATATAAGTAACCTGTTTTAAGATGGCAAATGCAGCTATCTGGCAAACATATGAAGCAACGATATTGCAAAAAAATCAATAAGGGTAAGGTTATAAAGGCATGTTATGCAACATAGACTAGGAATCTAACAATCAACCCTTCATTCAAACCTGCGGAATCCATCCCAATGTAATACATAAATACAATCATAAACTCCCAAATTAAACTTCAAGATGACAAATAATTAATGGTATGTACTTGCGGCATCCAAAGTGGAAAGATGTGAACAAAGGTCCTCCAAAAGGGTTGCAACACATATTTAGCAAGATAGGAGTGATCCACCCCACTGTACTTGTATCTATGCAGTGAAGCAACACCATGACCTCCTATATAAACCCATTTCTCACTTTTTCATACCGGGGAATGCAGATATGGGGTAGTGGATCGGGGAAGGGATTCAAGCGGTGAACACTGTAGCCTAAAGGGATTCAAGCGGTGAACACTGTAGCCTAATTAATACTCCCCGAAAACATTTTCCTGTTTTGAATTTTTTTTTTTTTTTTAAGCTAAAAAGCACATCTTTATTCATTAGAAAAATCAATCATAATAGTCTCCAACAATTGAGTAGGAGGAGACGTAAAAATATGAAAGCAATTGATAGAACAAGGTAATCTAGCTAATCTATGAGCCACCTTATTTGCTTGCTTGCGAATATGAGAAATCGCTAGACCAGGAGCCGATTGAAGGAGCCACTGACAGTGATCAATCACATGGCCAACCTCCAGTTTGTACCTTTTCTTGCCTTGTAAGCGTTTGACTACTAATTTACGCATAATTTATAAGATAAAATATAGTCATGAGTGATCTTGTTTGATTCGTATTTGTGAGTACTTTAATACAGTGAAGTTTTTATATTTAAAACTAACACGAAATTGAAAATATTAACGATCAAAAGTGTGCGTTGGCAAACGTGATAAAGTAAACAGGAAAATCTTTTAAGAACGGAGGGAGTAGTATTTGCTCAATCCCATTTACCTTTCAAAGCACGAATAACGTGATTTTTATTATAATTTATTAGCTATAGAAAAAGATAGAGAGCATAGGGAAGAAGAAGCTGGCTGCTTGGTGTATTTTTTCTTCGGATACATGAGGCTATTTATAGCCAAATCAATAGACAAGAGAAATCAAACTTTTCTCCTGCAAACTTTCTAGCCTTACTATTTACATTTGACATAAATGGCAATCACAACTAACTTTATTTGACCACGTTTTACAACACTCCCCTTTGATTGTCATTTAATACGGATCATAAACTGCCTCGTTAAAACCTTTTCAAAGAAAAACCCAGTGGGATAAAAACTTTGACGAAGGAAAAAGAGTACAGTCTCCCCTTGGAAGAAAACCAATTATTCACTGAAGTTTTGTTGTAACAGGTCCTTGAATCGACGCATTCCAATGTTATGTCGTAGTTTCTTGAATGTTGAATTCGGTAATGATTTTGTGAATAAGTCTGCAATGTTGTCACAAGATCGAATTTGTTGTACATCAATTTCACCATTCTTTTGAAGTTCATGAGTGTAGAAGAATTTTGGCGAAATGTGCTTCGTTCTGTCTTCTTTGATATATCCTTCCTTGAGTTGATCAATATATGCAGTGTTGTCTTCAAACATAACAGTGGGACTTCTCGTGATGTCTGGTAATCCACATGATTCTTGAATAATCTTGATGATAGACCGTAATCAAATACATTCTCTACTGGCTTTATGAATTGCAATTAGTTCTGAATGATTTGATGAGGTTGCCACTGTAGTTTGCTTTGTTGATTTCCAGGAAATGGCTGTACCGCAATATGTGAATGCATATCCAGTTTGTGATTTGCCAAAATGAGTATCTGACAAATATCCAGCATCTGCATATCCAATCAACTGAGATGTCGAGTTCTTCGGGAAGAATAACCCAAAATCAATCGTCCCACGAAGATATCTAAATATATGCTTATCCCATCCCAGTGCCTTTTAGTTGGATCAGAACTGAATCTTGCCAACAGGTTCACAGCAAATGCAATATCAGGCCGTGTGTTATTTGCAAGATACCTAAGAGCTCCAATTGCACTAAGATATGGAACTCCAGGCCCAAGTGCATCTTCATCTTCTTTTCTAGGACGGAAAGGATCTTTCTCAACTTCTAGTGATCGAACAATCATCGGTGTAGTTAGTGGATGAGATTTGTCCATGTAGAATCGATCAAGAACCTTTTCTGTGTAGGTTGACTGATGAACAAATATGCCTGAAGATAAGTGCTCCACCTGTATACCTAAACAAAATCTTGTCTTTCCAAGATCTTTCATTTCAAACTCATTTTTCAAATAGTTAGCAGCATTATTAATATCTTCAGAAGTACCTACAATATTTAAATCATCCACATATACTGCAATAATAACAAAACCATATTGTGATCTTTTGATAAACACACATGGACACACTTGATTATTTATATACCCATCATTCAATAAATAGTCACTAAGCCTGTTGTACCACATACGACCGGATTGTTTCAAGCCATATAATGATCGTTGTAGTTTAACTGAGTATAAATGTTGAGGCTTAGTTTCCTCTAACTTTAATCCTTCGGGGATTTTCATATAAATATCACTATCAAGTGATCCATAAAGGTAGGCTGTCACAACATCCATCAGACGTGTTTCCAATTTTTCCATACAAGCCATACCCATAAGAAAACGAAAAGTAACTCCATCCATCACAGGAGAGTAAGTTTCCTGGTAATCAAATCCAGGCCTTTGAGAGAATCCCTGGGCTACCAGCCGGGCCTTATATCTCACAATTTCATTTTTCTCATTTCGTTTTCGTACAAACACCCATCTATTTCCAATGGGAACCACACCAGCTGGTGTTCGGACTGCAGGTCCAAATACATTTCTCTTGCGCAAGGATTGCAATTCTTCCTGAATTGCAATTTTCCATTTTGGCCAATCATCTCTTTGTCGACATTCTTTCACACTTTGTGATTCAAGATCGGAGTTCATAATAATATCACATGCCACGGAAAAAGCATATACATCATCAACCTCACTACTCCCACGATCCAATAATTTTCCGTTATGTACATAACTCATTGAGATCTCATAATTTTTAGGTACCTTTGCTTCTATAGAAGCATGTGCCACTTCAGGGGCAATATCCTCTTCTGGAGGTAATACCACTTCGGGTGGTTTTGTCACAGCCACTTCAGGGGCTTGAACCTCTTCAGGAGGTGATACCACTTCTGGAGTTTTTGATGTAGTTACTTCAGGAACATTTGCCACTTCAGGGGCAGGTCCATTCAATTTCCGTTTTCGTGGTACAACATTTTTTGCACCAATAGGTCTACCACGCTTCCGGCGTGGTTTTGAATCACCAACTAATTCTTCAGGAATTTATTTATGAATATGGATTTCAACCCTGGCCGGAGCATTAACAGCAGGTATATGCGATTTTATAATAAGTCTGGAATCGTTAAAAGCATTCGGCATTTGATTAGCAATATTTTGCATATGAATGATTCTTAAAACCTCAGATTCACATTGTTTAGTATGTGGATCAATAGCATTTAGTCCTGATGCATTCCATGATAGTTCAGAATTTAATTTATGCAAAACATTATCTCCCCCTAATGGAGGGAACACATACTCCTCAAAATGACAGTCAGCATAACGAGCAGTAAACACATCACCAGTTAATGGTTCAAGATATCTTATGATAGATAGTGAGTCAAAACCAACATATATGCCTACTCTTCTTTGTGGACCCATTTTGGATCTCCGTGGAGGTGCAATTGGAACATATACGGCACAACCAAAAATCTTAAAGTGAGAAATATCAGGAACTCGACCAAGAACTAACTGTTGAGGGGATTGTTTATGGTAAGCAGATGGTCTTATCCTAATTATACTTGCAGCATGAAGTATTGCGTGACCCCAAACAGATGTAGGTAACTTTGCTCTTAGAAGTAAGGGACGTGCAATAAGTTGAAGCCTTTTAATTAGAGATTCTGCTAAGCCATTTTGTGTATGCACGTGAGCTACAGGGTGTTCGACTGAGATTCCTACTGACATACAATAATCATTGAAACTTGAAGATGTAAATTCAGCAGCATTGTCTAGTCGAATTGATTTAATGGGATGGTCAGGAAATTGAGCTCGCAATTTGATTATTTGAGCAAGTAGTTTGACAAAGGCTGTATTCCGTGTAGAGAGCAGACAAACATGAGACCATCTAGTTGATGCATCGATTAGAACCATGAAATATCTGAATGGGCCGGATGATGGATGAATAGGACCACAAATGTCACCTTGAATTCTTTCTAAGAAACTTGGAGACTCGGTTTGAAGTTTAACTGGAGATGGTCGGACAATTAGTTTTCCTAATGAACATGCTGAGCAGGGAAGTTCATTTTGAGGTATGACCTTTTGATTCTTAAGAGGATGTCCTATAGAATTTTCTATTATACGACGCATCATAGATACTCCTGGATGACCAAGTCTTTCATGCCAAAGGGTTAGTGATTGTGGGTCTATGATTTTTGGAATTACGATATTGTGAGACTCAATGACTCTAATATTTGTAGCATATAATCCCAAAGAGATTGATTGTAATCTTTCTAATATCTTCTTATGGCCTGAGGTAATTGACGTGATAAGGAGATATTCTTTTTCATTCTTACTAGTAGTTTCTACGTGGAAACCATTAATACGAATGTCTTTAAAGATTAAAAGATTTCTAGTGGATTTACTAGAATAAAGAGCATTCTACACTTGAATTTGTGTCTCATTTGGTAGGATAAAACTAGCTTTCCCAAAACCCTCTATTATATCTGATGTACCCGAAATCGTCCAAACATGTGAGCTGGTTTTAGTAAATTGTGAGAAGTATTTCTGATTTTGTAGAATTGTGTGAGTGGTGGCGCAATCAGCAATGCATAAATCTTCCATATTTTATGATGTGTACATATATCAGTGAACAATAATTTTATTAAAGCAAACCATGTACTTAGAGCAAGAACATAAAACTAGTATATAAAAGCATGAAATTGAAGCAGATACATAAGGAACATGAATTCAAAAGAGATACATATGAAAACTAGTCATCTAAGCCATAATAAAGGTTAGCGCTAGTGTCTAGTTCATTTGAGGTCTTGTTGATTAGTTCATCATTAAAGCTAGCCAAATTTGTTTCCACCCTTTGCCTATTCTGCTTTTTGGATGACTCGTAAAGATCTACAAGATGTCTGGGTGTGTGACAATTACGAGTCCAATGCCCATGAGCCCCACATTTAAAACATATATCTCTAGTATCTCCTTCATGTGGTTCCTTCCTTTTATTTGGCACCTCATTTTGCCACTTCTGGTGACTAGAGTTGTTGTAACCATCACGTTGCCACTTCAGGTGGCCAGAGTTATACTTATTTCGAAATCGACCATAAAAATTTCCACGTCCACGATTTCGTCCATAATTTCGTCCTCCTCTATGCCCTTTCCCACACTCATTCTTCCGGAATGACGTGTTATGTACTTCAGGTAACTAGGCAGAGCCTGTGGGACGTATTTGATGATTTTTCAGCAACAACTCATTATTTTTCTCAGCTACAAGAAGGAGAGATATCAGCTCACTATATTTCTGAAAATTGCGTTCCCTGTATTGTTGTGCCAAGATCATAGTGTTGGGGTGAAAAGTCGAAAGGGTCTTTTCAATCATCTCAGCATCAGTAATTTTCTCACCACACAGGATTAGCCTTGAGTTATTTTGAACAAGGAAGAATTATATTCAGCAATAGATTTAAAATCTTGTAACCTTAAATTGATCCAATCATAACGGGCATGTGGCAGATGGACAAGTTTTTGGTGGTCAAATCTATCTTTGAGATTGGTCCAAAGAGTGAGTGGATTTTTGATTGTGAGGTATTCAGATTTTAAGTTTTCGTGAATGTGATGCCTAAGGAAAATAATTGCTTTGGCATTTTATTCAACAGTTGGGGTTTTTCCTGTTTCTATGGTATCCTTTAGCCCGTTGGCACTAAGGTGTAATTCCGCATCGAGTACCCAAAACAGATAATTATCCCCAGACACATCCAAAGCAACAAAATCTAATTTTGCAAGATTCGCCATTCTGAACGCAAAATAAAAATTCAAAACATGGTATAACAATATGGCATGTTAAACATAAACAATTAAACACATACATACAATTATAATTAAAACATATGATGACATAATTTATTTAATAGTTACGACGGCATAGCCAGCCAATTTATTTAAAAGTTACGACGGCATATCCAGCCAGTTTATTTAAAAGTTACGACGGCATAGCCAGCCAGAAATTTAATAATAATATTCATATTGCAACAATATTAATATATTAAAGAGTAATATAAACAAGGAAATTATAACCATATTTATAAATAAAAATAGAGCGTACCTCCTTTGTTAATAAAACTTATTTGAGCAGTACCTTCTTCCTTAATAAACTTTTACTCGGGCAGTACCTCCTTACTTCAAAACTTACTCGGGCAGAGACTCGTGCTGATAACGTATTATAATTTATTAGCTATAGAAAAAGATAGAGAGCATAGGGAAGAAGAAGCTGGCTGCTTGGTGTATTTTTTCTTCGGATATATGAGGCTATTTATAGCCAAATCAATTGACAAGAGAAATCAAACTTTTCTACTGCAAACTTTCTAGCCTTACTATTTACATTTGACATAAATGGCAATCACACCTAACTTTATTTGACCACGTTTTACAACAATTTTAATATTTTTAATAGTAGTTCAATAACTTATTTTTAAAAAAAAGAATTTTTATACAAAAATATATTTAAAATATACCTTTAAATGCGTACCAAAAAATGTAAAGAAAAAAGGAAAAAAATTTGTTGAGACGGAGGGAGTGTTGGAATGGCAAAACATGATCTTTGTGTGCGTTTACTTTTGCATATTTATCGAAAATGCTATTTTTTTATTTTTTTAAAAATTTTTATTATTTTCTCAAAATATTTGTAAAAATATCAAGGATATTTACCAAAAAATACTACTTTTGTTAAGTTTATTTTTATGATTTTACCATCTTCTCAAAATATTTGCAAAAATACCAATTTATTTGCAAAAATACGGAGGTTATATATGTATGCAACTGAATGCAACTGAAAACTGAAAGTTGAATTTTTACTTTTTTCCCAACTTCCAATTGTATATAATAGCTGCGCAGCAAAAAATAATCTTTTGAGGATATATTGGTTGGCCTTCTTGATATTTTGAAAATAATCTTTTTTATCACCTTGAGGATGCTGAATCGTTTTAACGAATGTTGCCCATTCAGGATATATTCCATCTTCCATCTATTAAATAATATCTCATATTGTAGTCGTTATTGTTACCCTTGTAATTTATTTCAGGAGCACGACCTTCTAGTACTTCATCAAATACTGATGATTGATCTAACACATCCTTCATTTATTATAATACTTGAGTCTACCCATGTATAGTTAACCAATCGGAATCGAGGAATTATTTTAGAATCAATCAGAGTTGATTCCTAAATTTTAGACAAATCATGTTATATTAAGAATTTTCCTTATTTACATTCTCACCATACCTCATTGACCATGGTTGGTTAATACTTCTGATTTAAATACAATAATGATTTTATTTACATATCCATAAATACATATTTTTTAAATAAAAAAATACCTAAAAAATCACTATTTTAATTTGAAATCAATCACGATATACTATTATATATTTTAAATTATATTTCATAACTACTCATTCATTAATCTACCACTTTTTTAATATAAAGTCAATCACAACCATATTATCAATTTTCATAATATATACTGTATTGTACAATTATAACCAATTTTAAATAATTATAATCTAACTAACTAGAAATATGAAAAACATCTGATTTTGAAATCAGATTTTAAATAATTTGGATAATTTCCATACCTTCAAATACTCGAATTTTTTTATAAAAGCTCAAAAATTTATTTATTCATAATTTGTTAATAAAATTAATTAATAAATGCATATAAACCAATACTACATATATTTTAATTATTTAAATTATGAAATATGCGTTAGAAGAGTATTATTATTGGTTGGTAAATAAATTACAAATCAATAAATAACAATTATTTTAGAGACAATCAGAATTCACTTCTAAATTTTCAATCAATCAATCATATACAATATTTTTATTATTTACAATGTTTATTCTAATTTACTAATCACGGTTAAATTAAAATAAAATCTAATAATATTTTAAGTTAATAAATTCGTATATCACATGGTTTTTAATTTTAGAAAAGTACCACTGACGGTAAATAATATTTTCTATAAATCCTTGTAATATCTGGGAATTTCGTATGTTGAAATTATATTAATTAAGGAATAAAATATTAATATTTATTCCAGTTTGATGTGTCATTATGTGAATTTATGATTTTAGATATTTAATGTGTCAAGTATTGTTAAGTGAGTATGTATTAAATTATTCTTGGATGTTTGATCATTTTTAGATATCAAAAATATTATTTTAATTCCGCTCTAGCATTTTTATAAAACAATTAGAGTGAGTAAAAATAGTGAAATCTTCTATGCTATCGTCTTTGTGCATTTAGAGATTTTTAATGTTAAACATTTGCAGTTGTGAGCATTCATACACATCAAACATTTCATCCACACTCCTCTTCAAACGTCTTCTTCTCCCCATCATGGCTTACTATACCTGGAAAGCACCTCTCAGGAATCAGTACAAAGTAAACGTTCATGTTGTGCAAACATCTCGCCAGTTTAATGGCAACACTAATGGAGTGGGGATCGTTATCAGAGATCATAGGGGTCGTATGGTGAAGGCGCTTACTGGAACCATGAAGGGACTCTCCCCTCTTGCAACACAACTCTGGGCTCTACACATGGGACTCAACCATGCAAGGTTGGAGAACTGCGAGCTTGTCCTGTTGGAAACTGATAACTTCAATTCATATTTTGAGGTCACCATAAAGGACGGGAGAGGTGACAGGACTTGCCTTTGGATCGTGGAACAAATCAAGAAGCTCTTAGGATACAATCCGGAATGGGACAACGTAGTTCAATATGTGGCGGACACCGCTAATCGCACTGCACATTACCTAGCAGTGGTGGGGTTAAACAACTGGGATACCATGTACTACACTTCAGTTCCATTTGGTCGTCTCCAAGAGAAGCTAGACTTGGACATGGGCTTTGGCCCCCCAATCCCACAGCTCATAACTTCACCCATCCCTACTGATGAGAATGGGTATGTCGTTGGCTTCCCCCCTGCAGGTGAACCCTTGGCTCGTACACAAGAAACAACACAAGACCTTGCTTCTGTCAATGGTGGTGGTTCTCAGTAGGTCGCCAACTTCTTCACAGCTTTCACTGGCCTTTTGTTCTTGCCAGATCCTAGTGTCTTGGTTTTACACTAGTGTTTCTTAGGTGTAGTTTCAGTGCATTTAGCACATTTTCCTTCTGTTGCTTTCGTTTCAGGTTGTAGAGCTTTTAGCTCCTTTTGGGTCGGGTGGGCTTCTAGGTCATCCTAGAAGCATTACCAACCTGCTGTTTCAAAATCTTAATTATAAAAAAAAAGTATTTTTAAATGATTTTACAAGACTTATTATTTTTCTTATGTGCAAATCTTGTAAATTATTCTATGTGCATTTTAAGAGTAGATTATTTAAATTCTATTCCTTGGAATTTAAGAGTCATGATTTTCTATTATATTTTTACAAATATGAGGAAGGATGATTAGCTATTTTAATTTTATTTATGGGGTTTATAATATTTTATGAGAATTCTTTTAGTCCAATTTGCATTATTTATTCTATTTTAAATTATTTAAAAAAAATGTGTGAATGATGATGGATGATTAAATGAATTATGTGTAAATAGAGTGCTAGAGATTATTTATTTGATCTTGCTATTTATATTAATAATTTTGTGCCAAAGAGATTTTATAAAATATTTACAAGATTATTTTGGTAAGTAGAATATTTAAATAAATAATCAAATTTGATTATTTCTCTCCCCTATAAATACCCCCACCCACTTCCCCTTCCCCATTTCTTTTCTTCTTCCCCGTGTACTCTCTATTCACCCCAAACTCCATTTTATTTCTTAAGCTTTTAAAAAACTAAACTCCTCATAAGTAAGTCATTTCTTCACCAAAACTTAAGTTCTTGTAACCAAAATGATCCTTGTTTCATCCTCTATCTATTCATACCCATATCTTTGAGTTTTATTTACTTTCAAAATTTTGAAATTTTTAAAGTTGGGGTTCTTGTCCCATTTATTTACATGCAAGCCCGGATTCGTGATTTGGGAGTGTTCTTGATGATACCCACGAATTTTTGCGGTCATCTGAGACTAACCCACTCTTGAGCAATGATCTTATAGTGAGCTTAAGAGTTTGATTTGGTGATATTAGTATATATATATATATATATATATATATGTGTGTGTGTTTTTGATGTATATAACTAGTAGATCTTTATTGCATGTGAGTTTTAAGATAGGTTAAGTGAAATTTTGTCTTGGGTGATGTAAGTTGTAAAGATGAGTATGTAATCTATGTTTATATCTATGTGTTTGATGTAATTAGTTGATTAAATTTAATTGCATGTGAGTTTTATTAAATTTTTGCCCTGCTCTGAGCGGGATATACTGGGTATGTTTGGTTTTTTATTAAATTTTTGGTGATGGGTTTTGTTTAGTTGTAAATGTTGAGATATAAACTTTGATGGGTTGTTGTTAATTAATTATTTGGATGATATTATGAGAGAAGTTAAGTTGCATGTCAATTTAGAGCTAAGTTATGTATGTTTTTTTCAGATATAATAAGGTTCAAGTAAGTTATATGCTAAGCTAAGTAGTGGGTCTAAGGAGATGAATACTTGAGTTGTTAAGTTTCGAAAGAGGTCTGATGCCTTGTAAAAATCATATAAAATTGAGTTTTGATCAGTTGGTGTTCATTATTAAGTCATTAGAAAGGTATTGTGATTGTCTACAAGTTCCGTGTTATGTGTCTTCTGAAATTTCAATCCGAAGTTTGAGTTTTCTGCACTTTAAAAGTCGACAAGAATTGTTTGGTCACTAGCAAGCTCTGTTTTCAAAAATTTATAGTAAATCAATCGTGCATCCAAATTTTCTGAACCATATCATTCTGGAAAGCTCTCTTCAAATCCTACAATTCTTATTTATATTTCATTTCCAGATTCTGAGATCTTAATGTCTTAAACTTAGAAACATTAGCGTGCAATCATTCTGATTCTGTTTCAGCAGTCCATTTTTTAATTCATCAAGAATTCATTACTTATCCGTTTGTAACTAGCTTTACCATTCTGGAAAGGTCTCGGAATTTCCTTCGAGTTTCATGTTCTGTACTTTTTGATTTAAGGTCATTTTGATAGAGTAAATTGAACTTCTTTCAGAACTAGTCAGTAGTGATGTCAATTGTATTGATCATTATAGTATTGTATATGATTCTAAATGCTAATGTGTACTTAAGATAAGCTTATGGATGGTTGTATGTGTATGTTGTCGATGTTGTGGCCAAGTGGCAATAGGAATTGGGTGACGTAATTAGTAGAATGTATACTTGTATCTATGTTAGTTAGTTTAAAGCTTGATTAGAATATAAGTTATGTTATATTATATTACGCTATTTGCTCTAAGTGCTATGTGACTTATGTGATTACGTGGATTATTTGATGTTGGGATTAGTAGTATTAATAGAAGTCATATTGGTTTGTGTAAGCAACGAGGGGACACTAAGATATATTTATTTTTCATATAGGTCCGAGTAGAAGGCCTGGTAAGGAGCCAGCTCCGGTAGGGAAGGAAGAAGAATTTTAGCCCGCTCTCGTCACTAAGGCGAGTGTTTTCTCGAACCTAACCTTTAATTTTACCTTGTTTCATAATACTTTTGCATACTTTGTTATACCCTACACTCGTACCTTACAAAGCCCATTTACGAGAAATAGTTTGATCCCTTGAAAATTTGATTGTCGAATAATACCTTTGCTTAACCCCTATACAACGATTTTCTATTCTTGTCATGAACTTTGAATCGAAATTATGAATTAAGCTTGTGAAACTCGGAATATGATTTTTCCCGAAAGACTTGAATTATAATTGGAGAACTTGAAATTCTTGTTCAGTAATCTGATAATTTTATTCAACCTTGGAATTGGGAATTTGATTTTGACCGTAACGCCGGTCTGTTATGTATTATGGCTTTATGTCATGGCCAATGTCAATAAGTGCCAAGGATCCTTTAGAAATGTGTTGGAGTCACATTAAAATATGACCCGGAGCTAATGCGTTGGCTGATCACCTAGCTTAGCTCGTAGCGTGTGGTTCCAATTCCATTCCATTATTGTTCGGTAAATAAGTTTTCTTTATGACCCTGATTATTTACTGCTATATTTGAAATGTTGATATTGAAGGAATTTACGGACGTGCGGAAGCGCGATATAACATTTATTTCCGTAAAAAACCATATATCGGGCATATAGAAAAGCATATAAAACGAAATAGCGGAGGAATCGAAACCTTACCTTGAAAATTCGAAGATGGTTTGGATGGTTGCAAGCAGTTGCTTCTCAGAGTGTGAAGCACTCTACCGGTATCCACCAAGAATGATCCTCTTCGATGAAGCTTTTTATAAAACTCGAAGTTTTATAAAATGGAGTTTTGGGAAGAGAGAGAGAGATGAAGAAGATGGAGGCTAGCTCCTTTTAGGTTTTTCACAAAAACACAAGTATGTTTAGAATGAACTATCTCATTCTATTTATAGGGCTCTTCTAGGGTTGTTTTAATAATATATCTTTATATATATATTAACCCCACATTTTATCTTATAAAATGCTCTAATAATAATTAAAACTATTTTAGTCATTATTTCTTTTTCTAAACTATTTAGAAAATAATTCTCTCTCTCATAATTTAAATCTTTTCATCAAAGAAAATATTCTTTTATGGTGTGACCCTGTAGGTTCAATATTAAGCCGGTAGTAGAAATAAATAATAATAAACTTTTTATTTATTATTTATATGAATTCTAATAATTCATTAAATATAATTAACTGATTAATTATATTTATTCTACATCGTGAGTGATGCTTCTCAACATATCGCGACTATTCGGATAATATGAATTCACTGCTTAGAATACCAAGAACCTGTCAGTGACTAGTTACCGTACAATCAATTCCTTCTACCCTGCAATATCCCGATTAAATACAAGGCATGGAACTCGTGTCAAGCCTATCAAATTTAATCATATGATTTCTTATTCATAATGCAAAGTTCATATTAATGCAAATTAGAAACTCCTTTATAATTTCATTCACTCTGGCCAGAGATTCCAGAACTCGCATACTAAGAATAACATAGGATATTCACTTCCTTACTGGAAGGGGTAGATCCTTTATTGACCATTAACTATCTCCATACACAAATCCCTATGCCGAGAATAGACCTAATGGATGTCCTTGAGACTAAGGACTAAACCAAAGCATAGTTCATTATATACAAGATTACTCTAAAGATCTCAAGTCTAAGGACACTTGTACAACTATCACTCAGTGAACAACTATCAACACGTGAGTAAACTCCATTAGTTGTTCAACTTATCGAGTCATGTTCAGTGAACTTATTCCCTAATAAGCACTTACACACTAGTTATAGTGTCACCACACAAATGCCTATGAGAACAGACATCCTTCCTAGGAAGCTAGCATAGTATGTACTGATCTTTACGGATTGACTAACTTCCAATTAGTTATCCTATGATCAGGAACAATTTAAGTTTAGTGTTATCATCTTCTAGATCTCATTATTATAATCTCATTATAATTCTAGAAGCTTTACTCTAAACTATGGAACATCTTATTTAATACACTTTAAATAGATAAAGCCCATGTTAAGACGAACAGGTCTTTTACCAATAATCATAAAGCCTACTATGATTACAAGAAAGTTTATCCTAACTCATCATCCATGATTGGATTTAGGACACCTTTCTTTCAGATATACCCTGATTATCTACCATTATCTTGATTTATTGATATACCCTGCTTTATTCTTGTTGGTTATTGTTATACACTTGCTGAGCTTTGTAGCTCACTTCTTTGTTATATCTAACCCTTACAATTAGCAAGTATGGTAAGAACTATTCAGACAGCTCGTAAGAGGACATGAGTTTCAGGTGCCGCTTTTAGGAGGATGTTTACTCAGGTTGGTAGCTAGTGGACCCAAGCCAGCAGTAGTCCACCTCTTTTGTAAACTTAAGTATGAATTCATCAAATAGATGTAATAACTTTAAATCTAAGTTGTCTTTTGGTTTAGTATATTATTTCACACTTGAACCTGGAAGCGGTCTTTTGGGTAGTTGTATCAAAGTACTTTATTTTGGTTGAACTCTTTGTAATATAAATTAATATGTACTTTTAATCAGGGGTTGTTTGGTTATTATTAGTTTATTTAGTGGTGCCTGTTTTGGGGGCGTCACAATCCACATAACAGTAAATTACAGATGTTTATATATCTTTTAGTTATGAATTTTTTTGAACCTCCTTTATTATAATACCCGAATCTACCACATATTAGCTAACCAATTATAAGATTGTGAATTATTTTAGTATCAATCACAGTATAAACCAATTAAACTTAATGTAACATGTTTCTATATTGGATCTAGATTCTACGTTTCAGCCAAAATTAAACTCAACTCAAGTTAAACTCATTAGCAACAGATTTTTGTTTTTTTATATCAATTAACTAAACATAATAACTGGTTATATAAAAAAAACTAAACATAATAACTACTAATTTTTATTTTAACGATTAACAATCAATTCACGTAAAATAAAAATACCTCAAATATAAAATTCTTACAAACTAAAAAATAGAATTATTATATCAATTTTATCATTACAAGAAACTAAGCCGCTTATTCCCTACTCCCCATCATACCTAGCTAACTTTGATGAACTAAGAGTTTGCATCAATTCTCATTCTGCTTAAATCATATCAATTTCAGTTAAGATACTACATTGTATCTTTTTATTAAATGACAGACTATACTTGGATACATTATTTTTTATTTTGATTACATATAAGTATCGTATGTTTGTGTTTTAATTGTCCAATAAACTCAACAGAAAAACGATTATGACAAAAAAAGAATTGAAAACGATTTAGGTTTTCATCATCCTCATTCCAAATCCTCCCAAGCTTACTTCCCATTAGAATATTCAGTGGTCAGCTTCAATAATTCTATGACTTATGGAATTGTAGGCATCAATCTTTACCACATTACACCGATTTGTTTACATTATTAGGCGTGCCTATAGATAAATATTTTTTACAATGTTGGGTTGACAATGTTATCATTCATAACTTACCTTCATGATCACTAATATACATTGTATCCTTCCTATTCTCCATCAGACCTAACCAACTTTGATGAACTAAGCGTCTGCATCAATTCTCATCATGCTTAAATCATATCAATTTCGGTTAAGGTACTACTTTGTATCTTTTTATTAAATGACAGACTATACTTGGATACATTATTTTTTATTTCGATTATATATAAGTATCGTATGTTTTGTATTTTAATTGTCCAATAAACTCAATATAAAAATGATTATGACAAAAAAGAATTGAAAACGATTTAGGTTTTCATCATCCCCATTCCAAATCCTCTCAAGGTTACTTCCCATTAGAATATTCAGTGGCCAACTTCAATAATTCTACGACTTACTGAATTGTAGGCATCAATCCTTCCCACATTACACCGATTTGTTTACATTATTAGGCGTGCCTATAGATAAATATTTTTTTGACAATGTTGGTTTAGCAATGTTATCATTCATAACTTACCTAAATGATCACTAATATATACATATATTTAAAAGTACGATATAGTTTTCCTCATATGGCCTTTCTAGAAGGGGTCAATGCCCATATAAGATCAGTTTTTCGATTCCTCTGAAGCAGAATTTTTCTAGACACTTGGAAGTTGATTCTTGAGAAAAACACTCAAGTACTCACATTCAATGAAAATGCATTCAATAGTTTTTTTCATCGATACATCAATAAAAAAATTCTTTCATTCATCAACTTAATTGCTAATGACTTTAATATTATATATACTAGCTTATAACCCGTGCGAAGCACGGGTTACTTTAAATTTTTTTATAAAATTTTCTTTAAATAAAATTTAGAACTTTTGGCTAAATTTCATAAATTTGTTATCTTTTGAAAATGCTTTAATTTACTTTCATTCAGTGACTTTGAAGACCGGCTCTGTTAACAGAGTTTTAAGAAGTGAAGTATACTAACTAAATCAGCATTTTATGGTAGCAAATCAGCATTCTAACTAAATCCAAAATTTGTGGTGGATTTCTGATTGCATTTCTTTTGTATCATTTACATATAATTTAAATAATTGTTGTTTGTAAGGTAATTAATCTCCCGTGCAAATAGAAGTCCAGAATATTATTTGCCTCAAAATTATCTTTTTACATGTATTTCTTCTCCAATATTTATTCATCGGTGACAGAGTAATACTCTTTTAAGAATTCTCTGAATTCCTCAACCATCACAATTACTCCCTTTTTTCATCAGAATTCAAGAACTTTTTACCTGAAACATTCAAATTATAATAGTATAGAATATATTGTAAAAGTTGATGTCTGAGCAAGACGCACTCCAAATGATGCGAATAAGTCATTACATGGATATCAAAGAGCTGACATTAACACAACTACATTACTAAATTAACAAATATACATATGATCTCATTCCTTCTAACAATGTGCTGAAGTTAGGATGATTCTTAAGGTGTAAACATTAGTCTAAATTTATCAAACCAAATGTACTAAATACAGAATATTTATTGTGTTCCTACTAAAAACACAATCAAAAGTTAGAGTTTTATCACTTTCCTCGTGCAAATTCTCGGAATGAAAGTCTTCTCGTCATATGATTACCAGTGATTATCACACCCCCTCTATACCTTGTGGGCACAGTTGCGTTATAATTAGTCTAGTTCCATTACGCAAACCCTTTATAGGTGCCAAATTCTTTAATAAAATAATTGGAGCACCAATTTTAACTTCCAGCCCGTGATTTGGTATTACCTGCAACTTTGATCGTGTTCAAATATTCAAGCGAGTACATGCTCTCCAGTGACTCATAGTTAAACCGTGCTCTTGCAAATAGAATCAATACTGCAATATTCTTAATTTTGTCCAACAAAACAATGTGTTTTGCGAAACCATTAGTAAATATAGTAAATCAATAGGATAGACAACTAAAATAACCGTTTACCTAAATCTGAGTGTAACTTATATATGTGTTTTTACATATATGCACAATAACGAAAAAAGGCATTATGAAGTTAAGGAAATTCTTAACACTTGTGAGCCAAATTTCCTTGCTTTAATAAGAGGAAAATAAATAAACGTATGAAAAATAATGTTACTCTTTGGCTTTCCTTTCCATCCAAAGTTATAAGTCGAAGATTGCCTGATGACTGACCCACACATAATCTTCTCAGGCATTCTTCCTAGAAATTTTTTTTAGGTATGCAATCCCAATAAATTATCATTGAGATCATTGATACTTCTAAACTATGGTATATTTACATTCATATAAAGTGAGTCTTTAAACATAACTCAGTTGGCCCTTAATTATCCTACATTATTGTTAAAAATACCTACCTTTACTTCTGAAAGAAGGTTTATTGATAGTTTCGCAATTGTTTGAGCTCGATGTAGGATCCTTGTTGTCATATAGTTTATTTTTAATAAATATTTAACTTATAGAAAAGAAAAATCCATCCATTATATTATCTTATCACTTTCTAATTTGTTAACCAAATTGGTTGTCATGGTAACATCATTTTGTAAGGAGTTGCAATGCAGGATAGCCAGGACTTGAGACGAAAGCTATTGCCACAATTTTTAAGGTTGACTATAACTGGATCATCCTAAAATAACTAATTGTGATTCTTTAATGGTGGTCAGGTTGATTAGCAGTGGCAGAGTTTACATCAATTATTCCCCTTTAGTCAAGCATCTATTAAATATTGTTATTTTACTGTTGTTTATACTAAGTTTGCACAACAAAAACGCTTTTATTTAGAATGTTCCTGGTACGTAGTAAACTATACACAGTTGAAAAGATAATGGAGTCTAATTTCTACGGAAATTGCCAGTTCACTGATTCAATACATGGAGTTATTGTAGTTTTAGCGCAGGCATGTCTATATGTCCAGATCTGTTTACATCCATTAAACCTACATAATTCTTGTGGTTTAAAGAGGATTTTTCCAACATGAGTAACACTGTGATATTCTTGAGTTGTCTAGATATTCATGTGACTATGTGTATGCTTGATAATTAAATCAAATTATAATTAAATTTTTTGTGTTTTTAACAATAATAGGGAGCAAAACAGGGAGCACGAGATAACAAAGTCTATAAACAATAACACATGCATACACATATATAATGTCAACGTATTCAATGAAAGTAAAATCATTACTAACCTGGGAAGCATTCCAAGACCTCTTTATTAATGTTCAACATCTTCATTCAGTGGTGCCAAGATAGCATGGTCCCTGAAATAATGCGACTCGTCAGGTTTCTCACACAATTTTAAATATACGACATCTATTATGACCTTTTTTCCATTGTCTTTTGAATTAAGACATAATTCTTGAGTAATTTCAATCCACATGGTCAATTCCTTTCACTGATGAAACTTAGGTAATTGTCCATAACCAATGCTAATTACCCAATCAGTAAATGGAATTTGTTTTCCTGAAACTATTACTGGTGGTGCTCCACATTCAAGCCGCATATTTATATCCAATCTAAAACTTGACAACTATTCCATAAATATGATGTATTCATAGATGCCATGACTATATCGTCACATCCTTTCTTTGGTAAAACTAAAATATTTGCCTAAAAATCACTGCCTAATAAGATCGTCTTTCCTCCCAATGGTTTGTCAAAGTTCCTAGCATCTTTGTGTCGCATGATATCGCGAATTGATCATTCAAAAGGGCAAGTGTGCAGTGAATTTAAATCATCAGGCCCTAACAGACCATGGTGAAAGCAAGCTAGCAAGCTTCCTTTGTATGTGTTACACAAAACACCTTTAACTGTACGGACATCCTCGAAAGATATTACACCCCATACAATGCCCAAAAGCATTCTTAAGTGAAATCTTTCAACTGCATATAGGCAAAGATTGACTAAATTACTTTATAGTTGGTAAGGAACTTAAATAGAGGTTTCAGTTAATGATTACAAAAAATCAACCGACTAAGGTATAAATATGTATATATCAATATGTGTTCAGATGTACTTGTTTACAATCTTTAAATTATATTTTTGTTATCTATTTAACTAATTTTCTACAAAATCTAACATAAGTATTAAATATTACATACGAAAATCCTACATTCAGTCATGGGGTGTAATTATGTTCGATTTATGTTTATCATTTTAAATTTTATAAACCACTATTAAAAGAGATAATTCATATAATTTTATATAACACAAGTATAACGTAAAAGAATTTAATATTTAATACTATCAACGATCAAGAGTTTGATATTCATTAACAACAACTTTAAATTGATATTATATATCCTAAATATAATAAAACTAAAAGAAACAATTTAAAAGTCCTAACGAATATCTACTACTTAATATATAATATAATTAATAACTACGAAATATTTATTACCAAGTTATTAGTAGTATTTTGTATAGTTCTGTACACTTGCGGCTTGCCTGTTTGTTCAGGTTAATGTCAGGGCCTCCAGTCCAGGTTGTTTGCTGCAGATAGAACTTCAGGTTACAAATAGTAGTGACCCTTTTTGATATTAAAAACAAAATTTGAAATACAAAGGTAGCACAAAATACTCAAATATCATTGCACTGGGAAAAAAATTGATATGCAAATTGCAATGTTGCAAACTTCACACAAGGATATCATATGGGCTGTTGTTTTCCTTATTAGTGAATTAAGTTGCAAAAAGTCCTAGGTGCCGTCTATTTAGGAAACGGAGTGACCATCAAGGAAAGAAATAATTTAATCGGTGGTTAGGATTTTCGAAACAATCTTTACGGGCAGAGTGCTATCTAATTGGTGTTATTTAGGTATTCAAAACTTCAATTAAACAAATAATACTGAATCATCAATCAGTGGTTCTTATAGATTAGACTTGGCTTGTGTTGTAAATATTCTGTACTTATTTTCTAACAAAGTGATTACTGAGGGTCATATGGCTGGATTGGACTCTGTGCTTTGTATGCCATCCATAAACATATTAGTAGTGCCCGAAATTTAAGTGAGAAAATATTAGCACTGAAAAAGATAGTATCAAACTTGCAATGTGTGTTGAATATTATCTGTAATGTATATGAGTTAATCAAAAGAATGAATATGAGTAATTAGTTTTGTGTGAATTTAGTTTTGTCTATTGAAATGTAGCCATAATCTTTAATGTTAATTAGTAGTTCTACCAAAAGCTTGAGTATATGGCTGTGCAGTAGTGTCAAAAAAGAACTTGCGCTTACTCCATTTAATATTTATGATTTGGTCCTATCAATGTCAATTAAACTTCTCAATGTAATAAATTGGATTTTGACGCCTTCATAAAGCATTCCTGTTTAAGCATATGTTAAAAAAAAGTGTTCCTACTGAAGTGAATATATAACAATGGAGAAAAGAGAATCATAAAAACTATTTAATAACCATGAACAAAGGGAGAAATACAAAAACAAATGAATAGAAGGGATTGCACAATTACCTCCAATGTTAGAGACACTTAAAGAGCTACTAACTGGGTGATGCATGTGATATCTTATAGTTGACGGTTACCAAAGTTTGCTATAGCAGGGGGAGAATCAATGGTTAGGGTTTCTGGTTATTATTCAAGAATTAGCCGACACTCAAATTCAATATAACATAAGACAATTATAATTGATGGTGATACCAATAGTCGTCGTAGTCTTGAACAGAGGATCATAATCGTCAATTCGATGCAGAAGGCGTCGTTGATGCGAGCTAAGAAAATTGCTGGTGGCTTTAATATAACTAGCGTTCTACCCGTGCTACGCACCGAGTGGTAAATTAAAAAATTAATATAAACAAATTATTTAAATCATGATTTAGAAAAAAAAATATTTTATTAAAATTTAAGTAAAAAATAATCTTCAATTTAGACCAATTGCATTAATATCAATATTATCAAACAATTATCATAACATTCACATCCCCGCTCAAACTTACTAAGCCTCTCTTTATTGTTTTTTCTTAATTTTATTTTTCATTTGATTTCTCTCTTTTTTGAGAATCTTTCAACCAAGTTCATAAGTTTGTTACCCATATTTTAAGTTTCGTTGTTTAGAAAATTTAGAATATTTAAATGTGCAGTACAGTGGGTTTCTATAATTTTTATTATATTAATACATTCAAAATATTTGCATGGATCCCGATCAATTTTTCGAATATATATTAAAATTCATAAACACTTATTTCTAACGACCGTTTTAAATTATTAGATTGCCTCTCACCGATATGAGAAAGGATCAATACTGTGCAATAACATTAAACGAACGTAGTTCTGATAAAGAAAAACTCTCATCTAATCTAGTTTTCTATGTGTTTGTTCAATATCATTTTTACAAATTTTATATTCTTTTATTAGTGAAGTGATTTACTATAGAAAGATAAACATTATCAATTAACCAAACAAATCCAATATATCTCATTCTTTGAGTAAGATATGACACTCAGAGTATATGGTTATAATTTGAAATTATTTTATGTAATATTTTAGATGTATGACATATAATTATTCATTTTTATTCAAATATTTTATTAGAAATAATCAATACTAATTTAGTGATTAGGACTTCTTTCCTAAATCTCAAATTTTATTGATGTATTTATGATGTGATTTTCTTTACTTTACATAGAATTTTCCATTTATGTTGTATACAAAAAATATTTTTTTTAACATATATTAAATTTTACTTCGTATGTTCAATCGTATAATATGTTATATTTTACTACTTAATTTAATCATTTTAATTATTTTATAAAAAAAATTAATATTGTTTGCGTGTAGCAATTATTTTAATTTAGGCTACATTATTACTAATTCTGGATACAAAAAAAAACCAGATCTAATCTGAAATCCGGTGAATTTGGTTTTGGATATTGAGTTTTGGATTTGAATTTATTTTTAAAACCCAAAAATATTTGGAATGAGTTTGGATTTTACAAAATTCGGATCAAACCCAACCCATTGTCATCCTTATGCGTAAAATAAGATATTTGAAAATGAGAACCACCTTTTTTTTTTATTTGACTAACATTTTAAAATAGAAAATTAAACATGAAACTAAAATCAAATGTTTAATATATAAACACGTAATCACATTATTATATATATGTCCTTGTAATTTAATTTTCGGGTAAAAAATATGAAATTCATTTTCGTTTAACAGTGAGTATATTTTTTCAACATATATTCAAAGAAAGTGCTTACGTAGATCTGGAAAATCGTTTATGTTATCTACATTCATGCCATGTATCTTTGGGATCTTGCATGAAAATGACATGAAATTATTTTGTCTACCCAAAATGCAATCACAAAATACTACTAAATTATACATTTTTTTTGGTACACGAAACGAAAATAATATGCGAAAAGAAAAAATATGACAATTACATGTAATGTTACTCTTTGCCAAAGTTATCTAAGTATTTTACTATGTAATTGAAAACAACATTGAGATGCCACAAAATAAAACAAAGAATAAAGTACATAAAATGAAGCCCTCATGTTTTTTATTTAATTTTGTTTATTGTTTATATATATCTCTATTTGTTTAGAATCTATCTACCAACTAATTAAAGTTTTTACCAATATTTAAGATTTTGTTGATATTAAAAATAAATATTATTAACCAACCAAGCAAATTCGATATGTCTGCTCTTAGATTAAGATATGATAATTGAGTACTATTACTTTAATTCAAGAATACAAAATTAAAATGGGCACCTTTTATTGAAAACTATATATAATTTATATGTATCGACCTATCTAGTTAGTGATTTTTAAACGATTGACATAGTCGTTTCCTTCTCTCCTCCTCTCCCAAAAATACTAAACTAAAGTTTAGGGGCTGAAATCTGCACTTTGGTTGATGGTAAGCCCCTTTATATTTTTTTCCCTTGATTTTACATTGTTTTTCAATAATCATCTCTCTTTATTGAGAGTCTAGTACCACGTTAGTGGATTTTATCTACTAATATATTGAATTTTGTACTTTCTCCTTGTGAATGATAATTCTCGTTTCTTTTCCTTGATTTTACTTTGTTTTACAATAAATATATCTCTTTCTTGAGAGTCTAGTACCCCGTTAGTGGATTTTGTCTATCCATATATTGGGTTTTGTTCTTTCTCTTTGTGAGAGTAGGTTCCTTTATTTTGGCATCCGGGATCTGAGATCTACAGGATTTTGTTATATTGATTTATTGATTTGGACCGTATAGAATCGCAATTATGCTCAGTTGTTCGAATACGTTCTCACAAATCACATATGTATTTTCCTCACGATTAGAATATATTGTTGGATTATCTCGCCAGAAAGGCTATATTTTTCAATGATATAAGCGAGGGATGTACCACAATTTAAGATCTGATCAACGATTTTAGTTTTGATTAAGGAAACCTTGTTACCTTGATATGATCTATTTGAATATGTGTTTGTCTGATCTTGATTATTTTTACAGATGTATTATTTACCTAAAAAAAATAGTGATTTAAAAGAAAATTTGATTGATTAGTTGTATAGATGGCGTATGCCCTTTTTTTGATAAATTAATTATCTATAAAAAAAATAGTGATTTATTAGAATTTTTGCGCTAAATTGACCAATTTGCTATAAAAATATCAACTAACAATACTTTTATTGACTCAGTAATGAATTTCATTTTTTGAATTGATAATTTATACACCAAATAATGTCTAATACTATTTTAGAGTCTATTCAGTATCTTGAATAATTCAAATATATTGTCAAGTCAATTTTTCTGTCCCATTAATTCTTGCATAACTAAAAAATACTGATAAGCAAATGTTAATGAAAATTGGTTTGAAATTAATTTTTTAATATTTTAGTTGGTTGAATTTAGTATTTTTTTTTTAAATAATTGATTAATTTAAAAGTTTATATAACTTAAATTTTGATTGTGTATTTGGAATATTGTATTAAATATTTTTAAAATTAATAAATATTTAATTTAATAAGAATAGATTTATTCAAATTTCCTTAAATTTTGATTGATTAATTTAATAAGAATATTTAATAAACTATTCCAAATACACAATCAAAATCTTAATTTAATAACATTTTTAAATTTTCTTATTAATATTTATTCAAATTTTCTTATTAAATTTCTCATTAAATTTTAAAATATTTTTTGATTGATAATTTATATACCAAATAATGTATAATACTATTTTTGAGTATATTTAGTATTTTGAATAATTCAAATATATTGTCAGGTTAAGTTGTTTGTCCAGATAATTATTGCATAACTAAAAAATATGTATAGTTAAAATGTTAAAGATAATTGGTTTAAAATTCATTTAATTATTTTAATTGGTTGAATATATTTTTTTAATAATTGAGTAATTTAAAAGTTTATATAACTTAAATTTTGAACGCGTATTTAGAATATTATGGTAATTATTTTTTATTTTTAAAATTTTTAATTTAATGATAGTTGATTAATTTAAATTTTATTACACCTTATGATTGTATATCGAGAGTTTGTGATATTTAAATATTATGTTATATAATGTAGATAAAATAGACTCAAGTTTTAAAATAATATATTCATATTATCCATTGATAAATACACAATTTTGGAAAATGACTTTATACTTAAGAGAGTGGCGCAAAGAAAGGTGATGGCCCAAAATATTCATATGGGAGCCATGATGGCCCTTTTTACTGACGGGACACGTTAAATCGTGTACCGTAAAAGGAGGGGTAATACGGTACTTCGTATACCATGATAGGAGGTGATACGGAACACCATGTACCGTGATAGGTGGTGATACGGAACACCATGTATCGTGATAGAGGTGATACGGAATACCATGTACCGTGATAGAGGTGATACGGAACACCATGTACCGTATCCAGCTAATACGGAGGACGAAACTCCGTATCCCGTCGGTATTTCGGGCCTTTTTTTTCAGAATCAGTATTTTGGGCAACTTCATCCCAAAAATCAGTATTTTGGTAATTCTCTCCGCAAGGAATGGATGTGCCAGTAAATAATAATATAATTTTGATTGATTTTAAATTAAAAATTATGATTAATTAGTTCATAAGTATTTATGAAAATTAATCTATAATTATATATTATAGTATATGATTGTAGTTGATATTTATGAAAATTAGTTCGTAATATATAATAGTCCAATTTTGATTACTTCAAATTAAAAGATTTATCAAGTTAATAAACATTTAATCACTTTAAAAAATATTTAATTTATGCATGTTCTAAATAATATAAATTTTGTACTTCAAAAAAAAATTGTTAAATAACCACGATAAGTAAATAAGGATGAGAATGATATGATTAATTTAATTTTAGTGGTAAATTCTGATTGACTCTTACATATATTTATGAAAATTAATCCGTAATTTATACTAATGTAATTTATTATAATGTAATTACGATTAATTTTAAATCAAAAGAGTGGAAATTATATTGCGAAAATTACTGAATATTATATATTTGTAATCCTGATTGATTTTAATTTAAATATTAATTTATTATAATAATTTTTTCATTAAAAAATATTTAATAAATGGATATGTTAAATCAAGTAACTACTATGTTTAAATTAGAATTGTTTAATAACCACATTTAGTATAATAGGATGAGCATGATAAGTATGGAAATTTTTTAATATAAAATGAATGGTTTAAAATTTAGGAATCACATCTGATTGGTCCTAAAATAATTCATAATTTTTTGATTGGCTAACTACATCCATATTTTTATATTATGAAGTATGGATAACAAATTAGTGTATATTGAAGCTAATTTATTAGTAGACAATTAGATAACGGCTATATGACATGACATGTGACTTGACATTTAAAAATAATTTTGATTTTTAAAAATTATTTTTATGAAATCGGATTGCTAATCTTCTATCTTATAACTGGATTATGAGGTTGAATTGTTATCTAGGTTCAAATAAAATAAAATTATCACACATAATGGAGTCCCATAAAAATTAATGTAATGGGGGAGAGGAGCGTGATTTTTTTCCCGTTTATTAGGACATGATTTGTTATTTAAATATTGGTACCTTGCTACTTCTATGCTAATGTTTCCATGTTGGTTGAGTTATTACCATAATTAGCGTAATTCCAAAGATATATAGTTGTTATTTAATAAAAGTTAAAATAAAATATATTAGAAATTTATTATCAAATACATTTTTGATTAAAAGTATATATAATATATAAGCATGTTAAATTAAATAGTTAGTATATTTTATTTAGAATTATTAACTAACTACAGCTAGTAAAGTGGGTATAGAAAGATAAATAAGGAAAATTTTTAATATGATATGATTGGTCTAAAATTTAGATAATTTAGAAGTGACTTATGATTGGTTCTAAAATAATTCAAAGTTTTCTGATTGGTTAACTGGATATTGGTTAAAAGATAGCAAGTTAAATTATATAAGGAAACAGATTTGTTTTAATTTGATTGGTCCATAATTTAGAAGTGGCTTATGATTGGTTCTAAAATAATTCAAAGTTTTCTGATTGGTTAACTGAATATATGGTTAATTAACTGGATGGTGTGGTAGACTCAGGTTTGATAATAAAGGATAGTATAGATAGAGGAGAGCGAGTGATGGAGAGGAGAGTCGGTTATTGAGTTGGTATAAAAAGCTATTAACGAAATTGTGTATATTATTGTTTTTTAATATTTTTTTCTTTTTTAATTTTTTTTAGTAGTGGGATAACCAAAAAAAAAAGGATAACCAAAAACAGGGATAACCAACTACAAATTATACCTCATTTTGCTTATTATAATATAGTATAGATTGTTATTTCACCAACTTAATATTCAAAGGTACAACATGAATGACCATAACCATTCAGAAGGCATCTTGAATTTATAACACGAATAAATGACAAAAGGTACATAAACAATCTTAAAGCCATTAATTGTCATTTATCTTGAATCAAACCCATTCATTTTTCTATAATTATCATTTTGATTATTTGTCCTTAAATTTGTTTTGTGGTTTCCTGTTAGTTAAAAAATCCAAGAGTGTAAAGTCAATTAATTAGTAAATCCACATTAAAATAACATTAAATTAGATTTACTAATAGTTAAATAAACGTTTTATAATTATCTTTCAAAATCAGAACCAACCATTTTTTTCATTATTAGCATTTTAAATATTTGTCCTTAAATTTAATTTATGATTTACCATTAATTAAATGAAATCCAGGAATGTAAAGACAATTACTTAGTAAGTTCGCAACAGATATAAAATTAAATTAGATGTACAATTAGTTAAATATATATATAAATTTGATGTGACACATGTGTAAATAAAATGTTAATTTCAAATATATATTTAATTAATTTATTATTTCAAAATTTATGAATTTTATTTTTTTTATGTCTCATATTTTTCTCCACTTCTAACATTTTTAACTTCCATCTTTTACAAGCTAATCAAATTGATGTATATGAAATATATGTGTTAACTTGACAAATTAAAACAAGTTGAAACCATATCATTGTAAATTTTGTTTATGGTCTGTTGTGAGACTAACAGACAAATCTACTGCAAAAAATCAATGTCTCTACTTTTTTAAGATTATATCACACCCCGGTGAGCATCCTTATTCCTTCCTCAAACTAAGTATGACTACCGTAGTTGTATATCTACGAAGTGTTTGTATTTGGCAATTTAAATTCTTAGATTAAGAAAAGTTAATGTTTATGAATAATGCTGCTTTTTTTTGTAAGAGTTAATCACTTAATGTATCTACTTTTGATTTTCTTACTAACAAAAATACCTACACACTTATTCACACACATGCATGGTCCAAATTAAAGCATATAACTTTTCTCAACTTAATAATACTTATATTAATATATTTGTTCGTGTGTCGAATACATATTATGCCACAATTTTTTTGTTGTCAGAGTAGTTATAAAAACCACCCATCTATATTCTCCAAAATCATTTATGTACATTGGTATTCAACTTTAACATAGGTACTCTATAAGCTCAAGTCACAAAATTATATAACCTGCTAAGAGAATAATTTTTACCACAGCTTACTCCCTCAAAAGATGTTTAATTTTAGTCTTTTCTTAATTTTACGAATTTACATAATTGTTGGTGGATCCTAAATATGAATGAATTACATGTTGTTGTGCCCAAAATCTCCATGGGCTAGATTTAGGCCCATTAAGCTATAGGGTCCGATCCATACAAGCTAGAAGAATGATCCAGTACGAGTTATGAAGATCAAATAGAAGAAATGAATAAGGAAGTATGAGTATTAGGAGGTTCCCAATGGTCAGGAAGCTGAGTTGAGCACTCGAAGACCAGGTTCCTCCCAGCCGAGGAGTTCGAATTAGCATAACAACAGCCATAGAGGTGATAAAAGCATATAAAGAGTTATCCAATCTAACTAGTTTATTATTTGTGCAGGTACTAACACCAAAAGGGAGGTCCCTAAGTGATATGTCCCGAAATAAGGAGGTCCCTGAGAAACAGGCTCCTGAAATGTAGGTTCCTGAGCACCAGGTTCCTACGAGTTGCCAACAGAAAGTTCTAGAAGTCATCTAGAACCGATAAACGAATTGGTATCTGAGTATAATTCTAGGGCGCAGATGATCCTAGAATAACTCTAACCAATGAGAGAATCATAAGTGGGGTACGAACTCGAGTTCTACTCCACTTAGCCAAACTAGTTCGCGAAAGGCTCTAAAGGAACCTGAGTCCAACACGAATTAGATGACCGAATGCAGCTATTCCAGTAAGAGACAGAATCATATTAGAACTACGTGAGCTTGATCCCTATATATACAAGGGTACGTAGGCACCTCAGGGTAAGACGCATTAAGTTCTCTAATTTTCTCTAAAGGCACCTGAGATTATTGGAGATACCCTCGAGTTCAGCTCAACCCCCACAAACACAACCCAAACCTTTTCATAGAACAGTTGATCGCTAGCCTAAACAACTACCTATAAACCTCACATAAGTTGATTACGAAATCCACTCATCAACATTGGCGCTAGAAGGAGGGGATAGTTAATATCTTAAGAGTGGAAAAGATGTCAGGCAACTCGGATAGCGAAACAACCCGTTCTGAACGACAGATTCATGAGGGGAACACATCTCCTCCCAGAGCACCGAAGGTTACTAAAGCAGCCATGATGGAAATCTTAAAGACTATGGGAGAACGTTTGTCGACTTTGGAGCAGGCTTCAAGCAAAAAGAAGAAAAAGAAGGCAAAGAAAGGCAAGAAGTCGAAGGTTACTCCGAAACAGTTGAATTTTGAAGAATCTGAGAATGGAGAGGAGGTTCCAGACGATGGTGGAGAACCGAAGCAAGATAATGGTGATGAAGATATGGAGAATCCTGAGAAGAGTAAAACTGGTAGCAAGGGCCGTACAGGGTCCAAGGGAAAGAAGAAAACCAAGACTGGAGATTCCTCAAAGAAAAAGAAGAAAGATAAAGACCCATCTGTCGAGTTAATTGAAGAAGAAAGCACGGATTCAGATGAGGATACTGAAGAATCAAGCACAGCAGAGTCGCAAGAGGAAGAAGGAACGAGTAAGAAGACAAAGGCGGAAGCTACCGGAGAGGTGACAGCAGAAGATGTCAAGAAAATTTTGGCTCAACTCAAGGACGAAAAGAACCATGCTGTGAACCCTATAACAGCTTCTCCTTTCACCAAGAAGGTTCGAAAGTCGGCTCTGCCTAGGTCTTATAGGCCTTCGAATGAATTGAAATTCGATGGGACTACTGATCCCATTGAATACCTTAGTCGTTTTGACACGGAGATGGATGTTTATCAAGTGAAGGAAGCCACCAGGTGCAGGTTACTGGCTGCAACTCTACAGGGCGGAGCCCATCAATGGTTCAAAAGGTTACCTGCAGATTCGATTGGTTCTTGGGCAAGTATGGGGAAGCTCTTTGTAACTCAATTTAGAGCGTCTGTTGCATTCGCACCACCAACCAATACCTTAGCCAATATTAAACAAAGACCTAGCGAAACATTGACAGAATATTTCAAGAGGTTTAATGCGGAGGTTCCTAAAGTTAGGAAAGCATCTGAGAAAACAATAAAGAATTTCTTAATTGCTGGAGTCAAAGGAGGCTCAGATTTTTGGAAAGCACTGCAGGGAAAAGAACCAGAGACGTTGGCAGATTTTTATGCCCAGGCAGAACCCTTTCGTCTGGTGGAAGAGTCTCTAGCTGAATTAAGGAAGGATCCAGATTTTGTAAGGCAAAGTGGAAGCAAGAGGTCGAGACAAAGAAGCCCCAATGGTCGTGACAATAAAAAGGTGGTTAGTCGTACATCCCAGGTGAAGCCTGAAGCTGTGAACCCACCTAAACCTGTCATGAGTCAGGTACCGCCACCAGCTTCCTATAACAACAATAAACATGAGAGACCTGTCTATGAAACTTTCACCCCTTTGGTAGCTCCGATTGATCATATTTACCCAGTAAATGAGAAGTCCTCATGGTTTAAGAAGCCTTTCAGAACCGGTCCCCCAGGGAATAAGAACGAGCGCCCATACTGTGACTTCCATGATAATAATGGGCATAATACTGCAGATTGTCGTCACCTCAGAGATTTAATTGAAACTCTAATTAGACAAGGGCAATTGAGTGAGTGGGTGGCTCAGGAAGGAAAAAAGTATAGAGATGAGAAGACTCAGAAGACACAGACACAGGAACCTGTCGTGATGGAAGGACCACCTAAGGCTGGGTGCATACGCACAATTATAGGAGGTCCCCACATTGGAGGAAGCAGCAGGAATGCCATGGAAAGGTATACCCGTGAGGCTAAAGAACGTCCTTTAACCAGTATTTACAATCTGTCACAGAGGTCCCCAAAGTTGTTCGAAGGAGAGGATGCAGATATTACCTTTACTGAAGAAGATGCTTCCTGGGTACATCATCCCCATACTGATGCTTTGGTTGTTGAGGCAGGAATTGGGTCCTATGAGGTCCATCGAGTGCTAGTTGATAATGGAAGCTCTGTAAACTTGCTATCTTACTCAGCTTTCAAGAAGATGCATTTTCTGGATAAAGATTTAACTCCAACAAACGATACCTTGTACGGATTCACTAACAATCAGGTTCCTATCAAAGGTAAGATTCGTTTGCCAGTAACTTTAGGTGATAAACCATGCTGCATTACACAGTTGGCAGAATTCATCGTTATAGAAGAGAATATGAATTACAATGCTATTTTGGGAAGACCCATTTTGAAGGAGATGAGGGTAATAACCTCCATTTACCACCTCACTATGAAGTTCCCGACACCAAATGGGGTTGGTGTAGTTCGAGGATGTCAGTATGAGTCTAGAGAGTGTTATACCAAAGCTTTGCAACATGCTGCTAGAGCTGCTAAATTGCCTGAACCTATGGACGAGGTTCCAGATAGTTTTCCCGGAAAAAACCCAGACAAAATAACGGTCGACCTGCGCGGTTCGCCTTTGGAAGGTTTTGTGTCAGCATCCTGTAGAGCTATAAGAATTGAAGAGATCATAGAAGAGGAACCTCATGCTGAGATTCCAGTTTTTCGGGGACCAGATACCCCTTATTTACTGATAGAAAGTGCACCCCCTACGGACAAGGATGGTGACGTGTGTATGGTAGAAGGATTGGATGAAGAAAAATCCCGAAAACTGAAACATAATGGAAGCAATGAAGACAGTCAGCCAGCATTAAAAAGAAGGAATGTCATGTACGAAGAGCAAGAATTGTCTACCGTCCAGGAACCTCAAGAGGACTCAACCACAGAGATGGAGGTAGACTTAGATCCTCGAATGCCAGAAACCATGGTTAAGGCTGGACCAGCTGGTGAAACTCTGGATGTGAAGATCAATGACAAAGATGGTACAAAGGTGTTGAAGATTGGAGCTCAACTCGATCTAGCCTTAAAGGAATCTCTCATTACCTTTTTGGGCAAGAACCTGGATGTGTTCGCATGGTGTCATGCAGATATGGAAGGGATAGATCCAAGGGTCATGTGTCATAAGTTGAATATTGATCCAGAAAAGAAAGGAGTGAGACAGAAGCGAAGACCAGTTAGTGGAGAAAGAGCTCAGGCATTGAAAGAAGAGGTCGACAGATTATTGGATGCAGGATTAGTTAAAGAATCTTTTTACCCAGTATGGTTGGCAAATCCTGTTTTGGTAAAGAAACCTAATGGAAAATGGAGAACCTGCGTGGACTTCACAGATCTCAACAAAGCATGCCCAAAGGACAGTTTCCCACTACCACGGATTGATCAGTTAGTGGATGCAACAGCTGGACATGCCCTCCTTAGCTTCATGGATGCATATTCAGGTTACAATCAAATCCCTATGTATGAACCTGACCAAGAGCATACTTCTTTTATTACGGATAGAGGTCTTTATTGCTATGTATGCATGCCATTTGGATTGATTAATGCTGGAGCCACATATCAACGGTTAGTGAATATGATGTTTAAGGACCAAATTGGCCATACTATGGAAGTATATGTGGATGATATGCTAGTTAAGTCTAAGGAAGCTGTTGACCATGTGAAGCACTTAAAAGAAATGTTTGGAATCTTGCGGAAGTACAGAATGAAGCTGAACCCTCAAAAATGTGTGTTTGGGGTAGAATCAGGAAAGTTTCTGGGTTTCATGGTAAACCACAGGGGTATCGAAGCCAACCCAGCCAAGATTAAAGCATTGATTGATATGAGGTCTCCGAGAACTGTGAGAGAGGTTCAGTCTCTTACAGGAAGGGTTGCAGCCTTGAATAGATTCATTTCGAAGTCCACTGATAAGTGTCAGGAGTTCTTTAAAGCTATAAAGAAAGGAAGCAAATTTGAGTGAACTCCAGAATGTGAGATAGCGTTTGGAAAGTTAAAGGAGCATTTGGGGAGCCCCCCACTGTTAGCTAAACCTGTGGATGGAGAAACATTGGTACTTTATTTGGCTGTATCAGAGTATTCCATTAGTGCAGTTCTGGTTCGAGAAGAGAATGGACAGCAGAGCCCAGTCTACTATGTTAGTAAAAGATTACTTGATGCAGAAACGAGGTACACAGGAATGGAGAAGCTAGTTTTCGCATTGATTCTGGCTTCCAGGAAGCTGCGACCTTATTTCCAAGCTCATAAGATTGAGGTGAGAACCTCATATCCACTTAAGCAAGTGATGCATAGGCCAGAAACTTCTGGAAGAATGTTAAAGTGGGCTGTGGAGCTAGGACAGTTTGACATAGAGTATAAGCCAAAGACAGCAATCAAAGCTCAAGCTTTAGCAGATTTCTTAATCGAGTTTCCACCTCATGTAGAGGTTACTGGCCAAGAGGGGCCAAAAGAGGTGGTGGAAAAATAGACAGACAATGACAATTGTGCACCTTGGTGGACACTGTATGTAGATGGAGCTGCTAACAGTGGTGGAGCAGGTGCAGGCATAGAACTAGTTAGTCCAGAAGGGCACCAACTCTATAGCTCGATTCATTTTGCTTTTAAAGCCACGAACAATGATGCAGAATATGAGGCATTGATCGCAGGCCTCAAGTTGGCTTTGGAGATGAAAGTAGAGAATATCAGAGTGTTTAGTGATTCGATGTTAGTAGTTTGGCAGATTCGTGGTGGTTTTCAGGCGAGAGGGCCAAGGACAGACTTATATTTGAGATATTCCCAGGAGTTGATCGCAAGGTTCAGAGAGGTGAAGCTGGATCAAGTACCTCGAGGAAAGAATACCAAAGCAGATGCATTGGCCAAGCTAGGGTCACAGAGAGAATCCACGTTATTGGGGGTAATTCCACTTCAAATCCAGGAGCAACCTAGTGTTTTCAAGGAAGAGGTAATGGACATTGAATTCCCAGCTGAGGATTCCTGGATGACCCCAATACATCGTTACCTGGATAAAGGGGAGCTACCTCCCAATCAAAGTGATATCAGGAAGCTGAGGTATCACGCAGCCAAGTATGTAATTTATGATGGAATTCTGTATAAACGAGGATTCAATCAGCCTTTGCTCAAGTGTGTAGCTGGAGAACAATGCAAGTATATCCTCGAGGAGATTCATGAAGGAGTATGTGGAAATCACTCGGGGGGTAATTCTTTAGCCATGAAAGTCCTTCGACAAGGATATTATTGGCCAACCATTAAAGCAGATGCTACAAAGTTTGTGCAGGCATGCAGTAATTGTCAGAGGTTTGCAAATTTTGATAGTCGTCCTGTAGCCCCTATTAAACCAATTGTTAGCCCTTGGCCATTCGCTGTTTGGGGAATAGACCTCATTGGAGAGCTCCCGAAAGGAAAAGGAGGAGTGAAATACGCAGTGGTCGCAGTCGATTACTTTACAAAGTGGGCAGAAGCAGAACCACTTGCTAAGATTACAGCGTCAAAGTTGACTGAGTTTGTGTTTCGAGCCATCGTATGCAGGTTTGGCATTCCACAGAAGTTGATTTCTGACAATGGGAAGCAGTTCGATAGTAGAGAGCTTAGAGGATTATGTGAGCAGTTTGGAATCCAAAAAGCATTTTCAGCAGTGTATTATCCGCAGAGTAATGGATAGACTGAAGCAGTAAATAAGATTATCAAGCACACTTTGAAGACAAGGCTTGAAGATAAGAAAGGAAGCTGGCCAGAGGAGCTTCCTGGAGTCTTGTGGTCGTATAATACCACGCCTAGAACCACAACCGGTGAGTCTCCTTTTACCCTCACTTATGGATGTGAAGCTATGGTACCTGTGGAAGTTGGAACAGGTTCCTTGAGAAGAAAGTATTTTGATCCCGAGAGCAATGAGGTCAATCATAGATTGTATTTGGACATGGTCGAAGAGTTGAGAGCAGATTCACAAGTGAAGTTAGCAGCATATCAACAGAGAGTTCGAAGGTATTACAACAAAAAGGTGAAGGCAAGACCTTTTAAAGTTGGAGACCTAGTTCTGAGAAAAGTCATGCCAAATACCAGGGTTCTGGCACATGGAGCTTTTGGAGCAAATTGGGAAGGACCTTACCAGATAAAGTCAGCCATTTGGGAAGGAACCTACCACTTGATGGATATGGATGGGAACCTCATTCCGAGAGCTTGGAATGCAGAACATCTCAAGAAGTATTATCAGTAACTCTTTTATGTGTTTTTCTTAGGAAAAGTAAGGCTCTTTCAGCCCAAGAATAAAGGCAGCTTATTAGTTATAGCTGACCAGCATTTTGATTTCAGTATTTAATTATGCATGTACTCGGGGGGTATTGATGTGAACCTCCCTACTTGCAAGACAATTTTTTTGTTCAAGTATTGAGCGATGTATAGCTCTACGTTGAATATTTTGAGTGCATTATTTGCAGCTATAGCTCCTTAATAGTTCTTTTACGTAACAATAATTACCCAAAAGAACTGGGGGGTAGTATTCCTACTTAGACAGTATTGCACATGCTATGACATTTCATATGCCAATTTGAAATTTTTGAAACAGGTTACCTAGATTAACAGGTTCCTGTAGCATTGTGTTGCATTTTGCAGGTTACCTAAGCTGACAGGTTCCTGTAGCATTGACAGTATGTGTGAAGTATGAATATGAATTGACAGAATGTGCAGACTACGATTGATTGATCAGAATTAGCTTGTAGACAGATTGTGTTGAGCAAAGTATTAAGCCTTGGGCAGCTTCCCGAGCAAGCATTGAGAAAAGCCCCAGGTAGCTTCCTGGGCATTGAGAAAAGTCCCAGGTAGCTTCCTGGGCATTGAGAAAAGCCCCAGGTAGCTTCCTGGGCATTGAGAAAAGTCCCAGGTAGCTTCCTGGGCATTGAGAAAAGCCCCAGGTAGCTTCCTGGGCATTGAGAAAAGTCCCAGGTAGCTTCCTGGGCATTGAGAAAAGTCCCAGGTAGCTTCCTGGGCATTGAGAAAAGTCCCAGGTAGCTTCCTGGGCATTGAGAAAAGTCCCAGGTAGCTTCCTGGGCATTGAGTAAAGTCCCAGGTAGCTTCCTGGGCATCGAGAAAAGCCTCAAGTTTCTTGAGCATGTGAATTAAAGTCCTGACAAAAGGCATCTAAAGTCCTGACAAAAGGCATCTAAAGTCCTGACAAAAGGCACCTTAAAGAGAAGCCTAATAAGCTCTCCCTCATGTGGAACCGTCCTTGGCACATGGGAAGAAGGGGTAAAATCCTTAGCATTTACCTTCATAAGATGTCTAGCCTGACACATGGAGAAGAGGAATCTGTGTGGACTCCCAGAACGGCACATAGGTTCCTAGAATCGCCTCGAGGCACAAAAAGGAACCAACATGCCTCGAGGCATGTTGGGACCTAGAGAATAGGATTGGGAACCAAGCAGGTTACCTTTCCAAGAGGAAAAAGGAACCAACAGGCCTCGAGGCATGTTGGGACCTAGAGATTAGGATTGGGAGCCAAGCAGGCAACCTTTCCAAGAGATGACCCGAATTAAATAAGAGAAAGATTTTACTAACGTTAACTGTTTTTGTTTTATGTTTATTTTGCAGGATTAATACTCGAAGAACCTGGTCTTGATGAAAAAGAAATTATTAAAGAAGGCTACGGTTTAGATTATCGATACAAAATATAAGCACTGAAGTTCCAGGTTTTACAATTCAGCTGTAGTTTGTTGCATTTATTTTGAGAATAGACAAGTGGAAATATGCATGTGTTCTGTTTCTTACAATGGGTTAGCCCACGTAAGCTTGAACATATGAGTAAGGAAGCTGAATTATTCTCTAATGCATAACAGTGAAGTGTTTCATGAGGTTTTGAAGAAAAGTATATAGAAAATTAAGATTCGAACAAAGAAATATGTGTAAGCCTACCCTGGACAAGAGATATGTAGCAAAAGCAAATATCATAAATCATAAAGAGAGTTATGGGTACAGAGACCCTGAAAACCAACATAAAAGTTAATGGCACGAAGGCCATGGAAACCAAATTTAAAGTTACATATTGCGAGGCGTTACGAGGAGCCCGCGACCTCATCGAAAGTTATCAAAAGTTCTTAAAGAATTTTGTTGAAATTATGAAGGAGGAACCTCACTAGAACCCTTGGAAGCAACCAGAGGAGTTGAAAGAATAGGTTGAACAACTTCAAGAGTGGGAACCTCTGCAGTCTCAAGGTTGACACCTGGAGACCTCTCAACCGTTTTCACGGGAGGTACAGAGGTCGCAGCAGCAGCTTCATTCCCAAAATCCTTGATCATCCCCACTACATCCTCGCCTAGGAGAGACCAGTTCAGCTCAGGCATTTTCTCCCACATGGATCTCATGTAGTCACGAACGCCTTCGTCATAACCTTCATCATACCTAGCTTTTTCCTGGATGAGCAGAGATGATTTGACAGTAACGGCTGCAACATTTAAAGCATCAACCTGAGCTTTCAGCTCATTGACTTTCTCCAGCATGGATAATTTCTCATCCTGCAAATTCTTCACCTGCTCCTGAAGTTCGTCCCTACTATTCTTTAATGAGGTTTCAACAGCTTTAGCCCTCCTTACCGCAGCAGTGGCAACGTTCACACTCTCCTCTCTAGCAGCCAGCTCCTCTTTGAGTTTCGAGATCTCTCCTTGTAGCCTGAGGTCATATTGGATCTTCAAGGCAAAATCATCACAGAACCTAAGAGTAAAGAAGGCGTTCTGAGCCGCAGAGAACCTCATAGCTTCCAGAGCTTCAGTAGAGTCCATTTTCGACCAGCCAGTAATAGTCTCAGCAGGAACATGAGTGTCGATCAAGTCTTTAAACTGGTTCTGGGCAGCGGTAGGATCAGTCTTCACAGCTTTATTTTTCCTCATGGACCTGGTTTGGGAGCTCCCTGATAAGTCAAGTGTGGTCTGAGCCAATTTACGTTTTGAGGAACTTGATGGTTGAGTCTGGACAGATACAGGGGTTGGAACTTGGTTAATTGGAGTTGCAGCAAGCGAAAGCTCCTTTACATTGTCATCAACCTTGAAAATTTGTTCCACATTTTTAGATCTTTTCACAAATGAAGGAACTTTTGGAGCCATGTCTGCATGAGCCAATAGATTAAGATTAGAGGTATATATATGAAGTGAGCGAATGAAATTGCACAAATATAGTTAATAAGAAAGACATAACTATAAAGAAACTCCTACCAGGAGTCGAAGGAATAAAGCCTAAAGTCATCAGGTTATCAGGGGTCATTAAGACCAGACAATCTCTAGTGGAGGCTGACAGTTTCAAAATCTCAGTTGCTCTTTCCAAGCAGACCCCTGTGAGGACGGTTTGTTTAGGGATATGGGGACGACGATTAAACTCATATCTAACGTAGGGGCTGTCATAGCAATAGAGAAACTGTTCTGGCCATTGTTCAAAGTTTTGTTTAACATTTTTTATGCACTGACCCTGATGACAAGGCCAGGCTGAAAGGTAAAAGCAGCCAGAATTTCTCCCAGTGTCTTTCAGTCTGAAGAAATAGCCCAATTCAGGGGCTGTCAAAGGAACTGTAAACTTGCTGGAATATAGTATAAAAGTGCTGATGGCTAACCGATAAGAATTAGGGGTGAGTTGCATTGGTGCTAATTGGTAAAAGTCAAGAACCTCGCGTAAGAAAGGATGAAGAGGCATGGAAACACCTACCCTTAGGAAAGCGGCAGATATGACAGCATGGGGGATACCTTGTTTTGGGATTTTCAAATCGAACCTGTGAGCTCTCTCACCAGGTTCTGGGATTGTTATCTTACAGACAGGGCGGTGACATTCCTCGAATAGTCTTTCCAGTTTAACTGAGGTCATGATGGAATCAAATTTTTCACAAAAAGGAACAATCTCTTGTTTGAATGGTTCTCTTTCTACAGATATTTCACTTTGAAAGTCGGGTTCTAGGAAGGACTCAGGTTCAAATTCAGGTTTTGATACCTCTTCATTATCAGACCAGTCATCTCCTAAATCAATTAAGCTTAAAGGCTTTAAGGGATCAATAGTATTTGGAGGTTTCATCAGAATATCTTGAGGATCACTAATGTCAGGAATCAAGACCCTAGACCTAGTTCTATTACCTACAGATGCGACAAAAACAGGTTTTACGGAAGAGAGGTGGTCAGAATGTGTTGAATCAGAAGACATCTGCAAGAAACAGACGAAGAAAGGTCAGACTTTGGAATTCTTAAAGGGAAACCTGTGGTCTAGAGACGATTGGACTATTGTGATTATGTCAAGTAAGTTTTTAAAGAGTTATATGGAGGTTGTACATTCACAGAGATAAGTATGAAATATGACATGAATACGAAACAAATTGAGATAGAAGACAAACAGACAGTCAAAAGTTTTCAGTAAAATCATAGTGATGAAACCACAAATCGGTGATGGAACTACCAGTAGAGAAGGTATTATGGATGGTTGTGTGTGTGAGATATGAAGACCATATACAAACATTTATCAGATAAAAGACAGCATGCAAGATCGAAATAATCAGATAGTTAAAAATGCAATCGAGATTATGAGAAAATAGAAAGAAAGGATTCAGAATCATACCTTGGATTGAAGAAAACGGCGACAGAGGGTTTGGATTAAGCAGATGACCGTCGGACTTCTTCTCTTTTTCTCTCCAAGGGTTTTTTTTTTTTTTTTTTTTTTTTAAAGAAAAAAATATTTGGTAAAGGTAAAAATGAAGATGAAGCCATTCATGTGTTTATATAATCGAGGTGAATAGGAGGCAGCAGTGAACACGTGGCAGCAATCTACTGGGCAGTAATTAAAGAGATACACGCATTAGAGGCGTGTGAACCTTGGGAACTCATACATTAACTGCGGCTTTGGTAAGTGATAAGTTTAACTCGAATTTTGAATTATCTCCAGCTGCCAACCATTATCTCTTCCTATAGATTCTTAAATTATTAAATTTAAAGAGACGAGGAGTTGAGTGATGAATTAGATTCCCAGAGGAGCTAAATGCAAGCATCGAGTTGACTTCAAGAGCAGCTATCTGAAGAAGAAAATAGCGAGATAACAGGTTCCTTAATACAAAGGAAGCGTATTCAAGATTATATTAAGCTGAAAATATTTTATGTCCTGTTTCCTACGCCGAGTTAACTCATGTAGGCTTGGATATAAAATGTTGAAGCGAGGTATTGTTACTAGAATGGTTTAGCATTGAACTTTTGATCGTAGAATTAGAGTAGGTTCCTTTCACATTACATGATTTCAAGGAACCGGGGGGTACTTGTTGTGCCCAAAATCTCCATGGGCTAGATTTAGGCCCATTAAGCTATAGGGTCCGATCCATACAAGCTAGAAGAATGATCCAGTACGAGTTATGAAGATCAAATAGAAGAAATGAATAAGGAAGTATGAGTATTAGGAGGTTCCCAATGGTCAGGAAGCTGAGTTGAGCACTCGAAGACCAGGTTCCTCCCAGCCGAGGAGTTCGAATTAGCATAACAACAGCCATAGAGGTGATAAAAGCATATAAAGAGTTATCCAATCTAACTAGTTTATTATTTGTGCAGGTACTAACACCAAAAGGGAGGTCCCTAAGTGATATGTCCCGAAATAAGGAGGTCCCTGAGAAACAGGCTCCTGAAATGTAGGTTCCTGAGCACCAGGTTCCTACGAGTTGCCAACAGAAAGTTCTAGAAGTCATCTAGAACCGATAAACGAATTGGTATCTGAGTATAATTCTAGGGCGCAGATGATCCTAGAATAACTCTAACCAATGAGAGAATCATAAGTGGGGTACGAACTCGAGTTCTACTCCACTTAGCCAAACTAGTTCGCGAAAGGCTCTAAAGGAACCTGAGTCCAACACGAATTAGATGACCGAATGCAGCTATTCCAGTAAGAGACAGAATCATATTAGAACTACGTGAGCTTGATCCCTATATATACAAGGGTACGTAGGCACCTCAGGGTAAGACGCATTAAGTTCTCTAATTTTCTCTAAAGGCACCTGAGATTATTGGAGATACCCTCGAGTTCAGCTCAACCCCCACAAACACAACCCAAACCTTTTCATAGAACAGTTGATCGCTAGCCTAAACAACTACCTATAAACCTCACATAAGTTGATTACGAAATCCACTCATCAACACATGTCATAGTTAATGATTGTTGTTGATGAGTGGATTTCGTAATCAACTTATGTGAGTTTTACGGGTAGTTGTATAGGCTAGCGATCAACTGTTCTACAAAAAGAGGTTTAGGTTGTGTTTGTGGGGGTTGAGCTGAGCTCGAGGGTATCTCCAATAATCTCCGGTGCCTTTAGAGAAAATTAGAGAACTTAATGCGTCGTACCCTGAGGTGCCTACGTACCCTTGTATTTATAGGGATCAAGCTCACGTAGTTCTAATATGATTCTGTCTCTTACTGGAATAGCTGTATTCGGTCACCTAGTTTGTGTTGGACTCAGGTTCCTTTAGAGCCTTTCACGAACTAGTTTGGCTAAGTGGAGTAGAACTCGAGTTCGTACTCCACCTATGATTCTCTCATTGGTTAGAGTTATTCTAGGATCATCTGCGCCCTAGAATTATACTCAGATACCAATTTGTTTATCTGTTCTAGATGACTCCTAGAACTTTCTGTTGGCGACTCGTAGGAACCTGGTGCTCAGGAACCTACATTTCGGGAGCCTGTTTCTCAGGGACCTCCTTATTTCGGGACATATCACTTAGGGACCTCCCTTTTTGGTGTCAATACCTGCACAAATAACAAACTGGTTAGATTGGATAACTCTTCATATGCTTTTATTACCTCTATGGCTGTTGCTGTGCTAATTCGAACTCCTCGGCTGGGAGGAACCTGGTCTCCGTGTGCTCAACTCGGCTTCCTGACTATTGGGAACCTCTTAATACTCGTGCTTCCTTATTCATTTCTCCTATTTGATCTTCATGACTCGTACTGAATCAATCTTCTGGCTTGTATGGATCGAACCCTATAGATTAATGGGCCTAAATCTAGTCCATGGAGATTTTGGGCACAACAAGTACCCCCCGGTTCCTTGAAATCATGTAATATGAAAGGAACCTATTCTAATTCTACGATCAAAGGTTTAATGTCAAACCATTCTGGTGACTATACCTCGCTTTAACATTGTATATCCAAGCCTACATGAGCTAGCTCGTCATAGGAAACAGGACATAGAATATTTTCAGCTTGACATAATCTTGAGTAAGCTTCCTTTGTATTAAGGAACCTGTTATCTCGCTATTTTCTTCTTCTTGCTTCAGCTCTCGAAATCTACTCTATGTTTGCATTCAACTTCCCGGGGAATCTAACTTGTCAGTCAACTCCACGCCTCTTTAAATTTAATAATTTAAGAGGGGATAATGGTTGGTTGCAAGAGATAATTCAGAATTTGAATTAACCTTATCACTTACCAAAGCTGTAGTTAATGTGTGAGTTCCCAAGGTTCACACGCTTCTCACGCGTGTACCTCTTCATTTTACCGCTCCAGTAATGTGCTGCCACGTGTACAGAGCTGTCTTGATTATATAAACACATGAATGACTTCATCTTCATTTTTACCTTTACCAAATATTTTCTAAAACCCTTGGAGAGAAAAATAGGAGGAGTCCGACGGTCATCTGCTTATTCCAAATTTTCTGTCGCCGCTTTCTTCAATCCAAGGTATAATTCTGAATCTTTTCTTTCTGTTTTCCCATAATCTTGATTGCATTTTTAACTATCTGATTACTTCGATCTTGCATGCTGTCTTTTATCTGATAAGTGTTTGTATATGGTTTTCATATTTCACACACACAACCATCCATAATACCTTCTCTACTGGTAGTTCCATCACCGATTTGTGGTTCCATCATTATGATTTTACTGAAAGCTTTTGACTGTTTGTTTGTTTTCTATCTTAATTTGTTTCGTATTCATGTCATATTTCATACTTATCTCCGTGAATGTACACCTTCCATATAACTCTTGAAAAGAAACTTACTTGATATAATCAAAGTAGTTCAATCGTCTTTAGACTACAGGTCTCCCTTTAAGAATTCCAAAGTCTGACCTTTCTTCGTCTGTTTCTTGCAGATGTCTTCTGATTCAACACATTCTGACCACCTCTCTTCCGTAAAACCTGTTTTTGTCGCATCTGTAGGTAATAGAACTAGGTCTAGGGTCTTGATTCCCGACACTAGTGATCCTCAAGATATTCTGATGAAACCTCCAAATGCTATTGATCCCTTAAAGCCTTTAAGCTTAATTGATTTAGGAGATGACTGGTCTGATAATGAAGAGGTATCAAAACCTGAATTTGAACCTGAGTCCTTCCTAGAACCCGACTTTCAAAGTGAGATATCTGTAGAAAGAGAACCATTCAAACAAGAGATTGTCCCTTTTTGTGAAAAATCTGACTCTATCATGACCTCAGTTAAACTGGAAAGACTATTCGAGGAATGTCACCGCCCTGTCTGTAAGATAACAGTCCCAGAACCTGGTGAGAGAGCTCACAGGTTTGATTTGAAAATCCCAAAACAAGGTATCCCCCATGCTGTCATATCTGCCGCTTTCCTGAGGGTAGGTGTTTCCATGCCTCTTCATCCTTTCTTGCGAGAGGTTCTTGACTTTTATCAATTAGCACCAATGCAACTCACCCCTAATTCTTATCGGTTAGCCATCAGCACTTTTATACTATATTCCAGCAAGTTTACAGTTCCCTTGACTGCCCCTGAATTGGGCTATTTCTTCAGACTGAAAGACACTGGAAGAAATTCTGGTTGTTTTTACCTTTCAGCCTGGCCTTGTCACCAGGGTCAGTGCATAAAAAATGTTAAGCAAAACTTTGAACAATGGTCGGAACAGTTTCTTTATTGCTATGACTGCCCCTACGTTAGGTACGAGTTTAATTGTCGTCCCAATATCCCTAAGCAAACCGTTCTTACGGGAGTCTGCTTGGAAAGAGCAACTAAGATTTTGAAACTATCAGCCTCCACTAGAGATTGTCTGGTCTTGATGACCCCTGATAACTTGATGACTTTAGGCTTTATTCCTTCAACTTCTGGTAGGAGTTTCTTTATATTTGTGCCATTTCATTTGCTCACTTCATATATATACCTCTAACCTTAACCTTCTGACTTATGCAGATATGGCTCCAAAAGTTCCTTCATTTGTAAAGAGATCTAAAAACGTGGAAGAAATTTTCAAGGTTGAAGACAATGTAAAGGAGGTTCCGCTTGATGCAACTCCAATTAACCAAGTTCCAACCCCTGTATCCGTCCAGACTCAACCATCGGGTTCCTCAAAACGCAAATTGGCTCAGACCACACTTGACTTATCAGGGAGCTCTCAAACTAGATCCATGAGGAAGAACAAAGCTGTGAAGACTGAACCTACCGCTGCTCAGAACCAGTTTAAGGACTTGATTGACACTCATGTTCCTGCTGAGACTATTACTGGCTGGTCGAAAATGGACTCTACTGAAGCTTTGGAAGCTATGAGGTTCTCTGCGGCCCAGAACGCCTTTTTTACTCTTAGGTTCTGTGATGACTTTGCCTTGAAGATCCAATATGACCTCAGGCTACAAGGGGAGATCTCGAAGCTCAAAGAGGAGCTGGCTGCTAAAGAGGAGAGTGTGAATGTTGCCACCGCTGCGGTAAGGAGGGCTAAAGCTGTTGAAACCTCATTGAAGAATAGCAAGGATGAACTTCAAGAACAGGTGAAGAGTTTGCAGGATGAGAAATCATCCATGCTAGAGAAAACCAAGGAACTGAAAGCTCAAGTTGATGCTCTAAATGCTGCAGCCATGACTGTCAAATCATCTTTGCTCATCCAGGAAAAAGCTAGGTACGATGAAGGTTACGATGAAGGCGTTCGTGACTATATGAGATCCATGTGGGAAAAAATGCCCGAATTGAACTGGTCTCTCCTAGGCGAGGATGTAGTAGGGATGATTAAGGATTTTGAGAATGAAGCTGCTGTTGCAATCTCTGTACCTCCCGTGAAAACGGTTGAGAGGTCTCCGGGTGTCACCCTTGAGACTGCAGAGATTCCTGTTCCTGACGTTACTCCAACCACTCTTCCACCTTCCTCAGCCATCGAAGAATCTAGTAAAGTATCTCCTGCCTAAAGTTTCATAAATTTTCTGAACTTTTCATAACTTTTCTTGAGGTTGCGGGCCCCTCGTAGTGCCTCGCGAGATGTAATTTAAGTTGGTTTCAATGGCCTTCGTGCCTTTAACTTTGGTTTACCTAGGGTCCTTGTACCCTATAACTTTTTATGTTTCTGATGACTATTATCTACTTTTGCTATATCTCTTGCTCTTGCTTGTTCATGCCTATTTTCTTAACTTGCGTCTGTACTTAATACTGCACACCTTTTTTCCAAAACCTCGTAGGATATTTTGTCAATTAATTAGTGTCCATACTTATACACCCAAGCTTACGTGGGATAACCCGTTGTAAGAAACAGGATGCATCCATATTTTCACTTATAATTTTCTCAAACTAACATGTAACTAAACACAGCTTACTTGCAGACTTGGAACCCTTTTTTATTTATACTTCAAGGCATGTATTTACCACCGTAATCTGAACTATAGTTTTCCTTAAAGATTCCTCCCAGATCCAAACCAGGTTCCCTACAAAATATCTGATCAACTTTGTAAGCTTAAACACATCTTTTCTCATGCTTCACTCAACATTATCAGAGTCGCCTTTTGAACTAAAAACCCTTTCTGATAACCTTAGATCCTAAATAATTTGACCAGGTTCCTCGACCATTAAACCTGCAAAATAAACATAAAACAAAAACTAATTAAGGTTAGTAAAATTTCTTTTGTTTAATTCGGGTCATCTCTTGGAAAGGTTGCCTGCTTGGCTCCCAATCCTAATCTCTAGGTCCCAACATGCCTCGAGGCATATTGGTTCCTTTTTGTACCTCGGGGCGATTCTAGGAACCTGTGTGCCGTTCTGGGAGTCCACACAGATTCCTCTTCTCCATGTGTCAGGCTAGACATCTTATGAAGGTAAATGCTAAGGATTTTATCCCTTCTTCCCATGTGCCAAAGGCGGTTCCACATGAGGGAGAGCTTATTAGGCTTCTCTTTAAGGTGCCTTTTGTCAGGACTTTAGATGCCTTTTGTCAGGACTTTAGGTGCCTTTTGTCAGGACTTTAATTCGCATGCTCAATAAACTTGAGGCTTTTGGCAACAATGTCGTGCTCAGTTAACTGAGGCTTTTCAATCTCATTTGCTCAGGAAGCTACCTGAGGCTTTTCTCGATGCCCAGGAAGCTACCTGGGACTTTTCTCGATGCCCAGGAAGCTACCTGGGACTTTGCTCGATGCCCAGGAAGCTACCTGGGACTTTGCTCGATGCCCAGGAAGCTACCTGGGACTTTGCTCGATGCCCAGGAAGCTACCTGGGACTTTGCTCGATGCTCTTCTCAACAATCTGTCTACAAGCTAATTCTGATTAATCAATCGTAATCTGCACATTCTGTCAATTCATATTCATACTTCACATATACTGTCAATGCTACAGGAACCTGTCAGCTTAGGTAACCTGCAAAATGCAACACAATGCTACAGGAACCTGTTAATCTAGGTAACCTGTTTCAAAAATTTCAAATTGGCATATGAAATATCAAATAGCATGTGCAATACTGTCTAAGTAGGAATACTACCCCCCAGTTCTTTTGGGTAATGATTATTACGTAAAAGAACTATTAAGGAGCTATAGCTGCAAATAATGCACTCAAAATATTCAACGTAGAGCTATACATCGCTCAATACTTAAAAAAGAATCGTCTTGCAAGTAGGGAGGTTCACATCAAGTACCCCCCGAGTACATGCATAATCAAATACTGAAATCAAAATGCTGGTCAGCTCTAACTAATAAGCTGCCTTTATTCTTGGGCTGAAAGAGCCTTACTTTTCCTAAGAAAAACATATAAAAGAGTTACTGATAATACTTCTTGAGATGCTCTGCATTCCAAGCTCTCGGAATGAGGTTCCCATCCATATCCATCAAGTGGTAGGTTCCTTCCCAAATGGCTGACTTTATCTGGTAAGGTCCCTCCCAATTTGCTCCAAAGGCTCCATGTGCTAGAAACTTGGTGTTTGGCATGACTTTTCTCAGAACTAGGTCTCCAACTTTAAAAGGTCTTGCCTTCACCTTTTTGTCGTAATACCTTCGAACTCTCTGTTGATATGCCGCTAACTTCACTTGTGAATCTGCTCTCAACTCTTCGACCATGTCTAAATACAATCTATGATTGACCTCATTGCTCTCGGGATCAAAATACTTTCTTCTCAAGGAACCTGTTCCAACTTCCACAGGTACCATAGCTTCACAACCATAAGTGAGGGTAAAAGGAGACTCACCAGTTGTAGTTCTAGGCGTGGTATTGTATGACCACAAGACTCCAGGAAGCTCCTCTGGCCAGCTTCCCTTCTTATCTTCAAGCCTTGTCTTCAAAGTGTGCTTGATAATCTTATTCACTGCTTCAGTCTGTCCATTACTCTGCGGATAATACACTGCTGAAAATGCTTTTTGGATTCCAAACTGCTCACACAATCCTCTAAGCTCTCTACTATCGAACTGCTTCCCATTGTCATAAATCAGCTTCTGTGGAATGCCAAACCTGCATACAATAGCTCGAAACACAAATTCAGTCAATTTTGACGCTGTAATCTTAGCAAGTGGTTCAGCTTCCGCCCACTTTGTAAAGTAATCGACTGCGACCACTGCGTATTTCACTCCTCCTTTTCCTTTCGGGAGCTCACCAATGAGGTCTATTCCCCAAACAGCGAATGGCCAAGGGCTAACAATCGGTTTGATAGGTGCTACCGGACGACTATCAAAATTAGCAAACCTCTGACAATTACTGCATTCCTGCACGAACTTTGTAGCATCTGCTTTGATGGTTGGCCAATAATATCCTTGTCGAAGGACTTTCATGGCTAAAGAATTACCCCCCGAGTGGTTTCCACATACTCCTTCATGAATTTCCTCGAGGATATACTTGCATTGTTCTCCAGCTACACACTTGAGCAAAGGCTGATTGAATCCTCTTTTATACAGAACTCCATCATAAATTACATACCTGGCTGCTCGATACCTCAGCTTCCTAATATCACTTTGATTGGGAGGTAGCTCCCCTTTGTCCAGGTAACGATATATCGGGGTCATCCAGGAATCTTCAACTGGAAATTCAATGTCCATTACCTCTTCCTTGAAAACACTTGGTTGCTCCTGGATTTGAAGTGGAATTACCCCCAATAATGTGGATTCTCTCTGTGACCCTAGCTTGGCCAATGCATCCGCTTTGGTATTCTTTCCTCGAGGTACTTGATCCAGCTTCACCTCTCTGAACCTTGCGATCAACTCCTGGGAATATCTCAAATATAAGTCTGTTCTTGGCCCTCTCGCCTGAAAACCACCACGAATCTGCCAAACTACTAACATCGAATCGCTAAACACTCTGATATTCTCTACTTTCATCTCCAAAGCCAACTTGAGGCCTGCAATCAATGCCTCATATTCCGCATCATTGTTCGTGGCTTTAAAAGCAAAATGAATTGAGCTATAGAGTTGGTGCCCTTCTGGACTAACTAGTTCTATGCCTGCACCTGCTCCACCACTGTTAGCAGCTCCATCTACATACAGTGTCCACCAAGGTGCGCAGTTGTCATTGTCTGCCTGTCTTTCCTCCACCTCTTTTGGCCCCTCTTGGCCGGTAACCTCTACATGAGGTGGAAACTCGATTAGGAAATCTGCTAAAGCTTGAGCTTTGATTGCTGTCTTTGGCTTATATTCTATGTCGAACTGTCCTAGCTCCACAACCCACTTTAACATTCTTCCAGAAGTTTCTGGCCTATGCATCACCTGCTTAAGCGGATATGAGGTTCTTACTTCAATCTTGTGAGCTTGGAAATAAGGTCGCAGCTTCCTGGAAGCCAGAATCAATGCGAAAACCAGCTTCTCCATTCCTGTATACCTTGTTTCTGCATCAAGTAACCTTTTACTAACATAGTAAACTGGGCTCTGCTGTCCATTCTCTTCTCGAACCAGAACTGCACTAATGGAATACTCTGACACAGCCAAATAAAGTATCAATGTTTCTCCATCCACAGGTTTGGCTAACAGTGGGGGGCTCCCCAAATGCTCCTTTAGCTTTCCAAACGCTATCTCACATTCTGCGGTCCACTCGAATTTGTTTCCTTTCTTTATAGCTTTAAAGAACTCCTGACACTTATCAGTGGACCTCGAAATGAATCTATTCAAAGCTGCAACTCTTCCTGTAAGAGATTGAACCTCTCTCACAGTTCTCGGAGACCTCATATCAATCAATGCTTTAATCTTGGCTGGGTTGGCTTCGATACCTCTGTGGTTTACCATGAAACCCAGAAACTTTCCTGATTCTACCCCAAACACACATTTTTGAGGGTTCAGCTTCATTCTGTACTTTCGCAAGATTCCAAACATTTCTTCTAAGTGCTTCACATGGTCAACAGCTTCCTTAGACTTAACTAACATATCATCCACATATACCTCCATAGTATGGCCAATTTGCTCTTTAAACATCATATTCACTAACCGTTGATATGTAGCTCCAGCATTAATCAACCCAAATGGCATGCATACATAGCAATAAAGACCTCTGTCCGTAATGAAAGAAGTATGCTCTTGGTCAGGTTCATACATAGGGATTTGATTGTAACCTGAATAGGCATCCATGAAGCTAAGGAGGGCATGTCCAGCTGTTGCATCCACTAACTGATCAATCCGTGGCAGTGGGAAGCTGTCCTTCGGACATGCTTTGTTGAGATCTGTGAAGTCCACACAGGTTCTCCATTTTCCATTAGGTTTCTTTACCAAAACAGGATTTGCCAACCATACTGGGTAAAAAGATTCTTTAACTAATCCTGCATCCAATAATCTGTCGACCTCTTCTTTCAATGCCTGAGCTCTTTCTCCACTAACTGGTCTTCGCTTCTGTCTCACTCCTTTCTTTTCTGGATCAATATTCAATTTATGACACATGACCCTTGGATCTATCCCTTCCATATCTGCATGACACCAGGCAAACACATCCAGGTTTTTGCCCAAAAAAGTAATGAGAGATTCCTTTAAGGCTGGATTGAGTTGAGCTCCAATCTTCAACACCTTTATACCATCCTTGTCATTGATCTTCACATCCAAAGTTTCACCAGCTGGTCCAGCCTTAACCATGGTCTCTGGCATTCGAGGGTCCAGGTCTACCTCCATCTCTGTAGTTGAGTCCTCTTGAGGTTCCTGGACAATAGACGATTCCTGCACTTCGTGCATGACATTCCTTCTCTTTGATGCTGGCTGACTGTCTTCATTGCATCCATTATGTTTCAGTTTTCGGGATTTTTCTTCATCCAACCCTTCTACCATACACACATCACCATCCTTATCCGTAGGGGGTGCACCTTCTATCAGTAAGCAGGGGGTATCTGGTCCCCGAAAAACGGGAATCTCAGCATGAGGTTCCTCTTCTATGATCTCTTCAGTTCTTATAGCTCTACAAGATGCTGACACAAAACCTTCCAAAGGCGAACTGCGCAGGTCGACCGTTATCTTGTCTGGGTTCTTCCCTGGAAAACTATCAGGAACCTCGTCCATAGGTTCAGGTAATTTAGCAGCTCTAGCAGCATGTTGCAAAGCTTTGGTGTAACACTCTCTAGACTCATACTGACATCCTCGAACTATGCCAACTCCATTTGGCGTCGGAAACTTCATAGTGAGGTGGTAAATGGAGGTTATTACCCTCATCTCCTTCAAAATGGGTCTTCCCAAAATAGCATTGTAATTCATATTCTCTTCTATAACAATGAATTCTGCCAACTGTGTAATGCAACATGGTTTATCACCTAAGGTTACTGGCAAACGAATCTTACCTTTGATAGGGACCTGATTATTGGTGAATCCGTACAAGGTATCGTTTGTTGGAGTTAAGTCTTTATCCAGAAAATGCATCTTCTTGAAAGCTGAGTAAGATAGCAAGTTTACAGAGCTTCCATTATCAACTAGCACTCGATGAACCTCATAAGATCCAATTCCTGCCTCAACAACCAAAGCGTCAGTATGGGGATGATGTACCCAGGAAGCATCTTCTTCAGTGAAAGTGATATCTGCATCCTCTCCTTCAAACAACTTTGGGGACCTCTGGGATAGATTGTAAATGCTGGTCAAAGGACGTTCTTTAGCCTCACGAGTATACCTCTCCATGGCATTCCTGCTACTTCCTCCAATATGGGGACCTCCTATAATTGTACGTATGCACCCAGCCTTAGGTGGTCCCTCCATCACGACAGGTTCCTGTGTCTGTGTCTTCTGAGTCTTTTCATCTCTATACTTTTTTCCTTCCTGAGCCACCCATTCACTCAATTGCCCTTGTCTGATTAGAGTTTCAATTAGATCACTGAGGTGACGACAATCTGCAGTATTATGCCCATTATTGTCATGGAAGTCACAGTAGGGGCGCTCATTCTTATTCCCTGGGGGACCGGTTCTGAAAGGCTTCTTAAACCATGAGGACTTCTCATTCACTACGTAAATATGATCAATCGGAGCCACCAAAGGGGTGAAAGTTTCATAGACGGGTCTCTCTGGTCTATTGCTGTTATAGGAAGCTGGTGGCGGTACCTGACTCATGACAGGTTTAGTAGGATTCACAGCTTCAGGCTTCACCTGGGATGTGCGACTAACCACCTTTTTATTGTCACGACCATTGGGGCTTCTTTGTCTCGACCTCTTGCTTCCACTTTGCCTTACAAAATCTGGATCCTTCCTTAATTCAGCTAGAGACTCTTCCACCAGTCGAAAGGGTTCTGCCTGGGCATAAAAATCTGCTAACGTCTCTGGTTCTTTTCCCTGCAGTGCTTTCCAAAAATCTGAGCCTCCTTTGACTCCAGCGATTAAGAAATTCTTTATTGTTTCCTCAGATGCCTTCCTAACTTTAGGAACCTCCGCATTAAACCTCTTGAAATATTCTGTCAATGTCTCACTAGGTCTTTGCTTGATATTAGCTAAGGTATTGGTTGGTGGGGCAAATGCAACAGATGCTCTGAATTGAGTGACAAAGAGCTTCCCCATGCTTGCCCAAGAACCAATCGAATCTGCAGGTAACCTTTTGAACCACTGATGGGCTCCGCCCTGTAGAGTTGCAGCCAGTAACCTGCACCTGGTGGCTTCCTTCACTTGATAAACATCCATCTCTGTGTCAAAACGACTAAGGTACTCAATGGGGTCAGTAGTCCCATCGAATTTCAACTCATTTGAGGGCCTGTAAGACCTAGGCAAAGCCGACTTTCGAACCTTCTTGGTGAAAGGAGAAGCTGTTATAGGGTTCACAGCAAGATTCTTTTCGTCCTTGAGTTGAGCCAAAATTTTCTTGACATCTTCTGCTGTCACCTCCCCAACAGCTTCCGCCTTTGTCTTCTTACTCGTCCCTTCTTCCTCTTGCGACCCTGTAGCGCTTGATTCTTCAGTGTCCTCATCTGAATCCATGCTTTTTTCTTCAATTATCTCGACAGATGGGTCTTTATCTTTCTTCTTTTTCTTTGAAGAACCTCCAGTCTTGGTTTTCTTCTTTTTCTTGGACCCTGTACGGTCCTTGCTACCAATTTTACTCTTCTCAGGATTCTCCATATCTTCATCATCATTATCTTCCTTCGGTTCTTCACCATCGTCTGGAACCTCCTCTCCATTCTCAGATTCTTCAAAATTCAACTGTTTCGGAGTAACCTTCGACTTCTTGCTCTTCTTTGCCTTCTTTTTCTTCTTTTTGCTTGAAGCCTGCTCCAAAGTCGATAAACGTTCTCCCACAGTCTTTAGGATTTCCATCATGGCTGCTTTAGTGACCTTCGGTGCTCCGGGAGGAGATGTGTTCTCCTCATGAACCTGTCGCTCAGAACGGGTTGCTTCGCTCTCCGAGCTGCCTGACATCTTTTCCACTCTTAAGATATTAACTATCCCCTCCTTCTAGCGCCAATGTTGATGAGTGGATTTCGTAATCAACTTATGTGAGGTTTACGGGTAGTTGTATAGGCTAGCGATCAACTGTTCTACAAAAAGAGGTTTAGGTTGTGTTTGTGGGGGTTGAGCTGAGCTCGAGGGTATCTCCAATAATCTCCGGTGCCTTTAGAGAAAATTAGAGAACTTAATGCGTCGTACCCTGAGGTGCCTACGTACCCTTGTATTTATAGGGATCAAGCTCACGTAGTTCTAATATGATTCTGTCTCTTACTGGAATAGCTGTATTCGGTCACCTAGTTCGTGTTGGACTCAGGTTCCTTTAGAGCCTTTCACGAACTAGTTTGGCTAAGTGGAGTAGAACTCGAGTTCGTACTCCACCTATGATTCTCTCATTGGTTAAAGTTATTCTAGGATCATCTGCGCCCTAGAATTATACTCAGATACCAATTTGTTTATCTGTTCTAGATGACTCCTAGAACTTTCTGTTGGCGACTCGTAGGAACCTGGTGCTCAGGAACCTACATTTCGGGAGCCTGTTTCTCAGGGACCTCCTTATTTCGGGACATATCACTTAGGGACCTCCCTTTTTGGTGTCAATACCTGCACAAATAACAAACTGGTTAGATTGGATAACTCTTCATATGCTTTTATTACCTCTATGGCTGTTGCTGTGCTAATTCGAACTCCTCGGCTGGGAGGAACCTGGTCTCCGTGTGCTCAACTCGGCTTCCTGACTATTGGGAACCTCTTAATACTCGTGCTTCCTTATTCATTTCTCCTATTTGATCTTCATGACTCGTACTGAATCAATCTTCTGGCTTGTATGGATCGAACCCTATAGATTAATGGGCCTAAATCTAGTCCATGGAGATTTTGGGCACAACAATTGTTACTGCCTATCCGAGAATATAAAGTGAATTTATTTTTAATTTTTTTGAAAATAAAATTTTCACTTTAGTTTATTACAGGCAGGCCACCAGAACATACGCAAAGAAGGCAAACAACGATATGTTATTAATGGGATATGTACTCTCTATAAAGTACTTTATGATGTATGGCTACAAACTTTTGTTACCGCATTCACATTCAAAAAAGTAAGAAAATATATGATAAGTATGATTGTTTGACCTGTGTCGTTAATAGTATTTGTAACATTTTTCTAACCTTTATGGTCAAGCGCAATTTTTTCTTAAGAGTAATTTGAAAATTATTGAATAATACATATGTATAACTTTTTTATTTGATTAAAATTTATTATTTTAGTCTCTAATAGTGACATAACAAACACGTTGATATTTGACATATTATGATAGAAAATTAACTAACTATATGTATGTCTTATAAGATCTTTATGGTTTTACAGATACATTGAATCAGGAAGTTACATCTATATATAACAAGATTGCTCGGTTAATAGTGTGTTAAGGTCACTGGCAACGAGATACTTCAATACGATGAAATTTCTATCTTACTTGACTTTATATGTAAATATTCATTTGTCATGGGTTTAAATGCTTCTAAACTTATGACATAAGATTTATTATATCACTCACTCAATAGTTTCTTATTTCTTATTATTATCCTTAATATAATTTATCCATTGCGCGGGGAAAAAAATATAAACAAGCTTTTGAGGCTTATGTGACTTTTTTTGAATTCCAGCGAAACTTATTTATGAAATTAACAAAGTAAAAACTGAACAAGAAACCAAGTTACTAGAAGTAATTTATGTGCAGTGCAGTTAGAGCTACACAACATTTCGATCTAGACAGGTAAATAAGACCAGACTGGGTCTGTCAGTCCAAGACCCGGACCGGATCGTATATAAGCGACGGTTCGGTCTTCGGGCCTTCAAATAAAAAAATCCGATTTTCCGTCATGTCCGGTCCAAACCCAGAAAAAATCCAGATCGGATCGAGGTTTGTGTATGTAATTGTTTTATATTACTTTATTTCTTAAATTATATAATATAGATATTAAATATTTTAATACATCATAATTTAACAAACTAAATTAGTAGATAATATATTGATGAAATAGTAGAGATCAACATTACAATCTAAATAATTAAATTTAATCATTTATTTTTTGATACTTATATATATTTTTGGTAATTATTTAATATTTTTTGGAATCATGTCTTCGGTGCGTAGCACGGGTAAAATGCTAGTTTATATCATTGTTAGAACCGGCAATTCCGAAAAATGCATGTTATATCCATAGGTCAAAAGAGGCGCCTGCTTCCAACAAAGTTGTTGGAACTCCTTTATGACCACTCGTAAACATTCATTTCCATGTTGTAGGATAATTTTTCCAATTCTAATGCATGCAAATAATACTGCCCATCATGCCAGGAAATTCGCGATCCTCTCCCATCTTTAGTAGACGTTGTACATCATTTGAGTTCGGCTTGCGCAAGTAGTCACTCTCAAATACCAAAATAACATCAGTAACAAACCTCTTCAAGAATTTAATCGTAGTTGACTCACAAATATGCACATAATCATCAACGACAGTTACTGATATTCCATATGCCAACATACGCATGGCTGTTGTTGATACAAAATATGGACTCGATCCTGAATGAATATTCGACTAAACCCAATATAATTGGGAATATAATAAACGAAGAAACTTAACAACTTTAGGTAACTTGCTCCTAAAGAATAGGAGTATGGGCCTAAACCAGATCCGATAATCAAAAGAACTACGTGGGCTTGATTCCTTATAAAAGGATACGTAGGCACCTTGAGAAGGGATCCCCAAAATTCTACTATCTCTTAGAATTAATTCTCTCAAGCGCAGCCAAAAAATACATAAACCCTAGTTTTCCCCCAAATCGCCATGGATATTAAATCCGAGCTCTATATGAATACCTGATTATAAATCTTATCTTGAAGCTTAGTCCGTTACGAAAATTGGCTTCAACATTGGCGCCGTTTGTGGGAATCATATAGAGAATATTTAAAACTTATTATTCTCCTTGGCTGAAAATAAACGCGAGTGGGAGACTTTTACAGCAATTTAAAGAATATTGATGGAAGAATATTGCTGAACAAACCTTTGCAGAATAGCTGCAGAGGACGAACAAATAATCATCAACCAAACAAACACAATCTTGACGAATAGTTACAACCAAGAAGAAAGCTTGGTGGCTACAACAAAGTCCAATGATCTACTTTATTCGCAGTTTCACCAAATTAGATCAAAAAGAAAAGCTAAGTGACTATCCTTTAGCTTATATATATATATATTTGTTTGCACACTATAACATTATAATATGATAGTATTACCGAGTGACATGCGTTTGTGTAATCCTAAGTTTACTCTATACTATGTTTATTATTGTTACAACTTACAAATTCAAGAATAAATTAGAACTTATTGCTCATACGATTTTTTGAACTTTCTATATGTGTACAAAACTCCTGGACAAAGCGGGGCGTGGGGCGTGATTTTATACCTCAGGTGTAACCCTTGTTAGATTTCTGGGTGTTGTTCTGTTCGATGCATCAATAACTACCTCAAGATTTTTGGGTGTTTATTTGTTCAATGCATTTGTAAAAAGTATTAAAGATGATAACGAACACGGAAACAAATCAAGGCATCTCTGATAAAAACAAGTGCTGGAACGGAAATTTCTGATTACTTATACCATACGGAAAAAAAACTGGAAGCTGCAGATGCCTAATTTTGAAGAATAAACTGCTTTGATTGAGAAAGTTCTGGGAAGTGAATTATATACCTGTTATAGGGAGAATATTGTATAACAATATTTATGGAGGTTGCTGGATTTATGGAGCAAAATACGGATATTCTGCTATGATCACGAAGAACACGGAGGTGATTTGGTGGTTGTTTGTGGCTGCTCTTGTATATAGAAATTCAGTGGTGAACTGTTTCTCATCCCCATTACAAGATGCCTACGTACCCTATTTATAGGGATCAAGCCAACGTAGTTCTCTTGGAGAAGAAGTTATCTAGATGGGCTAGGGTTTCTATGGGCTCGGCTTGGCCTAAATCCACTAGTCATCTCCTTGGGTTGTTTTTCTACCCATTTATTCTGTCCATGGCCAATGAAGGGGAACCCACAGCTTGTATAATGCTATAATTATCTTTACTGGCGATACTGACTAGATGACCTCGTATGCGACCTCGCTGGGTCTGGCCATGCGAGGCGATCCTCAATGTATGGAGATAACCTACTTATGCGACCTCGCTGGGCCTGACCATAAGCCTTCGTAATAACATGCTAGGCCACGCTGGACCTCTAGGCCTCGCTAGACCTCGTGAACCGCGACCCAGCTACTAGGGCTCGCTGGCGATCCCAATGTATAAAAATAATATAATGAATCCTCTTATGATGGCGAACTTTAATGACCCATTCTTCATCCATAGGCCCATTATGTGTGATACAACGATATTTTAGCCCATTTGGCCTGTTTAGGACTTATGCCATATTCGGGCATAACAACTACCCCCCGAGTCCATATTGCCATTAGAAATGCGATGTGGACTCAAAGAATGTCTTCTAGAAAATTGAATGCGAGGCCAAGGCCCATGATTAATTACTCCTTTATGGGCTCTCATCGTAGGCCCAATGAATTTGAATAGCTGCTAACAGCTGGCGCGTCTCTAGATCTGGTCACAGTTGTTGAGATGATGACACGTGTAGCACATCCACCTCTCTCCTTACCACTATATAAAACTCAAATTTCAAATCATTTGTTACTTTCCTTATTAACATCATACCGAAGTGCTGCCAATTTGCTCCCGGATCAAACAGAGACCCAGCTCGCTTTCAATCAAGAACGAGGCCAATTTTTCTCTAGTTCTTCAGCTTTTCTTCATCAAAAAGTAAGTTTCTCTCTCTTGTTCTTCATTTGAATGCATGTATAGTTTATAATTCCGTAAATATTTGCTGATAATTGCATGCGATACGAGCCTGCTTAACTGCGACCCTACACCCTTAATTTCACACTGCGAGCCCTGCCCCACTAGACTTGGGAACACGACCCCTTTAGTAAGTAGGCATACGATCTCAAAATAGAGTAGTTGCGCGACCCCCTATTCCTCGTGTATGAAATAAGAACACTTAGAGCCTTCTCTTTAAACATTTTTTCTTCTTTTATCTCCTTTGATATTCTGTAAGTGCACACACTAATACTCCACCATCTTTTCGGATGTCTAGCGATAGCTCAAGGACTCCTTCACCTCTTCCTCACATTTCCATCAGCGAGCAAGCGGCTGCAAATATTGCCAAGGCTGCAAGTGCAAGCGACTACTCCTTCAAATTATATATGGACCCGCTGTGGTCACAAAAAGAGTTCACCCGAGAAACCCCGCTAAATACATGGAGAACCAGATGACCCTCCAGCTCGCAAAGTCACTCCGTCAATATCCCTTCAGGTTCAGTAAACCTGACATCCACAGCTATTCCAGCCTCGTCAGTTCAGGGTGAGGTTGATAGAATACTGAAGAAAGGGCAGAGATTTTTTGCCAATGTCCCCAAGCCTCTATTTCCCCTTGATAAGAATCTGCTCAATATAAGCCCCATAATACTAACCAGCACCTCGTCAATAGACTCTCTTGGCCATGCTTACTACGAACTCGAAGGTGGAGGTGATAACGAGGCCAATTCCGACGATTCTGATTACGAAGAACCTTCCTCTGATGATGGCGGTCTAGACGAAGTGGCTAGAGTCGTTAACTTTGAAGATTACAACTACGTTCCTGAAGCTTCCCCATAACCTTACATACCGACCCCTCAGCCTGAGCTAGAGGGTGTTATTTACGTTGGGGGACCTCGCCCTGAGGACATTGAAGAGGGCTCGAAAGTGAAGCCTGGTCAACCTCGCATCTTGGGATGCAGGGACTTATCCACAATTCTTAATGCTGAGTCCTTGAAAAAGGCAGTTGATACATACAGACCGGAGGGCAAAATTATTCTGCCAAAGGCTTCAATGCGATGCTATCGCTTCAATCATACAGAAAATGGAGGAAGAGTGCCTCGAATGGTGTTGTCATCTGCTATGATGAAAATCGGTGTCTCCTCACCTCTCCACCCATTTATTAAAGACGTGTGCGAGACCTACCACCTTGCTCCCATTCAAATCAATCCCAACGGGTACAGAGTAATGATAGCCCTTTACATCATCTACCATAAACTAGGATATCCCAAGCTTGATGCGAGGACCATGGGATACTTCTTGCAATTGAAAAGATGCGGGCCATCTGACTTCGGCTATGTCTACTTCTCGGTCTGGCCAGAATTTAATAAGAAAGACCTTTACCATAGCGCTCCAAGTAATGCAGGCTCATGGAAGGGGCCTTATCTTTATGTTCACGAGGTGCCCAGAATAAAGACTTCATTTAACTATCTTCCAGTAGGTCAAGTGCGAACTGTCTTGAAGGGTGAAGAGAAGACACGAGCTGATGATGTGTTGAAGACACCTCGTGAAAACAGGAATGTTCGAACCCTCCTTACCTTAGAGAACCTAATCGAATGCGGATTCTTGAAAGAAGGGATTCAGCTTCCTTCTGATGCGGGGCCTTCAAGTGTGAGAAAGGCCTCGCTAAAGAGAAAAATGCGAGAGGAGGCTTCGTCCTCTAAAGCTGTAGTGGAAGAGAGTAAGAATGCTTTATACTGTAGTTTAATAACTTCTTCATAGTAATTGTCTTTACGTTTTCTTCTTTTATGATTATAAACTCTAACTGCTTTCTATGTTTATTTTGCAGATATGTCAGGTAAAGGTCGTAGGCCTCCATTCTTGCAGAGCAAGGACACTCAAATTGCGAAGCCGGTCTCTACTCCTAGAAAAAATAATGAATTCCTGCCTCCTCCACCTCCAGCATCTACTGCGATCCCACCTCAGCCATCGCAGGGCAATCCAGAACATATCTCTAAAAAGCAAAAGAAGGATGGCCCCTTGCCACAGGTAACAAAGCCAGCTGTAACAACTCCTGTTCATCATCTATATGCGAAGCACGGGTACACCCATGCCACTGAAGAAGAATGCACCAAGTGGGTGGGTGCAGAGCTGATTGAAAACTATGAATCGGTCTCTAAATGTCTAGCTGAAGCGTTTATTCGCCAAGCCTCACATCTTCGAGAGCTGAAACAAGTAGTCTTCACCAATGACAAGATGGAAAAGGAGATGAAGTCGCTAAAGATCAAAGCTGAAGAGGAGAAGAAGCTTCTGATGGAAAACTGCCAACGAGTCCTTCAGACTGAAACTGCGACCCTCCGATCTGAGCTTAAATTTGGTAATGACGAAAAAACAGCACTCCATAAGTCCCTGACCGAGGCGGAGCAGCACGAGGAGGAGCTAAGGAAAAAACATGAGGAGGAGTTGAACAAGCTAAAAGCGGAGCTCGCTGCTGCTCAATCTGATCGCGAGGCTGTGGAGGAGGCCGCTCAGACCGAGTTTATGAAGGGCTTTATAAGGAAAGTTCCTGATTTCGACTGGTCGCAGCTTGGTCCTGGCAATGCCGAGTTCGCAGCTGACCTCCGCAAGGAGACTGAAGAAGAAAATGCGAAGGAAGCGACCAGGATCGCTAGCGAGGCTACTAAGGCTAACGCTGCTAACCAGGAGAAACCCAGTGAAGCTGCTGCATGACCTGTTTATTCGCAAGTTGTAATATTTTTGTGAAATCAGCTGTCATGAAGCACGGGTACACCCATGCCACTGAAGAAGAATGCACCAAGTGGGTGGGTGCAGAGCTGATTGAAAACTCTGAATCGGTCTCCAAATGTCTAGCTGAAGCGTTTATTCGCCAAGCCTCGCATCTTCGAGAGCTGAAACAAGTAGTCTTCACCAATGACAAGATGGAAAAGGAGATGAAGTCGCTAAAGATCAAAGCTGAAGAGGAGAAGAAGCTTCTGATGGAAAACTGCCAACGAGTCCTTCAGACTGAAACTGCGACCCTCCGATCTGAGCTTAAATTTGTTAATAACGAAAAAACAGCACTCCATAAGTCCCTGACCGAGGCAGAGCAGCACGAGGAGGAGCTAAGGAAAAAACATGAGGAGGAGTTGAACAAGCTAAAAGCGGAGCTCGCTGCTGCTCAATCTGATCGCGAGGCTGTGGAGGAGGCCGCTCAGACCGAGTTTATGAAGGGCTTTATAAGGAAAGTTCCTGATTTCGACTGGTCGCAGCTTGGTCCTGGCAATGCCGAGTTCGCAGCTGACCTCCGCAAGGAGACTGAGGAAGAAAATGCGAAGAAAGCGACCAGGATCGCTAGCGAGGCTGCTAAGGCTAACGCTGCTAACCAGGAGAAACCCAGTGAAGCTGCTGCATGACAGGAGAAACTCGTCGGAATTGGCCTCGTTATCACCTCCACCTTCGAGTTCGTAGTAAGCATGGCCAAGAGAGTCTATTGACGAGGTGCTGGTTAGTATTATGGGGCTTATATTGAGCAGATTCTTATCAAGGGGGGATAGAGGCTTGGGGACATTGGCAAAAAATCTCTGCCCTTTCTTCAGTATTCTATCAACCTCACCCTGAACTGACGAGGCTGGAATAGCTGTGGATGTCAGGTTTACTGAACCTGAAGGGATATTGACGGAGTGACTTTGCGAGCTGGAGGGTCGTCTGGTTCTCTATGTATTTAGCGGGGTTTCACAGGTGAACTCTTCTTGTGACCACAGCGGGTCCATATATAATTTGAAGGAGTTGTCGCTTGCACTTGCAGCCTTGGCAATATTTGCAGCCGCTTGCTCGCTGATGGAAATGTGAGGAAGAGGTGAAGGAGTCCTTGAGCTATCGCTAGACATCTGAAAAGATGGTGGAGTATTAGTGTGTGCACTTACAGAATATCAAAGGAGATAAAAGAAGAAAAAATGTTTAAAGAGAAGGCTCTAAGTGTTCTTATTTCGTACACGAGGAATAGGGGGTCGCGCAACTACTCTATTTTGAGATCGTATGCCTACTTACTAAAGGGGTCGTGTTCCCAAGTCTAGTGGGGCAGGGCTCGCAGTGTGAAATTAAGGGTGTAGGGTCGCAGTTAATCAGGCTCGCATCGCATGCAATTATCAGCAAATATTTACGGAATTATAAACTATACATGCATTCAAATGAAGAACAAGAGAGAGAAACTTACTTTTTGATGAAGAAAAGCTGAAGAACTGGAGAAAAATTGGCCTCGTTCTTGATTGAAAGCGAGCTGGGTCTCTGTTTGATCCGGGAGCAAATTGACAGCACTTCGGTATGATGTTAATAAGGAAAGTAACAAATGATTTGAAATTTGAGGTTTATATAGTAGTAAGGAGAGAGGTGGATGTGCTACACATGTCATCATCTCAGTAACTGTGACCAGATCTAGAGACGCGCCAGCTGTTAGCAGCTATTCAAATTCATTGGGCCTACGATGAGAGCCCATAAAGGAGTAATTAATCATGGGCCTTGGCCTCGCATTCAATTTTCTAGAAGACATTCTTTGAGTCCACATCGCATTTCTAATGGCAATATGGACTCGGGGGGTAGTTGTTATGCCCGAATATGGCATAAGTCCTAAACAGGCCAAATGGGCTAAAATATCGGTGTATCACACATAATGGGCCTATGGATGAAGAATGGGTCATTAAAGTTCGCCATCATAAGAGGATTCATTATATTATTTTTATACATTGGGATCGCCAGCGAGCCCTAGTAGCTGGGTCGCGGTTCACGAGGTCTAGCGAGGCCTAGAGGTCCAGCGTGGCCTAGCATGTTATTACGAAGGCTTATGGTCAGGCCCAGCGAGGTCGCATAAGTAGGTTATCTCCATACATTGAGGATCGCCTCGCATGGCCAGACCCAGCGAGGTCGTATGCGAGGTCATCTAGTCAGTATCGCCAGTAAAGATAATTATAGCATTATACAAGCTGTGGGTTCCCCTTCATGGGCCATGGACAGAATAAATGGGTAGAAAAACAACCCAAGGAGATGACTAGTGGATTTGGGCCAAGCCGAGCCCATAGAAATCCTAGCCCATCTAGATAACTTCTTCTCCAAGAGAACTACGTTGGCTTGATCCCTATAAATAGGGTACGTAGGCATCTTGTAATGGGGATGAGAAACAGTTCACCACTGAATTTCAATATACAAGAGCAGCCACAAACAACCACCAAATCACCTCCGTGTTCTTCGTGTTCATAGCAGAATATCCGTATTTTGCTCCATAAATCAAGCAACCTCCATAAATATTGTTATACAATATTCTCCCTATAACAGAGAGCTTGCTCAGAGTCAACCAAATCTTGATGTTCCTACAGTGATGCGCTCAAAAATCACCATCGATGAGCACTACAGCAACCGACTTCTGAAAATCGTGGTTCCTTGCGGAACAAAACTTGCTTCGACTATGCAAGGTCTGTGCATACTATGTCCCGCAACAAAGGAGATATAGATTCCTTGAAAAAGAAAATGAGCAGGCAGAGATCTAGTTTACAAAAAAATACAAGGCATTGGAAAATGTAGATAATTCTCAATACAATTATGTGAAAAAGGATGGACAGAGCCTAACATAGCAGTCAATCCCGTGGAGCTCAAAGCAAGGAGAAATAAGTACAAGAAAAAAAATTGAACTTGCCAAGTGTATGGAAGAAGCACAAATGCTTCAGGAAGTGCAAATTCCGAGTTTAGCGAATAAAATATTTAAAGCAAAACGCATCAAAGTTGAGTTCAACAGTGGAAATCATTGGGAAAAAACCTAACAGGAGAGAACCATGTAAATTTAAGGCTAAAGATTAAGCTCTCCAGAGATTCGTGAATGATCAAAGATGAAAAATATGCGGTCTACAACAAGCATTCGGAATAACATCACGTGCATAATGGATGTGTAGAATGCTTGTCCTTATGGAGGAGCATGACTAAAAAATTAGAGTTAGCCTACAATTCGAAATTTGTAGCATAATCAGCCTACAAACAACATGAAATTAAAAATGTGGCAGCAGCAAACCATGGGCAAACGTAGCAAGGAGCGATTGTTAAAACATCTGGGATACATATATTACTTATTTTCTCTGCATGACGCACTCCAGGCTGCTACAACAAACACATTTGAATGTTCAAGCTTTGCTGATCCAAAAATCAAAATCTGCTCGACAAAATCAAGATAAGTGTTATTTTCTCCTTAGCATTCATATATTTCATGTTGTGCAAATTTTTTTCCAAGCTTTATGCAAATATATTATGGAAGAAAAAATAATCCAACCCAAACAAGTGTTCACCGAGGGTCACTTGGGGGCAAAAATTTGTTTCAGTCCTGGACTAGTGACCCATCGTCAAACACTTGGGGGGATCAAACTGCTCTAATCCTACACTTGTGACCAATCGATAATCAACTAGGGGCAAAAATTTAGACCAAGTCCCAACTTATGATTTATCGACACTCACAAGACTCGTGACCTACCGATAGTCAATTGGGGAAAAATATCAAATTTAATCCCGACTTATGATTTGTCGGCACTCACTTGGGGACAAGAGAATCTTCCTTCCTATACTAGTAATATATCCCTTCAAAATTGAAGCAATAAATCACTAGGGGTCCGAGGATAGATCTGGCCAGATATACGCTTCAGTGCGAAGCTATGATGGTCAACCCGCCAACTTTAAAAGTTGGGAGATGAGAAAGTGGTGATCTACAATTTTTTAGATTTAACATTTTATAGATCACAGAATATATCTCATCACTGCACAATCTGAACCAAAGGTGATTAAAGTGACTTTTGAGGATTGGAAGCAGAAGCTAAACCGAAAAACTGCCATTTATGCTATGATGGTTCGGCCAAACAATAATCCAACCCAAACGAGTGTTCAACGAAGGTCACTTGGGGGCAACGAATTTGTTATGTCCTAGACTAGTGAACCATCGTCAAATACTTGAGGGGAATAAAAATTCTAAACCTAGACTTGTGACCTATCGACGATCATTTGGGGATAACAAATTGATCAAATCCTAGACTTATGACCCGTCGACACTCACATGAGGGTTAGAAGCACAAAAATGAACAGAAAAACTGTGTTTAATGCTATGATGGTTCATATACCGGGGACTTTGTACCGGGATATGAGAATTGGTAATCAGAGTATTTTGACAATTTTGTGGCTTACGGACGACCTCTCATCAAAAGCAAGCAAAGTCAAGCAAGTTTTTGTTTTATATAAATCAAATTACTTGACGCTTGGAAACATATTCTATGCAAGCAAAATCTAGTAATGATTTGGGCCCGAATAAAAAATGCTTGATGCTCGGAACCACATAGACAGAAACAAAGTGTCAAACACACAAAAGTTAACATCGTGGCAGATAAAAAATATAGCTAATATTTAAGCTATATCATTATTCATGCTCGAAGACACAAATATATTAGTGATTGATCACAACTTAAGAGGTTTGCTCCGGACACTAAACAAAAAAAGTGTTCACCGAAGGAAAAACCTCCGATAAACACTGGGGACTTGTTGATACAAAATATGGACATCCTGAATGGATATTTGACTAAACCCAATATAATTGGGAATATGATAAACGAAGAAACTTAAAAACTTTAGGTGACTTTCTCCTAAAGAATAGGAGTATGGGCCTAAACCAGATCCGATACTGAAAAGAACTACTTGGGCTTGATTCCTTATAAAAGGATAAGTAGGCACCTTGAGAAGAGATCCCCAAAATTCTACTATCTCTTAGAATTAATTCTCTCAAGCGCAGCCCAAAAATACATAAACCCTAGTTTTTCCCCAAAATCGCCATGGATATTAAATCCGAGCTCTATACGAAAACCTGATTATAAATCTTATCTTGAAGCTTAGTCCGTGATGAAAATTGGCTTCAACAGCTGCAATACATTTTTATAATGGCGATAGACCTTTTCTCCCAAATGCATCGACCCTTTACTAAAAATATGGATCTAGATTTGATAGAGCATCCACGATTCGGAGAAAAATATGTCTTCCCATTCGTTACCTTCTTCAAAATATCTCAAGAGGATATATTGGATTTTCTGAAAAATAATCTCTTTCTAAACGATTGTGGGTTGCTTCACGATCTCTACTTATCACTCTCCTTGGGTGGATGATGAGCCTGCTCCATAATGTTGATTAAAGAGTTGTAATCGACGCTCTTCCATTGAATTATCGAGTAACTACTCTTCAATGATTTCTTCAGCCTCTATAGAGTTGTAATCCATATTGTACATTTTAATTATGACTTTGAATGATAAAAATGAGTATGCTGCTGAAACAATTACGTTATATATATATAAAGGAATATTACATTCCAACGGCTAGTTTCTAAACAAGAATAAAATGACAAATGTGAGGTTCCAACGGTTACGATACAAAAAGAACATAACAAATACTAGCTTCCAACGGTTACAATTCAAAAAAAAATGACAAATACTAGGTTCCAACGGTTACAATACAAAAAGAAAAAGTCAAATACTAGCTTCCAATGGTTACAATACAAAAAGAAAATGACAAGTACAACCTTCCAACAACTACATCATTTTTTATTTCACTTTGGCAAGCAACTTAAGAACATGATTTTTAATTTGGATAATTGGTTGTCAAGAAAAAAATATTAAATTTTATGCATTTTTATTAAGCCAAAACACAAATTATGTATTTTATGTGTATATAATAAAATAAATCACATCAAAATTTAACTTTGCAAATAGAATGGATAAGTAAATTAACAATTCATGTATGTTGTGTTAAGAGTTAATTGCATTTCGCATTCCGTTAGTTTAGGCTAATTGTACTTTATTACCCGTATTTGCATAATAGTCCTATGCACAACTTTACCATTTTATTAAAGGAATTTAATATTTTATTTTAGAATTTTTAGAAATATCTTCAAATAAAAAAAATCTAGTCATTTCATTTGAAATTAAATCTGATCATTTATAAAAATTTAAGTATAATGTCTCAAATTTTTTGAATAAAATTTATCGACAGATAACTTTCAAAAAGTTAACAATCTTGTAAAATTTGAAATATATTAATTCATATTAGATTTCGATCATTTTTTATGATTCGAAAAATCCTCAATTACCCATAACTATCGTTCATTGTATTTCTTCATATTAAGTTTCGAACTACCTTCGAAATTGTAATTCTTAGATTCTACAACAATTGATATACATATTGCTATAAATTGAAAGAAATTACATGAATTTTGAATAAGTAGATAATGGCTATTATTCATTTTTAATTTAAAATAATTTTTGTTTGAATTTATTTGAGTCTTAGTAAATGCATAATCAAAAAAAGTTTAATAAAATTGCATAATTTTGAATAAGTAGATTAACAAGTTTTTAGTTTTACTTTTTAAAATTTTTGTTTGAATTTATTTGAGTATAAATAAATGTATAGTCAAAGAAAGTTTAATCGTTAACTAATGAATAATATGATCAAATACATTTAGTCAGGTCGTGTGGGTGATGAGGACACTAGTGATAAAAAAAAATTGGATTCAGCTTTGCTATAATAATATTTTACTTACTATAACTTAGCTCAAGAACATGGTTAGTTAAGTATAGTACTATTTTGTTTTATTGAATGTAATTTAATATAACGATTGATGTAAATTTTGATTATTTTACAAATTAAAAATTTTAAATTTTATAATAAGATTTTGAATAAGGATTTCAAGATATTAAATTTAGATCAAATTCTAAAATGATAGATATAAAATACAATGTATCAATAAATGTAAAACTTATTATAATTAATTTTAGGTTAATTTGGTGTAAATTATACTAAATTAAAACATAATAAACCGAAGTTATTATAGAAAATTTGATTAAGAAGAGAAATATAATCGCATTTCAAATGAACATGAATGGTGAGATAAGTAGCTAAATATAGTTGGAATTAGCAAACATAAAAAACATTATGATAAATTCAATTATCTATCATTAATTAATGTAATAGTAATGACTTAAGTTAGGTTATCAAGTATATATATATATTGATTGAATATTGATAACGATATTAATGGATAATTCTAAGAAAAACATTAAAAATGAAAAAAGTTGAAAATTAGTGGAAAATGATAACAAATGGGATGGGGAGAGAAAGAATATGTGGATGGATAATTACGAAATAGGGAAGAAATAGAATAAGTTGATGTGGAAGAGAGCAAAATAGATGGATTAGAGCATCTCCAACAGTATCCTAGGTCGTTCCTTAAATATAATATAAAAAATTAGATCCTAGTAACTTAGAGCATATCCAACAATGTCCTAATTGGTGCCCTATAAATATAATAAAATATAGTGTCCTATTGATTTAAGTCATAGTTTTTATGTATCAATTCCAACAACATGCCTTATATTTGTACCTTACAAATTAAAATAATAATATATTTGATTAGAATTGGAGGGAATGGAAAAAAGAGAGGAGATAGAAGTGTATAAAAAGAGGGAAGTTAATCTTTGATTATTAAAAATGATTTAGGACAAGTATAGAGGTGCCTTAAAAAAAAGGACATGAGATGGATGTCCTAGTGTTTTAAGGCACCACTAGAACATTGTTGGAGCATAAAAGTGACCAAATGTCCTAAATATTGATTTAGGACAATATTTAGGACATTGTTGGACTTGCTCTTAGGACATAGATAAGTAGTTTCATCTCCAACAAGTACTTTCTATCATTAAAAGTATAAAATACAATAGAGAGTGTTTGCAAGTTTTTATAATAAAATATAAGTTAGGGGAACCTTAAAATAGGAGATAGAATCCTTATTTTTAAGGTATGAGAGGAGTGTCCTAGTGATTCCTTAAATCACTAGGACATTGTTGAAGCACTATTTTTACATTCATTCCTTAAAATCAAAGTTAGGTGCATGAATAAGTAGTATCTTGGAGATGCTCAAAATAGAGAATTAGTGGATTAGTGAGAATAAATGGAGAGAGAAAAATAACTGAATAAAAAATATTAAAGATCTTGAATATAATTGATATTAACTGAGGTTAGACTAAACCTCATGGCATAATTGATAATTTAGATGGATGAGTTACATCTTGAAATAGATATATATTGATTTTTTGATAATTCACAAATAACCACTTATTTTAATATCTAAAAATTCAATACAATTAGGGGGTGGTATTGTATTATAACTTTAAATGACTTTTATTGACTTCTAAAAAGTTAATGACTTTTGTTAATTTGATAAACTTTTAATAACTTTTAAGGAGTTTGTATATTTCATCATTACTTTTACAGACTCTTTTATATTGACTTTTGAGGAGTTTTACTTACATTTAATGACTTTTGATCGATAACTTTTACAGACTTTTTTATAATGACCTTTGAGGAGTTTTACATACATTTAATGACTTTTGATCGATAACTTATATTAATATGAATATAAAATTATAAATACGTAACATATAAAAAAATGTAATAAATAATAAGTTTATATTAAAAATTATATAACAAGAAGATGAAATTATTGATATTTCACCAATAAATTATACTAGCTTATAACCCGTGCAATGCACGGGTTTCTTATATTATATTATAAATTTTATTTAATATTTTAATTATATTTTTGTATAATCATTATTTTTAATAATTTTAATAATTTTTATTTAATATAATTTAATATACTCATGTTTACAAATTATATTAATGTTTCCTTATTATAAATAATGTATACGATTTTTAATATATTTTATTAATAATTGAGAAATATGATATGATATTTTCGGGTATATATTAATGATTGTAAGATTTGTTGTAAATTAAAAGGTAACGTGTTTTAATTATAAAGGAAATATTAATGATCGAAATATGTGATACGCTTGATGTTTTTAGGTGTTTATAAAAGGTAATATGTTCAACTAAAAGTAAATGTGAAAAAGACAATCGACTAATTGCCATTAATTTTATTATATTAATGTGAAAAAGGCAATCGACTAATTACCATTAATTTTATTATCTTAATTGACTAATTATCATTAATTATAGCGTGTTTTAATTGGAAAGAAAATATTAATGATGGAATGATATGATACGATTGATGTTGATATGGGCTAAAAGTAAGCCCTAAAGACACATTTAATGTGGCATTAAATGGACCCAATATGGGCAAAACATGGGGCCCATCAGATGGGCCCAAACCCTATTTACAATATTAATTTCGTAATTAATATTAAGGGTAATAACCAGCTCGGCAATAAGAGTCAAATAAGGATATTACTCCTACCTGACTTAGCCTCCAAGGCACCTACTTCAATAAGGAAACTGATTCCTACAAGGAAGGGGTCTAGAACCTTCCTCAAGGAAGACTTGCCCACCAAGTCTCTGACTCCTACCATAATTCTAAGGCTCCTCAGCCTATATAAAGGGTCAGACGCCTCACCTCAGAACTAAGTTTTTTGGCTTGATCTTTGATATGCATCAAAGTACGTAGGCATCTTGTGAAGGCAGATTTAGCCACGAGCACAAGAGCAGCCATTAAAGCACGAAGCTCACGCACCCCCACATTAAATACAGCAAACCCTAGCCGCAATCTAATAACCTAGTTTTTATTCCACAACATTTGGCGCCGTCTATGGGAAGAAGACATCAACCATGGTAACTACACGAAGAACAACACCAGTAACTACCGATCCTATTCCACTCAGCTCCGCTCCACCAGCAACAGATCCGGTGCCCCCAACGACCGGGACGATCGTTCCGCTTCAAGTTTCTCAACCCCTAGGGATGACCTCCCATGTTGAGAGTACGTTACCTCCAATCGTCCACACAAATCCAGGGACTAATCCCTTTCAGATGGTGGTTTCTCCATTGATTGTAGATCCCAACAACCCTCCACGAGGGGTCGAGATCCACACTACGGATCTCCCCGTGAATACCAACCCGATGTATGGGCTACCTAACTACCCTCCTATTCAAGGAGCTGGATCAAGTGGTCATGCCCTGCATATCCGAGATCGAGATTATCACGATTTTTCTGGTCCTTATACGGATGATTCATCCTCAGACGATGATTACGATCGTGATGAAGCTCCAAGGAGGCGATGTGCAAGTAAAGAACCTCGAAGAAGAACTCGAACTACTCACGATGAACTCCCTTCGACAACTGCTGAGAGGATTAAGGCTTATGAAGCCGAGATCTTAAGATTAAAGGAAGATATGGCAAGAGAACAAGCCAGGTCAAATCAGACTCAACCTCCTCCAACATCAGGACCGATTCCCTTTATAGGCTTGGAGAGGCCTTCAAGAAGGCAAAGAAGGGCTGATGCCCCAACTGGAAAAACAACGAGGGTGGAAACCCCCAAGAGCAACCCCAAGGATCTGATGCCACTTGGGGATCCTGATGATCCCACACCCCCGTTTACTGAGGAGGTGATGAATGCTCGTATCTCAAAGAAGTTTAAGATACCGACAATTAAAGCTTATGATGGAACGGGTGATCCCGCAAACCACGTTAGGACATTCTTAAACGCTCTGCTGTTGTAGCCTGCAAGTGACGCTTTGAAGTGTAGGGCATTCCCTCAAACTCTGTCGGGTATGGCTCAAAGATGGTATAGTCGGCTGCCTGCAAACTCAATTGGCTCCTTTAAGGAGTTGAGTGCTGCTTTCGTTAGTCAGTTTATCAGCGGAAGAGTTCATGATAAAAGTTCTACATCCCTTATGTATGTGGTACAAGGGAAGAATGAAAATTTGAGAGACTATCTTAAGAGGTTCACCAAGGAGACCTTGAACATCACTGATCTGGAAAATAAGGTGGCAATGGTAGCCCTGGAGCATGGCACCACCGACCTATACTTTAAAAGGTCATTGGAAAAGCATCCTCCCGAGAATATGGCTGAGCTCCAGCGAAGGGCTGACAAGTATATCAAAGCTGAGGATAGTATAAAGAAGGAGGTCGCAGTAGGCAATGACCGAGGTAACAATGATACGAAGAAGAGAAAGCAGGATCAGGAGTATGATGTTAGGGACAAGTATCCCCGTACTAGCAAAGACTCTGAGTCAACACCGAAGAAGAGTATGGGACCAAGATTTTCTGATTATGCAAGGTTGAATTCTCCTAGGAGTCAAATCTTGTTAGAAATCGAGAAGGATAAGGACTTCCGATGGCCGAAGCCACTCAGGGGTGACCCCGCAAAGAGAGACAAGGACCAATACTGTCGGTTCCACCGAGATGTGGGGCATGATACAGATGATTGTAGGCAGTTGAAGGATGAGATTGAGTTCTTGATTCGCAAAGGAAAACTGAACAAATTCACTAAAGATGAGGATCGTGGAACCCAAAGGAGGGATTACGAAAGGAGAGACAATGACAGAAGGGATAACAATCGTGATCGTAACCCACAACCTAGAGGGCCAGTTATCAACATGATTTGGGGAGGCCCGACGGTGGCCGGTATAACTCGAAACTCTCGGAAGGCTTATGCCAGAGAGGTGATGCACATCGTGGGAGAGGCCCCGAAACGTGCTAGAACTGAAACAGTAATTGGTTTTGATGATTCTGACCTGGAAGGGGTGAAGTTCCCGCATGATGATCCGTTGGTTATAACCCCTGTGATTGGGAACTCAGAAGTAAAGCGAGTCTTGATAAACAATGAAGCTTCTGTTGATATTCTGTTTCATGATGCGTTTGTAAAGATGGGATACACCGACTCTCAGCTTACCCCAACCAATATGCCAATCTACGAATTTAATGGGGTAGAGTCCAAGGTTGAGGGTACTATTCAGTTGCCCATGACAATTGGACAAGAACCTAAGGAAGCTACTCAGATGTTGAATTTTCTGGTAATCAAGGCATCCTCGACTTATAATGCAATACTGGGAAGGACTGGACTTCATGCGTTTAAGGCTGTTGCCTCGACTTACCACATGAAGATTAAGTTTCCAACCAGGAATGGTGTTGGAGAACAGAAAGGTGACCAGAAGATGGCAAGAAGTTGCTATGTGTCTGCTTTGAGAGCTGATGGAGTCGGGGGGCAGGTACTCCCAATTGAAGACATGGATGTCCGTAATGATGATGAACATCGAGGAAAGCCAGCAGAGGAGTTGATTCCCATAGCTCTAGAGCTGGGTGACCCTGAGAAAGTTACTTACATAGGAGCTTCTTTGAAGGAGCCTTTGAAGGGTAAGTTGACGACATTTTTGCAAGAAAATAGTGATGTGTTTGCTTGGACTGCTGCTGATATGCCAGGGATTGATCCCCAACTCATAACTCATAAGTTGAATGTTGATCCTGAACGGAAGAAGATAAAACAGAAAAAGAGGAATTTTGCTCCTGAAAGGCAAGAGGCCATTAAGCAAGAGGTTGATAAGCTCTTAGAGGCTGGTTTCATTAAAGAGATTCAGTTTCCCGAATGGTTAGCTAACCCCGTGATGGTCAAGAAGGCGAATGGGAAGTGGAGGATGTGTATTGATTTTACCGATCTGAACGATGCCTGTCCAAAGGATTGTTTTCCCCTACCAAGGATAGACATGTTGATAGATGCCACAGCTGGACATGAGATGTTGAGCTTCATGGATGGGTTCAGCGGCTACAATCAAATTAAGATGCATAAGGATGACATCCCAAAGGTATCTTTCATAACTGACTTTGGTGTTTTCTGCTATCTTGTTATGGCTTTTGGTCTAAAGAATGCAGGCGCTACTTACCAACGATTGGTGAACAAGATATTCGCCCATCTGATTGGGAAAACCATGGAGGTCTATGTTGATGACATGTTAGTCAAGAGTCTGTGTAAGGCAGACCACATTAAGCACCTCAGAGAGGCATTTGAAGTGCTGAGGCACCACAAGATGATGTTGAATCCAGCCAAGTGTGCCTTTGGAGTTGGATCAGGAAATTTTTTGGGATTGATGGTATCAAAGAGAGGCATAGAGGCCAACCCTGACAAGATTAAAGCTATTCTGGACATGGAACCACCCCGCTCTATACGAGATGTACAGAAGTTAACAGGCCGAGTTGCAGCCTTGGGGAGGTTCATTTCCAAATCTGGTGACAAGTGCTTGCCTTTCTTCCAAGCGTTGAAGAAGGTGAAAAATGAGTGGACTCCTGAGAACCAAGAGGCTTTTGAACAGCTGAAAAAGTACATGGCTAAAGCCCCACTGTTGGCTAAGCCTAGTCCCGGGGAGACTCTCTATCTATACCTGGCAGTATCAGAACAAGCATTGAGTGTTGTTCTCATTCGAGAAGAGAAGAAAATTCAGAAACCTATCTACTATGTGAGCAAGGTGTTGCATGGGGCTGAGTTGAATTATTCAACTATCGAGAAGTTCGCTTTGGCATTAGTAACAGCCTCGAGAAAGTTGCGACCTTATTATCAGGCACATAAGATCCAAGTTTTGACAAACCAGCAATTGAAGAACATATTGCATAGCCCTAAGGCCAGTGGAAGGTTAATCAAGTGGGCAATTGAGTTAGGAGAATTTGATATCGCATACAAGCCTCGAACAGCCGTTAAGGATCAGGCATTGGCTGACTTCTTGGTTGAATGCACCATTAACAACCAATAAGTCGGGGGGCAAGAGATAGTGACTACCCCTGAGAAAGAGGAAAAAGAAGATGAGTTCATACCTGATTTGAAGGAGTATTGGGTGCTCTATTTTGATGGATCATCAAAAACAAAATCTAGTGGTGCAGGTTTGGTTTTGCAAAGCCCCGATGGGTTCACGGTTGAATACGCTTTGAAGTTGGACTTTCCTACCACCAACAACGAAGCGGAGTATGAGGCATTGATAGCCGGTTTGGGCTTGGCCAGAGTCATGAGGGTCAAGAACCTCAAAGTTTGTGGAGATTCAAGACTGGTAGTCTCGCAAGTGAATGGTGAATTTGAGGCCAAGGATGATACCATGGCAAAATATCTACGAGTTGTGAAAGCTGTCATGACTCAGTTTGATGAGTGCTATGTAGAACACATTCCGAGAGAAGAGAACATTAATGCTGATGCCCTATCTAAGTTCGTTTCTTCTGAAATCGAAAATTATGCAGGAAGTGTTTACTTCCAGGTCTTGAAGGCCCCGACTGTTAATTCTAAGTTGGTGGCACCAATTGATATAGGAAGCTGTTGGATAGATCCTATTAAAGCTCACCTTGAAACAGGTTGGCTCCCTGACAATGCCTTGGAGGCACGAAAACTGTCAGTGAGAGCATTGAGATATGCCCTGATCGAAGGCATCTTGTACAAGAGATCGTTTGTCATCCCTTATTTGAAGTGTTTGAGGCCTCAAGAGGCAAAAGAAGCATTGGAGGAAGTTCATGAAGGGATCTGTGGGCAACACTTGGGGGGCAGAGCCCTAGCTCACAAGATCACGCGACTGGGATTCTATTGGCCAGAGATGTTGGCCGATGCGCAGAATTATGTTAAGAAGTGTGACAGATGCCAAAAGCACGCTCCAATCGTAAGGCAGCCGCCTGAGATGTTAACGTCAGTCAGCTCTCCCATCCCATTTGCAATGTGGGGGATGGACATACTTGGTCCTTTCCCTATGGCCTCAGCACAAAGGAAGTTTCTAATAGTAGCCATTGACTACTTCACCAAGTGGATAGAGGCTAAGCCTCTAGCCAAAATAACCACCAAACAAGTTGCCCAGTTCTTTTGGGAGAACATAATTTGTAGGTATGGAATCCCGCGAATCCTTGTGACGGATAATGGGACGCAGTTTAACAATGAGGAGTTCAAGAAGTACTGTGAGGAAAACGCTATTGAGCTTCGATTTACTTCAGTAGCACACCCGCAAGCTAATGGACAGGCCGAGGTATCCAATCGAATCATCCTTGATGGACTAAAGAAAAGGGTCGAACGCTCAAGGAACACCTGGGTGGATGAGTTGCTGCCTATACTCTGGGCCTATCGCACTACATGTAAGGTGACCACTGGAGCAACCCCGTTTCTGCTAGCTTATGGAGCTGAGGCAGTTGTGCCACTAGAGATTATGCATGCATCACCTCGAGTTGAGGCATTTGAACCAGAGACTAATGAAGAGGGCATGAGACTCGCCCTAGACCTGATTGATGAAGTCAGGGACGAGGCAAATGCTAGAAATGGGGAGCATCAAAAGAAAACATCCTTTTATTACAACCACAGGGTTAAGGAAAGGTTCTTCCAGCAAGGTGACTTAGTTCTAAGGAAGATCGAGGCTTCTGGAGTTGGCCAGAGGGGAAAGCTAGCCCCTAATTGGGAAGGGCCGTATCGAGTCAAAAAGACATTAGGACGAGGATCATACAAGTTGGAAACATTATATGGGAATGAAGTGCCACGAACTTGGCATGCTCTGAACCTGAAGATTTATTATGTGTAAGCCCTCCTAGTAAGGACTTGGCTTTTATCTATTTATTAGGAGAAGTAGAAATAAGGTTCGATGAAACCATTATAGAGCATGTTGCTCCCATTAGGAGATAGAGTATTTATGTAAGGGTTGAACCCGTTTCAAGTTATTAATGCAAGTTTGTTTTCCATTCCATGATTGTGTGATTTTATTTATGTGCCAAGCACCTGATGAGTGTAAGTCAAAGATGACCAAGCAACGAAAATAAAAGAATACACAAATGGAAATAAAACGAATGCATAAATAAACATCCCCAAGGGGCCAAAGTTGAAGTTAAATTACATAACCAAATAAAATTTAAGTCCTGAAGGACCTTGATCAAAAGCAGAGGAAACAAAGCCACAAGCGGCCAACAATGTCGTGCAAGGCCATCTACTCCTCGGCGGATTCCTCCACCACCTCCTCGCCCTCTTCTTCCTCATCATCATCATCTTCTTCCTCTTCCTCTCCGGAGCTCTCCTCCTCATCCTCTTCTTCGGCTTCCGTCTCCATCGGTTGCGCCATCCTTTCCTTTGCCACGACCCCTTCCTCTTCTGAAGTCTCGGTTGAGGAGTCAACTCTGCCACGGAGTTGCTTGCTAGGAAAAGCTCACCTCGCAGTTGCTTCCCTCTCTAACATGGTCTTCTTGCCAGCAGAACGGGAAGAGGAAGAACCAGAGCTAACAACATTGGTTGCCTTCCTCATACCAGAAGGATGGCGACTGCCTCCAGAACCTGATGCATGTTCCACGTCATGACTTCCACTATCAACAGCCCAGGTAGGGCACGAGAAGTCCTCTGGATTCACCACCGAAGGGTGCTTGCTGCTTACAGCGCCAATGGCTTTATTCCACCCAACTGACATGTTAAAAGGCCTCAACTCGTCATCATGCTTATCCATAAATTGCAAAAAGTCCTCCGAATTGTGGTATGAAGCAATTATCTTATGAGCGTCAGAGAGTTTCTTCTTGGCAAGCGAGCGAAGTTGCTTTCGATAAGATAGGGTGTTGGCCTCCGATCGGACGAATCTGGAGTTTAAATCTTGAAGCTGCTCTTTGAACTTTGTCTGTTCGTTCTTCAGTTCCACCTTGCTATCTCTATATGCTCGGCCTTGACGAGTGGCAGATTGAAGATAAGCATTGGCCTGTAGTAAGGAAATTAGTAAGACATTTTTTGAAAAAAAAAAGGTACAAACAAAAAAGAACGAATGTAAAGGTTGATACCTGATACAGAGCTTGGGCCCCAAGGCACTCGGATTCGTCAATCTTGTCTCCTGCAGTTACCGTTAAGAGATCAGGGGCAGTGATAGAGAGCCTGGACCAGGACAAAGCTAAGTCAGTATTCCCCAAGATAGAGTCCTGTTCGCAAATACCCCAGTCGGGAGTGAAAGGGACTCTAACACCCTCAGCAGCATTCCGAGATCTCTTCCCCCCATGGGAACATCCCTCCAAGAAGGAAGGAATCCTTCGGTCGGTGGGGTTCAGCTTCTCCGTCGCCTTTTTTATCATGCGTCTTGTAACTTGAGGTTGATTCTCAGGTCGGCTGTCCAGCTCCTCGGCAGCTGAAAGATGAAGAAAAAAACATTGGAATAAGAACTAACATAGCTCATAATGGTAGAACGAAAGAAAAATTACCCTCTAAAGAAAGGAAGCTTAAGCCAGCTTCAATGAGTTTATTTTCTGTCAGAATAGTTCTGTAGTGGGTGCAACCATCATCAGCAAGTAGCCTATCTCAGTCTGCCAACTCTTTGAGATCAAGGTCACACACGAAACGTGCTAGAACTGAAACAGTAATTAGTTTTGATGATTCTGACCTGGAAGGGGTGAAGTTCCCCCATGATGATCCATTGGTTATAACCCCTGTGATTGGGAACTCAGAAGTAAAGCGAGTCTTGATAGACAATGGAGCTTCTGTTGATATTCTGTTTCATGATGCGTTTGTAAAGATGAGATACACCGACTCTCAGCTTACCCCAACCAATATGCCAATCTACGGATTTAATGGGGTAGAGTCCAAGGTTGAGGGTACTATTTAGTTGCCCATGACAATTGGACAAGAACCTAAGGAAGCTACTCAGATGTTGAATTTTCTGGTAATCAAGGCATCCTCGACTTATAATGCAATACTGGGAAGGACTGGACTTCATGCGTTTAAGGCTGTTGCCTCGACTTACCACATGAAGATTAAGTTTCCAACCAGGAATGGTGTTGGAGAGCAGAAAGGCGACCAGAAGATGGTAAGAAGTTGCTATGTGTCTGCTTTGAGAGCTGATGGAGTCGGGGGGCAGGTACTCCCAATTGAAGACATGGATGTCCGTAATGATGATGAACATCGAGGAAAGCCAGCAGAGGAGTTGATTCCCATAGCTCTAGAGCTGGGTGACCCTGAGAAAGTTACTTACATAGGAGCTTCTTTGAAGGAGCCTTTGAAGGGTAAGTTGACGACATTTTTGCAAGAAAATAGTGATGTGTTTGCTTGGACTGCTACTGATATGCCAGGGATTGATCCCCAACTCATAATTCATAAGTTGAATGTTGATCCTGAACGGAAGAAGATAAAACAGAAAAAGAGGAATTTTGCTCCTGAAAGGCAAGAGGCCATTAAGCAAGAGGTTGATAAGCTCTTAGAGGCTGGTTTCATTAAAGAGATTCAGTTTCCCGAATGGTTAACTAACCCCGTGATGGTCAAGAAGGCGAATGGGAAGTGGAGGATGTGTATTGATTTTACCGATCTGAACGACGCCTGTCCAAAGGATTGTTTTCCCCTACCAAGGATAAACATGTTGATAGATGTCACAGCTGGACATGAGATGTTGAGCTTCATGGATGGGTTCAGCGGCTACAATCAAATTAAGATGCATAAGGATGACATCCCAAAGGTATCTTTCATAACTGACTTTGGTGTTTTCTGCTATCTTGTTATGGCTTTTGGTCTAAAGAATGCAGGCGCTACTTACCAACGACTGGTGAACAAGATATTCACCCATCTGATTGGGAAAACCATGGAGGTCTATGTTGATGACATGTTAGTCAAGAGTCTGTGTAAGGTAGACCACATTAAGCACCTCAGAGAGGCATTTGAAGTGCTGAGGCACCACAAGATGATGTTGAATCCAGCCAAGTGTGCCTTTGGAGTTGGATCAGGAAAATTTTTGGGATTGATGGTATCAAAGAGAGGCATAGAGGCCAACCCTGACAATATTAAAGCTATTCTGGACATGGAACCACCCCGCTCTATACGAGATGTACAGAAGTTAACAGGCCGAGTTGCAGCCTTGGGGAGGTTCATTTCCAAATCTGGTGACAAGTGCTTGCCTTTCTTCCAAGCGTTGAAGAAGGTGAAAAATTTTGAGTGGACTCCTGAGAACCAAGAGGCTTTCGAACAGCTGAAAAAGTACATGGCTGAAGCCCCACTGTTGGCCAAGCCTAGTCCCGGGGAGACTCTTTATCTATACCTGGCATTATCTGAACAAGCATCGAGTGATGTTCTCATTCGAGAAGAGAAGAAAATTCAGAAACCTATCTACTATGTGAGCAAGGTGTTGCATGAGGCTGAGTTAAATTATTCAACTATCGAGAAGTTCGCTTTGGCATTAGTAACAGCCTCAAGAAAGTTGCGACCTTATTTTCAGGCACATAAGATCCAAGTTTTGACAAACCAGCAATTGAGGAACATATTGCATAGCCCTAAGGCCAGTGGAAGGCTAATCAAGTGGGCGATCGAGTTAGGAGAATTTGATATCGCATACAAGCCTCGAACAGCCGTTAAGGCTCAGGCATTGGCTGACTTCTTGGTTGAATGCACCATTAACAACCAAGAAGTCGGGGGGCAAGAGATAGTGACTACCCCTAAGAAAGTGGAAAAAGAAGATGAGTTCATACCTGATCTGAAGGAGTATTGGGTGCTCCACTACTACAAAAATAGATTGAGAGACCACCTGAAAACCTATTTAGAGACCACCTTACAAGGTGATGTCTAGGTCAGTGGTCTCCTAGGATAAGAGACCGCCTAATTGGAGTGGTTTAAAAAATTAGGAAAAGAGACCACTTATATAATATTAATGGTTACCTTGGTACAAGGATAAGAAATCACTTATCTAAATTAAATGGTCCCTTTGGTCGTCCAACAATATCATTTATTCAAAAAAAGTGATCTCTTTGATTTTATTAAGTAATCACATATTTTCAAAAGGTGATCTCTTTAACTTCATTTATAAAATCATATATATCCGAAAGGTAGTCTCTTTGATTCCATTTAACAAAAGCACTTTTACCTAAAAAGTGATCTTTTTTCTACGTTTTTTATAAACTACTTATGTCTAAAATGTGGTGTCTTTCCTATTCATTAAAAAATGTATACCTACAGTAAAATATATGATTTATATATCCACATGCCAAATACAATACAGTAAAATATTGGACAAATCATTCATTCATTTGAAAAGAAAAATCAATTGTAATATAGTATCATTGTTTTAAAAGTGCACAAAGTTTCAACATATAAATGTTTACTAGTGAAAGCATACTAAGGTTCTAAACAAAGCAAAAAATGTAGAATATTAGCCCTCCTCCTCCTCTAATTTGTACTCCTGCACAAATTTAATCCACATGTCCCTCAACTCGTCAATCTTCATTTGAGAATAGGCTGTTGGAGCTCCACCAAAGTACTACAAATATTAAAAAATATGCATTTAAAATTTCCACATAATTAACTAGAAAATGCAATACACAGACACAAAAATCAGATAGAATACAAACACACGTATCTATGTATCACGTATAGATGTATCCTGTTACCTAATATTACCTACACTCTACACAGCCCTGCTCTCCGTTCCAGGTACACCCTCGCCTTTATTCAATAAATTTTATGCTAAAACCAGATTTTAGTGATCAATATTTAAAGTAGACTTTATGCAGATTTTTTTTAAAAAAATCTAGAATTTTTTACAGCAAACTAGTGCATTATCTGAGTAAAAACTACTCTGCTCGGGGAAATTCAGATTCTGTATCAACTGTCAATCTTATGTAAAATTTGGTTATATTGAAAAGTACAAGTGACTTTCCTGAGATGCATAAAGCATTTCCTAAACATAGTTTTTGATTTTTTTTTTATATACTTTTCATGTAATATTGATTAAATCTTTCTGCAGAGCTTGTCAGGGCATTCTAGCGGTATTGATTCTGTTAGTTTTGACTCTACCGAAGTGCTGGTAGCCACACGGGCAGCAAGTGGTACAATTAAGCTAGCTATGGGATCTAGAAGAGGCAAAAAGTAAGTTTTTATAATTTGGTATACATGGGGTCATATTGTGTCTTTTTGCTATCATATATATTCCGTAATGACATTTGACTAAACCACAAAATTATTTAAAAAACTATCAGTTAGAACTGGTTACGAACTCCTAGCAGATGTGACATGATAAAGGTTTCGAATTCTTAGAGTACTTATTAATACATGTTGGAGGCCTCGAGCTCTTTTATATCTTACAATATTGTTCTTTTATGGTCTGAAAAAATGAAGAACATGATATTTTTTTTCGCTTTCTCTAACCTATGCTGTTTTAGCAAACAGTATTTAATTTTTCTACAGGATATTTGTTTTCTTTATCCGACATTATATAGTATGTAAGACAAAAAATATGCAAAAAAATATACATAGATTAACAATACTTGTTGAGGAATTCCTTGTCGTCGTTTTTCTATAGTTTCAAGCATGTACCGACAAATATAGTATCCACAATCCACAGAGTCTTCGTTTTGACGAGGACACTATATCATACAAGATATTAAATCAATAATAATCTTAACATGTATATTATAATATAATAAATGATTTAATATAAAAATGGCATACCTCTGGTTTATTCCACTTAATATTCGGATTCTTTTTAAGTTTCTTTATATCTGTTCGATATTTGAGGCTAAACCTTTTGATTCCACTAATAAATTGACAAGAAATACAGTTATGATTATAATACTACAAAAAGTTACAATAAATTTTTAAATGTAAATACGTGCATACTCATTAATGATGGTTTGGGCAAATTCACGAATATCATTTTCTGCTCCTGCAGGATCAAGCCAAAAAACAGCTCCATTCCATGGACTAATGACTGCCAGCATCCAGTGACGACTACACATAATTTATTAGTAATAAAAAAATTATTAATATTCATATCATATTAATTGACTAATTTTCACACTTACTTCTCATGATACGGTGCGAAGAAAAGCTGATTAATATTCCTTCCATCATTTTGAGCAAAAACATGAGCTAAATAATCGACTCGCTCTTCATCATCATTTATTGGTGTCAAAGGAGATAGATAATTGAAATCACAAAATCCATACATCCCGGATATACTCTCTTCTTGACACTTTTCGCTCAAGTACCTTGCACATATAGGCACGTGCAATATTATAAATCATAAAGTTAAATTAGGTAATGGAAGGATCAAAAAGGTAATTAACAAGCATTTACTTCATAAAAATGGACATGTGATTTGCACCAAGCTCTCTTTGGAAGCACCAATCGAGCATGTCTTCATAATCGATAGAAACAATGTGTTGATGACCATAGACATTTGGTGGGATTGTAATTGAAATGAAAGCATCCTTTAATTTCATTTTCATAGCTTCACGCTTGAAATTTCGTAACAAACTAGTAGTCAACTTGGCTTGATCCTTATCTGTAATCACATACTTTTTATTGTTTGATGCTTGTGATGATGATGGTGTTTGTGGGGATGGGGTGGCAAAAGGAGACGTTTGGTGTTTATCACCCTAACAAATAAAGCAAAAAAAAAAACAAGGACATGGCAATTCTGCCGATGACAGACATATGTAAATTCTTCGGTAGGACATGGCAATTCTACCGATGACACTATTTCTTCAAGAACCTTGACACGACGAAAACCATTCCCAACACGAACATTATGTATGTGGATTACTTCAGATGTTACCTCCACCTCTCCTGTAGCAACTATTTGGATTCCTTTGTCACCCTGAATTGCCAGAGAACAAGGACTCCAACCCTAACAAAATAAAAAAACTCACATTAAGGAATTTGTTTTACTAAATCTGATAAATGCATCAAATATATATGTGTTACAAGGAGTTTTATAATAACAAGACATGTATATGTATATTAAAACAAATAATTATAAAAAAAATGCTTTCCTTAATACCTCGGGAAAAGTATAATAATCATTGATGTGATCATCTCTGGATTGGGGCTGTTCCGGCCAAGCAACATGGTATGGCTCAATGTCCTCTTGTCGTGGCTGATCACCCAAATGAGCATCACCTAACCCTTGGTCTCCATAACCATTAAGGAGACCAATAAAGCCACCTACTCTCGCATTTTCTGGCCCTTGGTAACCAGAGGAACAAATTTGTTTATCAAAACCACTGTGTTGGCCAGTAAAACCACCAAATCGAGAACCATCTAACCCTTGACAACCACGTAAATTCTCATCAAGTGGACTAGAAGAACTATTACCTAAGGTGGACATCAATTGCCTCAACTGTTCTTGATTAATAGAAGAGCTTGACATGATGAAAGACATCATAAGATTCTGACTATTTTTCATATTTTCCATCTCTTTTTTCATATGAATGAGTTCAGCACGCAATTGATTAGGAGGTGTTGGTTGGTTAAACCCAAAGTATTGCTTATTTGTAACACCTGACCCAACACCCCTTACACGACCACCCTGTTCAGGCTTGTTGATTGCCTTCGCTAATATATCATTCCGACCCTTAGTGAAAATTTCATCTCTTTCAGATTGAGCTTCCAATGCTTTCTAACAAAGAGGAATATGAGTAAGGCATGCGAATTTATAACGGTTATTATCATGCATACAGAAGTATCTTGTCTGTATCAATTAAACATAATTTATAACTCTTCACAATCGAGATCAAATTATTTAATGAAATTTTCAATAGTATCATGGGTATCAGATTCTTACAATTGCTTTGGCAATTTCCAAATCGACAGGATTCTTAAACATCAACTTTCCATCTTCTTCTGTTGCATGGGCTTTCAGCCATACTAAATGTCGAGGTACCTGTGAGACATGGATCCCTTGCTTCTCAAGTTCTTTTATCTGAAATTATAATATAAAGATGTTAGAAATTAGAGTTAATAGCTGGAAGGTCATTCTTAAATATTGTATCCCAATTATTTAAAACTTACAATTTGTTCCTCATAATATAAGTAGCCTCGACAACCTCCTCTATAGCTTGTTTTCTTTTGCAAAGATCTTTCTTTACTCTTTTTACTCAACTCCTTCATATACAATGTCTTTCATTATTAATATACATACACAATTATTAATTGTTGAAAAGTAAAAAAATGAAATATTACCTTATACTCAGGACTCGTACAGTATTCAACAAATTTATCCTAATCAACTTGACTTATCCAAGGATATTTCCATGGCACTATTTTCCTTATTTTTCCGCTTGATTTGTAAACCCAAAACTTCCTTAATCTAGTCTTAAAAGCCCTAAAACGAATAGAAGCTCTCCTTAAGATCCATGATTTACTAATGCTTATTATATCAAACCCTTTCTGCATCATTTTAGATATGGTTAGTGTCACATATAATAGGTCCATACACAAAAATAAGGCTAGGTGTGCTACACAAAAATGATTGATGAATTGATCTGCTTTAACAGTGTATTTCAATTTCTGAGCTACACAAAAACATTGATCTATGATTTTCAGTTCAATAGGATTGGGTTCCACTCTGAATGTTGCTATAAGCTACAATGTGTAATTCATGAAAAAGTAGTACCAGTCTCCAAAATTTTATTGGCAAAGCAGATGAAAGGAAACCAAAGTAGGTAAATTTACAATCCTATCTTTGCTCTCAAGCATTTTTTAGGAGGGCAAGGCAAGCAAGAGAAGGTATAACTCTTTCATAATGTATCAAATGACCAATGACAAGTGAGTTCCGACATAAGGAATCAAACAAGTCAAAATGATAGTAACAAAGTTTGAAAGATGAACATAGAGTTAATTCTTTGAATAAATTTTCCGGTGATTGATATGCAGTCTAAAACCGTTGGATAGAATTATAGTTTAGTAATCATTTCCATAGTACTGTTCTGAGTACACTAGGAGAGGTATTTAAAACAAGTATACACATTTGTTTTAAAAAAAGGGAAGCGGGGTTGTTTAATAGAGCTTTTTTCCTGTGAAGAAATTCAGTCACATTTATGTTTTGACAGATAAGCATGAGCAATATTACAACTTCAGCAGCTCATTTAACTTATTAGAATCAAACAGATTACACAGTCTACCAACTTTCAAAATATTGTTCAAGTAAACTAGGAGAGGTTATTACCCCTCTTTCGTTTGAGAGGTTGGGGGTTCATTCTCTCTCCAACAATTAAACGTTATGATAGAATTGATATGAAGTCTAAAACATAGAGTTAATTTGTAACAAAGTTTGAAAGATGAACATAGAGTTAATTCTTTGAATAAATTTTTGGTGATTGTTATGCAATCTAAAACCGTTGGATGAATACTTCTAAATGGTCTTCTTGACTTAATGTATCTTAAATAATAATTAAAAAGTTGCATCTGTAACAAATTGGAGCCATTAGCCATATGCATCATTTTCTAAAACTGTAACAGGTAAGTGTATAAGCACTTAGTTTCAACTAGAAATCTAAAACATTTCTAAGAAGATTTTAGGAAGCACTTAACAGTGATATAGATTTCCCGTATACAGAATTGCGGCTCGGTAACTCAGCATCAAAACCAACACGCAACAGCAACTCGCAAATACAGAAATCAGTAACAGATAAACAGACAAGCAGCAACCAAAAAGAACCAGTAACAAAACTCGACCTGAAATTCGATTTAAGATAACTGTGGGAAAGAAGACTCAACTCTATTAAAAAACTACGTATCCTTATATCAAGAACAAAGAAACTTAAGCTTTTAAACCCTAGGAATGGGGCAGCTTACAGAATTCAGAACCGATATACTGGCTTAGCTTAATAAACAGATAATATCACACATGAACATTTTGACAAAAATCTGTTGGCCTAGCATCTGTATATAAGTAATGCAAGAGGAACACGTTTTAGTGAGCCGCAGGTCTGCAAGTAATCTGCTAGCTGCTATAGAATAGCATGAACAAGAACAAATATGAAGAGGAATATGAAGAGGAATAGCAGGTCGTACTCTAAGTCAAGGCAAATAAACCAACAGCAGAGACCAGTCAAATATTTAGTTGTCAAATTAAAAAAAACACATTAAGGAAGTAAATTAATAAAATATAATTATGAGGGATTTCACATAAAAACTTGAAGCGGTAATTAAGAACAGATAATATTTGCATTAACTAAGAAGAGAACATGCTTACTCCGCTAAACTCATACACTTCATTCACGACTTCTCTTGGAACATTGCGCCATTTCATGTAGTTGATGTTTACACGTTCATGAACAACTACACCAATGTAAGTGGACAAAGTTTTGCGATTATCCCCCCATGGAACTTTATATACTGGATGCAATTCTAAACTGATTTTATTTCCATTTTGAATGGCCTTCCCCACCTTTGCAAGTACAGCGCGACCCTGATAAGTGGATTTTATATCCACTTATTATGCACTAATTGAGCCTAAATTGGTGATTTATCCTTAAGTATGTGGTGTCTTTTAATTCGTTTTTGTTCTTTCGGTATTTGTTGTGTAGAACTCGAAATTTCAGGTATCCTGGCGATAAAAGGTTAAAAGATGGTGGATTTCTGGCTCAGATGGACTGGCTACGAGGAAAAGGAATTATCATAAAGATGTTCTGAGTGATATATTCTTAAAGCTGAAACCCCGGTTGGAATTGTTGTATTTTTCTCCAAGCAAAAGGACTCCGGTTTTAGATCCTCAAGAGACCGTAACTTACATCTGGACGAGCAATGAAGAAATAAGAATTATCACAAAAATATGGAAAGTGATATTTTCTTAAAGCTGGAACCCCGGTTGGAATTGATATATTTTCTGTTAAGCAAAAGGAGTCCGGTTCCAGACGGCCAGAGACCGCATCTTAGACAATAAGGATTTATTTATATTAATAAATATTTTATTTAATTAGAAAATTATATTTATAAATATCTAATAATATTAGATATTTATTTTTATAATTTCTTGATTAAAATAATTATTTATTAATTAAAGATTATGAGATATGCGGGTTAAAAACATTTTCTTTTCGGAATCGTGCAACCCCAGCAACCGTTATACTCCCTCCATCCCTTAATGTTTTTCCTGTTTTGACTGGACACGTTTGCCAATGCACACTTTTGATCGTTAATATCTTGAATTTCGTATTAGTATTAAATATAAAAACTTCACTGTATTAAAGTACTCATAAATACGAATCCAACAAGATCACTCATGACTATATTTGGTCTTATAGATTAGACGTAAATTAGTAATTTGTCTCTTGTTATGAACAATCCCGACATATGAAACAAGAATAACAATAAGGGACGGAGGGAGTACTAGTTATTTTGTATAAATGATTGAAGTGGCAGGCGGCAGAATAAACAAATAAACAAAAGCACATTGTTGTTTAACATTTCAAATAATAAAGGAAGAAAGCAGGCCAGAGTCACTCTCCCACGCGTGCGTGGGAGACACGCGCCAGAAAGATCATCTAGTGAAGGCGTGCGTGGTGCTCAAATCAGGGGCCCTGCGAGTGGTTTTCAGCTCCGGATTAAGTCAGAAAAATGTGCAGAATTAATTCTTCAACCAATGATTTTGTTGAACAAATTTCTTCCAAAAAAAGCTGCAGAAAATTGTCAAAGGATGGCTAGAATTTAAGAAAAAAAATGATGTAAGCAATGATGCTTATAGATCAAATTTTAGCCTATAAATAGATTGAGTTAGAATGTTAGAAAAAAAAGATCTCCGGACACTTGAAAAAAAAACACACAGCTTGTATTCATTTTTTGCTCTCTCCATTCTAAAATTCTGTTCTATTTTCTTGAAATACAGTTCCAATTGTAATTTTTTTTTTATTATATACATTTTAAAATTCAATTTTAATTCTAGTTTTATTTTTATAATTTGAATTTCGTAATTTTATTTTTTATTTCAAAAATTTTATTTTCAGTTTTATTTAAATTTTAATTTCAGTTTTATTTTATATATTTTAAATTTTAGTAATTTCATTTTTATTTCAGTTATATTTTTAAACACTTTAATTTTTAGTAATATTATTTTTATTTTAGTTTTATTTTTTTTTATACATTTCAATTTTTAGTAATATTATTTTTATATTTATATACTTAAATTTTCTTAAATTTCGTATATGTTATATATCGATTGAAGATTGGAAGGATATTAATTGGAGCACTCATCTCATTCAGTGGAAGCAATTTCGGTTCAATTTTCTAACTCTCGTAATTTCTTATTTAATTTAGGAAATTTTCATCCATGATTTTATTTAATCCCATGAAGGTGCCTAGTTCAATTATGAACTAAACACTTTTATGGGGTTCTAATGTAATGAATTGTTAATGCTCATGTTAATTTGATAGATAATTTGTGTTTACAATTTCTATATAAGATTGCCTTGCATGGTTGTTTTAATTGAATATAGGTGAATAGCTAACATCTATTGTGCCAAATCTCTAATGATTGCGAAAGTGGATTTAGAGATTTAGGGCTTGCCATGTTAGCATAGGTATGTCGGCTTCTCCGCATTTCGGATTATAGTTTCGAAAGAACGTTATTCCCCTATGTAGTTAATTGCGGAACTTGTGATTAAATTGATTGTATCACCCATTCACATAGACATATAGTGTATTGGATATAATTAATGCCCTTATAACTTCTATCTCTTTTGTGGATGTTTATTTGGAATGGTGTGAGTTAATTGAAAGATGGCTCATATTAGTGTCGTGTTCCCACTAGCATTCTTAACAATTGTAACACATTAATTCTTAATAATTAAAAGAGCTAAAACATTCATGAAATTAGGACCCCATGCCTCTATCATATTATTTTAAACAAATTAGCCGTTTCATTAGTTAATTGTTATCTGCAAATAAACCATTTTAGTTCGTTCATGCTTCTATAATTAACCAAACATTGTTGAATAGACATATTTACTAAAATAAATTGAGTCTTCGTGGGAACGATCCTTATTTCCCTATATTGCTTTTGGACTGCGTATACTTGCGTAGAGAAAATAGCGAACAAGTTTTTGGCGCCGCTGCCGGGGACTCGGTGTTATTTTTGTTTATGTGTTTTACTACAATAGAAGTTAATTTGTTTGACTTGAACATTTTATCTTATATTTTTGTGAAGTGATTATTTGTGTACAGATACTTGGATTTTTATGCTAACACGTTCTAAAGCATTAAAAGCCAAACAAGTACTTGAACTAGCAAATATTCACAAGATGGACGGAGAAGGCGAAGTAGTTGCACCTGCAGCAGCAAGGGCTTTAATGGACTACTCGCAACCGAAGATTGATGACATCCAGTCAAGCATCATTCGGCCAGCAATTACGGCTCCTACATTTGAAATTAGATCCAGTACTATTCAGATGGTGCAGAATCAAGTACAGTACGGAGGAACTGCAACGGAAGATCCTAACTTACACATCAGGAACTTCATAGAAATATGCGACACATTCAGATTCAACAATGTGTCAGATGATGCTGTGAAGTTGAGACTCTTCCCGTTTTCATTAAGAGACAAAGCCAAGGGTTGGCTACACTCTCTACCACCAGGATCTATCACCACTTGGGCTGATCTAGCTCAAAAGTTTCTTAGCAAATTCTTCCCCATGGCTAAGACTGCAGCTATAAGGAATGCTATCACTCAATTTTCTCAGCAGTCTGGTGAAACTTTATGTGAAGCTTGGGAGAGATACAAAGAAATGCTTCGGCAATGTCCACATCACGGCATGCCAAACTGGATGATCATAAATTGTTTCTATAATGGGCTAGGAATGCAATCAAGGCCAATGGTAGATGCAGCTTCAGGGGGAGCATTATGGGCTAAAAGTTATGAGGAGGCCTACGATCTTATCGAGATGATGGCAGCTAATGAATATCAAAACCCAACTCAGAGAATGCCACAATAGAAGGTAGCAGGAATTCTTAATATCGACAAAGCCACTTCCTTAGCAGCTCAGCTAGAGGCCTTGAAATTGAAAGTAGACTCTTTGACAGCACAAGGATTTCATCAAATTGCTAGTGTTTGTGAGTTGTGTGCGGGCGCACATGAATCAAACCAATGTGCCATCTCAAACGAGTCGGTTCAGTTCGTAAGCAATTTCCAGAGACAGCAACAGCCAGCTCCAAATTCCTACCATCCGAACAACCGAAATCATCCAAATTTCAGTTGGAGCAATAATCAAGGAGGAGCACAACAATCACATCAGCCCTACCAACAATCTAATCATCAGCCATTTGGAGCTAAGCAGTATAATCCATCTTGATTCCAGCAACAACAGGGGCAACATTTTCAACAACCATATGCTCCTAGACAATTTCAGCCCCCAGGATTTCAACAACAACAATCTTATGGAAATTCTGGACAATCGTCAAATGAAAAGACTGAATTAGAGGAGTTGAGGTTGGGCCAAAAAAGCCAAGCGGCTTCCATTAAAAATCTGGAAACTCAATTGAGTCAACTCGCTAGTTTCATGATGAGCCGACCACAAGGAACACTCCCCAGTGACACTGAACTTAATCCTGGAAAAAAGGATAATCACGAGCACATCAAAGCAATTACCCTCAGATCAGGGAGAATCACGGAGGATGCTGAGCTAAAAGATACAGAAAAAATTCTGCCAGACAAAGGAATAGAAAAAGCAGATTTGGGAGACACAAAGGACATGGGCAATATATCAGAATCAAAGGAGGAGATTAAAGAAAATGTGCCAACTCCTAAACAAACTGTTCTCGAGCAAAAAGAAGTAAAAGAGCAAGTCTACCCACCTCCACCATTTCCTCGACGAGTGCAAAAACAGAAATTAGACAAGCAGTTTGGCAAATTTCTTGAAGTCTTTAAAAAGTTACATATCAACATTCCATTTGCTGAAGCTCTCGAACAAATGCCAAGCTATGCCAAATTCATGAAAGGCATTCTCTCGAGGAAATTAAAACTTGAAGACTTAGAGACCGTTGCTTTGACGGAAGAATGTAGTGCGGTATTGCAGCAAAAGTTGCCGCCTAAGCTGAAAGATCCAGGGAGTTTTACAATACTATGCACCATTGGGAGATTATCTTTCGACAAATGTTTATGTGATCTGGGAGAAAGTATCAATCTTATGCCATACTCGGTTTTCTTGCAGCTTGGTCTTCCTGAACCAAAACCGACAAGTATGTCCCTTCAGTTGGCTGATCGATCTATCACCTATCCTAGGGGAGTTGTTGAAGATGTGTTGGTGAAAGTAGACAAACTCATCTTTCCTGCTAATTTTGTCATCCTTGATTTCGAAGAGGACAAGAAGATTCCTATCATTCTTGGTAGGCCATTTTTAGCAACAGGACAAACGTTGATTGATGTCCAAAAGGGGGAACTGACGATGAAGGTGCACGATCAAATTGTCACCTTCAATGTTTTCACAGCTATGAAATTCCCAACAGAAGAAGAGCAGTGTCTGAAGATAGACTTGATTGAGTCTACGGTGCAAGAAAAGTTAGGGCACACGCTCATGAATGATACTTTGGAAAAGGCCCTCAGTGGGGAGTATTCATTAGATGAAGATGACATTGATGAACAATTGCAATATCTGGATGCTTTGCCGTGGCAAAGAAAATTTGAAAGACCAGTTGAATCGCTGGGACTGCCAGAATTAAAAGGACCACATCAGCAATTAAAGCCGTCTATCGAAGAAGCTCCAACTCTAGAGCTCAAGCCACTACCGGATCACTTACGGTATGCTTCCCTTGGTGAAAAATCCACTTTACCTGTGATTATTGCCGCTAACCTTTCAGACTCCGAGGAAGACAAGCTCTTGAGAGTTCTTCGAGAATTCAAATCAGCCATTGGTTGGTCTGTTGCGGATCTAAAAGGAATCAGTCCCGCATATTGCCAACATAAGATTCCATTGGAAGAAGGGAGTAAACCAACAGTAGAACACCAAAGGCGGTTAAATCCTATCATGAAAGAAGTGGTAAAGAAAGAAATTCTCAAGTGGCTAGATGCTGGTATCATCTATCCCATTTCAGACAGTTCATGGGTAAGTCCAGTGCAATGTGTGCCTAAGAAAGGAGGCATGACAGTAGTTGCCAATGAAAAGAACGAGCTCATTCCGACTCGTACAGTTACAGGGTGGAGAATTTGCATGGACTACAGAAAGCCGAACAAAGCTACACGGAAGGATCACTTTCCCCTTCCATTCATTGATCAAATGCTAGACAGATTGGCTGGGCATGAATTCTATTGCTTGCTGGATGGTTATTCAGGATATAATCAGATTGGTATTACTCCAGAAGATCAGGAGAAGACAACTTTCACATGTCCTTTTGGTACTTTTTCGTTCCGACGCGTTCCTTTCGGACTCTGTGGTGCACCTGCTACTTTTCAGAGGTGTATGATGGCAATTTTTTCGGATATGATTGGTATCAATGTGGAAATGTTCATGGATGATTTCTCAGTCTTTGGGAAATCATATGATGAATGCCTCAGAAATCTAGGCATGGTGCTGAAACGATGTGTTGAGACTAATCTAGTACTCAACTGGGAAAAATGTCACTTCATGGTAAAGGAAGGCATCATTCTTGGGCACAAGGTATCTGGTAAGGGGCTGGAAGTGGATAAGGCTAAGTTGGAGACGATTGGAAATCTCCCTCCACCAATTTCAGTTAAAGGAATTCGCAGTTTTCTTGGTCATGCGGGTTTTTATCGGCGATTCATCCAAGATTTTTCAAAAATATCTAAACCTTTGTGCAATCTGTTAGAAAAGGATATTCCTTTTAAATTTGGTGAAGATTGTTTGGAGGCATTCAAGCTCTTAAAGAAGAAATTGACAACTGCGCCCATTATCACTACACCTGATTGGAGTGAACCTTTTGAATTAATGTGTGATGCAAGTGACTATGCAGTGGGAGCTGTTCTTGGTCAACGGAAGAATAAGGTGTTTCACGTGATTTACTATGCTAGCAAAACTCTCAATGATGCACAGCTGAATTACACTACTACAGAAAAGGAACTCTTAGCTATTGTATATAGCTTCGAGAAATTCAGATCATATTTGCTCGGAACTAAGGTAGTGGTGTTTACAGATCATGCAGCCATTCGATACCTAATGTCGAAGAAAGATGCTAAGCCACGGTTGATTCGTTGGGTTCTGTTGCTTCAAGAATTCAACTTGGAAATCAAGGATAGAAAGGGTACTGAGAACCAGGTGGCTGATCACTTGTCTCGGTTAGAGGAACACGGTAACTCAGCGGATAAAACTCTCATCAACGAATTTTTTCCTGACGAGCAACTTTTTGGGGTGCAAAATGAAGAGCCATGGTTTGCAGACATTGTGAACTATCTTGTAAGCAATGTCATTCCGTCGGAATTTTCTTATGCTCAAAGAAAGAAGTTTCTTCATGATGTAAAATGGTACCGATGGGATGAACCCTTCTTATTCAGACAGGGAGCTGATCAGGTGATTCGGAGGTGCATTCCGTTTAGTGAGGTTGAAGGTATTTTGCATGACTACCATTCTACCACTTACGGAGGTCATTATGCTGGAGAGAAGACAGCCACTCGAGTACTTCAGGCTGGGTTTTATTGGCCAACACTGTTTAAAGATGCGCATCAGTTTGTGTTGAGATGCGATAGATGTCAAAGAATTGGTAATATCTCTAAGAGGAATGAGATGCCTCTTAATATGCTGTTGGAAGTGGAGATTTTCGATGTGTGGGGGATCGATTTCATGGGTCCTTTTGTTTCTTCATGCAATAATCAGTACATCTTGCTAGCGGTGGACTATGTTTCTAAATGTGTCGAGGTGAAGGCTTTACCGACCAATGACGCTAAAGTGGTGCTGAATTTTCTGCATAAGCAAGTTTTCACACGTTTCGGAACTCCAAGGGTAATTATCAGTGACGAAGGATCACACTTCTGCAACCGCAAGTTCATAGCATTGATGGCAAGGTACAACATAAATCATCGAATTGCTACGGCCTATCACCCTCAAACGAATGGCCAAGCAGAGGTTTCCAACAGAGAGATAAAACGGATCCTAGCGAAGGTCGTGAATCCTTCAAGAAAGGACTGGTCACTAAAACTTGATGAAGCTGTTTGGACTTATAGAACAGCTTACAAAACACCTTTGGGCACGTCACCTTTTCAGCTAGTATATGGCAAGGCTTGTCATCTGCCTGCCGAACTAGAACACAAAGCCTATTGGGCGCTGAAGAAGTTGAACTTTGACTTAGCAGCAGCAGGTGAGAAAAGAATGCTTCAGATTAATGAACTGGATGAGTTTCGGCTACAGGCTTATGAAAATCACAAGTTATACAAGGAAAAGGTCAAGAGATGGCATGACAGACGTTTGGTGCAAAAGTCTTTTGTACCAGGGCAGTTAGTTTTGCTTTTCAACTCTCGTCTCAGACTTTTTCCAGGGAAACTTAAGTCAAGGTGGTCAGGACCATTCACAGTTAAAACGGTGTTTCCACATGGTGCAGTGGAAATTTTTGATAAAACACCGGAATCAGCTTTAAAAGTAAATGGACAGAGGTTGAAGCCATATTTTGGTGAACATGTGAATAGCAAAGCAGAAACCGCAGTACTTGGTACTACCGATTAAAGTACGAAAGTGAAGTCAAGCTAGCGACAATAAACAAGCGCTTCGTGGGAGGCAACCCATGTGTTTCGGTGTTTTCAGGTATGTTCTCTACTATCCCTTGTATTTACTTCCATTCAATGCGGACATTGAATATTATAAGTTTGGGGGTGGTTTGGGAGATAAGTAGTATGTATATGTGTTAGTAGTTTTTGTGAGTCATTGTGTTCATGTAGGATATCATGTTTTGCATATTAGTAGTAATTCATGCATATTTGTTCGTATTATCTATGTTGTTTCATTTAGGACATTCTGTTATTGTTTGTTTGTTTTACCATGTGAGTCATATTAGTTGCATTTTCGTGGCATGCATTCTTCATGATCCCTTAGGACGAGCTGATTCTGATTGATAGATGGATGTTGATTTGGGTGTGATGATGATGAGTAGAGGGCTGATCTATAGTTCCTAAGGAATTGACTTGCATGTTATGGGAACAAAATTTTTACACAGTCTCATTGGGATGCTTTTTGGGCTAGGTTAGGGTCATGCCTGTTGGATGTTTTGAGATTTAATCACTTGTTTATTCTTAGAATTTTCGTTATTCCCTTGATAGCGTAGGAACACTAAAATCTAAGTTTGGGGGAAAACAGGGATTTCATGCTAAGTGGTAATAATTGTCAATAAAGGCTAGGCGTCAAATGGCTAGTAGCCGACTCATATTTATATGAGTAGTCTAGGGTTGGAAATGAGAAAGGCTCATTCCAGATTGCGAAAAAGAAAAAAAAAATATGAAAAAAAAAGAAAAGTCAGAAGTCCAATTGATTATATGCAAAATTAACCAGAGTGAGCTCTTTAATACTCGAGTAATTAAGTCTGAGGAGACTTAGTCCTAGTAACCTAAAGCCCTTGTGGTTTGGGATTGCTGACTTAACACTCGCTACATGGGTATTATTGTATAAGCCTTTTGGGGTCTCATTCATTGCACGGTTAAATAAGCATGCGTATTGTATATGTAGTGTCGTATTCTAGTAATAAAGCATGAGTTTCTGTCTACCTTGGATAAGGGTGGAGGTGTTCATAGGTTATGAAGTGTTTACAGTTTATTCTAGTTATAAACCTGTGATTGTCTTGACGGAAAGCATGTTTGGTTTTTGACCTAGTTTTGGGAGTATTTCTGATGAGCATTGCACACACGCACGTTTCTGTTCATGTATTTGTTAGTATACGGGGACTTAGTCGAGCTCTATTTGGATTTAGTTGCATTCTTTGAGGTATTTGCTTGCTAGTTGGTTTTGGTTAGTTTAAAGGGGATCCTTGCATTTTTCAAGTAGTTGCATACATATAGTTAGTTGCATGTTAGTTGCATTATAGGATGAATTTTGTGGGTACATTCGCTATAGGCCCTCACGAGACCTCACTCGTCCACTGGGGCTACCTAGGGGTTTAAAGGGCTTATTGCATATGCCAAATGCAATCGTGATCACCTACGAAAGTGATACTAGTTAGTTGTATATAGTTACATTGTTTATGCTTGAGGACAAGCATCAGTTTAAGTTTGGGGGTGTGATAAGTGGATTTTATATCCACTTATTATGCGCTAATTAGACCTAAATTGGTGGTTTAGCCTTAAGTATGTTGTGTCTTTTAATTAGTTTTATGTTGTTTCAAGTCTTTGTAGTGCAGAACTCACAGCTTCAGGTATCCTGGCGATAAAAGGTTAAAAGACGGTGGATTTCTGGCTCAGATGGACTGGCTACGAGGAAAAGGAATTATCATAAAGATGTTCTGAGTGATATATTCTTAAAGCAGGAATCCCGGTTGGAATTGTTATATTTTTTTCTAAGCAAAAGGAGTCCGGTTTTAGAGCCTCAAGAGACCGTAACTTGCATCTGGACGAGCAATGAAGAAATAAGAATTATCACAAAAATATGGAAAGTGATATTTTCTTAAAGCTGGAACCCCGGTTGAAATTGATATATTTTCTGTTAAGCAAAAGGAGTCCGGTTCCAGACGACCAGAGACCGCAGCTTAGACAATAAAGATTTATTTATATTATTAAATAATTTTATTAATTTAGAAAATTATATTTATAAATATCTAATAATATTAGATATTTATTTTTATAATTTCTGGATTAAAATAATTATTTATTAATTAAAGATTATAAGCTGTGCGGATTAAAAAGCATTTCTACGGAGCTGATATTAAAAGTCAATTACCACCAGTTGCGGAAGAGAATTCCAAATTGGCTTTGCAAATTGTCAGGAGAGTTGTTAGAATTAGGCAGTGACTTTTTAATCATCTGACTTTGTAAATTGTAGTAGGTGTATGTATGGTTCTATTATAAATAGATGAGAGAACTTAACGAGAGAGGGACATCAGAGTGAAGCTGAACCAAAAGCTGAACAAAAAAAATTCTCTCCTCAATTCTGTAATACTTCAGCTATTTCTTTTACAGATATTTTATTTTATACATTTTAAATTTCTGCAAACAGTTTTATTTTATACAATTTAAATTTCTGTAATGTTATTATAGTTTAAACACTTTTAATTTCTGTAATTTAATTTTATTTTATACACTTAAAAATTTCTGAAAAATTATTATAAGAATTAATTTAAGATTTTAAGGGGACTATCAGGAGGGCTTCTCTAATTTATTGCCTGATTGTTTTATTCGGAAAGCACATTACAATTGCTTTTGGAATAAAGCAATTTTGTTGGATCAATCATTATTTTCAATTCAAACAGCACCGCAACTGACAGTGAACCACACGTAAATTGCCAAGACCAGTCTCAGGACGCGCGCGTGCTCGCCACGCGCGGCAAATTGTTTCTTTACAGCTGGCGCGTGCACGCCACGCGCGTGGAGGAGAGTGAAACTGCCGACAGAACCATGTGCTTGCAGGAAGAAACATAATCATTGCTTTCTCAAGTGGCAACGCAGATTGAATATTTGGGTTCCTTTTTTTGAGTTTTGTCCGTGTACTGTTATTATTTAGATGGTCTTGGAGTGCTCCTGTTCGACAAAATATCCGGTTCTATTTCTAAACTCTAGTAATTTCATATTTAATTTCTCGTAGTTTTTAATTTAGTTATTATTGTTATTATTATTATTATTATTATTATTATTATTATTATTATTATTATTATTATTATTAGGTACTAATTCTTTTATTTTTATTTTTAAATTTTCGTAATTTCTTAATTAAATTATAAAATTTTCTGCCATGATTTTATTTAATTCCATAAAGGTGCCTAGTTTAATTATGAACTAAACACTTTCATGGGGTTCTAATGTAATGAATTATTAATTCTCATGTTAATTTGATAGATAATTTGTGTTTACAATTTCTATATAAGATTGCCTTGCATGGTTGTTTTAATTGAATATAGGTGAACAGCTAACATCTATTGTGCCAAATCTCTAATGATTGCGAAAGTGGATTTAGAGATTTAGGGCTTGCCATGTTAGCATAGGTATGTCGGCTTCTCCGCATTTCGGATTATAGTTTCGAAAGAACGTTATTCCCCTATGTAGTTAATTGCGGAACTTGTGATTAAATTGATTGTATCACCCATTCACATAGACATATAGTGTATTGGATATAATTAATGCCCTTATAACTTCTATCTCTTTTGTGGATGTTTATTTGGAATGGTGTGAGTTAATTGAAAGATGGCTCATATTAGTGTCGTGTTCCCACTAGCATTCTTAACAATTGTAACACATTAATTCTTAATAATTAATAGAGCTAAAACATTCATGAAATTAGGACCCCATGCCTCTATCATATTATTTTAAACAAATTAGCCGTTTCATTAGTTAATTGTTATCTGCAAATAAACCATTTTAGTTCGTTCATGCTTCTATAATTAACCAAACATTGTTGAATAGACATATTTACTAAAATAAATCGAGTCTTCGTGGGAACGATCCTTATTTCCCTATATTGCTTTTGGACTGCGTATACTTGCGTAGAGAAAATAGCGAACAATCACCTGTACCATCCATGAAAGTACCAATACATGTTTTTCCCTTACCTTCTCCATGAAAAGTCCAGTAAGTATATGTTCTATCAAATGCCCATTTACTCAAATGATTGAGTACTTCATCAACTCTTCTGTGCAATAAATTATGGCACATGAAACAAGGACAAGGCATCCTATCATTGTCATTACTATTTTTGAGGGCAAAATTGATAAAATCTTTCACACCAGCCATATATTGTGGGTCACCGGGCTTCGTGTTTGTTATCCAACTTCGATCCATTTCTACACATCAGAATTTTACACTAAAAATATATATTAAAATAATCATAAAAATGGAGTTGAAGGTGTAAACCTATAAATGGTAATAAGGTTGGATAAGCTAGAAGACCCAAATAATATAATACATATAATATTAATGTTATGGTCTATTACAAACATGAAAGAATTATCACCAAAATTACCAAACCATAAATTACATCAAATAGGGAGCATTAGAGTTCGATAGGGCATTATTAAAAATATAACTGAAACTAGTCATGATCAAAGGCCTTTTGCATGATCTATTTTGTTCTAAATTTCAGTTATCTACCAGTGGTGATGTATTAAAGCAGACCATACCAGCCAACTATCCATATATAAATAAAGTCAGAAGCAGGTTTTCAAATGAATAATTTTAATTTGTACATTAGCTTAATGTTTTCTCAGTATTGCTAATAGAATATACCCTACTTTTGTGCTTAAGTAAGATCAAAATAAGGAGTTTAAATTATTTCCGTTGTTTAAATTTATCGCAAACTCACTAATGACTTACCTATTGTCAAAAGGGAAATTACAAATATAAGATTTTATTTTATTTTTTATAATTAAACATTAGTCCATATGGTTCAACAGATAGAATGAGACACATAAATAAGTTTACCTGAAGTGAGATATAAACTAATACATCAAAGGGCCACCATGAAAATGATATTACAGAATAATCTTAGATATAAAATGTGGGGTTGGTTTAAACCAAAATCACTTGCCAACATTATATACTATAATATGCTATTAGATTTTTTTTCAATATTGATAGAACAGAGGATACTATTAGTCTAGCTTAACGGATTTGTGTGCAGGTCGGTGTGAGCCTGAATATAGGAGAAAGACTTTAACCGCGTTAATTGTATGGTAATTTAGTTTCCATGCAAGGTATATAATTTTGCTACCATGTCCTCTCTCATCTCTTGTCTCCTTTCTAACTAATTCCTTTAGTCTCTTACTCTTACTACACTATCTTCTTATTCCTTCCTAAATGCGGTTTACAATTTGAAGTTCAATTTTCTTAATTCCTAATTTGACTACTAGACCGTGATTAATACTTTGTTCGATCACGTACCCATGAACTGAAAATCTGGGAAAAATTTGTACAGTTTCTTTTCGTGGTTAATGTACTTGAGTTCTGTTCTATCAGAAGATTTACGTTTGGAATCAATCACTAAATTCTCAGTTAATCCTTCTCTAAGGTGAACATATACACAATACACACACCACTAAACACCAGAAAACACAATACACACACCATAAAACACATTATACTAAAAGCATATACGAATTCTTAACACGTACACTATATACACATATACATACACAAAATAAAACTCTCGTAACAACCACAACTACACACATACCTGAGACTGAATTGAAGATAAAAAATTAGAGATTCTAAAATAAATATGCTCACGGCTTCCCCCAGTATACGAATTACAGCTACAATTAGTGCTTGGAGAGGTAATTAACGAGTATATATTAACTGCTTGTATTAGGTTTTGTAATGGGTAGTGGAGCGAGATAGATTACAATTAAAGTAAATGGGCATGGGCTAATTACCGATATACCGATGCTTTGTAATTATGTATATAATATTAAATTTTTTGTTTTTTAATTAGTAATCATTTATTTAAATAAGGTGATCTCTTTTCTTTTAATCTAAATGACCTCTTTTAAAAGAAGAGAGGTTTCTTAATTAAAGTAATCATTTATTTAAATAAAGAGATCTCTTTTCTTCTATTATAAAATAGACCTCTTCTGAAAAGAGAGAGGTTCCTTTATAAAAAAAATCATTTATTTAAATAAAGAGGTCTCTTTTCTTTCATTATAAGAGACCATATCTCATAAAAATGACATTTCTTTGATTAAGGAACCATTAATTCGAATTAGGAGATTTCTTATCGGTGGTTCCTTTGCCCATATTTCTAGTAGTGGAGCATCAAAAACAAAATCTAGTGGTGCAGGTTTGGTTTTGCAAAGCCCCGATGGGTTCACGGTTGAATACGCTTTGAAGTTGGACTTTCCTACCACCAACAACGAAGCGGAGTATGAGGCATTGATAGCCGGTTTGGGCTTGGCCAGAGTCATGAGGGTCAAGAACCTCAAAGTTTGTGGAGATTCAAGACTGGTAGTCTCACAAGTGAATGGTGAATTTGAGGCCAAGGATGATACCATGGCGAAATATCTGCGAGTTGTGAAAGCTGTCATGACTCAGTTTGATGAGTGCTATGTAGAACACATTCCGAGAGAAGAGAACATTAAGGCCGATGCCCTATCTAAGTTCGCTTCTTCTGAAATCGAAAATTATGCAGGAAGTGTTTACTTCCAGGTCTTGAAGGCCCCGACTGTTAATTCTAAGTTGGTGGCACCAATTGATATAGGAAGCTGTTGGATAGATCCTATTAAAGCTCACCTTGAAACATGTTGGCTCCCTGACAATGCCTTGGAGGCACGAAAACTGTCAGTGAGAGCATTGAGATATGCCCTGATCGAAGGCATCTTGTACAAGAGATCGTTTGTCATCCCTTATTTGAAGTGTTTGAGGCCTCAAGAGGCAAAAGAAGCATTGGAGGAAGTTCATGAAGGGATCTGTGGGCAACACTTGGGGGGCAGAGCCCTAGCTCACAAGATCACGTGACTGGGATTCTATTAGCCAGAGATGTTGGCCGATGCGCAGAATTATGTTAAGAAGTGTGACAGATGCCAAAAGCACGCTCCAATCGTAAGGCAGCCGCCTGAGATGTTAACGTCAGTCAGCTCTCCCATCCCATTTGCAATGTGGGGGATGGACATACTTGGTCCTTTCCCTATGGCCTCAGCACAAAGGAAGTTTCTAATAGTAGCCATTGACTACTTCACCAAGTGGATAGAGGCTAAGCCTCTAGCCAAAATAACCACCAAACAAGTTGCCCAGTTCTTTTGGGAGAACATAATTTGTAGGTATGGAATCCCACGAATCCTTGTGACGGATAATGGGACACAGTTTAACAATGAGGAGTTCAAGAAGTACTGTGAGGAAAACGCTATTGAGCTTCGATTTACTTCAGTAGCACACCCGCAAGCTAATGGACAGGCCGAGGTAGCCAATCGAATCATCCTTGATGGACTAAAGAAAAGGGTCGAACGCTCAAGGAACACCTGGGTGGATGAATTGCTGCCTATACTCTGGGCCTATCGCACTACTTGTAAGGTGACCACCGGAGCAACCCCGTTTCTGCTAGCTTATGGAGCTGAGGTAGTTGTGCTACTAGAGATTATGCATGCATCATCTCGAGTTGAGGCATTTAAACCAGAGACTAATGAAGAGGGCATGAGACTCGCCCTAGACCTGATTGATGAAGTCAGGGACGAGGCAAATGCTAGAAATGGGGAGCATCAAAAGAAAGCATCCTTTTATTACAACCACAGGGTTAAGGAAAGGTTCTTCCAGCAAGGTGACTTAGTTCTAAGGAAGATCGAGGCTTCTGGAGTTGGCCAGAGGGGAAAGCTAGCCCCTAATTGGGAAGGGCCGTATCGAGTCAAAAAGACATTAGGACGAGGATCATACAAGTTGGAAACATTAGATGGGAATGAAGTGCCACGAACTTGGCATGCTCTGAACCTGAAGATTTATTATGTGTAAGCCCTCCTAGTAAGGACTTGGCTTTTATCTATTTATTAGGAGAAGTAGAAATAAGGTTCGATGAAACCATTATAGAGCATGTTGCTCCCATTAGGAGATAGAGTATTTATGTAAGGGTTGAACCCGTTTCAAGTTATTAATGCAAGTTTGTTTTCCATTCCATGATTGTGTGATTTTATTTATGTGCCAAGCACCTGATGAGTGTAAGTCAAAGATGACCAAGCAACGAAAATAAAAGAATACACAAATGGAAATAAAACGAATGCATAAATAAACATCCCCAAGGGGCCAAAGTTGAAGTTAAATTACATAACCAAATAAAATTTAAGTCCTGAAGGACCTTGATCAAAAGTAGAGGAAACAAAGCCACAAGCGGCCAACAATGTCGTGCAAGGCCATCTACTCCTCGGCGGATTCCTCCACCACCTCCTCGCCCTCTTCTTCCTCATCATCGTCATCTTCTTCCTCTTCCTCTCCGGAGCTCTCCTCCTCATCCTCTTCTTCGGCTTCCGTCTCCATCGGTTTCGCCATCCTTTCCTTTGCCACGACCCCTTCCTCTTCTGAAGTCTCGGTTGAGGAGTCAACTCTGCCACGGAGTTGCTTGCTAGGAAAAGCTCACCTCGCAGTTGCTTCCCTCTCTAACATGGTCTTCTTGCCAGCAGAACGGGAAGAGGAAGAACCAGAGCTAACAACATTGGTTGCCTTCCTCATACCAGAAGGACGACGACTGCCTCCAGAACCTGATGCATGTTCCACGTCATGACTTCCACTATCAACAGCCCAGGTAGGGCACGGGAAGTCCTCTGGATTCACCACCGAAGGGTGCTTGCTGCTTACAGCGCCAATGGCTTTATTCCACCCAACTGACATGTTAAAAGGCCTCAACTCGTCATCATGCTTATCCATAAATTGCATAAAGTCCTCCGATCTGTGGTATGAAGCAATTATCTTGTGAGCGTCAGAGAGTTTCTTCTTGGCAAGCGAGCGAAGTTTCTTTCGATAAGATAGGGTGTTGGCCTCCGATCGGACGACTCTGGAGTTTAAATCTTGAAGCTGCTCTTTGAACTTTGTCTGTTCGTTCTTCAGTTCCACGTTGCTATCTCTATATGCTCGGCCTTGACGAGTGGCAGCTTGAAGATAAGCATTGGCCTGTAGTAAGGAAATTAGTAAGACATTTTTTGAAAAAAAAAAGGTACAAACAAAAAAGATCGAATGTAAAGGTTGATACCTGATACAGAGCTTGGGCCCCAAGGCGCTCGGATTCATCAATCTTGTCTCCTGCAGTTACCGTTAAGAGATCAGGGGCAGTGATAGAGAGCCTGGACCAGGACAAAGCTAAGTCAGTATTCCCCAAGATAGAGTCCTGTTCATAAATACCCCAGTCGGGAGTGAAGGGGACTCTAACACCCTCAGCAGCATTCCGGGATCTCTTCCCCCCATGGGAACATCCCTCCAAGAAGGAAGGAATCCTTCGGTCGGTGGGGTTCAGCTTCTCCGTCACCTTTTTTATCATGCGTCTTGTAACTTGAGGTTGATTCTCAGGTCGGCTGTCCAGCTCCTCGGCAGCTGAAAGATGAAGAAAAAAACATTGGAATAAGAACTAACATAGCTCATAATGGTAGAACGAAAGAAAAATTACCCTCTAAAGAAAGGAAGCTTAAGCCAGCTTCAATGAGTTTCTTTTCTGTCAGAATAGTTCTGTAGTGGGTGCAACCATCATCAGCAAGTAGCCTATCTCGGTCTGCCAACTCTTTGAGATCAAGGTCACACACGAAGTGTGAACTATCCTCCACAAGTCCGAATCTCTTAACAAAGAAATAACCCCAGTCGCCACCTTCCCACTCCAAGACAACGAAGTCCCTTTCCCAGGAATGGTGGAAGTCAGGGAAGGAGAAAGAGTTTACTATATGCGGAAGCCTATTTCTAAGCTGAAAACTAATCCACCCCGGCTTAGACTCAGGGGAGTTCTTTATTGCGAAGATACTTCTAAACATAGTTGTACTCCAAGGGATTTCCAACTCATGACATCTTAACAAGAAGATGATTAGGAACCTCCAGGAATTGGGGTATAGCTGACAAGGATGGACTTGAAGTTCTGTTAAGAGCCTGATGATAAATGTGTGGACAGGGAACCTAAGTCCCGCCTCCAATGCTCATTTCATGACGCAAATCCTTTCGGGGTGACAGTTGCAGGTTCTGTCTCCTGGATTTGGAAGGCATACTTTAATTGCACTTGGAAAGCCGTAAGTGCTCCTGATCTTCTCAACTTCCTTCTTTTCCAATTTAGAAGGACTATTAAAAGCAACTAAGCTTGAACTGTTGCGGAATGATTCTCCCATAGTGTTTAGCAAATCTAGTGTAGACTCAAACCGACGTTCAATATATCTAGGAGGCATGAGTTTTAGCTTACCTTTCATTGTTCGCGCCATGCTCCTTTTTCTGAAAGCCTCCTCCATGGAGAGTTGGGGGGCAGCAGCTTGCTTGTCGGCCATCTTGAATCTTGAATCTCGAAACTTGAAAGCTTGAAAGCCAGAGAACTCAAGAGCTTTAGAACTTAAGAAAGTTTGAGAAGTGAAGAAGTGAAGAAAAATGAAGGATGCTTCCCTCCTTTTATAAGAAAAGGTGACCTGTTATCTCAGGTTGAAACACAGCTTGGTTCGCATTTACAGGTCAAGTATCATTAATATACAAAAAAGGAGCAAAAACTATCTGTTATTAATGGAAAAAGACGTTGAAACTCATGATATTTTGGGGGAGAAACGGAGAATTTAAGTGAATATCCGGCAAAATATTCTAGCAGAGCAGTCAGATGAGCTTAGAAAGCTGAGCACGTTTAAGAAATACTTAATTGGGAGATTAGTACTAAGCACTGGATTAGTGATGTGAATCAAGGTACTAAGTAAAACCTCAAATAGAGCCATGAATGGCCAACATTGATGTTAAGATTCCATATCGATGATCGATGTCGGTATGCGAAAATCAAAATCCGGGAGCCCTAACATCGGCACGGGTTTTCTCCGCCCCAGTCGACCGCCCCGCGGGGGACGCCTCGGCCGATCATCGGTACGGGTTTTTTAGCTCCATTTTTTTAAAAAAAAAAATGTACGTGAAAATTTTCTCAGCCGAATGGGTCACCAGCCGATTGGCTTCCCGTGGGAGCACCGGCCGACCGACATCGATCACCAATGCGAGAATTTTGAACCGGCCGATCACCTTCTTAGCCGACTGGCCTCTTCGCACAAGCCACGGCCAACTGACGTTGATCGTCGGTATGGGTTCAAAAAAAAAAAAAGGAAAAAACCAGCCGACCGCCGAATCGGCCGACTGGCGTCCCGAAGGTGTGTCGGCCGACTGAAATCGATCCCCGAGTCAAGATTTTTGATGCGTTTCAAAAAAAAAAAACCGGTCGACCGAAAAAAAAACCGGCCGACTGGCAAACCGGCCGACCGGCGAACTGGCCGACTAGCGGACCGGCCAACTGGCCTCCTCTGCATGCTCCGGCCGACCGGCATCGACCGTCGGTGCGGGTTTTTTGCCCGGCCGACTGGTGGCGATGTTCGAGTCGGGGTTGCAAAATTTTATTTTTATTTTTCGATTCGGTAATTAAGGAAAATGAAAACTGAGCACAGATTAGTGCCGTTTAAGCACAGATTAGTGCCGATTAGCACAGGTTAGCGCCGATTAGTGCTGTTGGTGCCATCTTATGCCGTTTAACATCATTTAACATTGTTTAAACATTATTTATGGCTGATTAGCGCTGTGTAGTGCCGTTTAACACCGTTTAGTGTCGCTCAACATCGTAGTAAATGCGTCGGTTGCTCCACGCTTTACATTAAGATGATACTGTTGAAAGTACTCACGTAAGAGCAATAAACCCTGACCCAAGTCTCGGAAAGGCCGTTAGAACTTCAAGGAAAACCTGATCAGTTTTCCTAGAAGTCGGGGGGCAAATGATATGGGCTAAAAGTAAGCCCTAAAGACACATTTAATGTGGCATTAAATGGACCCAATATGGGCAAAACGTGGGGCCCACCAGATGGGCCCAAACCCTATTTACAATATTAATTTCGTAATTAATATTAAGGGTAATAACCAGCTCGGCAATAAGAGTCAAATAAGGATATTACTTGTAATAACCCGAATTTTCAGAAAATGATTTTAGTATTATTTTAAGAATATTAATGTTTTCCCAAAATGAGGAGGAAATTTTTTATTTTATTTTATTGTTCATTATTCCAGTTCAAGGAATTTCAAAAGCGAATTATTTAATTATTGTCTGGTTCAGTGTAATTATGAACTATATTATGTGATTATTGTTGGAAGGTGGAATGTATGTGAAGTTGTGTTTATGTGTTTATATGATGAATTGTGTGAGTTGTGAAGGCTGATGTATTTTATTTATATTTTTGAGGATTTAAATATATTTAAATCATGCATTTTGATCCTCTGTTAATTTTATAAAATTATCGGAGAAATTAAAAATCATGAAATCTTTTGTAATATTATCTTTATAATATTATTTAGTTTTTAAAATGGTTGGGTGAATTAATTTGGATGTTTCGGTATTTTAAAATGATTTTAAGAGTTTTATTGTATTTAAAGGATCAAAACTTTGAAAATTCATATTTAATTCATTTTTGATCCGAAAAATATTTTAAAAATATGTGGGTGCTCATAATTTTATATTCTTTATTTTAAAAATGAAAAGTTTAAATTTTCAAATATTTTATTTAAGTATGATTTATAGATTTATAAGTAGTGTTTTAATTGGGGCTAGAATGAAGTATTAGTGGTAGTAATATAAGTTTGGGCCTAAGCCCATTAAGCATTAGAAACGCAGCTGAACAAACAGATCGGGGAGAGAGAAATGAGAGATTGGGGGAAAAGAAAATTAGGGATTGAGAGAAATTGAATTGGGGGATTCAATTTGGGGGTTGAATGTTGAATCAATTTAGTGTATGTATATATAATTCGCGTGCGTGTAGGTGTGTGTTTTGTGCGTGTCTGTTCAGTGGGGAGGCTGCGGAGGCGGAGGGAAGTCGCCGGAGAGGGGGGAAACGGGCGGCGGTCCGATGGTGGTGGCAGGCGTACGGCTGTACGGCGCGGGGGAGGAGGCAGTAGAGGAGAGGAGGGAAGGCAGGTGGCAAGAGAGAGAGAGAGAGAGAGAGGGAAGAGAGAGAGAAAGATGGAGGAGATGATTTTTTCGACGAATCGAACCGGAACCCGATGGTATAATTTCGTGCTTACCAATTTTAATTTTTCGTATTTAATTAATTTCGAATTATGCAAATATTGTAGTAATTTAATTGTGACTTAATTATGTGATTATGGTAATTTAATTAGTAAATTGCAATATCATTGTTGCATTTCCGTGATTAATTCGGAGTATATAATTATTTAGTATCGAGGTGGTTAAGTATAATTGTGGCATGTATTTCGAGTTGGAAATATGTTTTGATGATTATTGGTGGTTAAGTATTATGGGTTTGATTAAGTATTCGGATTTAGTAATTATTAATTTTCGAATTGTTAGTTGTTAATTGTAAGTATTAATTGTCGTATAAAATGTGGAATTTATGTGAAGTACTAAGTTGTAAATGTTTATGTGCTATGTGTAGTAAGTGGAGTCCTAGTATTTGTGGAACGTTATAATTGTAAACTATTTGGTATTAGTTGTGGTCATTAGTGGGTAATTATCAGTTGTCGTATAATTTGTGGAGGTTATATGAGTTGCTAGTTGCATACGATGTCGGAAATGCTTATGTGCTAAATGGTAAGTATGGGAATACGTGATACATGTTAAATGTTAGAATTTTATAATAATTAGAATTGTGCTAGGGGTTATGAGAAGATCACAAGTTTTTAAATGTCAATATTTAAAGGACTTGTGTAATTCTTTTCGACTAATCCCTAGGGCTTACGAATATCCATGATTAGCTATCACGAGTATAATTAATATACTTGAGTGATGTGATCATTGATATAGCGTAAGTAATAGTTAGTGCTAGGGGTTGTTCCCTAGGGCTTACGAACATCAATGATTGATTGTCACGTGTATCATTAAAATGCGTGAGAAATACGATCATTGGTGTAGCGTAAGTAGTAGTGTTAATTATTATGTGCTAGGTGCCGCATGTCTGGGCGGGTACTTTTCATTATTTGTTTACTTTTATGTTGCTGCAAGTTGAGGCAGCTTTATTTTTGCAAAAGCAGGGTTATAAATTGTTTTGTTTGGCATGGAGGGGCTGAGCCCATAGTCCGATAAACGAATACTTCATGCCGAAATTTTCTAAAAATCCCCTGCATTTAAATTTATTTAACTTATTTGATTTCAATGGTTTAAGGGTATGATTTGGGTGTTAACTGTTTATGTGTATATGTGTTAAGTGATTTATTTCGAGGATTTATGTGCTAAGTGATTTATTTCGAGGATTTATGTGTTAATTCAAGGATCTATGTGTTTCGGGGATTAAATACGTTTTGAGGATTATTTATAAACTTAGTTTTGTCATAGAATGACACTAGTATTATAATTGTATATGTTAAGTGAAGTTGACTAAATGTGTTATGTGCATTAATTGGTATTTGAGTAGTCAGTTATAGGGATAACAACTATAGTATGACTTTATGTGAATTAGTGGTAATTCCGAGTGTGTCTACTCGAGATACGTGGGGGGACTGACACGTACTCGTAACAATTACAGTACCATTAGGGCGTGATCAAGTGGAACAACGTGTATCAAAAAGGAAGGATCGAGGCGTCGTGTAAAGTTCATGGAACTACTTGGGCGAAACGCCAAGGATTTATTCGCGCTGTTCCGTTTGGTGCTAAGGACCAGAGGCAAGTTTATTTATACATACTCTATCGTTCAGAGTATATTTATTTTAAAATATATGAAATGTGTGGAATAAGACCTCAGTCCATATTTGCAAGATTTCTTCTATCTTTATCTTGATAAATTGTTTACTTTTAAGTAAAATGGTTTGATTGGAAATATATGTGATATGGAGAGAGTGATATACTATAAAGAGTAAAGTGATATGGGAAGGAATGGTATCAGTTGTTATTATGGTTATTTTTATGATATTATGTTATCAGTTGTTATGTAAAGTTATTTTATAATATTACAGTTATGTGTAAATTGAGGATATTTGAGTTCTAAACTGTTTCAGATGTTAGTAATAAATATTTTGTTATGTAAGGTGACAAGGGCTGATATTTACAGATTTTCTTAAAAAGGGATTTACATGTAAAGTATTTTAGTTGGTGTATTTTAAAGGTATTGATATATGAACGGAAAATGGAAGGGGTTATCTTGAGAGGTATATTTTCGAAAACCCGGACAAAGTTTTTAGAAAGAATTTCGCAATAATTAACCTAATGGCAACATCACCAATAAACTAGTGTTTATTTAATTATTAGATACCTCTCGAAGCATCTACTAATTAAATAAACCTTATTCGTCTAATTAAATTTATTTAATTAGATGAATATTATTTTTAAAATGTTTTCTTAAAATCGCTTTGTTCCGGAATAATAATAATAAAGATATTTCGATGATTATAAATGAGACATTTTTAGTTAAAAATGTCTGGAATGATAATGATAAATGTTATGTTAATGGTTATTTATTTAATGAATATTAATTATAATATTCATTTAAAAAGGGATTATTGAATAGTTACTCTTTAGATATTTTTAAGTGTTTAAGGATGATTAAATATTGTTAAAAGGTTGTTTAAGGAATTTCATAGTGAAATGAATGTATGTCTTGAATTGATATACCTGTATATATGTTTTCAAATGAATATAATACGGATATGAAAATGGAAAGGTGAAATGTGAATGGAAATAAGAATGGAAATGGAAACGGAAAAATGTGAAAATGTGAAATGGTGTTGACAAATTGAATAATTATCTTATAAAAAGGGGGATAGCAATAAAAAGCGTAAGAGGCTGTGTGCTGCACAGTCCAGCAATCAATCAATAAAAAGCGTAAGAGGCTGTGTGCTGCACAGTCCAGCAATCAATCAATAAAAAGCGTAAGAGGCTGTGTGCTGCACAGTCCAGCAATCAATATTTTAATTCGGCCCAAGAGTTGCCGAAGGAGGATGTAGTGGTAGACCTTCCTCCAGGGGGATGTAGTGGTAGACCTTCCTCCTTCTACCGGTAGTAAAAAGGGACGGATACGGAGGGCGACTGATCATCGTGCCTCACGTATTCGGCAACAGTGAAAACCCCTACAATATGTGAATAAAGAATAAATGATAAAGTCAGATTGATATACTGGAAAGGGAAAATGATATGAAAGATGGAATTATTGTTATAGATGAAGAGAAACTGATACTGTATTATTCTAGATTTCCTTCTTATAATAGTAAGTGGATGATGTATTATTAAATAAGAGTTTTATTCTTCCTTAAGGTTTATAACTGCTTACCATTTACATATGTATATACATGTATACTTGGTCACATTATGGCTATAATCTATTTTGATTACTTTGTAATGACATCTTTTATAATGGATGGATATTTTGTTAAACTCTAGTAATAACTTGCTGAGCAATTCTTTCGCTCATACTTGCTTGTTTTCCAATATTAACTTTTCAGTGGAAGGTAGCCGAACGAGGTTATCTGCATGGCTTAGATGAATCGGACAGCGTGCCCTTATGAAGACGATATGATCTAGAAAGTTTATATCTGGAGTAAATTATATGTAAGTATATTGATGTGTAATATATATGTTACTTTGCGTAAAATAGTATTAGTTGCTGGTGTACTTCTCAACGAAGTTATACTAGTAGTAAGGAGTTGATTCTTGTTTCTAGCCCTATAACCTAAAAGATGCTTGGGGGTTGGGGTCTCATTGTTGTAACTTAATTTTATTAATGGCTACAGATGGTTTAACGTGGTTAAACAGGTGATTTGTTATTAAGGTTTTCCGCGTGACGACCAAATCCCTGACCCCGGATTTGGGGGCGTTACAGAGTTGGTATCAGAGCTGAGGTTATAGTAAACTAGAAACGAGAGTGAGTAGGAGTGTGTATAGTTATGTGAGAACGTCGGAGCTCATGTAGAGTTCATGTTGGACTACCGGGTGTAGTGCCAATGATTAAGTTAAGATTTTAATGCTATGTTGAAGGGTATGTTGAGATAGAACTCCCTGCGATTATTAATGTCGATGATTGAATCCTTAGTGACTATTACGAGTCGACGATGACGTAAGTTATCAAGCACCTTAGGGTATGCATGGAAAAGAACAGCTCGGGGATCGGATGATTATCCGTCAGAGGAGCCGACATAAAAGGCATCTGTGGAGACCTTGGCAATATCCCCATTGTTGAATCTTTTTGATTACCTCCCCAATCTATGAATTATTTGACATATCTCTAAGGGAGAATTTTGATAAAGGATATATTTCCTCTTCGAAGTTATTCTTTAATACTTGTGTTAAGCCATATTAAATTTCAATTGTGCCAGAAGCTGTCATTATCCTTACCTTCAGGTTTTCGAAGCCCTATCGAATGATATTATTTCAAACTTCCACTTTTCTTCAATAGTGGATAATTCAATGGTGATATAGCACCACTTGCTTGTTGAATACTAGTATCTTTCTGGTTATCCATTTCTTTGGAAATCGCGCCTTGGAAATTGTTCGATTTTAATCCAAGGTGTCCCTTTGATAATTAATTGTCAGAAGATGATTATTATTGACTTGACTTTGAAATTTTTTCATAATTCTCAACTTCCACTGAGACGAACAACCCTATACATAGAGGGGCCACAAGGACTATCTGTCTGTGTGATAGAAGTCTGATGGGACGCCATCACTTGTGAGTTGTGAAATACAAGAAGGCTAATTACCTTTAGTAATGTCTTATCAGAGACACACAACGTGAGTTCTTACGATCGTATTGATCTCTCAGTAGATTCTCTTATTTTCAAGAAGGTTTGTTTCAAAACTCATAATCCTATGGTCCCCAGTGGGTGACATATGCCTTGATATGACAGCTATCTTTTTAAAGCTCCATGATTCTGGTTATCTAATGAATTTCAAGGGGATGCCAGCCAGGTCAGTCAACTCGAAATTCGCTGATAGAAGTTAGATTCGAACGGAATCGCCAAGAGCAGGAGCGAATCCCAAAACGAATATAATATCAGTGGCGTATCGATAGAATTAGTTCGCTCTCTCTCAAGGATAGGATGATAATGGCAAGTTGGTCGACACATATATGTGAAAGGAGTAGTGATGTGTCGGATAGATACCCTATAGTTGAATTGAGTTTTGGAGGAGTTGCTTATGAATGGATGTTATCTATGGTTTTGCAAAATAAGTATTGATGATGAAGGAGTTGAGGAATCCTAGTAGTGGCCTTAGCTGATTCCGCGGACGGAATCCTTTTAAGGGGGGTAGACTGTAATAACCCGAATTTTCAGAAAATGATTTTAGTATTATTTTAAGAATATTAATGTTTTCCCAAAATGAGGAGGAAATTTTTTATTTTATTTTATTGTTCATTATTCCAGTTCAAGGAATTTCAAAAGCGAATTATTTAATTATTGTCTGGTTCAGTGTAATTATGAACTATATTATGTGATTATTGTTGGAAGGTGGAATGTATGTGAAGTTGTGTTTATGTGTTTATATGATGAATTGTGTGAGTTGTGAAGGCTGATGTATTTTATTTATATTTTTGAGGATTTAAATATATTTAAATCATGCATTTTGATCCTCTGTTAATTTTATAAAATTATCGGAGAAATTAAAAATCATGAAATCTTTTGTAATATTATCTTTATAATATTATTTAGTTTTTAAAATGGTTGGGTGAATTAATTTGGATGTTTCGGTATTTTAAAATGATTTTAAGAGTTTTATTGTATTTAAAGGATCAAAACTTTGAAAATTCATATTTAATTCATTTTTGATCCGAAAAATATTTTAAAAATATGTGGGTGCTCATAATTTTATATTCTTTATTTTAAAAATGAAAAGTTTAAATTTTCAAATATTTTATTTAAGTATGATTTATAGATTTATAAGTAGTGTTTTAATTGGGGCTAGAATGAAGTATTAGTGGTAGTAATATAAGTTTGGGCCTAAGCCCATTAAGCATTAGAAACGCAGCTGAACAAACAGATCGGGGAGAGAGAAATGAGAGATTGGGGGAAAAGAAAATTAGGGATTGAGAGAAATTGAATTGGGGGATTCAATTTGGGGGTTGAATGTTGAATCAATTTAGTGTATGTATATATAATTCGCGTGCGTGTAGGTGTGTGTTTTGTGCGTGTCTGTTCAGTGGGGAGGCTGCGGAGGCGGAGGGAAGTCGCCGGAGAGGGGGGAAACGGGCGGCGGTCCGATGGTGGTGGCAGGCGTACGGCTGTACGGCGCGGGGGAGGAGGCAGTAGAGGAGAGGAGGGAAGGCAGGTGGCAAGAGAGAGAGAGAGAGAGAGAGGGAAGAGAGAGAGAAAGATGGAGGAGATGATTTTTTCGACGAATCGAACCGGAACCCGATGGTATAATTTCGTGCTTACCAATTTTAATTTTTCGTATTTAATTAATTTCGAATTATGCAAATATTGTAGTAATTTAATTGTGACTTAATTATGTGATTATGGTAATTTAATTAGTAAATTGCAATATCATTGTTGCATTTCCGTGATTAATTCGGAGTATATAATTATTTAGTATCGAGGTGGTTAAGTATAATTGTGGCATGTATTTCGAGTTGGAAATATGTTTTGATGATTATTGGTGGTTAAGTATTATGGGTTTGATTAAGTATTCGGATTTAGTAATTATTAATTTTCGAATTGTTAGTTGTTAATTGTAAGTATTAATTGTCGTATAAAATGTGGAATTTATGTGAAGTACTAAGTTGTAAATGTTTATGTGCTATGTGTAGTAAGTGGAGTCCTAGTATTTGTGGAACGTTATAATTGTAAACTATTTGGTATTAGTTGTGGTCATTAGTGGGTAATTATCAGTTGTCGTATAATTTGTGGAGGTTATATGAGTTGCTAGTTGCATACGATGTCGGAAATGCTTATGTGCTAAATGGTAAGTATGGGAATACGTGATACATGTTAAATGTTAGAATTTTATAATAATTAGAATTGTGCTAGGGGTTATGAGAAGATCACAAGTTTTTAAATGTCAATATTTAAAGGACTTGTGTAATTCTTTTCGACTAATCCCTAGGGCTTACGAATATCCATGATTAGCTATCACGAGTATAATTAATATACTTGAGTGATGTGATCATTGATATAGCGTAAGTAATAGTTAGTGCTAGGGGTTGTTCCCTAGGGCTTACGAACATCAATGATTGATTGTCACGTGTATCATTAAAATGCGTGAGAAATACGATCATTGGTGTAGCGTAAGTAGTAGTGTTAATTATTATGTGCTAGGTGCCGCATGTCTGGGCGGGTACTTTTCATTATTTGTTTACTTTTATGTTGCTGCAAGTTGAGGCAGCTTTATTTTTGCAAAAGCAGGGTTATAAATTGTTTTGTTTGGCATGGAGGGGCTGAGCCCATAGTCCGATAAACGAATACTTCATGCCGAAATTTTCTAAAAATCCCCTGCATTTAAATTTATTTAACTTATTTGATTTCAATGGTTTAAGGGTATGATTTGGGTGTTAACTGTTTATGTGTATATGTGTTAAGTGATTTATTTCGAGGATTTATGTGCTAAGTGATTTATTTCGAGGATTTATGTGTTAATTCAAGGATCTATGTGTTTCGGGGATTAAATACGTTTTGAGGATTATTTATAAACTTAGTTTTGTCATAGAATGACACTAGTATTATAATTGTATATGTTAAGTGAAGTTGACTAAATGTGTTATGTGCATTAATTGGTATTTGAGTAGTCAGTTATAGGGATAACAACTATAGTATGACTTTATGTGAATTAGTGGTAATTCCGAGTGTGTCTACTCGAGATACGTGGGGGGACTGACACGTACTCGTAACAATTACAGTACCATTAGGGCGTGATCAAGTGGAACAACGTGTATCAAAAAGGAAGGATCGAGGCGTCGTGTAAAGTTCATGGAACTACTTGGGCGAAACGCCAAGGATTTATTCGCGCTGTTCCGTTTGGTGCTAAGGACCAGAGGCAAGTTTATTTATACATACTCTATCGTTCAGAGTATATTTATTTTAAAATATATGAAATGTGTGGAATAAGACCTCAGTCCATATTTGCAAGATTTCTTCTATCTTTATCTTGATAAATTGTTTACTTTTAAGTAAAATGGTTTGATTGGAAATATATGTGATATGGAGAGAGTGATATACTATAAAGAGTAAAGTGATATGGGAAGGAATGGTATCAGTTGTTATTATGGTTATTTTTATGATATTATGTTATCAGTTGTTATGTAAAGTTATTTTATAATATTACAGTTATGTGTAAATTGAGGATATTTGAGTTCTAAACTGTTTCAGATGTTAGTAATAAATATTTTGTTATGTAAGGTGACAAGGGCTGATATTTACAGATTTTCTTAAAAAGGGATTTACATGTAAAGTATTTTAGTTGGTGTATTTTAAAGGTATTGATATATGAACGGAAAATGGAAGGGGTTATCTTGAGAGGTATATTTTCGAAAACCCGGACAAAGTTTTTAGAAAGAATTTCGCAATAATTAACCTAATGGCAACATCACCAATAAACTAGTGTTTATTTAATTATTAGATACCTCTCGAAGCATCTACTAATTAAATAAACCTTATTCGTCTAATTAAATTTATTTAATTAGATGAATATTATTTTTAAAATGTTTTCTTAAAATCGCTTTGTTCCGGAATAATAATAATAAAGATATTTCGATGATTATAAATGAGACATTTTTAGTTAAAAATGTCTGGAATGATAATGATAAATGTTATGTTAATGGTTATTTATTTAATGAATATTAATTATAATATTCATTTAAAAAGGGATTATTGAATAGTTACTCTTTAGATATTTTTAAGTGTTTAAGGATGATTAAATATTGTTAAAAGGTTGTTTAAGGAATTTCATAGTGAAATGAATGTATGTCTTGAATTGATATACCTGTATATATGTTTTCAAATGAATATAATACGGATATGAAAATGGAAAGGTGAAATGTGAATGGAAATAAGAATGGAAATGGAAACGGAAAAATGTGAAAATGTGAAATGGTGTTGACAAATTGAATAATTATCTTATAAAAAGGGGGATAGCAATAAAAAGCGTAAGAGGCTGTGTGCTGCACAGTCCAGCAATCAATCAATAAAAAGCGTAAGAGGCTGTGTGCTGCACAGTCCAGCAATCAATCAATAAAAAGCGTAAGAGGCTGTGTGCTGCACAGTCCAGCAATCAATATTTTAATTCGGCCCAAGAGTTGCCGAAGGAGGATGTAGTGGTAGACCTTCCTCCAGGGGGATGTAGTGGTAGACCTTCCTCCTTCTACCGGTAGTAAAAAGGGACGGATACGGAGGGCGACTGATCATCGTGCCTCACGTATTCGGCAACAGTGAAAACCCCTACAATATGTGAATAAAGAATAAATGATAAAGTCAGATTGATATACTGGAAAGGGAAAATGATATGAAAGATGGAATTATTGTTATAGATGAAGAGAAACTGATACTGTATTATTCTAGATTTCCTTCTTATAATAGTAAGTGGATGATGTATTATTAAATAAGAGTTTTATTCTTCCTTAAGGTTTATAACTGCTTACCATTTACATATGTATATACATGTATACTTGGTCACATTATGGCTATAATCTATTTTGATTACTTTGTAATGACATCTTTTATAATGGATGGATATTTTGTTAAACTCTAGTAATAACTTGCTGAGCAATTCTTTCGCTCATACTTGCTTGTTTTCCAATATTAACTTTTCAGTGGAAGGTAGCCGAACGAGGTTATCTGCATGGCTTAGATGAATCGGACAGCGTGCCCTTATGAAGACGATATGATCTAGAAAGTTTATATCTGGAGTAAATTATATGTAAGTATATTGATGTGTAATATATATGTTACTTTGCGTAAAATAGTATTAGTTGCTGGTGTACTTCTCAACGAAGTTATACTAGTAGTAAGGAGTTGATTCTTGTTTCTAGCCCTATAACCTAAAAGATGCTTGGGGGTTGGGGTCTCATTGTTGTAACTTAATTTTATTAATGGCTACAGATGGTTTAACGTGGTTAAACAGGTGATTTGTTATTAAGGTTTTCCGCGTGACGACCAAATCCCTGACCCCGGATTTGGGGGCGTTACATTACTCCTACCTGACTTAGCCTCCAAGGCACCTACTTCAATAAGGAAACTGATTCCTACAAGGAAGGGGTCTAGAACCTTCCTCAAGGAAGACTTGCCCACCAAGTCTCTGACTCCTACCATAATTCTAAGGCTCCTCAGCCTATATAAAGGGTCAGACCCCTCACCTCAGAACTACGTTTTTTGGCTTGATCTTTGATACGCATCAAAGTACGTAGGCATCTTGTGAAGGCAGATTTAGCCACGAGCACAAGAGCAGCCATTAAAGCACGAAGCTCACGCACCCCCACATTAAATACAGCAAACCCTAGCCGCAATCTAATAACCTAGTTTTTATTCCACAACAGATGTTTTTAGGTATTTATAAAAGGTATTATCTATACTAATTACCATTAATTATATTATGTTATTATTTATTTTAGTTGTATTTATGTTTCTTTATAATGAAGGGTAAATAAGTAAATTCACTAAGTACCAAAAAACAGGTACCAAAACTTTCAATGTTTCGGAATTTATATAATAGTATAGATATATATACAATTGTAATATAAACTATTATTAAATTATTGATTTTTAATTTTTAATCTTGGATATATATGTATGTAGGTCACAGTAGCGAGCACTGTATACTCCAACTGTAGCGGTTATCATAGGCGAAAGGCTGAAAGTGCTAGAGGCATAGTAACTGAGGAAAAGATCTTCAAAGGTTTATCATTTAACCGAAGGATATGCAATGTATTTCCGAAAATTTAGACAATAAGACTTTAATGTCGAAAAATAAACATCTAAAGATCTTGAACTTGAAGTCCACGTAAGATAAAAGATGACATTAAAACTCAGAAAATAGAATTTTTAAGTAAAGTAAACTTTTTTACAATAAAATCTAAACGAAAAGAAAATTATATAATTAATAATTAATACAAATAGAATTCCAACCAAAGGGGATCCCTTTGGTTAGACTTGTCAAATATCCAAATGGTATAAAATCAAGTAAAAAGTATAATTTTATCCTCCAACAACAATATATAGTTTAATTAAATTTAAAATAAAAATAAAGATAAGTAAAAAAGGACTCAATAATTTTTTATTTTTTTTGCAAATGAATATGTGTAAATATGAACATTAACAATCTTAACATTCACAATAAATACATAAAAATTAAACTTAAATCAAAACTAAAAAGATACTAGAAGCTAAAAACTTTCAAGTTAAAAAGTAAATCAGTCAAATCAAAAAGATAATATTTGACAAAAAAAATCAAAGGGATAATAACCATCGTTCATAATTTAAGAGAGAAGATATTCTATTTGGGAAAGAGAAGTGACAAAATTCTAATACAAATGAAATTGAAGAAAATAAAATAATAATATAGAAGTCATGTGAAATCTTACCTCAAACCTCACGACTTTTCACATTAGATCTCTAGTTATATTTTAAGTTAAAAGTCTTAAAAAGTCATTAAATGTAATTGTCATTGCAAATTCATGACTTTTTGAATAACAGTCTACTTTTAAAGAGTTGTTAAAAGTTTAAATTGAATAACACCTTACTTTTAATGACTTTTTAAAAGTTGGTAAAAGTCTTAATTCAATAACACCATATTTTTAAATACTCTTTAAAAGTTAGAATTGAATACCACATGACTTTTAAAATCCTTAAAAGTTATTAAAAGTTTGTATTGAATACCATAATCTCTCATTTGCACTAGAACTATAACTCATCAATTATATTCATAATTAAGATGTTGAATTATTTTATTAGTTGAAATAAAACCAAATAAATAGAGTTTACTTTAGAAAAGTTATCGAAAAGTAACTTTATTATACTCCTTTTAACGTACAAAACATGTATTATATTATTCTTTATTATAAGAGCAATATATTATTGAATTTATTAAATAAATAATAATTGATTCTCTAAAAAGGTGACAAAAGATATGCAAATCTATACTATTATATAAATTCCGAAACATTGAAAGTTTTGGTACCTGTTTTTTGGTACCAATTTTTTGGTACCTGTTTTTTGGTACTTCGTGAATTTACTTATGTACCCTTCATTATAAAGAAAAATATATATTAAAAAACCTAAAATAAATTTTAACATAATATAATTAATGGTAATTAGTCGATTGCCTTTTTCATATTTACTTTTAGTTGAAGATGTTACCTTTTATCATATCTTCCAATCATTAATATTACCTTTCGAATTAAAATACGTTTCCTTTTTGATTTAAAACTAATCTTACAATCATTAATATATACCCGAAAATATCATACAATATTTTTCAATTATTAATAAAATATATTAAAAATATCCTTTGTTTATAATAAGGAAACATTAGTATAATCCGTAAACATGTGTATATTAAATTATATTAATTAAAATTAAAAATTATGTAAAAAATATTGATTATATAAACTGGTACCAGTTTTTTTTACCTATTTTTTGGTACTTCGTGAATTTACTTATTTACCCTTCATTATAAAGAAAAATATATATTAAAACACCTAAAATAATATTAACATAATATAATTAATGGTAAGTAGTCGATTGCCTTTTTCATATTTACTTTTAGTTGAAGATGTTACCTTTTATCATATCTTCCAATCATTAATATTTCCTTTCGAATTAAAATACTTTTCCTTTTTGATTTAAAACTAATCTTACAATCATTAATATATATATCCGAAAATATTGTACCATATTTTTCAATTATTAATAAAATCTATACTATTATATAAAAACCGAAACATTAAAAGTTTTGGTACCTATTTTTTGGTACTTCGTGAATTTACTTACTTACCCTTCATTATATAAAAAAATAAATACACCTAAAATAAGTAATAACATAATATAATTAATGGTAATTAGTCAAGATACTACCTTTTAAAACAACTAAAAATATCAATCGTATCACATCTTTCCATCATTAATATTTCCTTTCGAACTAAAAGTCTAAAACACGTTACCTTTTTAATTTAAAACAAATCCTACAATCTAAAATAAGTAATAATATAATATAATTAATGATAATTAGTCAAGATACTACCTTTTATAAACAACTTAAAACATCAATTGTATCATATATTTCCATCATTAATATTTCCTTTCGAACTAAAAGTCTAAAAGACGTTACCTTTTTAATTTAAAACAAATCTTACAATCTAAAATAAGTAATAACATAATATAATTAATGGTAAGTAATCAAGATATTACACCTAAAAACACCAATCATATCATATCTTTCCATCATTAATATTAAAACACGTTATCTTTTTAATTTAAAACAAATCTTACAATCATTAATATATACCCGAAAATATCACATTAATATAATAAAATTAACGGTAATTAGTCGATTGTCTTTTTCATATTTACTTTTAGTTGAAGATATTACATTTTATAAACACGTAAAAACATGAATCATATCATATCTTTCGATCATTAATATTTCCTTTCGAACTAAAACACCTTAACTTTTTAATTTAAAATAAATCTTTCAATCATTAATATATAACCGAAAATATCACACCATAATTTTCAAGTAAAATGTAACACCTAAAATAAATAACAATATAATATAATAAATGGTAATTAGTCGATTGCATTTTTCATATTTATTTTCAGTTGAAGATATTACCTTTTATAAACACCTAAAAAGATCAATTGTATAATATTTTACAATCATTAATATTTCTAATTAAAACACGTTACCTTTTTAATTTACAACAAATCTTAAAATCACTAATATATACTCGAAAATATCACACCAAAATTTTCAATTATTAATAAAATATATTAAAAATCATATACGTTGTTTATAATAAGGAAACATTATTATAATCTGTAAACATGAGTATATTAAATTATAACAAATTAAAATTAAAATAATTATTAAAATAATGATTATATAAAAACATAATTTTAATATTAAATAAAATTTATAACATAATACAAGAAACCCGTGCACTTCAATACTAATAATTAATCGATTATCTTTTCAACTAAAATATATCATCTTTCTATTTTTTTCTAATTAATTTCCTTTTTTTCTAGAAATATAACGGACAACGTTAATTTCTCATTTTCTAAAAAACACTAGGAGAAATTTTAATTAGCAATTAAACATAATTAAATTATAATTAGTATAAACTAATCAATTACCTTTTTCACCTAAAACATGTCACCTTTTTAATTTTCCCGTTTTCTTTTCTATTTTCTCTAACTAAAATATCTCATTTTTCAAGTATATTAAGGGCAGTTCTATTATATGAAATAAAATAGTAATATGATAATACTAATAATTAATCGATTAACTTTTTCAGTTAAAACATATCATTTTTTCTATATTTTATAATTAAAATCCCTCTTTTCCTAGAAATATCACGGGCAACAATAATTTCTGTTTTTCTAAAAACATTACAAGCAATTTATTTAGTAAAATAACATAATTAACTTATAATTACTATAAACTAATCAATTACCTTTTTCACCTAAAACATGTTACCTTTTTAATTTTCTCTAACCAAATTCTCTATTTTTCCAATTATATCATGGACATTCTATCTAATAAAAAAATAATTTTATAATTACTTATAATTAACCGATTATCTTTTTCAACTAAAATCCATCATCTTTTCTAAATTTTTAACTAAAATTCCCCATTTTCTAGAATTATCACGAATAACATTTATATAATTATCATCATATAATCTCATTTAAAAATTTAAGTCTCCAAAAATCATGTTTTAAAAAAATTAATTCGAATAATTAAAAAATTTAATATAATATTAAAAAAATCCGATTATAATTATATAATTATTAATTATTAAAAAATTATCTATAAAAATATTATATAAGTCGATTGCCTTTTTTCACATTTACTTTTAATTGAAGATATTACCTTTTTATAAACACCTAAAAACATCAATGTATCTTCCAATCATTAATATTTCCTTTCGAATTAAAACACGTTACCTTTTTAATTTAAAACTAATCTTCGTTAATATTTTACTATTATATAAATTCCGGAACATTAAAAGTTTTGGTACCTGTTTTTTGGTACTTCATGAATTTATTTATTTACCATTTATTAAAAAGAAAAATAAATATATGATATTTATACTTTTAAAACACCTATAATAAATAATAACATAATATAATTAATGGTAAGTAGTCGCTTGCCTTTTTTCACATTTACTTTTAATTGAAGATATTACCTTTTTATAAACACCTAAAAACATCAATGTATCTTCCAATCATTAATATTTCATTTCGAATTAAAACACGTTACCTTTTTAATTTAAAACTAATCTTCATTAATATTTTCTTTCGAATTAAAACACGTTACCTTTTTAATTTAAAACTAATTTTACAATCATTAATATATATCCGAAAATATCACACCATATTTTTCAATTGTTAATAAAATATATTAAAAATTTACATATGTTGTTTATAATAAAGAAACATTAGTATAATCCGTAAATATGAGTATATTAAAATTATATTAAATTAAAATTAATTAATCTATCTATACTATTATATAAAAACCGAAACACTAAAAGTTTGGTTGGTCGGTCGGTCGGTATGGTACCTGTTGATTTTACTTATTTGCCCTTACTCAATTGCATATTTACTAACTAATCAATTTCTTCTTTAAGGTTCAACATATTATCTTTTCTATTTTTCAAGAACTAAATAATTTTCTCTTTTAGGTAAAATATCATATCTTTTATATTTTATCTAACTAAAATTTCTCCTTTATGAATCAATTTTCTTTTCCGGGTTAAACATATTACCATTTCTATTTTTCAATAATTAAATAATTTCCTTTTTCAGGTAAATTAGAATATCTTTTACATTTTATCTAACTAAATTTTTTCCTTTTTAAAAATACTACGAGCAATTTTGTTTAAGAAAAGAACATAATTATTATATAATTATTATTAACTAATCAATTAACTTTTTCAGCCAAAACATGTTACCTTTTTTCTTTTCTCTAACTAAAATCTTTCTTTTTCCAATTATATCATGGACGGTTACCTTTTTCAGCCAAAACACGTTACCTTTTTTCTTTGCTCTTACTAAAACCTCTTTTTTTCCAATTATATCACGGACGTTTCTATTTAATAAAATATAATAATAATATTATGATACTAATAATTAACCGATTACCTTTTCAACTAAAATATATCATCTTTTCTATTTTTTCTAAATAAATTCCCTTTTTTCCTAGAAATATAACGGGCAACATTAATTTCTCATTTTCTGAAACCTATGAGCAATTTTATTTAGTAAAATAACATAATTAAATTATAATTACTATAAACTAATCAATTACTTTTTCACATTAATCATGTCATCTTCACGTTACCTTTCTATTTTCTCTAACTAAAATCTCTCTTTTCCAATTATATCATGGTCGGTTCTATTTAATAAAATAAACTAATAACAATATAATATTGTTAATTAACCAATTGTCTTTTTCAGCTAAAACGTATCATCTTTTCTATATTTTCTAACTAAAATCTCTCTTTTAATAGAAATATCACGGACAATATTAATTTCTCCTTTTCTAAAAACATTACGAGAAATTGTATTTAGTAAAATAATGTAATTAAATTATAATTACTATAAAATAATCAATTACCTTTTTCACCTAGAACATATTACCCTTTTGATTTTCTCTAACTAAATCCTCTCTTTTTCTAATCATATCACGAGAAATTGTATTTTTTTAGCAAAAAAAAATAAAAATTAATCAATTACCATTTTCAACTAAAACCTATCATCTTTTCTATATTTTTAAACTAAAATTTCTCATTTTCTAGAAATATCACGGAAAACATTTATATAATTATTATCAAATTAATTTTAAATTAATGAATTTTTTATATAATATTAAAATAATCCGTGCATCGCACGGGTTTTAGGCTAGTGTAAATGAATTCCCTAATTAACCTATTAAATTTAAAAGAAAAAAAGATATGAAAAGTCCGAAATATTCGGGAATCGTTATTTCTTGGGCAGCACGCTTTAGGCTTTAAGAAGGGTATTTTAGTGATTCCAATAAAATGGAGAAAGAAAGCTAAGGGCCTGTATATAAGCCCTTGCTCATTCACATACAGCCGCTCACCCTTCTCGTTCTCATCAAAACAACTCACAACTTGCAACCCTCTCTCTCTCAATTCGTCAATTTTGTATCTATACCTTTTCAATTGTAAGTATAATCACACACACACACACACATATATATCATGCATCCAGTCAATTATTTAATTTAATATGTATGAATGTTGATTTTGACCCTCTCTTTTGATTGATTTTTGCAGGGAGATTGTATCTTTTGGGGAGAAACGATCGGAAAAAACATTTAATTTAATATTTGTAAGTGATTTTTGTTTATTTTATGGATTTCAGATCTTGATTACTGCCTCAGTTTATTTATGTATGTTTGCTGTATATATTTATTCATGTTCGATTATTGAAAACTGATGTGCATTTGTTTGATTTAGCGTTTATAAAGATTTTTTTTATAATTATTTAGGTCAATTCATGAATTAGGGTTTTGTTGAGTAGAAATTTGTAAAGTGAAATTGGGGAAAAAAAATGATGCGCTTCATAAGTGTTAAGCGGTTATATGATGAGGATTTTGATTTTTGTTTTGTTAAGAATTTACTGTATTTTGGTATATGATTGCCTAGAGGAAAACTGGGTTAGCTCTCTTAATTTGTTGTAATTTTTTAATTGCCTATATGTTGGTTTTTTTAATTGTATTTCATTAAAGTTTGAGTGCTGGTTATGATTTTAACTTGGCCAAGTTTGTTGGTTGTTGCCATTTTTACTGTTAGAGAAATAAATGATACTATCACCTAGATATAGCTGTTATGTTGTTTAATTTGCCCATTTCTTTTGGTTTTGTAGCAATTCTTTTGATTTACAAGTGCTAATATTGTTGTTCTATTAAATATATGTATCAGGAAACTGAATGTTTTAATGGAGACAAAAGGTGGGAAAAAGTCTAGTAGTAGTAGTAAATCCCAATTGTACGAAGCTCCCCTAGGATACAGCATTGAAGACGTCAGGCCCAACGGTGGAATAAAGAAGTTCAAATCTGCTGCATACTCAAACGTAAGTTTCTGGCTATCAAACCTAGAATGCATCCTTCTCGGATTTGTGATTCTTTCTGATATTCCTAGCTACACATATTGATGATGGTTTTTTATTATATCTTTTGCAGTGTGCTCGCAAACCATCCTGATATACCCCAATCAAGTTTATTTATCACGTCGGTTGACGTTCGTAGTTAGGTTTTAGATTTTCAAGTCTGAATTTGCACTCTTCTCTCCTTTTCTTCTATTATCAAACTTTTTCTTGTTTGCTTTCTTTGTGGCTGTAATCCTTTTTCCTGAAACATGTTGGAAGTCTCTGCAATTGGTTTTGAAGGTTTTGAAAAGAGGCTCGAAATCTCATTTTTTGAGCCAAGCATCTTCGCTGATCCTGAAGGGAAGGGTTTGCGTGCCCTTTCCAAAATCCAACTGGATGAGATATTAGGACCTGCTGAATGCACTATTGTTGCATCTTTGTCGAATGAGCATGTTGACTCTTATGTTCTTTCCGAGTCAAGTCTCTTTGTTTATGCTTACAAGATAATCATCAAAACTTGTGGGACAACGAAATTGCTCAATTCCATCCCACCAATCTTAAAGTTAGCTGATTCTCTTCCCCTCCCAGTACGATCTGTGAGGTATACTCGTGGGTGTTTCGTTTTCCCTGGAGCTCAGACCTACCCTCATCGAAGTTTCTCAGAGGAAGTTTCTGTACTTGATAGCTTTTTTGGGAAGCTTGGATCAGGCAGCAGGGCTTGCATTATGGGTGGTTCTGACGAGCAGCAGAAATGGCATGTGTACTCTGCTTGTGCTGCATCTGCTCACACTCTTGACACTGTGTATACAATAGAAATGTGCATGACTTCTCTGGACAGGGATAAAGCATCTGTCTTCTATAAAACCAATTCAAGCTCAGCAACTCTGATGACTGATAACTCTGGCATCCAAAATATTCTTCCGAATTCGAAGATATGTGATTTTGAATTTGACCCCTGTGGTTATTCCATGAATGCAATTGAAGGCCCCGCTGTCTCTACTATTCACATTACACCTGAAGATGGTTTCAGTTATGCAAGTTTTGAAGCCGTTGGATATGATCCAAAATCTGTCAATCTTGACCAGCTTGTCGGCAGGGTTCTAAACTGTTTCGAACCGAGGGAGTTCTCTATAGCTCTCCAAGCTGATGTTGCATTAAAACTACTTGAAAAGACCAGCTCTGTGGATGTCAAGGGATATCGTATGGAAGAGAGAACTTGTGAAGAGCTTGGAATGGATGGTTCAATTGTTTACCAGAAGTTTGTTAAGAATGAAAGATGTGAATCTCCTAGATCAGTTTTGAAATGCTGCTGGATGGAGGAAGAGAAAGAGGAAAAGGAGTATCAATAAATTAAGGGTACTTTCTACTATTTGTTGGTTCGAATTGCATTGAAATAAGTAAGACCATCCTATGGTAGGTGGCAGGTTATCATAGTGTTGGTTTCTTACATTTAAGTTTGTTGAAGTAGTTAATTGTTGAACCTTTTTGAACTTGTACTGTGGATGCTGTGCTATTTCAGTGGCTTACATTATTACTATTGAATTATTTTTCGTCTCTGTTTCAGCAGTTGCTATTGCTGTTATCCTTTTGTGTGCGTGTTGGTTATGCAGTGTTCTAGATATATCAATTTGCTATCAAGACAATTAATTTGCAATATAAGCATAAAACTTAATAGTACAAGACTAAATTCAGTAGTCTTCAGACTTTTAATTTGTTCAACTCAATTCTCAACATTTCTGATTTACCAGTAAGTACATTTTACTGAAATTGAGAAGTTGGTCTGATCAGTTTAGATTCCCTTGACTGTATATGCAAGACAAGATAATCTCGAGTGCTTGAGCCATACCCGATCAGAGATTGTAAAAATCAATCCCGAATATATTCCACTTGAAAAAAGGTGACAGTGGAGAATTTTTCTCTTTAATCAACCGGTGTTGGTTTCATTTCAGACTATTATTTCTGAAAAAGAGAAGCTGAATCTATAAAATTCTAGAGCATATTTAGTTGATTGGCTTTTGGAGGACACCGGCATCTCAAGATACCACCAAATACTACTGGAGGGCAATAACTGGGTCTATCAATGGTATGTCACAAATAAATCAAAAAGCATGTTTCTGTTCTAAAAAATTGTCCTGTTTGTAAAAACGAGGATGAAACTATTTATAATGCTGCTGGTAAAATGTCCTCTTGCTGGTATTTGTTAGAGAAAAGTAGGACTGGAACACATAAATGGGGAAGATGAGATGATTATTTCTTAAATGGCTGGTGTTTTTAGTTTGGTATAAAAGAAGCACATAAAGGAGGCTGTTATAACTTTCTGGGCGATATGGGGTGCCAGAACCAAGGTCTACCAGAATAAACAAACGTCATTGGAGAATGAAGTTGTATAGGCAAAAATTTACCCTGAGCAATGGATGGAGGCTCATAGTGTTTTATCTCTCCATTTCTTAGTTCAGAAGGTGGATCAGAATTCAGAGCAATGAATTAAGCTGCAGAAGGGTGGATTTTATTAAGGTAAACGTGGATGTAGCTAACCAGCTATATCTGAAGTAGAAGAATGATATGGTTTTGGCATTGCGTTGATATTAGCCAAGTCAAATAAGGGTTTGTTTCCCCGAAGATAGCCGAGGCAATTTATTAATGCTGTGTACTAACCAAAAAACTGCAAAACTTGAACTGTCTTTAGAAAGAAATAGACAGTGCTAGACTAGTTTTGTGAAATACAGTTTCGCCACTATAACCAAACGAGTTCAAATCTTCTACACCACCTTAGGTGTGCCATTCCATGTGCCACCTTAGGTGGTTGTTTTTGATTGGTTCATCTCTCATTAATATAAATGGGGCCCCCATGCATTCACACCAACCACCCAATCAAAAACAACCACCTAAGGTGGCACATGGAGTGGCACACCTAAAGTGGTGTAGAAGATTTGGACCCTAAACAAACATACAATGGTATCTATGATGCAACATTTCATCATTACAAATTAAGACATAATACTTTCGATGGGTTGTTGGACCTTTGTGTAATCGAAGCCGTGTTGTAATTATTGGGTTATTGAAGCGCATTAATGTTAAATCACTACGAGCTTGTGAGAGCTTTGATTGTTTCGTGCGAAAAAAAAAGGGTCCTGTTAACCACATCACTTAGGCCTATGTTTAAGGATTAATTTTTGCCATGTGGTGGATTTTTATTGGATGATTTATGTGAATGCATGGGACACATACTTTTTTGCAAGTGGGACACAACCTTGAACCAATTAAAAACTACCACATAACACCTTAACCATAGCCCTAAGGGCTGTGGTTAACATTTTCAAAAAAAAAAAAAAGGTTAAAAAAAGCTTAAAGAACAAATGGTTGTGGTGTATACATTAAAATCTCAATAAATAAATTTTCGATAAGTGAATAATTATTTTCATTATCAAAATAATAGGTACGTATTTTTTAACATTGTTTCTAAACTTTTTTAAACTCCACAAAAGAATCATCTTTGTAAATGAAAAAAAAATCTTCCGATCCCAAGACTATCCTTTTATCGCTGTGCTTTGATTGGAAACCTTTTGTTGGTCAATCAGAGTTGACTTAGCTAGTTGACTACTGTTGACTTGTTTAACAAACTTTTGTAACCGTTTTACAGTTGTGCTATCTGTGTTGGTTTGTATATAAGGCACAGTCTGCAACTTTGGAATGTAACAAACTATTTTCATCATATTGTAAATATTGTCATGTAGCTCTCTCTCTTGCTTCTCTCTCTCTCTCTCTATCTCTCTCTCTCGTGTTCTTTCTTTCTTTCTGCATCTTCTCTAAACATTACATCAAGATAATAATGTGAATCGGTCAATGTTATTCCAGTGTTAGAAATGATGAGCTTTGTGATTTGTATCATGGTATCAGAGCGGTGTGTTCATCTCTCTGTTTAATTCCGCATCTCTGTGATCAATCTCATCGGGTAAATCATTCGTCTTTATGATCTGTTGATATCTTGCAAAGTACATTTTTGATCTGATTCTGTTCAGATTAGTTATGAATCATTCTGTATCGTCATTAGAATATACAGTTATTCATTGTACTTGCGATTTGATGTGAGATTGTTCTCATTCTTGTAATCTGTTTGAGAGATCGATCTTATCTTCTTCATCATCTGGTGTATTCACTCAGAATTGTTGATTGTTGATTGTTCTGTCTATCAATCTTGTTGTAAACATGTCTACAATAGCTTCATCTTCATCAACAGTCCTATCAAACACATTGGATAGTAATCATCCTTATTATCTTCATCCTTCGGATAATCCTGGTATGGTCATTACTACGGTTGTGTTAACTGAAAATAACTACAACCAGTGGAATCGATCTATGGAGTTAGCATTGTCTTCTAAATTGAAGTTAGGTTTTGTCGATGGAACTTATCTCAAACCTGCTTTGGATTCACCTCTGTTAGTACATTGGACCAGATGTAACAATATGATTACATCTTGGATGTTAAATTCAGTCTCATCTGAGATTCGAAATAGCATTGTGTATATTCAGTCAGCTCGTGATATTTGGCTTGATCTTGAAGTTCGTTATGCTCAGAACAATGTTCCCAAACTGTTTCATTTGAGGCGTGAGATGGCTCAGCTTACACAGGGTTCATTGTCTGTTTCTGCATATTTTACAAAGTTTAGAACTATAAATGATGAACTTGATTGTCTTGTGTCTAAACCGAGGTGTACTTGTGGTTCTTGTACTATAAATCATAAGCTGGACACTTTTGATCAGAACATGCAGCTGATTCAATTTTTGAAGGGGCTAAGTGATATATTCACTGCTATTAGAGGACAAATTTTAATGATGAAACCATTGCCTTCTTTAAGTCAGTGTTATGCTATGCTCTTGCCAGAGAAAGTCAGAGAACATCTTATGGTTCTTCTAGCCTAAATTCTGAGAATATGGCAATGGCAGTTAAGGCTTCTTATCAAGGTTCAAAATCAAGAGTAACTACTAAGAAAGCTGAAGCAAATGTGATGTGTGACTATTGTCATATGACTAGACATCTTAAAGACAAATGTTATTGTATTCATGGTTATCCCTCATGGCATCGTATGTTTGGAAAGCCTAAACCTAAGCCCAAGATAATGCAATCAAAGTCTTCTGTGATGGCTAATATGGCTCAGACATCTGAAAATGTGGTGTCTGGAAGTACTACTATTGGTGTTGGTGTTCAATCAAGTGATGGACTTAGTCTTTCTGATAGTCAATGCCAACAACTTATTCAACTTCTACAGAAGTCTTTAACTGATAAACTTGGAGATAAGGTGTCACAACAAAGTGGATCAACTATGGCAACTGGCCAATGGCCTACAACTGGTCAATGGCCTGCACATCATTCTGTTAATACTGTTCTTCTGTCAGGTATACATCCAGCTGTTAATAATGTTGTCAGTATGGATAATTCTCAGACCTCTACAATGTGGATCATTGATACAGGTGCAACAGACCATATTACTCCTTTTGTACATCTTTTAACTGATATACAGTCTTGCTCTGCTACTCTTCAGTTACCTAATGGTGCTACTGCAGACATTCTATATGTTGGTAATTTATCTCTTAATGCTTATGTTACTCTCAAGAATGTTCTGTGTGTACCATCATTTACCTATAATCTTCTTTCTATTTCTAAACTAACCAAGGATACTGAGTATCAAGTTCGTTTTCACTCTGATAAATGTTATCTTCAGGACCCTTCTTGGACGAAGGCTCTAGAGATTGGTAAGGAGGAAAATGGTCTCTATCTATTTGCTAATGTAGCAGAACAACCTGTTGGCTTTCCTGCAGTATTCAATTCTTCTTCAGCTGATTCTTTTGTTGCTCAGACAGTCACCATTGACAAGTGGCATGCAAGACTGGGACATGTGCCTCTGAGTGTTCTGAAATCACTACAGCTTACTCCTACTGGTACTTGTTTGGATGTTTGTGATAGTTGTTATCTGGCAAAACAGTCTAGATTGTCTTTTCCTACTAGTTTACATACTAGTGACAATTTGTTTGACTTGATCCATGCTGATTTGTGGGGACCATATCGGTTTCCTACACATGGACAATGTAATATGTTCTTAACAATAGTGGATGACAAGTCAAGAGCTACTTGGGTGTATTTGATCTCTGATAAATCAAGTGTTGCAAGTATTTTACAAGACTTCATTCTGTTGATTGCAAATCAGTTTAATACTACTATTAAAGTGTTACGCACAGATAATGGTACTGAATTCATGAATAAAAGTCTTGATCAATTTCTAGCAGCTAAAGGTATTGTGCATAAGTCCAGTTGTGTATATACACCTCAGCAAAACGGTCTTGTTGAACGTAAGCATCGTCATTTATTAAATTGTGCACGTGCCTTACGATTTCATGCTGCATTATCTATTACATTTTGGGGAGACTGCTTACTTATAGCAGTATATTTGATCAATCGAACACCTACCCCTGTTTTGCAAGGCAGAAGTCCTTATGAGGTTCTGTTTGAGACACCTCCTCAGTATGATCATTTACAAATTGATATTGATAAGTTTGGAGCTCGTGCTATTAAGGGAGTCTTCTTAGGTTATCCTTTTACAAGGCAGGGTTATAAGGTGCTCAACTTAGAAACAAAACAAGTATTTGTTTCTCGTGATGTTCGATTTGTTGAAAATGTGTTTCCCTTTCGAGAAATTCAATCAACAGCACCACAAACACTGTTTCCTCCATCTCCTTCTTTTTAATTGATGATGATCCTTTTACTAGTATCCCTATTGAGTTTTCTGCAGACTCTTCTAATGCATCTTCTTCTTCTTCTACATCTTCATCAACTTCATCTACATCTCCTGTTTCTACATCATCTACAACTGATACATCTACACCTGTGGTTAATGTTAGACCACAAAGACAACGTCAGTTACCATCTAAATTGTTGGATTACATAGGGCTTCCACCTCATTTGGTTAGTCAGCTTTCTACAACTGACATAGAACCTGTTGAATCTGTTATTCAAGCTATTTCAGATCAATCTGATAAACCTGTTGAACCACAAACCTTTAAAGAGGATGTGTGTGTTTCTGAATGGTGTGAGGCTATGAATGTCGAGCTAGCTGCTTTAGAAGCTACTCAGACCTGGGAAATTGTTCCGTTGCCTCCAAATAAAAAGACAGTTAGTTGTCGTTGGATTTTTAGAATCAAGTATCATGCTGATGGTACTATTGATCATTACAAGGCTCGTTTGTATCACCTTTGTTTCATTTTTCATTTGTTATGGTGGTAGTAATGGTGAAGATGGTAATGCCAACTAGATGGCATATACGAGCCTTTAGCATGGATTTGCAAAATCATCATTTTAGGTTGAATTAACATTTTGTTCATCATAGTTCATTTCTCATGCGTTGTATTGCTTTGGGTCATTGTGATTCATTCATTAATGATAACAGTGTTCATACATTATATTTCTTCATTCTAAATAATAATCATTTCCAGCGTGATAAGATTTTTCGAAGTGATAAAAACTTATATTTTATTATTCCATATTTTGAGTTCAACTCTCGTCCATTTCCAAAATTTGTTAGAACATACATTCACTTTGTAAGGTATATAAGCCTAATTATTCAAAAGAAAAAAAATAGTAATCGTTTCATTTTTTTTTTTACATATTTCTAGATGTAAAATCGTGTATTTGTACATATTATTTTTCAAATTTTCTTTTTTACTAAAAATATAGATGTTAAATTTTAAATTTAGAAAAAAAAACCAAACATAACATATAGAAGTAAAAATACGAATTTTTTACACCTAAAAAGATTATTATTTAGAAACGAAAAAAGTATCTAACAAAAAAATAAATAGATAATAATCTATTAGTGACATTCATAATAATTCCATAATTTATACAATAATATAGCCTAGTCTTTTCCCATCTACTCATCAACAATGTCCCACCCATCTCCACATCAGTAATGTTCCTAGGCTGTTGGTGGACTATGATGTTATCAATCCCTTTAAATAAATTAGATTGAGAATGGTTTGCAAGTACAAGAGCAACAAAACATTGGCCGACAAATGACAAAGTACAATATATTACGGGTTTACGAAACTACAAATACGTGATGAAAAATGTACGTGAGAAAGTAAGAAAATTATTTTGATGTTTTTTTTAATTCATTATGAAAATCCTGTTCCAAGAGAAGCAAGTTCACACTTGCCTAAAGACATGCAAGCAAAGTTCTCCATCAATTACAAACCAAAAGTCTCAATATGAAACAGTGATTAAAACGAGTTACAACATAATCATGTGGTCTTCACTTCCACCTTAGAGACTCTCTGGTACCTTTCGTTTTGGCTTTGGCTTTGGCTTAGGCTGCCTTATTGTTCCTCCAGACCCCTGCATGGACTCCTAGATGGACGATGTCCTACTCTAGACTCGCCATTTACTCCTTCTCCCTGTTCTCTTCATGGAATCTGTTGCCTTGGAACCGAAACAACTTCAAGTCCACTGGGTAAACGTCCGTTCGCAGATCTTACTCCTTTGGTTACTCCCGGAATTCAATGGAAGCAAACCGGTAAGTATATGTTGGCCTTTAGCCAGAATAATTAATTTGAGCGACGAATAGTCCTCATGAAATCAAGACTGAATCGTTATACACATTTGATAAAACGAGAACCATAAATAGTAGAGCTATAATCCCAGAATACTTTTAAGTTATCAACGAAGGGAAAAAACATTTATTGGCTCCCAAAAACCATGGATTCCCAATTTATGATAAGTTTGAAAACATGCGGGTACTCTATACAGAGTTATCTTATTTTTGGAAAAATATTTGAGAATCCCTATAATTTTGAAAACATTTTTGAAGGTCAAAAAATATTTAAAATAATTTTTAAAGACCTCAAATGATATTTAAATCAATTAGAGATATTAAATAAATACTTTTTAAATAAATCTCCATAATTAAATAATTATTCAAAATAATCCTCCTATAATAAAAGAAAATTTCAAATAATATTTCTTAAATCATTTCCAAGTATTTAATACTTTCTGGAAATATAAATAATGTTTATTAAAAACATTTCTCGAAAAGAAACAATACTCCAGTCTCTGGAATCCCTCCGAGTTTCCATGATAATCTCTACATCTCGAAATAACGACTCCCGATCTAGAGTCGAAGAAACAACAATGCTCTTTTCTCTTAGAGCCAAAATGTATACCGGTTTATAACTACTTATCTCAAAGCTAGTATGCAAACCAAAAGTCAAACTCATATTTAACATGATATAACATTTATCGCAAACTGTAAAACTCTTATATAGGCAAAAGCAGTATTATACAACAATACTTCAAAAGTATATGTTTTGAAAACTTTCATGGTACTCTGGATGTCATAGGGGCTTGTGATGGTGTCCGACAATGTAAAAAAAATCAAGAAAACACTAGATTAATCCCCTATACAATCCACTTATAACTCAATGCTTAAACACTAGGCAAATCACAAACAAAGCACTATTGGCCCTCGTACTAAGTCCATGTTAATCGACAAACACTTGAGTCATAAGTTTAGTCCAAAATTGATCCTCGAATTCAAGTTATACTTAACCATTTACAACATTGGTTTCTAAGTCATGTTCTTAGTGGTTTTCACTTGCGCAACCTCGGCTAATGCATTTTTATAAAATTCAAAAATAATCTTTTTAACTTGAAACCTTCGCACAATCCTTGTTAACTGGCCCTAGTATTTTACTGCAAATTTTCATATTTTATAACAACTATTAAGGGTCTCAAACACAGTCACAAAGGTAACACTTTTCTACAGTCTCATTCCTTGAATCACTTTCACTAAAATAGACATATCTCATAAACCGTAAAGTCTTTTGACATGATTCTTGCGGCAAAACAAACTAGAAAACAATATCTACACAACCATGTGTAGTGGTTACTCTTAATACAAACTATGGTCTCGGGTTTCAACTGTCAAGGCAGTACTAAAAATTTGGGCATTACGACGGCTCTAAATCAAGCATTTTCATTTAGTTACACCATAAACAAGCCATACAAGGCAACCCATACTCTTATATCATCAACGAATACTCACACTAGGCCTTTAAGGCCAGTGGCAAGGTCTAATGACCACCACTCAACATTTATACATCAAAATAAGGCTTAACAACCACTTAAACTCTTTACATGTGTTCATCTTTACATCAACACCAAAACTTCACCAAAACTCATAAAAACTCAAAGTCTGGATGAGGGTTTCACCTTCCTTGATGCTCTAACAACAATAAGAAAACTTGATAAACCTTAAATAAGCCTTAGATGGTCTTTACAAAGCCAAAACCTTAAGATAAAATCAAGAAAACAAGGTTAATATTCATTACTATTCATCATCGACTTTGAATGAACTTTTGGATACCTTAAACTCCATGATTGGAGCTGAAATTTTAGCCATTCCTTCTACTTTTAAAGGGATTTCTTTTGAGTCCTAGATCATCAAATTCGAAGATTGGTAGCTAGGGATTTTGGCCTCTTCTTCCTGCTGGGCAGAAACTGGCCGAATGGTGTTCTTGATGGTCTTGGTGTTCTTTTTCTTTCTTTAGCTCTTTGACTAGTTGGTGGAAATTATTTTGAAGATATTTACTAACTTAAGATCAAATGTTAAACAAGGCTATGTCACCCCTAAAACACTTGGAAAGATTGTGTGGTTGAAAAGAAATTAACATTGTTGGTCTGCTCCTTGAACACATCACTTGCTCCTTATTTTTGATTTCTTTTCCACCAATCCGCTTGATATGTTGCATTTGATGATCATGCATGGTATTTAATCTCGTTATGTGTTTAATCCATAATCCTTTACGCGTTTGCTTTATCACTTAATCTCATTATAAAGTTCTAGCGATTTCTAGAACGTTCGCTGCACTAACACAAGGATTTTTGTTCTTGATCCTTAAATCACCTTTAATAAAATAATAAATATAAAAATCTTGGAATCCTCGATTTAAATAAATTACTTGTCTTGATCGCATTGATATGCTCTTCACTGCCCGGTCAAATAATCCATAAAAATAAAGTTTGGATTTTCATAATTCTAATCGTGTTTACATACACTCATTTACATCGTAGATCACTAATATAACTTTACAATATCCATTTCCTGTCCCGTACATAGGGTGGCATGAAAATTTTCTTATTCAGTAAAATCACTATTCATCCACCAAAATCACTATTCATACACAAAATAAAAATAGTAAGATCAGTTGGTGACCTCGCGACACCTTCCGTCTTAGGACAAGTCCTCTGCTCCACCATACCAATGTAAGGCAAGTCCGATCCCCCAATGACCAGTTATTGTTCTCTTGAATTCCCCAAATAGATGGAACCCAAACCTTATCTAGAAGATTTTGTCGCAACCAAAACATTAATTAGATCGAAAAGTGTGTTTGTAATATAGAGTGGAGAGAAAGAGAATGCTTAAAGAAGAGGGGGTAGAAGAAAAGGGAAAGATGAAGAAGAAGGGGTGAAAAAAGAGGTGGGAGGGAGAGAGTTTGCCTCGGGAGTCGACTCTCATTCGTTTGTTTTTGGAAGTTAAAATTGATGTCGTTCATCTTTTTCTAAAGGTTATACACATTTGTTGTAACATCCCACATCGATCAGAATAAGAGTGTTTGGGGCCTTTATAGATACAAGTTAATAACTAATGTGTACCAACTTGCTATCAGTTTTGAACTGACCTGAGGTGGGTTGTTGGGTCAGGTATGCATTCGGTTATGGGCTTGGATGTTATAAATGGTATAGAGCTCTGCCCGACCGGAAGTGCAGAGGCACTGCCCGGGTTTAGTAAGTTTGTGTGTGGGCTCGACGAGGACGTCGACCAAATAAGAGGGGATGTTCGTAACATCCCACATCGATTAGATTAAGAGTATTCGGGTCCTTTATATAGACAAGTCAATAACTAATGTATACCAACTTGGTAGCACTTTTGGACTGACCTGTGGTGGGTTGTTGGGTCGGGTATGCATTCGGTTATGGGCTTGGATGTTATATTTGTAGCTTTTTAGATAATTAAAGTATACGTTATCAAAATATCCTTGTATAATTGATTTTTCTATTTGATAATCTTCAACATTTTTTACTTCCAAGTAGCACCATTATTTTTGTGGCTTCTTCCATCTAATGTCATTTTGTCAAGTAAACGTTAATCGAATGTTCTAAAATTATGAACTATTCTTAATGGTATAAATTGTACAATTGATTTTTTCAAATACATATTAAAAAATCATATACAGTTATTAAAAAATACATATTAAAAAATCATATAAGAACGGGTCGTGTTCAATTTTTCAAATACATATTAAAAAAATCATATACACTTATTTCTCATGATCACAATAAATCATTAGATTGTCTATAAAGAAAAGTTTACATGTTTCAGCAATATGAGAAATGATCTCTACTGTTCGGAATTCATGAAACGAACGCAGTTATGACAAAGGAAACATTCAACTAATTTTATTTGTTATGTGTTCATTCAATATCATTTTTACTAATTACATGTCCTTTTATTAGTGAATTGATTTACTCTAGAAAAATTATATTATCTATCAGTCAAACAAATCCAACATATCACGTTGTTGGAGTAAGATATGACTGTTATAATTTATGGTGATTTCCCTTAATTTGTTTGTAATGACAGCTTAAAATGTGTATTTTCAATTTGATAGTTTGTATATTGGTTTTTTTTTATTCTTTTCTATTAAAACATGGTATATTAAATTTTAGTTTCTTTTACTCATAAAATAAGACATTTGAAAATTAGTATCACCTATCTTTTTTCTATTTGACTAACTTGTTAAATCAAAATAATGTCTATATAAGTGTGTAATATATAAACATGTAATTACATTATTATATATATATATATATCCTTGTAATTTAATTATAGCTTTGAATAACATGAAATTCATTTTTCTTTAACAATGAGTATATTTTTTTAATATATACTCCCTCCGTCCCTCATGGTTGTTTACATGGGGGATGGACACGGAGACCAAGAAAATGTGTAAAAAATGAGTAAAGTTAGATGAAAAGTGGGTAAAGTGGTGGGACCAATTAATATTTAATTATAGATTTGAGATAGTGGAGGAAAGTAGTGGGTGTAATAGTGTTTTTTATTGTTAAATATATGAGATAGTGGGTGTAATAGTGGTAGAAACTTACTATTTTTGGAATGTAAAGAAATGAGAGGGACACCCCAAAATAGTAACTGTAAAGAAATGAGAGGGACAGAGGGAGTAATAGACAAAAGGGCTTACATAACCCTGACAAATTGTTTGTGTTGTGTACAATCATGTCATGTATTTTGGGATCTTGAACGAAAACGACGTGAAATTAAAACGACATGAAATTAAAATGTGTACCTGAAAATTCGAACAAAAAATGACTATATAAATTTTTACGTGTACTGCTCAAATATATTTACACTACGTATACTATATAAATTTTTATTTGTACTGCTCAGCGTACATGTATATTATATATTACTAGCTTATAACCCATGCAACGCACGTTTCCTTTTTTAAAATCTATAATTATATTAATTTTTTTAAATTTTATATGTTATTAATTTACATATCAAATTGTTATCAATATATATATATATATATATATATATATATATATATATATATGAGGAGGTTCAAAAGAGAACCCTTATTAGCAAGAGAACCAGAGAACCCCATCATCACCATTGATTTAATTTTAATCTTGTGGCTTAGATTCTGTACAGATATACTAGTATATTAGCTGTTTAAAACCACAGGGGTAGTACTTGTTTTTAATGAAAATACAATAAAATATACGTATAATTTTGTGATTTATTACCATTTATGCAATGTATTAATTAAATACTGTTACTTTTAGATTTATGCTTTCCATATTTCAGTTATCAATCTAATTCTGATAATTGATTTCAAAAAATAAATCATTACATAATACATTAATCAGATTGAGACATTTGTTAATCACATATAATAGAACTTTCTCAGAATTATATCGAGGTAAAGTTGCAGAATAACAACATTCTATCATTGATGGTGTGTTTTGTTACTGGTTATATAAAACACCTTCATATTTAATCACTCATGAAGATGAGTAGATGACTTATCAAGATTCAAACAATGTGCAACAGGTTTGTGTAATGAAGATAATGTAATCGAGATTGAACTAGGTTTGTATTTATGTTCTATATATATATTGCCTTGCGCCTGAAGGTGTTCTTCCTGTTAAAACTCCGTAGCAAATGATCATAATTGTTACTTATGTAGTTTACTAACAGGTCTTTATTAAGTTTATTAAAATGTATTTATATATTTTAAATAGAGCAAGTGTTTTTGTTATTTTGTATAGATTATATGTTCCTATAAATACACGTTATATATTATGTATTCAAAATAATCATTACCATGTTTGTATTGATTTCCTAAGATTTTATTCTCTGTGAATATTTCACTTGTCATATGTAAATCTGTCAATCATTTATTTTAACGTAATTGCTTACCTGTTTCTTCATTTCAAATTAAACTAGCTTTGTAGCCCGTGTAAGGCACGAGCAACCTCTAGCATCACATGTAGTGCAATTATATATATGTATTCTTGTGAAAGGTTACATTAGATATATATTAATAACATGTTAGAAATGATTGATGAGAACAGTGTTTGGAAGCTAAAGTAACAAAACAGAGTTTAGCTGGAAGCAGTCAGAGTTTAGTTAAACACTGACTGGAAGCGCAACAGAGGTTGTTAAACTCTGTAGCGGAAGCGTCTGAGAGTCAACGGTGTTTGAAGATTGATACAAGATAAATATGGAAGAAATATCTTTGAAGATTGGATAGCTGTCAAAGAGATTGAGTTGACTTAGAAGACGTGTAGCAATCGTGATTGATATCAATTGTATAGCTTAATTATAGGAGAATCAATTACTGATTGTACGAAGCTGTATGATTTATAAATACAGTTAGGTTAAGCCTAGAAGGGTATCGAACGTAGAGAAATTCATTGATTGTAACCTAAGCAGCTCTCTGTGATATTTTACATCACTGAGAGAGGAATTGTTAATTCCAAACAGTTTTTAAGTGCTAAAACTTGTGTTCTTGTTAATTACTCTTACAATACTTGATTACATATTATGTATTCGACCTAACAAGTGGTATCAGAGCAAATCTGTTACTTTATTACAGTTTAAGATCCAAACACAATAGTAATCAATGGCAGAGATACCTCCTCCATCAAGTTCTGAGAAAGCCCCTACTACTGTTAGTAGGTATGAAACGATTAGGGTTCCAATACTTAGGCCATCAGAGTATGCAATTTGGAAGGTGAAGATGACCATGTTTCTGGAGGCTACAGATCCAGAATATCTTGATAGAATTTATGAAGGTCCTCACAAACCTACAAAGTTATCTGCTGCTGCTGCTGGTGAGGAATCAAAGGTGATTCCAAAAGAAAAGAAAGATCTAACTGCTGAGGATCTTTCATCTATTGCAAAGGATGCAAAAGTAAGGCATTTACTTCACAGTGCTTTAGACAATGTTATGTCTAATAAAGTGATTAATTGCACAACTGCAAAGGAAATATGGGATGCACTTGAGGTTAGGTGTCAAGGAACTCCTGCAATCAAGAAAAATAGAAGAAACATACTCACTCAGGAGTATGAGCATTTTGAGGCAAAGTCTGAAGAAACCATGACAGAAACATTTGACAGATTCTGTAAACTGCTCAATGATTTGTCATTGGTTAACAAAGAGTATGATTTAGAAGACTCAAATCTCAAGTTTCTTCTTTCTCTACCTGAAAAGTGGGATGTGAAAACAACCACCATAAGAGATAACTATGAACTTGCTGAAACAGAGATTGATGAAATATATGGACTGCTCAAAACCTATGAACTGGAATTAGAGCAGAGAAACAAAAGATCAAGTAAAAAGTCAAAGACTGTTGCACTGAAAGTTGAAGAAAAATCTTCAAGGAAAGAAGCATCAAGGAGAAAGGCAAAAGGAAAAACTTTAGTCATACATTCAGAAAGTGAGTCATCAAACACTGATGTTGACTCAAACACAGATGGAACATCTGATTCTGAAGATGAAGAGGAGATGATGCAAATGGCTGCATTGATGGTAAAGACCTTCAAGAAGATGGGATTCAAGAACTTCAAGAAGGGAAAGAGATTCTCCAAGGATTACTCAAAGTCTGACAAGAAAAATTTCAAGAAATCTGAGGGAAAGGACTTCAAATCTGGTAAGAAAGATAAGTCTGAGATTTAATGCTACAAGTGTAAGGAGATGGGTCACTATGCTCCTGAGTGCAAAAAGGGTAAAACTGAAAAGGCACTCTACACCAAAGGCAGAGATTGGGCAGACACTTCAGATTCAGATGAGGAAGTCAACTATGCTCTCATGGCTACTACTCAGAATGAAGATGATGATCTAAAGGTACCCCCAACTACCTATGCTTATAATACTGATAATATAACTGAATTGAGAATTTATCTTAAAGCATTACATATCAGTTATAGGGATCAGACTTTAGAAAATGAAAGGATAAAGAATGAGTGCTCTCAACTCAAAGATAGAAATAAACTTGTTAAGGAACAGCTTGAAAACATGAATAAAGTTCAGAAAGAAAGAGATGATGCTGTGTTTATTGAACAGGAGTTGCTAGGTAAGTATAAGCAACTAGAATCTGAATTGGAGGATACTAAACACATTATTAAAACTTGGACACACTCTGGTAAAGACACTCAAGAAGTGTTTCAGTCAGATACAGTAGGTCTAGGTTACTCTGAGGGAGATGAACTTAGATTTGAAAATTTGGTAAAAGTAAGACCACATCGTTCATCTGAAGGTAATGTTATGGGAACAGGTGGACCTAAGACTGAAGCTGAGAAAAAGGCTGTTAAAGAATCATATGCTAAGACTTTTGTTAAAGAGGTTAACATTGGTTTAATGACAGATAAACAACTCAAGCATAAGCTTAAAGAGATAAAATCTGTCAACAAACAGAGAATGCCTAAGAAAAACAAAAATGGAAAGGTAGGCATAACATCAGGAATTAAGCCAATGCTTGCTATATTAGCTCCTAGAAAAACATGCTTTAATTGTGGTAGCACTAATCATCTTGCTAGTTTCTGCAGTAAGAATAAGAACATTAATTCTTTGCCCTCTAAAACTGCAGTAAAAAATGATTATGTGAGAACTAGACCACAGACTTTATGTAAACACTGTGGAAGTACTTGGCATTCTATTTACACTTGCAGAGAATATCATGCTATTTACTATAATTACTATGAACCCAAGCCAAATTTGAAATGGGTTAAAGTAAACTCTGCAAATGTAAACTCTGAAAAAGTTAGCTTAAACTCTGATAATGTGATTTCCGCTGCAAAAGCTAACAGAATTAAGAAAGCCAAAGGATCCAAGCAAGTCTGGATCCTTAAAACTAATAATCAGTGATTGTTTGTGATTGCAGGGCATAAGGGAGAGTACCCTAGTCATGGACAGTGGATGTTCAGGACACATGACTGGAAATAAAGCCCTGCTATCAGAGTATGTGGAGAAGGCTGGCCCAAAAGTTTCCTATGGAGATGGCAACATAGGACATACTCTGGGATATGGCAATATTAATCTTGGGAGTGTCATCATCACAAATGTAGCTCTGGTTCCAGGACTCAAGCATGATCTGCTATCTGTGAGTCAAATCTGTGACAGAGGATATCATGTAGATTTTCAGCCTGAATATTGTCAAGTCATCAGTAAATCTACAGGGAAAGTTGCTCTAGTTGGAAACAGACACAATAACATCTATGAAATAAAATTGTCAACAAACACTGATGGCAAAGCAGTGTGTCTGTCAACAAGAATGTCCAATGAAGAGAGTTGGAAGTGGCACAAGAAACTCTCTCATTTGAATCTGAACAACATCAATGAGCTAATAAAGAATGATCTTGTAAGAGGTCTACCAAAGTCATTGTTGAATGTAGAAGGCCTGTGTGATTCTTGTCAAAAGGCCAAACAGAGAAAAGCATCTTTCAAAAGCAAATCTGAGTCTTCAATTGTTGATCCTTATCATCTCCTACATGTTGATCTTTTTGGACCAGTGAATGTTATGTCTCTTGGAAAGAAGAAATATGCTCTAGTCATTGTTGATGAATATACCAGATACACATGGGTATATTTTCTTGCAAAGAAGGATGAAACTGCATTAACACTGACAGAACATATAATACAACTGGACAAAGGGTCAGAGAATCAAGTGAAGATTATCAGAAGTGACAATGGAACTGAATTCAGGAATTCATCAATGGAAGAATTTTGCAAGAGTAAAGGAATCAAACAAGAGTTTTCTGCACCTGGTACTCCACAACAAAATGGTGTAGTGGAGAGGAAGAACAGAACCTTGATAGAAGCTGCAAGAACCATGCTAGATGAAGCAAAGCTGCCAACATATTTCTGGGCAGAAGCAGTTCAAACAGCTTGTTTTACTCAAAATGCAACACTGATCAACAAGCATGGTAAAACACCATATGAAATGGTGAAAAAGAAGAAGCCAAATCTAAAATATTTTCATATTTTTGGATGCAAGTGCTTTGTATTGAAGACTCATCCTGAGCAGTTGACCAAATTTGATCTAAAGGCAGATGAAGGAATTTTTGTTGGCTATCCACTGTTAACTAAGGCATTCAGAGTTTGTAATCTGAGAACCAGAGTGATCATGAAATCAATTCATGTGTCATTTGATGACAAGAAAATAACTGGACTTGAAGATGTCAATGAACATGATCAACTGCACTTTGAAAATGAAGATTTATTCTCTGAAAAAGTAAACTCTGATCAGATTGATCTGACAAACTCTGTTGAGCTAAACTCTGAACCTCTACTGGTAAATACTGAAGAGACTCTTCAATCAGAAACAAGGGAAGAACCAGTTGAGGGGGAGCATGAAGAATCACATCAAAGTGATAATTCAAATACTGATAGTGACTCAGTTGATAATTCTGAATCAAACTCTGTTGATTCAAACTCTGTTGATAATTCTGAACAGTCACATTCAGGGGGAGCATCAGAAAATGAAGAAAGGCACCAAGAAAATCAGGAGAGCATGGATCAAGGGGGAGGATCACATGATGACAGAAGCAATTTGCCTTCTGCAAGAAAATGGACTAAGTCACATACACCTGATTTGATTATTGGTGATCCAGATGCAAAAGTAAGGACAAGAAGTGCAACAACAAATGAATGTCTGTTTCATGCATTCTTGTCACAATCTGAGCCAAAGAAAGTAGAAGAAGCTCTTAAAGATGCTGACTGGATAACAGCAATGCAAGAAGAGCTAAATGAATTTGAAAGAAATGAAGTGTGGACCCTTGTACCAAGGCCCAAGAACAGATCCATTGTTGGTACTAAATGGGTTTTCAGAAATAAAACTGACAGTGAGGGTGTTATCACAAGGAACAAAGCAAGACTGGTTGCAAAAGGCTATTCACAGCAGGAAGGAATAGACTATGATGAAACATTTGCTCCAGTTGCAAGATTGGAGGCAATAAGAATCTTTCTAGCATATGCCTCTCATAAGAAATTCAAAGTGTTTCAGATGGATGTGAAAAGTGCATTTTTAAATGGAAAACTTGAAGAAGAAGTGTTTGTGGAACAACCACCAGGTTTTGTAGATCCAAAATATCCAGACCATGTCTACAGGTTAGACAAGGCACTCTATGGACTTAAGCAGGCACCAAGGGCATGGTATGAAACTCTTGCCAAATTTCTACTAGAAAGTGGGTTTCATAGAGGTACTATTGACAAAACTCTGTTTTACTTTCAATCTGGTAGTGACTTGCTCTTAGTTCAGATATATGTAGATGACATCATTTTTGGATCTACTAATGATAAACTCTGTAAGAAGTTTGCCAAGCTCATGCAGTCAAGATATCAAATGAGTATGATGGGAGAGCTAAGCTATTTTATCAATCAAGCAAGCAAAACATACCAGAAATCTTCTCAAGAAATTTGGCATGCTTGACTGTTCATCTGCAACAACTCCCATGGCAACTGCAACAAAATTGGACAAAGATGCAGGGTCATCAGTAGATATGACAAGTTACAGAGGAATGATTGGTTCTCTACTCTATTTAACAGCTAGTAGACCTGATATTATGTATGCCACTTGTTTGTGTGCAAGGTTTCAGGCAGATCCAAGGGAACCACATTTAACAGCAGTAAAGAGGATTTTTAAGTATCTCAAGGGCACTATAACTTTAGGGCTATGGTATCCCAGAGAATCAGACTTTAAGCTTCTTGGCTACTCTGATGCAGACTATGCAGGATGTAAGATTGACAGAAAAAGCACCAGTGGAAGTTGTCAATTTCTAGGTGATAGACTTGTTTCCTGGTACAGCAAGAAACAGAAGTCAATATCTACATCTACAGCTGAAGCAGAGTATATTGCTGCTGGTAGCTGCTGTGCACAGATTCTATGGATGAAGAATCAACTGCTGGATTATGGATTGAGGTATACCAAGATACCTATTTTTTGTGATAATCAAAGTACTATTGCAATGACAGGTAATCCAATACAACACTCAATGACAAAGCACATCAGCATAAGGTATCACTTTATCAGAGAGCATGTAGAGGAAGGCAACATTGAGCTTCACTTTGTGTCTACAGAACAACAACTTGCAGATGTCTTCACCAAGCCATTGAGTGAAGCTACATTTACAAGACTGGTCAATGAACTAGGAATGGTCTCTAGTTTTGACTAGAGATGTTGGTTAGACTCAAGATCATACTTTTAAAATATATTGCTCCTGTTTCTGCAAATTGTTGAGTGCTATGTGAATCTTAGTATTAAACTCTGTTATGCATGCTTATGTTTAAACTTTGTTAAACTCTGTCAGCATGTCTGTCTGCTAAACACTGTTAACATGTTGGATACACTCTGTGAATTCAGAATTGATTATTGTCTGAATGAAAACACCAATGAAGAAAAATGTATGAAGCATGATTCTCAGTAATTAAATCATGATTCTTTCTGAGTCACTGTAATCTAATCATATTTTGTGCAGTAAATCAACACAGCATGATACTGTTTCATATTTATAGCATCTCTTAGTTTATTCAGTCCTAAACTCTGAGTTTATGAATATTGTGTGCATTGCCTCTCATAAATAATTTCTGATATTGATGAACTCTAAACTCTGATAAGTGACATTCTGTTCCCAAAGATAATTCATGGTTCTTGATGATTCCTTGTTTGTACTTGTAAAAACTATAAAACATGAGATGTGTCATTGATTAGTTTGGTGAGTTCAGATTCATGTCTGCACCCTGTGAGATTTTGAGCCAAATCAGTGATTGATACATTCTCTATCAATCAGTTTTTATTGTTGTGTGATGTTCATCAGGAAGTATGTTTCTCTAGAACTTGTATTAAACCATTTTGAAGACTACATGATATGTGTGTGCATGAAAATGATAAAGGCAATAGGATTTACCATTTCTTCAAACACTGTTCAAAATTCTTTTGAACACTGTTCAAACACTGTTCATAAATTCCACCCTTAGTAAACCCCTTTGAGCCTAATTAACTGCTCATTTTTCTTAAACTCTGTAGTATTAAGAGCAGTTATATTCTTTTGAAAAATCAAATACAAGCAGATGAGTGTTTCTCAAGAAAAGAAAAGTTTACTCAGTATATATGTTAAAAAAAATATATAAAAAAAAAATAATAATAAAAAAAACATATATACTGATCATCTTGTACAAATATGTACTAACAGTGTGACTGAACACTTTGATATATTAAAATGTTCAGCTTGAAATTCACTCATGATTAAAACATCTCTTCTCATCTGTTTGATCTTACTACATTACAACCCTGAATAAAGTCCTTTTGATTTGTGCATATATGTACTCAAAGTAGTGTAGATTTGGTGGACATTCAAGCATATGGTAGTATCTGCTTTTACTGATTGAATGTGAGTGTAAACACTTCACCTAAACACTTGTGTGCTTTGAGAGTTTGTGAGTTTATCAAGTTCATGACTGTTACTCACTGAATGATGCTCTGATTTCTATCTCTTGATCTTTTTTGTCTTCAAAGACTGTGTGCTTACTTGGATAATCATGAACATCAAAGGGAATAGAAGTATTCAGATCTCTGTATTACAGTAACTACAGAGTTTAGTATTCATCAAACAATCAGTGTTTACTATGAGAGTTTGTGCATTCAGTGTTTATTGATTTGTGTTATGGATTTTATGAAAAATTAGATGCTCTAAAAATTGATTTTGGTAAACTCTGCTTCACACACATTCATATTCACAACTGTGCAATTTTTGAAAGGGTTTTAGTGATAAAGTTGGAAAATTGACAAACACTGTCGAGTTGTGTTAAGTACTCTAAGGTAAAGTTTCATTGAGATAATTTGATTATTTTGGAGTAATTGGGGTAGTTGACAACTGTTAATTAGTGTAAATATGTCATAGTGTCATGATTATAGGAATGACAACGGTAATTATTAAGTGATCCATTGGTTGTTTGACACGTGTCCCATTATTGTGTCCCACTCTCACATTACTCTAAAATCAGTTGCGTGCTTACAATACATAAACGATTGAGTTTTTTTACTCTAATCGCTTTTGTTTTCTCACTTCACATCGATTCATATTCACCCACTCACAGTTACTTGCATACTAAATCACTTTCAAAACTCTTGTTCACTCTCTTTCACATATTGATAAACACTTACCATACACATCTTTTCTCTGAATATTTTCGTATCATATCTCACTAATGGCAACCAAAGCTTTTGATGCAGCAGGGTTAGTTTTTCTTCCTAGCAATTATGCAGCTCCACTGGAGAATGCAAACGCTCCAGAGGCGTTTCATTTGTTTCAAAATTTCTTGAAAGATTCTGAAATTGGGAAGGCTTTAACTGCACCACCAACACTCTCTGCTTCACAAATTGCTACTTTTTGGACAAACTCTGTGTATGATGATGGAGAAGAGTCTGGCATTCCAACAATTACTTTCACTCATGATGAATCAGAGTATATCATTACTCCAACTACGGTTAGGGATGCTCTGGATTTTGAGACTCACACTTCTTACAGTGTTGTTGGTCACGACCGCTTGCGGACAATGTTGCAGCAAATTGGTTGTTCAGGAAATTTGAATAAGCTGGGATCTCTTAGGAGGCCACTTTTGCGAAAGGAATGGAGTTTTTTCTTCGATTGCATTACAAGGGCCTTTGGAAAGAAGACAACAAATTGGGATGCACTTCCTCTTGACACTCTCCAAATTAGTCATGCTCTACTGTATGGAGGTAATTTTGATTTTGGTAGACTAGTTCTAATGAATTTGGGAGAGCGTTTGTCTGAGCCAACATCTGTTTATTTTTCTTGATTTTGTCAAATGCTATTCAATGCTTGTGTGCCTAATCTTACAATTGCTGAAGCTGATGTCATTCAGCCTTTTCAAGTTGCTAAAAGGATGTTTTCTGATTTGACAAATAAAGATGTCACTAAACAGCAAATACCTGCTATGTTTATGCCACTAGCCTTACAAAACTATGTCAACCAACCTCAAGATTCTCAATCTACACAATCATCACAACAATCTGAACCACAACAAATGCATGAACCATTAGACACCATACATTCTCCTCCTATACCAGCATCTGAGCCAACACCCACAACCACTGTACCTACTACATCTCATCAACCACAATCTGAACACATAAACTCTCAACCAATAAACTCTGAATCCTTAAACTCTGAGCCAGTACCTACTGATCAACCCAAATTCAAACCAAAAAGAAAAATACACACTGCATAAAACACTAAACACTCAAAGGCTAAACAGACATTACCTGGAGCTGTTTATACCAGAAGAAAGAAACAAAAGGCAAACAAACCTTCACTTTCACCAACTAAGGAGAGCTCTAGTGAAGAAGAAGAGGTGACTGTAGTGCCTCAAGCCAAGAGAAGGAGATTAATTCTTTCAGAATCTGATGATGAGCAAGCAATTGAAGCTCCAGAGGTGGTTTCACAGCAAACACCTACTATTGAGACTGCAGTGAATGATATACCTGTAGTGAATGATATACCTGCAGAGGTTGATATATCTGCAGAGGTTGCAATGCCTGCAGAGGTTAACATGCTTGCAGAAGAGGATCACAGAGATGGTTTTTCACCAATGGATGCTTATCAAATTCCTGACAAAGGTGATGAGGTTGATCAAGCAACTAAGGATAACTCTAAATCTATGCCAGTTGAAGCTACAAATCCAAACTCTGTTGTAGAGCCTGTGCAACATGAGGAGAATATTGAAAAGAATGCAGAAGTTGTTGCAGAAACTGTGGCTGACAAAGCTCAGCACAGTGGTTCTTTACAAGATGCTCAAGCTAATGATGCAAGTGTTGAAGATGAAGCTGAAAACAGTGCAAACTCTGATTCTTCTCTGAGTGCACCAGTACAGACTGATAACAAACATACATCTTTTGATCAGCCTTGTCCATCTCATGCAATTGAACAAGAGCACCTTGCTAAATCTGCTGCTAACTGGTATAAAGAAGACTGTATTTTTCCAAAAGGGAGAGCAGCTACTTTCATTAAGCAAACTGCTAGTCAAATTTCCAATCCAGAGATTTTATCATGCTTAAAGGCAACTGTGGTACAAGTCAAAACCCTGGATGGAAGTTTTGCTGACACAAAACAACAAATTGCTTCTTTGAAGACTGAGATACAGACTAGAGAAATGAAAATGGAAAGAGAGTCAAAAATCAAAGCTGCACAGCTGTCTAAAGTCCAAGATACTCTCTTTGCCAGGTTAGGAAAGGTTGAAGAGAATCAGGCTACCTTGTTTGATAAGGTTGATTCCATTGCTAACTCCTTGGAGCTCATTACATCTATACTCATTCCTGATGATGTCAAAAAGGGGGAGAGAGTTGCTAAGTCAAAATGCAAAATTTCTCAAACTCTGCTAAAAAGGATGATGCTGGAGATGATGGAGGAGCAAGTGACAAGAGTAAGGTTTTAAACTCTGAGTCACTAACTCTGAGATCTGGCAAATCTCTTAAGACACAGTCTGTTGGAATAAACACTGAAACTCAAGGTACTTCAAAAACCAAGAGTTTGGAATTAATATCTAATCCAAAGACTGATGAAGAGTTAGCTGTTAAGCTCTTCATGGAAGAAAATGCAGAAGGAGTTACTCTAGAAGATGCTAAAGCTGAAGAAAAGAGTCTGCAAGAAAAGCATCTAAAAGCTTTAAAGTCTAATAAGTTGAAGAAGAGTGTGAAAGTTGTTAAAGCTGCAAAGCCTGTTCTTAAAGGCATTCAATTCAAAGAGCAAGTTGGTACTAATCAAAGGATGCAAGTATCCAGAAAACCAACAGATGCAGAAGCTAAGCAAAAGTTGAAGAATGTTGTTACAACTCCTGTTGATACACAGAAGAATGAAGACACAACCTCTGTTGCTACACAAGTTGTGACTACACCACTATTGTCTTCTCAGTTGAAATCAAAGTTTGGAAAAGGAGTTCTTTATGATCCAAATTTAGCATCTACAGTTCCAATGGATTTCACTGATGGTAGAGCCTTATCTGGTAAAATTAGATACAACAAAGAAGGTATAGACTCACACAGAGACAAAAGACAATATGTTGGTCCCAGAAATCCTTCTTCATTGGCTGTTCCAGGTCGTGGTGTTACTCAAGAGAATTTAGACAGACTGGAGTCAGTACAGCTTGTGTATCAGAAGAGTTTAGAGAAGGATTTTCTGCTATATTTCATGGCTGATGGAACAGTGTTTAAGGTTGATGAGAAGGATATTGATTTAAAATACTGGGAAGAACTAGAATATGTTCTGTATCTTTTCAGAGTAAGAAATCAAAGAGCTCAGTCAGTTGCAAATGTACTCAGACAAAAGATGATTCAAAATCTTGCAAGAAGAAGTATGAAATTCAACAGTAAGTATGTTCCTAAGTACAGAGATTGGAATGGCAATCTGATAGAAATGGAGAAGGGGACTACAAAGCTGAAGACAGATCTTGGAATTACTGTTCTGGATTTTAATGTGAAGTCTGAGGAAGTGAAATATATCAGGTTGGGAAATGAAATGAGGAGAAACAAGATCTACGATCTTAGAGCTGCTATCTATCAGACTGATGAGAATGATCCTCAGTTAAGAGAAATCAAGGAAGCCATGCAGATAGAGCTTGAAAATGCTGAAAGAAGATTGCTTATAGACTATCTCAGAACAATGCCAGATCTTCAAGAGATTAGAAATTGAAGTCTGTAAGAATTTTCTTATTTTCTGTAGAATTTGTTAAGTAAAAGCTTAAACTCTGTTTGTTAAACACTGTAGACTTTGTATTTGTTTTGACATCATCATTTACTGTAAAATTGTACATTCTTGCTAATGAACAAGTTGGGGGAGATTGTTAGAAATGATTGATGAGAACAGTGTTTGGAAGCTAAAGTAACAAAACAGAGTTTAGCTGGAAGCAGTCAGAGTTTAGTTAAACACTGACTGGAAGCGCAACAGAGGTTGTTAAACTCTGTATCGGAAGCGTCTGAGAGTCAACGGTGTTTGAAGATTGATACAAGATAAATATGGAAGCAATATCTTTGAAGATTGGATAGCTGTCAAAGAGATTGAGTTGACTTAGAAGACGTGTAGCAATCGCGATTGATATCAATTGTATAGCTTAATTATAGGAGAATCAATTATTGATTGTACGAAGCTGTATGTTTTATAAATACAGTTAGGTTAACCCTAGAAGGGTATCGAACGTAGAGAAATTCATTGATTGTAACCTAAGCAGCTCTCTGTGATATTTTACATCACTGAGAGAGGAATTGTTAATTCCAAACAGTTTTTAAGTGCTAAAACTTGTGTTCTTGTTAATTACTCATACAATACTTGATTACATATTGTGTATTCGACCTAACATAACATATTATTATTAATATAATATAGGAGAGATAATTTAGTAATTTCATGATAATTAGATTGTCTCTCGATATATTAATAATGAGCTTTCCAATATATTCAAAACTAATGTCTACTATAATGGTAAGTAATCTTTTTCCTAAGTTAGAGGTCAAGGGTTCAATTCTCTTTATTACATTAGCGATATATTAGTGAAATGTTATTATTAATATAATTTAGTAATTTAGTAATTTCATGATAATTAAATTGTCTCTCGATATGTTAATAATGAGTTTTACAATATATCCAAAACTATTGTCTAGTATAGTGATAAGTAATTTTTTTCTAAGTTAGAGGTCAATTGCTCAATTCTCTTTATGAACAATTTTTTTATAATTAATATAATATATGAGGGTTGTCTCACGATATATTCATAGTGAGTTTTAGAATATATTCAAAACTCATATCTAGCATAGTGGAAAGGATTCTCACTTACAATATATTTATGTCACTTTATAATTAAATGGTAAGAGGTAAAAAATCTCACTTCTAAGTTAAAGGTAGGAGGTTTAATTTTCATTAGAAACAATTTTTTTTATCATTTATATAATATACGAGGGGTAATTTAGTAATTTCATGATAATTAAATTGTCTCACGATATATTAATATTTCGTTTTATAATATATTCAAAATTAATGTAGCGTAGTGATAAGGAATCTTCATTCTAAGTTAGAGGTCAATGTTGTAATTCTTACTAGGAACAATTTTTTTATTATTAATATAATATATGGGGTTGTCTCGCGATATATTAATAATTTGTTTTATAATATTTTCAAAGCTGTTGTGTAGCCTAATGGTAAGAAATCCCCATTCTAAGTTAGAATGCTTTAATATTATATATGAGGGTTGTCAAGAGTACAATTCTTTCTAGAAACAATATTTTATCATTTAATAATACATATAAGGGTTGTCTCACGATATATTAATTATGAGTTTTAAATTATATTCAAATCTCATGTCTAGCATAGTGGTAAAGGCTCCCACTTCTAACTTAGAGGTCATGGGTTCAATTCTCACTAAAATCATTTTTTTTATTATTATTACAATATAGTAGCTGAGGTGGCAGCTAATGTACCCCCTGTTGTCTATTAATAATATAATAGATGCATGCCTATCAATCACTTACCATGTTTGTATTGATTTCCTAAGATTTTGTTCTCTCTAAATTAAATTTGAATCAACAACATTATACAATCAATTTTAAACAAATTAAATTTGAATCAACAACATTATACAATCAATTTTAAATAGCGTTCATCTAGTTTTTGCAGCATGGTAAGTTCCTTTCAACACGATTCAAACACGATTCAGGTACACTAATGTTCTTTATATCCAAAACAATGATATTTTTTTATGTTACAAAAATATTCAAAATATAAATATGGACATTGTAATCGAAATAATTATTTTAAAAGTAAAACATATACTTTTACGGAATAAAAAGATTATTTATAGTGTTTCAATAAGTATTCTATTATATTTAGAATAACAGACTAAGATTCCTAAAAGTGTTTTGATAAATATTTTATTGACCAAATTTTTAAAAAAGTAAAATATTTTATCAAAACACTTAACGGAATCTTCAAAATAATTATTTGATAGATCTGTTACAATTAAAAAGCACTTATTGAAATACTTGAAGACTAATTTTAAAAAAGTATTCATATCTTTTTATTGAATCACTTAACGGAATCTTCAGTATCCTTAAAAATATTAATAAGGAGATTTTTTTTAAAGAAAAGTACTCATATTCTTCTAAATATTATTTCAGAAAAAATATTTCATTTTTTTGTAATTTTTAGATATATGGTGAAATTATTAAAGTGTATATAATGCACATTGTCAATGTGAGATTCCTAAAAGTGTTTTGATAAATATTTTTTAACAAAATTTTAAAAGAATTTGTAAATATTTTATTAAAACACTTAACGGAATCTTCAAAATAATTATTTGATTGGTCCGTCACAATTAAAATATATTTATTGAAATACTTGGCGAGTTTTTTTTTTAAAAGTACTCATATATTTTTTAAAAAAAAATTGAAAATTTTATTTAATTTTTTGTAGTTTTTAGACTTGTAGTGAAATTCATTAAACTATTTTTAATACATATTGTTAATGTGAGATTCCTTAAGTGTTTTGATAAATATTTATTGACCAAATTGAGTAAGTAGATTTTACCGAAACACTTAACGGAATCTTGAATATCCTTCTAAATATTAATAAGTAATTTTTTTTAAAAAGAAAAGTACTCATATCCAAAAAATCACCAAGATTAATGTACTGATAATCATAGACGGAAAACATAAATAATGCTTTTAAAAATACTCAAAAATGTCAAAAAATAAATGGATAGTTTCAAAACTACCCATGTCAACTATTAGATTTTTAAATATATACTACCAACCTTTCTAAAATTCTAAAAATACCGACCTTGTTTTCAAAATTCCAAAAATACTACCTTCCTCAGTTGCAACTTTTGCAACCTCATTTGCAACTTTGATGCTACAAATTTCTGATTGCAAGTTTCGGTGTTCAGATGTCATTTTCGACCACTTTTTTGGAATCTAATATATATATATATATATATATTAGATTCCAAAAAAGTGGTCAAAAATACTGAAAACTGCATATTTTAGAAAACTGGAAAAAAATGGAAACTGTAAGTTGCAACTTCCAGTTTTCAGTTGCAACCTTTGCAACCTCATTTGCAACCTCATTTGCAACCTCCTTTGCAACCTCATTTGTAACTTCAGGGCGGCGCCAGCCGTGTGCCTTTGCAACCTCATTTGTAACTTCAGGACGGCGCCAGCCGTGTGCCTTTGCAACCTCTTTTGCAACCTTTGTAACCTCTTTTGCAACCTTTGCAACCTCCTTTGCAACCTTTGCAACCTCATTTGTAACTTCAGGACGGCGCCAGCCGTGTGCCTTTGCAACCTCATTTGCAACCTCATTTGTAACTTCAGGGCGGCGCCAGCCGTGTGCCTTTGCAACCTCCTTTGCAACCTCTTTTGCAACCTTTGCAACCTCCTTTGCAACTTTTGCAACCTCCGTTGCAACCTCAGTTGAAAGGCACACGGCTGGCGCCGTCCTAGGTTACAAATGAGGTTGCAAAGGTTGCAAATGAGGTCGCAAAGGCACACGGCTGGCGCCGCCCTGAAGTTACAAATGAGGTTGCAAAGGTTGCAACTGAAAACTGGAAGTTGCAACTTAAAGTTTCCAATTTTTCCAATTTTCAAAAATATGCATTTTTTAGCATATTTGACCACTTTTTTGGAATCTAATATATATAGGGTTGGACTCCATAGCAAACACTTTATATAACAAACAATAAAGAACACCTCATATCTAATAGATCCATTGCCCCTGGCGGGGCCACCCAATACAAAAAGTTCTTATTTTTTTACCCTCTATCCATCCATCATCTCAAAAAAAAAGTTATTGTTCATGACGATGACGTCATCAGTGACGTTATCATGAACAGTAAAATTTTTATTTTTATTTTTATTTTTTTGCGGCTTGATAGAGGGTAAAAAAATAACAACTTTTTGTATTGGGTGCCCCTGGCGGGGCCAAAGGATCTAATAGATCTAAGGTGTTCTTTGTTGTTTGTTATATAAGAGTTATATATAAGGTTGCATATGAGGTTATATTAGGAAAGGTAGTATTTTTGAAAAATTGATTCTATAAAAACAAAGGTGGTAGTATTTTTGTAAAAGTAAAAGTATAGAATTGAAAGAGGAAGTTAATGATAGTAAAAACGTAAAAGAATGTTAAAAACATATTTATTTTTGTAAATAACCCAAAAATAAAGGATTGCTAAAAAAAATTGATATTAACCCTAAAATAGATAATAAGAAATTATATATAAATGGGTAAGAGAATCTTGTAACACATAACAGAATCTTGTAATTTATAACTTTTTTGAGAAAAATTGGAGGAGAAAGTTGAACAACTAATATGTTGTTACAAACCACTTAGCAGAATCCAAGACTAAAAATATAAAAATTAATTTGAAAAATACACTAAAACGTAAAAAAAAAAAAGAATCCTAGAAATAATTAAATATTAGCATTATATTGAAAAAATATAATGCAATATTATTAAGTGATCGCTAATATTTCAATATTTTAAATATTATTTATTCTTAAAAAAAAGTCAAATGAAAAAAAATATAAAGAATCTCATAAAGGATATTCTTTAAGAAATTATTATACCTTTTTAAAGATTATTTAAGGTATTTTTAAAAAGATTAAATATCAATTTACATACCATTTTTGAGATTTTTTAACATGATTTGAGATTTTGTAAGGTATTTTTGAATATTCGGTATAGTTATGTACAAGTAGAGCACTATAAATAATTTATCCAACATTTTAAAAAAATTAAATAATATTTTTTCAAATTTAAATTCAATTGTTATAGCATGTATTTTAAAATAATTCTAGAAGGAATCTAAAAAAGATAATAAAAGTAAATAAACTGATATATTAATTTGAAACGCGTAAGAAATTCAATTTTATAGCACGTCTTTTAAAACAATTCTGAAAAGCATCTCAAAAAGATAGTAAATAAATTGATATATTGATTTGAAACACGTAAGAGAATCTTGGTCTATTTTATAACATTTCTACATGTAACTTAATTTTAAAAAAAATTTATAATTTTTCTTTTGTAAAATATAAATATATACAAATATTGTGTAATATCCCAAGATTATCTTAGGTGTTTTTGGTTTTATTTAGGTTTTATTAATTGGGAACACGAATCTTGTTGTATTACATAATATTTTTTAGATGTAACTTAATTTAAAAAAAATTGCATAATTAATTAATTTCAAAAAAAATATATAGAACTATTATGTACAGTAGAACCTCGATAAATGAATATCTTTGGGACCAAAAAAAAAATATTCATTTGGAGAGATTATTTATTTATCGATTAATGAATATAATATTTATTTATCGATAAATGAATAATAATTCATTTAAATGATATTTTTAAACTTTTTCGCCACTGTAAAATTCGATCATAAGAAATTGATGTTCGTGAAGTAGAAGATGGTCAGCTAGACCAAGATCCAAGATTTAACTAAATTCCTTTCAAAATTGAGCTATAGAAATGTGATGGATGTTGAACATCTTCTGAACTATCCTGAAGAGGATAATGCGATTATGGAATCTCCTGAAGAGGATAATGCGGTTATGGAATCTTCTTACAGATGAAGAAATCATTGAAGCTGTACTAAATGATGAGGCAAATAATCCCGAATCATTATACCATAATTGTCCTCAAGAGAAGCTTTTAAAGCTATTGTCACTATACAAAATTACATGATCAAAATATTCCAGAAGTGGTGCAAGCTTTACACAAAATCAAGCATCAGATGCATTTTGGGGAGGAAAGAAACAATCAACTTTGGAGGCTTTTTCGAAAAAATATGACTTATTAATGTGTTTGAAAATTAGTCATTGGATGAAATGTATGCATAATATATTATATAAATAAAAATATATTATTTGAAATATAGTGATTATTCATTTATATTTACATAGGGCCTATAAAGACTTCATTTGTATTTATTCGTTAATGCATTAAGCGAAGTAATTCGTTAAGCCCATTGTACCAAGTTGGGACCGAAGATATTTATTCATTAGACGAGGTTATTCATTTATCGAACATTCATTTATCGAGGTTCTACTGTAATACCAAGATTCTCTTAGGTGTTTTTCTAATTATTTGAAATCATAATATTACTTTATCAAATATTTATATTAAGATTCGTTAAATAGTTTATTGATCTAAAATAAGTTTCGAATATAGTTATGTACAAGTACAACGTTATAAATAATTAATAATATTTTTTTGAATTCTAGAACTTGATATTATGGAGAATAAATTTTAAATGATACATTGAAATACGCAATAGAAACTTGGTATATTAGATGATATTTTTATATTTTAACTTAATTTTTAAAAAAAATGTTTAGTTTTTAAAAAAAACGAAATATATAAAAATATTATGTAATACACCAAGATTTTCTTAGGTGTTTTGTTAATTATTTAAAAATTATAATATAATTTTATAAGATATTTAAATTTAGATTCTACTAAATATTTTATTGGTATAAAATAAGTTTCGGCATAGGTATGTACAAGTAGAGCACTATAAATAAATTATCCAATATTTAAGAAAGTTTAAATAATATTTTTTCAAATTAAAATTCAATTTTTATAGCATGTTTTTTAAAACAATTCTCGAAGGAATCTAAAAAACAAAATAAAAGTAAATAAACTGATATATTCATTTGAAACACGTAAGAAAATCTTGGTTCCTTTCATAATATTTCTACATGTGACTTAAATTTAAAAGAAATGTATAATTTTTCTTTCAAAAAAATAAAAGAAATATTATGTAATACACCAAGATTCTCTTAGGTGTTTTTTAGTTTTTTTCGTTTTTCTACTATACCTTAGTTTTTTAAGATATTTCATAATAATTTTTCAATGATTAATTCAAAATTATTATAATTGAAACTTTTTAATATGTGTTATATTTATTCTATTATGTGTTATATTAATTTACCAAAAGATTATATTAAGTATTTTTATTAATTCACTAAAGATTTAATCAAGTATTTTCATTAATTTATTAAATGTTTTGTTAAGTATTTTCATTAATATACGATATGGTACTCCATAAAATACTCAGAACACTTTATAGAACCTAAAGCTAAATATATAAAATCACTTAGCAGAATCAAAGACTAAAAGATAAAAATTAATTTGAAAAATACACTAAAAGGTCAAAAATAAATAAAAGAATCCTAGAAATAACTAAATATTAAAATTATATTGAAAAAATATAATGCAATATTATTAAGTGGTCGCTAATATTTTAATAAAACAATTAAGAGAATCTCGTCTAATCATAAATAGAGTTTGTTTGTGCATGAACTATTTTTAAATAATTAATATGTTTTTTAACAAAAAATTTAAGAGAATTCTTGTGTAACACATAATGGAATCTCTACAAGATACTTAATGAAATTTAACACAATATTCACATTTTTATAAAATTTTCCTTTTATGATATGAATTTTATTTTTTTCGAAAATGTTGAGATATTTTAAAATGTTGAATTTTTTTAAAATGTTGTACAAATTGTACTAACAAATATGAGATACTTTAAAATATTTTACAAATTTTAGTGAAATATTTAAACTGGTAAACAAATTATATTGGGATTCTTTAAAGTATTCTTTAAAGAAGGATAAAGATTAGGAAGTACTTTTTATATTGGTCTCCAATATTTTCTGCCCACTTTTGGAAAGATTCGGAAAGAAGAAAAAATAAATCATTTTCTTTTCTTTTCTTTATTAAATTCGGGAACACACATCGGTAAAGAATCTTAAAAATCCAATAAAAAGAAATATTTTTGGACTTATTTTATTGACAAAATCCAAAAACAATTGGGTGAATGAGTGGCCTAGATTCTTTCGGATATTCAATTGTGTATTTTACATAATAACTAAATTTTTTAATATGTTCTTTCATAAAATGTATTTTGTAATATGTTTAATTTTCGAAAACGAGATTCTTTAAAGTGTTCTCGAAGCAAAGCAAATTAAAAATCTTAGGTTGTAAAGAACACTTCGATTAGATTTAAAAAATCTTAAAATTCCAAGAAATACTAAATATTTTCTGGACTTCTTTTGAAATCTAAATTGCACTCAATAAATTCAAAAAAAAAGAATGAATAATCAAGGACAACACCCGGTTAAAATTTATAAATCACAAAAAATATGCACTAAGAAGAAGACTATTTTTCAAAATAAAATCTCCTGAAACATGCTCCAAAGAAAAAACAAAGATTAAACTGATTTGGTGGTAAGGAACGACAAATCACTGCTGTACTCCAAAATTCTTTATACATTGATATGCCACGACGCTAGTATGATCTTAATCAACAACATCTGATCATGACAACTCTACGGCACATACGGACAAAAGTCTATGAAGCCACAGAGGCACAGAACATAAAAAGTGACACTAGCCCAATCAACATGAGCAGTGCTGCTACACTTCACCCCACCCTCGATTAAGAAATACTGAAATACCTTTGAAAAACACAGCAACATTTCTGTCCAATTTAATCTCGAAAAAATGTTGAATATATAATCCTGAAACACACACCTGGGAACAAGCCTATAACCTCATTAAATACAAGCCCACACATGCCTAACCAAGAAAAAACTCTCCACCAATATAACAATATAACACCTATATTATAATAGTTTTTTTTTGCTAAATGTATATTATATTAGTTATTTTACAAAACTAGAAATCCTAAATTAAGAGGTCTGGTATAGCAAAGAAAACACAACTGAGAAAAAGCTCATAAGTAGATTACACACTTATTGTGGAACCCCTTATCTACCGGGTCTTGAAAAAATAAAAATCCTGTAACAAGAACAAACCTAATAGAACCCTGCTTTATTGACCAATTTTTTTTTATCTCCATTACCAGAAAATATTTGTTTCAAAATTATTATAAAAGCCTTGATAAAGGCTAATAGAACACATGTCAGAAAATCTTACAATCACTCACTTACGTTGATTTTCTGAAAGCGAGATTACCACATAATCACGTTGATCGGAAGGTGAGGATTCATCCGCGATCAAACTCTTGAATGAGAATTTTGTCCATTCTCTTTCGACGTAGATATCCAATTAAAACTTCTCTGCAATGAAACACATGATAACGTATAAATAAAGAGAACAAAACCCACACATTATGAAACACATAAGAAAATCTTGTTAGAACACATACCAGGAAAACACAGAATTTAGAAAAAAATTTGAAACGAATATTATGAATCATCTTCATAAATCTATCAACAAGAACTTTTTTTTTTGTCCAAACAAAATATACATTAATCCATACACACTATAGAATACATTAGAGAATCTCAAACATATGACCAAACACGTTCCAGAATTTGAAACACATAACAAAATCTTGATAGAACACAAACGAAAAAAAACACATAATGGAACTTTTAATACATTTTTCGAGCATGTAAATTCAAAGGAGCCAAAGTTAAATTTAGAAAAAACTATCAACAAGAAAATCTTTTACGAAATTCAATCCATAAATGAATGCTTTCTCCTCTGTAATTTGAGTTTTCCATTATTCTATAGCTTTCATGAAATACATAACAACCGAACACAATGATCATGAAAGTCTACAATACTGAGATCCATCTGAGATCATGGAATCTTTACAGAACACTTTGGCGACCATTGGTAATCAAGTTCCACAGTAATTACCAGAACACTTAGGTGTCTCTGTCAAAGAAGATACCACATCCATCGACATATGTGGTTTAAACCATACAATTGAATGCTTTTCTTCTTATTTTACGGCCAGTACTTCTTTGAATGATGAATCCATATTACTCCTACATCAGAAACATATGTTTTGTCAAAAGAAGATACCACATCTGTCAAGATTCATGGTTAAAACCTTATAATATAACTTTTTTTTCTTCTTCTTCTTCTTTTATGGTCAGCACTTCGTTAATTGATGGCCAACTCCATAGCACACCTATAACAGAAAACAAGTGTTCTAGTCAGTGTTCTACAAAAATATAGTAGTTTAAATGTTTAACTCTATACATATAGATGAAAAACGAATTACATGTATCGTCTTCTTCTTCCTTCGTTTTCTTCTTAAGTTATGCTTCCAGGTTTTCCAGTGTCGCAAAATTGATAAATTATAGTCTAAATCATATAGACAACTATTACGTGATATTTGTGTCAAGATATTCTTTCCAAATTTAAAAAAGATTGTGTTCTATAATCAAATCTTAATTTAAAGATTCCTTCCATATTCTAAAAGAAATATTGTACATATAATACTTGATCGTGAATTCTAAATGACCTTCATCAATCTATTTTATTACAATTCTGCCATTGTGGCTTATATAATGAAATTAAAATGAAATTTAATTAATGGATGGTTTAGATTGAGGTTCTCTGGTTCTCTTGATAAGGAGGTTCTCCCTAGAACCTTACCCATATATATATATATATATATATATATATATATATATATATATATAAGATTTAATATTTGTACTCTATCTTGAATTCTTAAAATTTGATTTAGAAAATTACAGCCCACGTGAAATTAACAAAATAATCTTTAATTTAGTGATGATTTAATAATTTTTTTTTCTAATTAAATCTACGCAGAAACAAAAAAGAGAAGAAATTGACAATTTATTGCGTTGAAAATTCTATTTGATTAATGAATTCTACTTATAATTCGTTTTTATTATCAAAATAACCTTGTAATTATTTGAAGCTATTTCTACTAACAACCAAATACAATTTTAATAATAAGTGCAAGAGAGATTTTGTCCAAAATATTGATAACCGGTAATCTGGTCCTCCGTACGACGAAGATTTTTTAAAATAAATAGATGAAAATCGTTGGATGTAGCATAATTTTTTTTTTTTTACATTTTTATATGTTATAAACTAAAAAGTGTATTTGTATTGGAATACGAAAATGTATATGTCAATGATTAAATCACATATAATTAGGTTTTCTACATTTAATAGCATTATCAATGTAGGACTTTTACAATGAATATGATTAAGGTAAAAATTCATAATTACATTTGAGATTCCGAGTATTTCCATATGGATAATAATTATTAAATTATCACTAAATTAAAGATAATTTTATGTGGTTCGCGTGGATTGTAAAATCATCCAAATCTGATTTCAAGATACAATAAAGCACAAATAGTAAATATGATTTTTTTAATACTAATAAAAAAAGTTCATTTTTAGTACAATCTTTTTTAATTATATCATTTTCAGATTATAATTTTTTTTAAAAATTCAATTCTAATGCAACATTTTCTAATTATATCATTTTTAGATTATAATTTTTTTAATGTGATCTAATCTTGATCGTCTATTTTTAATTCAAAGAATCATATGATTTTGGTAGTACAATGACCAAATCAAACAAAAAATTTGGATAAGATCCCTCTTATGTTTATTGTATACTAGCTTATAACCCGTGCAACGCACGACTCCTTTTTTAATATCTTTAATAATATTTTTTTTTAATTTTATATGTTATTAATTTACATATAAAATTATTATTAAAAAATTGATATATGTAAGATTTTACACATTCGATTTAATATTTGTACTATATCTTGAACTTTAAAATTTGATTTGGACGATTACGGCCCACTTGAAATTAACAAAAAAAAAAATCTTTAATTTGGTGATGGTTTAGTAATTTTTTTTAATTAAATCTACGTAGAAATAAAGAAGAGAAAAAATTGACGATATTTTATGCTGAAAATTCTATTTGATTTATGAATTCTACTTATAATTCGTTTTAATTATCAAAATACCCTTATAATTATTCGAAGATAGTTCTACTAACAACCAAATACAATTAATACCTTATATATAATAAGCATAAGAGAGATCTTATCCAAATTTTTGGTCGTCGTCTGGTCGTCGTCACTGTACTATCAAAATCATATGATCCGTTGGATTAAAAATAGACGATCAAAAATAGATCACATTAAAAAGAAAATTATAATCTAAAAAGGAATCAAAATTAGATCGTATTAAAAAGAAAATTATAATCTAAAAAGGATATAATTAGAAAATGTTGCATTTGAAGTGAATTTTAAAAAGAAAAATTATATTCTAAAAAGGATATAATTAGAAAGAGTTGTATTAAAATTGAATTTTTAAAAGAAAATTATAATATGAAAAGGATATAATTAAAAAAGGTGAAATTAGAATTATATTTTATTTATTTTTTATTAGTATTTAAAAAAAATCATATCTACTACTCTTTGGGTTTTATCTTGAGATCTAGAAATTAGATTTGGGTGATTTTACAATCCACGCGAAACTCATAAAATTACTTTTAATTTAGTAATGATATAATAATTATTATTCAAATGGAAAAACTAAGAATCTCAAGAGAAAATATGATTACGAGTTTTTACATCAATCCTATTTAACGTAAAATTCCTACATTGATAATGCTATTCAATGTAGAAAACTTAATTATATATGATTTAAATCATTGACATATATATTTTCGTATTACAATATAAATACACTTTTTAGTTTATAACATATTAAAATTTAAATATTTTTTATTCTAGATCCAAAGGTTTTCATCTATTTAATTTAAGATATTTGTCGTATGGAGGTCTAGACTACCGATTATCAAAGTTTTGGACAAAATCCCTCTTACACTTATTATTAAAATTGTATTTGGTTGTTAGTAGAACCATCCTCAAATAATTATAAGGGTATTTTGATAATCAAAACGAATTATAAGTAAAATTCATAAATCAAATAAAATTTTCAGCGTAAAAAATCGTCAATTTTTTCTCTTTTTTCCTTCTACGTAGATTTAATTAGAAAAAATTTATTAAACCATCACCAAATTAAAGATTATTTTGTTAATTTCACGTGGGCCGTAATTGTCCAAATTAAATTTTAAGAATTCAAGATAGAGTACAAATATTAAATCGAGCATGTAAAACTTATATATATCAATTTTTAATAAAAATTTGTTATGTAAATTAATAACTTATAAAATTAAAATATATATAATGTAATTAAATATATTAAAAAAGGAGTCGTGCGTTGCACGGGTTATGAGCTATTTATATATAATGAGCATAATAGAGATCTTATCCATAATTTTCGTCATTGTACTACCAAAATAATCTCAACCGTGGAATCTATTTTTTAAAAAATAGACGATCAAGATTGTATCATATTAAAAGAGAAAATTAAAATCTAAAAAGGATATGATTAGAAAATGTTGCTTTATAAATGAATTTTAAAAATAAAATTATAATTTAAAAATGATATAATTAGAAAAGGGCACTAGAACTGAATTTTAAAAAAAATTAGGATATTTACCAAGAATACTAGATTTAAAGTTTCTTTTTTCAAAAATACCACCTTACTTAATAAATTGCAATTTTACCAAAACAAAGTTTCAAATTGCAAAAATACTAGGCCCCTCCTCCCTCAACTTTCTCTCTCCTCCCCCTGATCAACACAGATGCCGCCGCCGATTTTTTATTTTTATTATTTTTTTTTTAGATGGGGGCTATTTGGGTGGATTTTTGTTTGCAACCATATTCAATCAAATTCAACTAAATGCAACCAAATGCAACTTTTTTTTAAAAAGGTTGGGTGATTTTGGTGGATTTGGGTTGCAAGGCCCCGCCAGGGGCAATATTCAACTAAATGATTTTGGGTTCCAAGGCCCCGCCAGGGGCAATATTCAACCAAATCAACTATTTTCAACTGTTTTCAAATATTTTCAACTAGTTGCAACCATTTTCAACTACTTTCAACTAGTTACAACTAGTTGCAACTACATATTATTGGTTTGAGTGATTTTGGGTTCCAAGGCCCAGCCAGGGGCAATATTCAATCAAATCAACTATTTTCAACTGTTTTCAACTAGTTACAACTATTTTCAACTACTTTCAACTAGTTACAACTAGTTTCAACTATTTTCAACTAGTTACAACTAGTTGCAACTATTTTCAACTACTTTCAACTAGTTACAACTAGTTGCAACTACATATTATTGGTTTGGGTGATTTTGGTGGATTTGGGTTGCAAGGCCCCGCAGGGGCATATTCAACTGAATGCAACTGAAATCAGAAATTAAGTTGCTGATTTCAAGTTCCATTTTTCATTTGTCATTTTCGACCTCAATTTTGAACTCAATTATATATATATATATATATAATTGAGTTCAAAAATGAGGTCGAAAATGACAACTGACAAATGAATGGAACTTGAAATCAGAAATTTAGTTGCATTCAGTTGCAATTAGTTGCAAATTTAGTTGAATATGCCCCTGCGGGGCCAGGAAACCTAAATCCACCAAAATATCACCCATCTTAAATATATATATATATATATATATATATATATAATAAAGTTCAAAAATGAGGTCGAAAATGACAACTGACAAATGGAACTTGAAATCAGAAATTTAGTTGCATTCAGTTGCAATTAGTTGCAAATTTAGTTGAATATGTCCCTGCGGGGCCAGGAAACCTAAATCCACCAAAATATCACCCATCTTAAATATATATATATATATATATATATATATATATATAATAAAGTTCAAAAATGAGGTCGAAAATGACAACTGACAAATGGAACTTGAAATCAAAAATTTAGTTGCATTCAGTTGCAATTAGTTGCAAATTTAGTTGAATATGCCCCTGCGGGGCCAAAATACCCAAATCCACCAAAATAGGTCCTCCTTAAAAAAAAAAGAAAAAAAAGAAAAAGAAAAAAAGTGAAGTCGGCTGTGCATGTTGATGGGGAGGAGAGAGAAATTGAGGAAAGGGGGAGGGGGAGAATTAGGGTTAGTATTTTTGCAATTTGAAACTTAGTTTAGTAAAATTGCAAATAGTCTTTCTTAACAAAAGTAAATGTGCAAAAAGTTACTTTTTCCTATTTATTTTTCAAAAGAGCCCAAAAAATTATAATTTGAAAAAGGATATAATTAAAAAAAGTTGCATCAGAATTAAATTTTATTTATTTTTTATCATTAAAAAATATTCATATTTACTATTTGGGTTCTATCTTGAGATATATAAATCAGATTTGGATGATTTTACAATTCACGCGAAACTTATAGAATTATCTTTAATTTATTGATGATTTAATAATTATTATTCAAATGGAAACACCAACGGTTTTCATTTATTTATTTTAAGATTCAACGGTTCTTATTTATTTTGATCATACTACCAATTATCAAAGTTTTTGACAAAATCTCTCATACACTTATTATTAAAATTGTATTTTATTATTAATAGAACTATCTTCAAATAATAACAAGGGTATTTTGAAAATCAAAACGAATTATAAGTATAATTCATAAATCGAATAGAATTTTCAATGTAAAAAAGCGCCAATTACTTTTCTTATTTGTTTCCGAGTAGGTTTAATCGGAAAATAATTGTTAAACTATCACTAAATTAAAGATTTTTTTGTTAATTTCACGTGGGCTGTAAAATCTTTCAAATCAAATTTTAATAATTCAAGGTAGAGTACAAATATTAAATTGAAAGTGTAAAATCTTATGTATTATCAACTTTTTAACAATAATTTTATATGTAAATTAATAACATATAAAATTAAAAAAAGTAAAATTATTTTAAAATTTAAAAAGGAACCGTGCATTGCACGGGTTATAAGCTAGTTTTAATAATAAGTGTAAGAGGGATTTTGTCCAAAATTTTGATAATCGGTAGTCTGGACCTCCGTACGACAAAGATCTTAAAATAAATACTCCCTCCGTCCCAACGGGTTCTTTACAATTACTATTTTGGGACGTCCCACCCATTTCTTTACATTACCAAAAATAGTAACTTTTAACAATAAATAAATTATTACATCCACTACTTCACTCTACATTTTCAACACTTTACACTATTACACACACTATTCCACTACTTCACTCTACTTTTTCAACACTTTACACTACTACACCCACTAATTTACTTATTTTAACAATAAAATTGCTATTACACCCACTACTACACTATTACACTCACTATTTAAATTATATTCCTTGGTCTCCGTGTCCCAGCCGTCTGTAAAAAACCGGCTGGGACGGAGGGAGTAGATGAAAACCTTTAGATCTAGCATAAAAATATTTAAATTTTAATATATTATAAACTAAAAAGTATACTTATATTGTAATACGAAAATGTATATGTCAATGATTTAAATCGTATATAATTAGGTTTTCTACATTGAATATTATTATCAATGTAGGAATTCTACGTTAAATAGGATTAATATAAAAATTCATAATTATATTTTCTCTTGAGATTCTAAGTATTTTCATTTGAATAATAATTATTATATCATTACTAAATTAAAGATAATTTTATGAGGTTCGTGTGGATTATAAAATCATCCAAATCTGATTTCTGGATCTCAAGATAAAGTCCAAATAGTAGATATGATTTTTTTTAATACTAAAAATAAATAAAATTTAATTCTAATACAACCTTTTTTAATTATATTCTTTTCAGATTATATTTTTCTTTTAAAATTCAATTTTAATACAACTTTTTTTATTTATATCCTTTTTAGATTATAATTTTTCTTTTAAAATTCACTTCAAATGCAACCTTTTCTAATTATATCCTTTTTAAATTATACTCCCTCCGTCCCACTTACTTTGTCCTCATTTGACTTTCTTGGTCAAATTGATAAAACTTTGACCTTAAATAATAATTTAATTATTTGTGCTTTCATAAATTTAAAAGTTGGATATTGTAATATGATAAGTGTACTTTGTGATAATAATTTTTTTAAAAAAATATAATTGTCATATAATATAAGTAATTCTCATTACAAAATTGGTCAAATTGACCAAAATTTGGTCAAAGTGACAAAATTAGTGGGACGGAGGGAGTAATTTTCTTTTTAATGTGATCTAATCTTGATCATCTATTTTTAATCCAATAGATCATAAAATTTTAGTAATACAGTGACCAGACCAATAATTTGGATAAGATCCATTATAATTTGGATAAGAACCATCTTATGGTTATTGTATGTAAGGATATAATATAATTAAGTTGGGTCATAAATATGCGAATTGGATTAACCTAAAATCATATCCTATCAATTTATTATTCAAATCATTCTTATTGAATTAAATTTTGAATCGAATAATTTTCGAATCAATCTATATTCGTTTAAACCAACTTTTTCTTGTAAAGAGAAAAAAGATTCTCGAGATTCCAGACAGCCGGGACTCCTAATATTTTCAGGCTAGTTTCAGTAGACTGACGAAATATAAACATCTCTTCCTAATGGAAGGGAAAAAGAGAAATAGGTGATTTAATTCCCTTGTGAAGAATATAAATATATATAATGAAAATTGTCGTGAAACACATTTTTCGGGAACTGCGGAAAACCCCATCAACTTACAAAATTTGGTAATAAGTAAATTTAACTCTTCTCAGATACTAAAAAGAATTTGGAAGTTTTGGCTTCCAACATCTCAGATCATATATAGTGTATGCCTCGTGGCAGTCAAATTTTCCCGAACCACAAGGGTTGTGTTGCACTTTCAAATTTTTCAAGGAAGACTGAAGATGTAGGTAATGTGAATATATGTATGTCAACAAATTAATAGGGTGTTGATCAATTTCTGGATACGTAGCCCCTAAACAAGAAGATTCCGACACCACCAATGGCCAAAGTTAGGATCACCGAAACTCTAATGTGCTCAAAATCAACGAATATGCTTTTCCGCACACTTTTTGTTCGATGAAATACTTCACCCAAGTTATGGAGATTATTGGTAAGATTTTCCAACTGGTGCAAGATTTGACGTTGTCCACGAGCAATGCTTGATATCTGTTTTATAGATTAGTAGATCACATAAAAGAAACGGAGGAAGTTAAGGTAATATGATATCAGAAAGCAAATGAATCCAAATGCTGATAGCTTAAGCCAAATAGTAATATAGTTAAACAGGCCTTAAATATGTTATAAAAGCAGAACATTTTACGAAAGCAAAATACAAGAGGCATCAAAGGATTGCCACAAAATACTTCCATGGCTGTCCATGTGATTACAATTGCCAATCAAGTATCAACCTATGGTCAAGAAGAAATGTATGGGGAAAAGTAAACAACTATATTCTAACGCTAAGACATGATTGATAAAGTTTTAGAATTTATTTGAGGCATAAATCTAGTCAGAAGACAACAAAAAGCTTTTCAAACTGTCTAGAAAAAGAGATCGATGTCCACAGATTTGTGACTCATGTGCATATCACAATTCACATGTTTCCTATGAGGGCAAGAGCAATATATATTGGAATGAAAACAGCCAATGTACCTCTTCCATAAAGGGAGATTCCTTTGCTATCTGAGATGAAGAAGTGGAAGAAACTAAAGCAGATCCGTTGCGCGAACCGTGGCCTAAACCAGGGATAAGGTAGGAAGTTGGAGCTGATCCATTGCAGAGTTCAGCTTGTTGTGAGCTAGACAAGGCTCTTTGAATGCTAAACTTGGAGTTTAATTCATCCATCTTAGACCCAAACTCATCAATCCTATCATTTAGTGTAGATATTTGTTCTGACAGCTGGGTAATGGCCCCCTTCAAAAACAGGACGTAACAGTACATCAGAGAGGTACCACCTTGGAGAACGTAAACAACAATCACCACACTTTGCCTCAAAATTACCTCATTTTCTATGGTTGCTGTTGACTCTGTCGCCCTGTCATCAAAATTTTGACCGCTGAAGGCTAAACTAGTAAGCTTGTATATATTCTTGTCCCTCCGTGTTGAGTATGAATGTGACATCCCACTGCTCATGACAATCAGACAACACATATGAAATCAGTGATCAATAAATGTCTGAAGTTAGAAAGAAAAGTATGCAACCAAGACCAAAAAAGAACAGATACAGACACAGACAGACAGACAGACACACACACAGTCCCGTGCCTTCAGAGTTGGATGTGTTCTTTAACGCTCAGTGAAATATAGAACAGGCATGTGACTTTTAATCTGATTTTTTAATCGTTGGTGTCAAAATGGAAGGAATATAATCAACCAAATTAGATCAATAGCTTTATAATATAACTCACACGTCACAAGACATTGATTGAAAGAACATATTAATGCAAACAGCTATAATTTGTAGTAATATATACAAATCCCATTCTTAGATTACTACAAAATGTAACTAATGTCATGTTTCAGCCACCTAAATAATGATAAGTTAAATCTAAAATCATGCATTTCTGCACACAGAGAAGCTGGACCTTCTAATATTTTTATTTCTCATTGTGACCCTCTTTAATGAAGCTCGAGAAAGTGCATCATTAGGGCTTGACCCCAGGTCCTCATCTATGCTCAGTTTTGTCCTCAAATCATCAGGTACAGCCTGTAACATATATTGATTAGGATTATAATCTTAAAAAGCAAATGACACAAGCACACAGCTACGAAGTTTGACTTACCATAACCTCATTAACTATCTTCTCAAGCTGAATTTGTTCTATGTAAGTACGAGGAATGTATGAACCCTCTAATCCTAGTTGCTCAGCCACTCCCTTTACAACTACACGATCTCTTCCTTGCACCTGTAGTTTTTTTTTAAAGAACAAAGGAACAGACATTAGCATACACACACAGCAAAAATACCAAGCTAGAACGTCAAAAAGGTTGACAATGACGTTAATAGGTGACATTTGAATGCGAACGCAAGTTTAGATGCTTAACAAGGCATGGAATGGATATTAAAGATGTAGTATTCAGAAATCACTTAAATCACGCAATAGAAACGAATATAAAATAGGGACAAAACAATCAACAATTACCTGAACATAATGGCGGTTCAGTTGTTCAAGCCAATCAATTTTTACAGACACTCTTTCATCAGAGAATACATGGCTACTTCTTTTAAGGATTGCTGCTATTGTGTACCCCAAAGCCATAAGCCCACCAAGAAGTCTCACACTGACTTCAAAAGTTATTCTTGGTGATATAACAAATGGAGAATCCGTAACCCATTCCTACATTTTTAGAAGCATGGACAGAGTCTTAACATCAGGCATGGTATTATAAGTTAATATTTATCTTATGACAATTTCTGACAGGAAAACCCAGAAACAAGTACCCGTTCACACAAAAAGCATAAATCAAGAAAATAGATTGGAGCCAATCTGGCACTGATAAATCAAATCTACAGGGAAGAAGAGGGCCTTGAAAAATCATCTATATTTGAGTACTGCACTTAAAGTTCAGGGTTTTACCCCCAATACTTTGCTCGTAAGTACATGGATGCTGCAACCCTTTTATACTACAAACCTAAATAAAACTTGTTAATAGAAAGCCTTAATGACCCTACTAGTAGCATTCACCAAGATCCCTGGTAGAGTGACAATCTTCAACTTTCTTGACAACTAGAGTTAACGCAAAGAAAATCAGAATGGTTCAGTTTTTATTTATCTTTTACACCCAACATACCCAAAAATCTTTCATAAGAAATCTGTATTACCTTCAAATCATTGATAGGTAACTCAAACATATGGACCTTTTCCTAATCAAAAAAACATTCTCTTAACATAGCTAAAAGCCTAATTTTTTTTATAGCTATAAGTTTACCTTTACATAAAGATGGTGCATCTTGATATGATATAGAGACGCACGTAGATAACACTTTAAACATACAAAGCAAATCCATGACATAAAAGAAAGGGAAGGGGAATGTAACCACCAGATGACAAAATCAATAAGATTCACATCTAAAGTCAAATCAGATCTGTGAGAGTTAAAAATCATGATACGCAGTATTGCCTAGGAGTGTTGATCCATATTTTTGCAGTTAATTTATTTTTTACATTTACATGCGACATATTATTCTGCAATTTAGAATTTAACTAAAATTCTGCCTTTTGGTAAAATGTTTTCTCTTGAACAACTATTCACTCTTTATTAGTTAATAAACTGTTCACTCTCAAGTGCTGATGAAGTAATATGTCACAAATTATTCTGATGATACGATAAACGACTGGGAATTCCTACAGAAGGTGCATGACAACAAGGGTCAAAGACAAACCTCGAACATGAGATTGTATTTTCCATCTCTATTTCGCATCCTTAAATATGATTGGCATGATTCTGGATCTTCACCTGGAGGTAACAGATATATATCGTAAGTCTCTTCCGTCGTTTCTGTGTGCTCTTCAGGCATGACAGACTTGATTTGATCCACCGTAACATCCCTTCGTGACTAAAAGAGTAAGTACAACGCAGTTACCGACAAAGTTCTTTACTTGCAAACTTGCTAGCTGAAACCTACCAACACACACAATAATCAAAAACTGAATGGAAGCTAACCTTTAAGATATAAGTAGGACACTGGAATCCAGTGAATGGATTAAACTTGTTAATAATTCTGATATGTGCTGTTTGAAGATCAGGTTCAATGAAAGCCTTGTACATCGGATATACCTGCTTAAAAGAATGCATTTTTTAATACTGATTAGAGAGGGTCATCATATTATCTAGAATATTAGCTTAGGTAGGCAAGAAGAGTGAACCGTTTCTGATATCTGGTGGATGATCTCCTGAGGTGCTTGACCAGCACGTTGAATGTCCCGAAAAACACGCTTAACAAGATCAAAGTGAACTCCGCCTGTTACAGATACTCGAAGATCCAGGAGGGGCCGCAATTTTTCACTCAGAGCATAGATCCCTTCAATAATTACAATACGGGAGCTTGGGACTTCAATCGTCCTGTAAGTTTCAAAAATCATTATGCATGATGGAGCAGGAGGAGTAACTGAAGATACAATTGGATAGTCAAATGTAAGAGTAAAGTGCACTATGTGTCGCCAACATACTTGCAATACTACCCCATGTAACTACCACTTGCAACATTGAAGTTAATTTTTGTCTATTTTAGCTAATCCTGTGACTTCTTTTTCTTGCAATTTACATTTCAGTGCAACATTTGTATTAAATATGTTTTCCCCAACCCAAAAATATAGTTGAAGTAAGAATTGAAAGAAAAAGTACTTAAAAAGTTAGTTGATGTGCATAAATATAAGCAAATGTAAAATCTGGTATTGAAATTGTAGTTTTGAAAGTGTAAAATTGCAAGTGGCATGTTGGCTATAGTACAAATACACATATTTCACTTCACTCCAACTTTAAATGAGAAAGACACACACAAACTATCAACTGATTCAAATAAGGATACATTTCTACTAAAGAGCATAAAAACCAGAATATAGTTGTTGGGGATGAAAAGATCTAAAATAAAGACAAAGACTAAATTTAAAGACCTCAAATGATACACAAAAGAAATACAAGTGGTTTTTTGGAAAATGATCTAAACCAACTAACATTCCGACTGATGAAGCAAGTTCCTAAAATAATACAGTATTAATTAAGTTATTAAGATTGCAGAAGATTAAAAATTAAAATATTAAATTACAATGTAGGTGAATAAAGTTGGATATTAAGTGTATCAAGCAGATAAGAAAATCCACATATAATACTCAAGAAATTTGAGACTCAAAACTCAGAAACTACCAACTGCATGACTGGCACAAAATAATTAGACAATTATGGCTTATATCTGAAGCAACATGAGAATACCAAACCTGTATCCTGTGCGCATACTGGCCTTGAAATCATATATTGGAACTTCTACATGCTTCCCCGCCTTCAAATCATGGATGTTCTTTAGCAGCGTGTCGTAGTCTGTCAAGCGCGGGTCTGCTCCAATATATGAACCCAATAAAACAATCTCTCTCTAATTGCAAACATATTACATAATTGACTTTATATGGCAAGAGACGACGAGGAACAAGAGGACTCATACTTTAGTTTTAATTTCTATACAAGGCTGAAGGCCCCGATTTACCGATCCAAATATGACTTGGCAGGCTTGAAATGTTTTTCGGTTAAAACATATAAATATGAATTAGTTATAGAACGCAGTGAAAAAAAACATAAATCCTGTTTAGCTCAGAAATATTTAAAAACAGAAAAAATCCCAACTAAGCTGGACACCTAATACTGAGAGACGTAAGGTAACAATGAGAGTCATGGACAAGGCAAAGATCACTAATCCAATAAATGTTTAGGGTGACTGGATGCACAAAGTTTGCTGAAGCCTTAATGGCATGCCTCGATGATTTTTTCTCATAACATTGAGCAAAAGAACTAGAGATACAGAACAGAATTTCATAATTCCCCTTATGATATGATGTATTGAGGAAAAGGTTACAAAAAGTAGAGCTCAAGCATCCTAAACATAAATAGTTCCACACGGATGACACCATATATACAGTATCTATGTTAATACAGCCCTTAATCAAAGTCATTAACTTTGTTTAAACCATTGTATTATATAGAACTCAAATGATTATGAAATAGATATACATAGGAATGTTTATGGGTGGAGAGGACATGATAGATACAACATTTACTGTAAACAAAAACTTATTTGACACAAATACTCAAGGGCAAGCCTAAAGGAAAAAAGACCAATATAGGCATCAAGAGAAAGGCTTACCATCAAAGTTTCCGTCAATAACCCGTGTAGCATCATTGTAATTGTCCATTGATATTACAGCAACGCTAGGCATAAAGTTCAATATTTTTTCAGTAAAAATAGTCTTCCCAGCACCAGAAGGACCAGCAATCCCTACTACTATAAGCCCTTCATTCCTTTGGGCAAGTAACTGGCATGCACGGATAGCGACAAAGAAACCTTTTTCATATGAAAGCTTATCTCGAATAGAGACAATCTCATAACGATCCGAATCTTTCCTCTTAACTAGGCGCACTTGATCTTTTAAGAGACCAGTCCTTTGTTGTATTGACTCCTCACTAAAGGAATCTTCTGCCATCACCAGTAATGATGCGTCTGAATTTTCAAAGCAGTAAACAGAAGAACACACAGGGTAGGCATTAGATGATAAATTATCCTTTACGGTTCCATGCAACAACAATATAATAAGACAAATGTAAAATGCATATAGCATTACTAAAACCTTGACTACTTGTAATTGCAACATATAATTTATATATCACACATCTAATGCATTTTTTTGCTAACCAAGTCTGTTTATATGAAAAACAACTAATGCCCATCACCTATAAATCGTAAAATAATTTTAGGCTTCATCTGTTTGACAAAAATCGTATAGTTCCCACAATTCACATTATTCATGAAAACCCGAAAAGGTTATCAGCTTTTCGACTTTTTACACAAAAGATTGTCACTATACAACACCTATCAACATTCAAAAACCAATACAAAGGCAAACCACTAACCATACATTATTATATACACAACAATAAATTACAGAATTATCCCATCAAACTACAAAACAACATAAAATTATCACACGATTATATAACAACAATCACACAAATTCAACACTACCCTTTATCAATATCACATGAAACAAACATCAAACACACACAAACACAACAAATTATCAGCTTAAACTGATTCTTGATAAAAGATACCACAAAACAAGTAGAAAGCATGAATCTTTAAATCCAATGCTACCATATAAACAAAACAAATTATAATACACACACATATACATACAAAGCAAAAGAAAGAATACCCACTAAAATATACATTGAAACAAGAAAACCCACCAAGAAAACAAGATCAAATTCAATCAAATGTGCATATACATACATATATATACTAACCCAGGTGGAGAAGGAGGAGCTACAGTCGGTTCTTAGCAAACAAACCGCAGACGCCGACTCACTTTGTGTGTGTATTGTATATATACTACTCCATTACATAAAGGCTCTGCGCCTCTGCCCTTATACAAAAATATTACTATTTAAATATGTTTTTTGGCTTCTCCACTAAGCATTGTAACATGGCTTGTTTCCAAAATTTATTTTGGCATTTTTGAGTTTTTATTAGTAGTTTCGAGATGTGTGTATTTGTTTTTTACGGAGTTACGATTTCTAGTTTTTACTTAAGATAAAAATGTTTTCAAGTTTTGTCTGTGTAATTGGAAAAATTTCGCATTTTAGGTTATTTGTTCCATTTTATTTTGTGCTCATTGCGATATGTTACATACTAATGTGTTCTTAATTGCAGTCAGTTAATGCTCTTAATATTTTGTATGATATTCATGTCACAACGTGCGTTATTTCATTATTACAATCGACAATTTTGTATTTTATTCCGTTAATTTTTCTTTTTCTTTTTAATTGACACATTTGTAATATATATATTGGATCACGCTCAAGTGAGAACACTGTTAGTATGAGAACAGTGAGAACACACATATTCACCATATTTCAAGCTATTTTAAAGGGTCTCGATAGGGTTACTTTCACAAAAAAATCTTATATTTCTATCCTCTATCCATTCATAAAAAAATTAAAAAAAAACTGTTGCCACGTCATCAATAAAATTTTTTTTTTAAAAAAAATTTAAAACTTTTTTTTTGCTGAATGGATAGAGGGTAGAATTATAAGATTTTTTCGTATAGGGTGCCCCTGGCGGGGCCCTTTAGAATAACTTGAAATGTGGTGTTCTCATTGTTCTCCAACATATATATGTTCTCACCTGAATCATACCCTATATATATATATATAGGCAAGTGCTCAAATGAGACCCCTAATTAAAATGAGAACTGAGAATTCATCTCAGCCCTCTATTTTATATAAGACCCTTTTAATCTACACCACACACATTAATCTTTCTCAGCTACCTTCATCTCGTCACCTGTCACATATTATCTCTTCAATCTAAACATTTCTCTCTCTTCTCCTACCCCGTCTCTCTTCTCTCTCTCTCCCCTCTCTCTCTCTCTCTCTCTCTCTCTCTCTCTCTCTCTCTCTCTCTCTCTCTCTCTCCTTCTAATATCAAACTTTATCAATTTAAAAGCTCGACACTGAAACACCCATCTTCTATGGTTTAAATTTTTTCGAAATCATATTTCGTCCTAGACTTTCATCTCCTTGATGCCGATTATAGACCATTCCGATGAAATCTTCGACGAAGCTTTTGAAAGTATAAAAAAAACATCATGGATAAATTGAAATTTGAGTTCACTATGAAGGCTTACTAACAATCGCACGATAGTGGCTGTACAGGGTAGGGAAATGGTGATGATGACTCAGATCCGGTGAATTTGATACTATTACGAACTTAAATCTATTTTTTTGGGTGATTTTTTGCCCAGATTTTTTGGTGATTTGTGGTGTAAAATTAGTGATTTGTCTTTAAATTCTGGATCAAAATTTTCTGTAGCTATTGGTGGTGATTGGATAAATTGAAATTTGAGTTCACTATGAAGGCCTACTAACAATCGCACGATAGTGGCTGTACAGGCTAGAGAAATGGTGATGATGACTCAGATCTGGTGAATTTGATACTATTACGAACTTAAATTTATTTATTTTTGGTGATTTTTTGCCCAGATTTTTTGGTGATTTGGGTGTAAAATTAGTGATTTGTCTTTAAATTCTAGATCAAAATTTTAGTCTGGTAATCTATAGTTGTTGGTGGTGATTGTGATCTAAAATATTGGTGTTTTGATTATGGATTTGGTGATTAAGTAGCTTAACGTGTAGGGTGATTATTACGATGTATTCTATATTAATGATTTGGATTCAAATTTGATGATCCATGTGGTGATGATGGAGTATAAATGATGGTCTGGTGGTGGTAGTGATGTTACGATTGATGATGGAAATTGCGTGGTGATGCAGTGCTAATTATGGTGGAGATTGTTGTCAGATGTGTTGGCTACAAGGATAGGTGGTAAACAGGGCGGTGCAGGATAGTGAGCCGATGTGCGTATTTGATTATTGGGCCTGATTTGTGGCCCAATGTGCAGTTCTCAAAATAAAAGGGTCTCACTAGATTAGCCCTCTATATATATATTAGGGCTTGAGGTGCCTGAGGTTGTCCTCAGGGTTTTCCCCTGAGTTAAAAGATTTGCAATATAATTCTATAGCTATATATGTAAATTATTATAAAAAAATTTATATTTACAAAATTGCCCCTGCGGGTCCACTTGATTTATAGGAAGAAAATCTTTTAACCTCAGGAAGATTGCCTGAGGACAACCTCAGGCCCAGTTTTCTCTATATATTAAGAAAAATTTAAGTATGTACTAATTTATTTTCATGTTTGCACTTAATCTTAACATTAAAAAATGAGCATTGAATGTATATATTAAATATAAAGTCAAACAGTGGTCTTAGAAACAAAGGGGTATATATGAAAAAATTGATAAAAATATGTATTGAAACAAGGAATATGACAACTATTTAGGGACATTTTTTTTTAAAAAAAATGTGCCAACTAAAAAGGGACGAAGAGAGTACTAAATACATGTTCATTTTAATTTTTGAAAGGTTAAAATACTTAAAATATGACTGAAATATTTATATATTATATATAATGAGAATAGAGAAGCTGAGTAATAACTGAGGTAAAGATTATTGTATGTATCATAATACTGTGATTTTATTCAAAATTTTAGTAAAATTTTTTGAGATGTATCCCATATTCTTTTTCTCTTTTATATAATTAAGAAACATGAAAAAATTACATCATCCAAAAATACATGTAATTTAGTTTAAAATATAATTTTCAATTTTTTAAAATAAATAAATAATCTTTAAAGTTGTTATGGAATAAAAGCTAAGGGCTGAGATTGCGGTTAGAGTTTGTGTGTATTTTATGATAGGATTGAGTTTCGAGTTTTAATGGATGCGCTTGTATTCCGTGTCTTAAATCATATTCTCACAGGATGCCTACGTATCTCTGGAGTAGAGAATCAAGCCAAAAACGTAGTTCTGAGAATGAGGGGTCAGACCCTTTATATTGGCGTCAAGAGCCTTAGATTTAGAATAGGGTTAAAAGACTTGGAGGCCAATGCAAGTCTCCTCCCGGATTAGTGTATCTAGATCGTTCCAATCAAGGATTTAGTTTTCTTGTTAATTTCTGTATCTCATATAAAGGATTCTAGAAGCAGGTCTTGTATTGTTCGTCCCCGATACATGAAGCATTCTTGACCCAAGTATAAATAATTTAATGTAAAGCTAGGGTTTCGGGCCTGTCAATTGGGCTTCAATTACACATAATTAATGCAATATTAATTATATTTTAGGGTTTTATTTTTACCCATATCATTTGCCCCCAGCTCTTGGAAAAAATTTTCAAGTTTTCGTAGGAGCTTTTAATTATGTTTTCATGATTTGAGGTCTTACCGTCCCTTCCCGAGTATTGCCTTATTTTAAAGTGTGGAGCGACCTACACGTTTACGGCAAAATCAATTATTTCTTAAGCGATTGCTGCTTCTTAACCTTAATAGAGGTCAAAGATTGGGGGAACGGTGCAAAATGATGCTTAAACGGTGTTAGGAGATGCTAAATGGCGCAAAAGACGCTTAAACAGTGTTAAGCGATGCTAAACTGTGCTAAACTACACTAAATGATGCTTAAACGGTGTTAATCGATGCTAAACGGTGCTAAACGATGATTAAACGATGTTAAGCGACGCTAAATGGTGCTAAACTACTCTACAAAGCGCTGAATAATGCTTAAACAATGTTAAGTGATGATAAACAGCGCTAAATGGTGTTAAGCGACGCTAAACGATGCTAAACTATGCTAAACATCGCTAAACTACTCTTAAACGGTGTTTGGCGATGCTAAATTACGCTAAACGACGCTAAATAATGCTTAAACGGTGTTTGGCGATGCTAAACAATGCTAAATGGCGGTAGATGACGCTTAAACGGTGTTAAGCGACACTAAATGGCGCTAAACTACGATAAATGATACTAAATGATGCTTAAACGACGCTAAACTACGCTGAACGACGTTAAAATTGTGTTTGGCGACGCTAAACGATGCTAGATGATGCTTAGGTGTTAAGCGACGCAAAACGACGCTAAATGACATTTAAACGGTGTTAAGATGCTGAAAGGTGCTAAGCTACGCTAAACGGCACTGAACCACGCTTAAACGGTGTTTGGCGATGCTAAACGACGGTAGATGATGCTTAAACAGTGTTAAGCGATCCTAAACTTTGCTAAACGACGCTTAAACGGTGTTAAGTGACGTTAAACGACACTAAAAGATGCTTAAATGGTGTTTAGCGATGCTGAACGATGCTGAACTACGCTAAACGGCAGTAAGCGACGCTTAAGTGGTGTTAAGTGACGCTAAATAGCACTAAACTACGTTAAATGGTGTTGAATGATGCTTAAACGGTGTTAAGCGATGCTAAAGAATGTTAAACAATTCTAAACAGCAGTAAATGACCCTTATATGATGTTAAACGGTGTTAAGAGATACTAAACGGTGTTAAGCGATGTTAAACGGTGCTAAACTACGCTAAAGGCGCTAAACAACACTTAAACGGTGTTTGGCGATGCTAAACAGCGCTAGATGACACTTAAACGGTGTTAAGCGATTCTAAACAGCGATAAACTATGCTAAACCGCCTTAAGCCAGCGAGAGTCGGCTAACATTTTTTTGAAACTACGATTGGGGATGGCTGACATTTTTCTGAAACGGCAACTGGCGAAGTAGCCGGACCAGGGGGCTAGCACCAGTCCTGGTCAGCTCCAACCAAGACCATGTCCTGGTCGGCGACGTCTGGTCGGCCAAGAGCCTTAATTCCAAGGCTTGGTCGGCCTATGGCCTTCCATGGCTCGGTCGGCCGGCTTTGGTCGGCGAAGTCAAATTTTATTTTTTTGATCTTTATGTTCTTGAAATTTTTTATCATCTTGATCTCAAGTCTTGGGATCATGGTTGATTCCTTGATCTTGGATTTAGAAAGCATCATTCTTCTTGGTTTCTTGAACCTTAAGTGAGTTTTATTGGCTTTCATGACTTCATTGGCCTCCGCAGGCTTCGTTTAGGGACTTGGCTTCTTGCCTTTAAAATTCTTGGTCTAAACACATCCTTACCCTTGATTCAAGGTCTAGGCTTTGAACTTGGTTGGCCTTCTTTCCACCTTTTGATTTTATAAGTAGCTAGGGTCCTCAACCCTTGTCCTTAAAAGACTAGGGTTTTCTTGAATTCCTTGATCTTTATTCAAGGACCTTTCTGTATCCCTTGACCCTTGGACTAGCTAGGATTTAAGGTTCTATGTTGATCTTCAATCTTGGATTTTCAATCCAAGTTTTCATACTTTGGAATCAGTGATTAACATCTTAATCCTTTATTAGGATTGTTAATTGGCTTTCTCAGCTTTCTAAGCATGATTAACCTTAATCTTTAAACTGGATGTTTTAATTGCCGTTCTAGTTCATATTTTCTTCCATTTCTTCCATTTCTTTCATTTTATTTTCAAAAGAATTGTTGTTTCGTTGATTCTTTTTTTTAGTTTTTTAGCTTTTCCGAGCGCTCTATGCTATTAAACCTGCAAACGCAGATCGCTCATAGATACGACCTGATGTTGCAAGTCATCCTTTTCTAAAGAAGAGTGAGGGGTGGGATCATTTCATTCACACCTTCACTTGTTAAAATTTTATCTACAAGCTCTCTCTCTCTCTCTCAAGTTCAAATTCATGTATCTTCTTGTTAGCTAATTCAGAGATCAAGATGGTTGAGGAACTTCCTTCCTCTTCATCCCTGGATGAGATGCTAGTTGCCCGAGGCAGGCTCCGAGCTTCTAAAGGTAATAATGCTCTTCTTCCCTTTGTCTTTGATCAACCTTTACTATCTTAATTGAAATTACATAATGAACTAGGGAATGCCTCCCTACCAATGTCGAATTTGACTTCTTCCTCTAGAGCCGAGACCAGAGCTCTTAAAAAGATATACATTTTCCTATTAAGTTTGCAACTCCTGGCCTGAGCAATAGGACATGCAACTAGTATTTGGAAATGCTCTTTATTTATAAGGAAGCATAGAGTCAGGGTTCAGGTTTCCCTTTATCCTTTTGTTATGAGATTTTTAGCTGAAGTCAAGTTTAACCCCTGTCAGCTGTATCCCAACACTTGGAAGTCCATTTTCATCGTCATGTTGAGGTGTTACAAGGAGAAGATCCCCCTGAGCATCCCCATGTTTGGGAGCTTATTCATATTTAAGAATAGCCTGACCACAAAGAAAGGTTGGGTTAGCATTCACCACCATCCTAGTGTTTCTCACATATTGAATGAAGCCGCTTTTTCCAGACTCCCATCATCACTGGCAATGCCACTTTGTTGCACTTTATCTTAAGGGAGGTGATTGGGGTGAATATTTCATGTTGTTGACAAAGGATACTACTTGTTTAATCTTGATCCCATTCAACTACAAGATCGTGATAAACTAGTTACCAATAATGGTCGAACTCATTTTCGAGCCATTCTAAATGAACGTGCACTTGTTGAGGCTACCTTAGCCGCCTTCTTCTCGAGGGTAACTCTTTGCCACATTTTTACTTGTACTGAACTATGTTTGTTCTTATTCCGATACTTTTCTTTGTTTTGTATCAGATGCGAATGCTATTGATAACGAACCTGGGATGGTGTAGCAGATCACTAAAAGGATGATGAAGAAAATAGAGAAAACGGCCAATCCCTCTTCTTCCAAGGTTCCAAATTTTTTGTAACATTCTCAGAACACACTACACCATAGATTGGATTTTGCAACCAACAATGAAAAAAAAAGTCAAAAAACGTTGCTATTTCCTCAAAAGTTTTTACAAGATCACAGATATTGTAACGATTTTAGAAAGTGTTACAATTGAATTCAGAAAGTGTTACGTTAGGCAAAATTTGTCATCATTCGTAACGATATTAGAAAATGTTGCTATAGAGCTAAAATTTTTGGCCCAAATTATTGGCGGGTTGAAGGAAAAGAAGCGGGCTTTCTCAATTTTTTTGCCCGCTTAAACAAACATTACACAAAACACCTAGACAAAAACATGCACACACACTGTTGACGGAGGAATTTGGTAACAACAAATTTTGAGGTACGTCGCCGGAAACAAGATCTGAGACGGTGGTTCTTTGCCGGAAAAAGTGGTGGTTGTTGATTGTAAGTGGTGGCTGAGATTGATAGGGTTAGTGGCGGCTATTCAGAGCTCTCGACTTCCAACCCCTCAATCCGCCTACGTACCCCGGTATTTATAGGGGATCAAGCCATACGTAGTTCTTGGAGAACAAGAAACCCAAATGGGCTTGGATAACAGACCAGCTTCTGGAATGTTCTACTATGAGGCCTAACCACAAAGGCCCAAGGCTCACCCAAGATCTCAAGACTTCACGGATAAGAAAACTTCTCCCGTTGAGGACTAGCCCTATCCGCTACCGCTATTTCTTGATTTCAAGGATGCAGGTATAGCCATGGTTTACCCCAAGTGCAGAACGCATCCCTGTCCCCCGAATGAGAAGCACCCACCAGATAGCAGGACAGGTGATCCGGAGCTTTTGGGTGCAAAGTGCAGGATTATTCCGAAGTTCCCCAATGAGAGCGCACCCATTGGCTACGGGAACAGAGCTCCCAAAGCACACACCAGAAAGTTCCCATCTTTCCACCTTAGGGCGCGCCCTTTGTGTCTAAGATGGGTCCTTATATCCAGGCATACCCCTGGAGGCCTTCTGCGACGGACATCCCCCTCCTGAGATACGACAGGAGGGAATTCTTCAACAAAACCTAAGAAAATAAAATAAACATTATGAATACACTTCTCCAAGAGAGGGCGCGTCCTCTTTCAAGGAAAGGGGAGGACGCGGCCTCATTGCTGCAAAACTCTCCAAAAACCATAATTAACTCCCAATATTCCTGAATTAGACCCGAATCCACCTCGGAAATACCTGAACCGAATTTTGGCTATAACAACTACCCCCAATTCCATATGAGATCAAATATGTTACATGGAATTTTCCTAAAAAAGCCCAAAATTCCTCAGAAAAAACCTTCCTAGAGCGCGCCTTACATGAGAACGCGTCCTGGGAATTTTAATCGTTTTAAAGTGCTTCACAGCTATCATCCACCTGCTTTATCTTTCTCCTATAAATACCGGTCCAACCTCTTTATTTTCACTTTTTACTTTCTTCTTCCTCAAAAACACTCCACTGGCGGTTTACTTCTTTTCCGGCGAAAGACTGATCAAACCAGTCGTTTTCAACACCTGCTTTCCACAACATTTGATCGAGAACTTCCAAGGTATGTTTTGCTGCACTTTTTTCACGTTTTTACCGTCGTTTTTGCTCGTATTTTGGATTTTTAGTTTTGCCCCGTTTGTGTTCTTCATTTTGGCTGTAAATATATATATATATGTATCTTGCGTTTGATCTGATTTTCCCCCAAAATGTATAATAAGAATAGTGTTATGATAAGTGGAGTTTATATCCACTTTGAGCATTCTAAAATCGGCTTAAATTGATTGTCTTGGGCTCAAGTTTCTTGTAGTTTTGATGTGTTTTGTTTAGTTGTGCAGATTTACAAGGATGTTGATTATGGTGGATGTTTTTGTCGTTTTTGGAGATTTAATTTATTAAAATTCGGATTTATTGGGCTGCACGCGTGAGATTCACTGTTTGGGCCATATCTTGAGTTCTATAAGTCTGTTTTCAGCCCGTAAGCAGTCCACGCGAAGATAACGAGATTCTCTATCAATCTAAGGTGGTCCAGAGGCCCAATTACGTCTGGAACGGCTCTGGAAAACAGAAGAAAAGTCAGCTACGAATTTCCCTTTAAAACAGAATCAGTTTAGGAAACGTATCTTGCAGAAATTCTATTATAATTCTGTTTTGGTATTTTCTTGCTGGGCAAGACTTTTAGAGCCTATTTAAACACATCCTACCATTGTAATAGAGATATACAGATTATCATAGTTTTAGTATTGTAACCTAGATTAGATCTGCAAGGGAGAAAAGGAGAGAAAGGTTCAACGCTCGTGACAAGCAACGGATCTAGATCTACTTCATCCTTTGTGTTACTTTGGATTATAGATTTGTTTTCTCAAACTCTTGTTTATTAATATAATTACTTCTTTTATTCATATCTTGTTATTTACCATGTTTTCATCAAATCCCATGGTGACGAAAGGTTTAATTATGAACTAATCGTTGTCATGGGATCCTAGTGGATTTATCTATGTAGCTTAGTAGTTTGCATGCCTTAAAGATTTATGTGTGGTGAATTATTGATATCCTCGTATGGTTAATCTTAATGCTTTTAGATGCGTAGCTAACAACTAAACTGAATTGTTAATCTCTTGTGAAGCGAGAGTGGATCTTGAGATTTAGAACTTGCCATGCTAGCATAGGTTCATAATTGTTATCAATATGATTGTGGTGTGAGATGAAAATACTTATACTGCCCTATATGATCTAAGTGGATAACTTGTGCTTCAACCTTTATGTTTTCAAATTCTATAGAGATATAGGGTCTAAACATAATAGGTGCCTATTCATCTTCTATCTCTTTTGTGGATGTATGTGTAGATTGGTACTAGTATACCGAGAGGTAACTTTTACTCTTTTCGTGTTATTCGATCAGATATCAAACCCATTGCATGTTTTAATTAAAGGCTGCAACTCTAGTGAAGTAGATGATGAAACTAGGATTCCATGTTTATTCTCATATAAGTAACTCGATTTCTATTCTTATTAGTTAATTTAATTCTTAGTTTTATAATTTGCATCTTAGTTTAATTTAGTAGTTAATAAAAATCCAATTTGTTACTTTTCTTAGCAGTGAGTTAAAACCATACATTGTTGCATAGGCATATTTACTGAATTGAACACCATTCTAGATCTCTGAGGGAACGAACTTGATTTAATCATATATTACTTGTGACAACGTGCGCTTGCGTAATTTTGTAAACAAGTTTTTTGGCGCCGCTGCCGGGGATCATCGGTGTTTTTATTTTAGTTTATGTGCTTGTCATCAGTGGTCGTTAACGTTCACTGACTCGGATTCTTACTTAGTTTGTTTGTTTTGTGGTGTTTGCAGGTACTTAGGTTTGTATGCAAACACGCTTACAAGCTCGTTTACAAAAACTGGCGGAAGACGATCTTGTAGAGAATAAAGAGAATAAGGAAGAGGAAGCTGAGACTACTGTAGAGATGGGTGACGCAGCAGCAGCAGCTAAGGCTTTGAGGGAGTATTCTCAGCCGAAACTCAATGACATCCAGTCTAGCATTGTTAGGCCAGCTATTGCAGCGAACAATTTTGAGATCAAGTCTGGCACAATTCAGATGGTGCAGCATTCAGTCCAATTTGGGGGAGCTCCTACGGAGGATGCCAACATGCATGTTCGGGACTTTATCGAAATCTGCGACACGTTCAAATGTAATGGTGTGACGGATGATGCTATCAGGTTGAGGCTTTTCCCATTCTCTTTGAGGGATAAGGCTAAGAGCTGGCTACACTCTTTACCACCTGGTTCCATTACTACATGGGAAGATCTTGCTCAGAAGTTCCTTACTAAATTCTTCCCTATGGCGAAAACTGCAGCATTAAGGAACCAGTTGACTCAATTCCAACAGCAATCTGGCGAGACCTTGTGTGAGGCTTGGGAACGCTACAAGGAGATGCTACGAAAGTGTCCTCATCATGGCATGCCTGATTGGATGGTTATTAATGGGTTCTACAATGGGTTGGGAGCACAGTCTAGGCCTTTGCTAGATGCAGCATCAGGAGGAGCTCTGTGGGCAAAGAGCTATGATGAAGCTTATGATCTTATTGAGATGATGGCTGCTAATGAATATCAAAATCCAACCCAAAGGCTATCTCAAGGCAAGGCAGCAGGAATTTTTGAAGTAGATACAGCTGTAATGATTACGGCTCAGTTGAAAGCTCTTGCTATGAAAGTGGATTCTCTTGCTAATTATGGAGTACAGCAGGTGGCTAGTGTTTGTGAGTTATGTGCGGGCGCACATGAGACAAATCAGTGTGCTATCTCTTCTGAATCAGCACAGTTCGTGAGTAATTTCCAGAGACCTGCTGCACCAGTTCCAGCCACTTATCATCCTAATAATCGGAATCATTCTAACTTCAGCTGGAGCGATAATCAAAATACTCAACAATCTTATCAGCAAGCGAAGCTGTACAATCAAGGCTATCAACAGCCTTACGCTCCAAGGGCACCATATCAACCTCCGGGATTTCAGCAGCAACAACCTCAGGCTCATGCGGGGCAATCATCTAATGATAAATCTGATGAGATGTGGATAGTGGTAAAGAACCTACAAGCTGGTCAGAAGCTCTTAGAAACCCAGTTGGGGCAGATTACAAGTGCCTTGGTAAATATGCAACAAGGAACTATTCCAAGTGATACAATGGGTAATCCAGGCAAGAGGGAGGTCCATGAGCAGGTGAAAGCTGTGACGTTGAGATCCGGAAAAATCACGAGTGATTCTAAATCAGCAACTGAAGAAGATGAAGATGTTCAGAATCAGCAGGATGAAAAATCTGCAGTACCAGAAATTGAGAAATCTGATTTAGTGGCTGATCAGCTAGATAGTGAGAAGAGCAAGAAACCTGTTGAAAAGATTACTCCGGAGCAATTTTCAATGAATAATCAGATTTATCCACCTCCTCCATATCCTGGACGCTTGAAGAAAAGTCAAGAGAAACAGTTTCAGAAATTTATGGATGTCTTCAAGAAACTGTCCATTAACATTCCTTTTGTTGAAGCATTGGAGCAGATGCCAAGATATGCTAAGTTCATGAAGGATATTTTGTCACGGAAGAGAAGGTTGGAAGATTTTGAAACAGTGGCATTGACGGAGGAGTGTAGTGCCGTTCTTCAGCAGAAGTTGCCTCCTAAACTTAAGGATCCAGGAAGCTTTACAATTCCATGCACCATTGGGAAGTTGTCTTTTAACAAGTGTTTATGTGATTTGGGAGCTAGCATTAATCTTATGCCCTTGTCTGTTTTCAAGCAACTTGGTCTACCGGAGCCAAAGCCAACTAACATCTCTTTGCAGTTGGCTGATCGATCTATCACTTATCCGAGGGGCATAGTAGAGGATGTTTTGGTAAAGGTTGATAAGCTAATATTTCCAGCTGATTTTGTGATTCTAGATTTTGAGGAAGATAAGAAGATTCCCATAATCTTGGGAAGACCGTTCTTGGCTACAGGAAAGACTTTGATTGATGTGCAAAAAGGAGAGCTTACAATGAGGGTGCAAGATCAGAGTGTCACCTTTAATGTGTTCAAGGCCATGAAATTTCCAACAGAGGATGAGGAGTGTTGCAGTGTGGAAATAGTTGATACGGGTCAGAGAAAGAAGTGTGATCAGTTATTGAGTGAAAAATCTGATACACATGTGCTAAAGCATCCTATCAGTGATTCCATTGACAGTTCTTCAGTTCGAGACCTTCCGAAAGTTAAGCTTGGGAAACTTCCACCACATTTGAGGTATGTCCTTTTGAATTATGAGCTAGTGATTTTTGAAGAGGGGCATGATAACGTGTTGCGAAGGTGGAAAGCAGATGATAAGGAAGAAGAAATTTTTGTTCAGCCGGTTGAGTCGGAGAAGCACCTTAGAGGTGTGAAGAAGAAAAAGAAAAAGATTTGGCCGTTGGGTAGTAAAATTAGGGGGAAATCTGAAGGAAGAAATTTGTGGAAAGCAAGCAATCAAGATGTCAACATTCGTATGAGTGGTTTGTCTGTTGAAGATGGTTCGGTTATTCTTTTGAAACCGCCATGATTTGAGGAAGTAACGTCAAGCTATTGACGTTAAAGAAGCGCTTCGTGGGAGGCAACCCATGCATTAGTGTAGGAAAAAAAAAAAATTTGAGCGTTTTATGAAAAAAAAAATCGAATTTTGAGCAGGTTGCAGCTCTGTAACGCAGGCTACACCTGCGTTTCTGGAACAGGGGCTGATTGCGGGAGAGTAACGCAGGCTGCGCCTGCGTTACTGGACTAGGGGCAGGCTGTTGCGCAGGCTGCGCCTGCGTGTCTGCATGTGGGGCAGTCTGCATCTCCTGCATGCAATGGGCGCGTGAAAAAAAAAAAAAAAAATCTCACAGTTTTATTTTTCTGTTCTGTCCGTGAGTGTGTGTATATATAAAAACAAAATTCTTTTCCCCTCCCATTCTATTTATACCCCCATTCTCTCTAATTCTTTTCCTATTTTAATTCCAAAACCCCCCATTCTTTTCTCCAAAATTCTAAACCAATTTCTTTTCTAATTCTAATTTTATTCTTATTATTATTATTATTATTATTATTTATTATTATTATTATAGTTATTATTTATTATTATTATTATTATTTTCTTTATTATTATCTTTATTATTATCTTTATTATTTATTATTATTATTATTATTATTTTATATACACACCTATACATACAAATCCAATTCCTCTTTTATTTTATTTAAATCTCTAAAAATTCACTTCTAAAGAGGAATTAATTGCAAGTTCACCTCTTTGATTCGTATTGGGTAAATTTTTTTCTCTAATCTTATTTTTATTACGAATTTGTGTTCTTGTCAATTGTGGGTTTTGTAGTATTCAGGCAAGGTGGCCAGTCTATGGAGCTCGTGCGCAATATCCTCCACCAGATTCATGCGAGGAGGGTGACTGCTTCGGTATTCAGGTATGTTTTCTACTATCCCTTGTATTTACTTCCATTCAATGAGGACATTGAATATTTTAAGTTTGGGGGTGGTTTGAGGGATTAGTAGTTGTTGTTGTATTATTTGTTCATGTAGGATTCCATGTTTATTCTCATATAAGTAATTCGATTTTTATTCTCGTTAATTGTTTAATTCTTAGTTTTATAATTCACATCTTAGTATAATTTAGATAATCAACCACAATTTGTTACTTTTCTTAGCAGTGAATTAAAACCATACATTGTTGCATAGGCATATTTATTGAATTGAACACCATTCTAGATCTCTGTGGAACGAACTTAATTTATATTACTTGTGACTACGTGCGCTTGCGTGAAATTAGCATAACATGTTAGTTGATCGTTGACCCGTTAAAATTTTTTTATGGACGCGCCTTCATGCAAGGACGCGCCATTATTTGCAAAAATCAATACCGACCTAGAAACGTAGAATATTATGCACATCTCCAATTAGATGCTTTCTCATTCTTTTAATTCAGGACGCGCCCTCACACTTTTACACGTATCTTTTTTCAGCTGGAGAAAGAGGGCGCGTCCTCTCCATTTCATCCCTTTAAGGAATTTAATAGAAGACTTGGCACTTACTCACCCCCATCCATTTCATTCCCACCAGAACATCCAAAGCCTCTTTTTTCCTTCATTTCCCCTGAAGATAAAGCATATCTCTTAAATAATTTTTCTGAGATCATGGCAAGTTCACCTTCTGATTCCTTTGACTCTCTTGATCATATCCCCCTTCAAACCCGAACCAATCTTCAAAAAAAGAAAACTCCATCTCCTTTACTTGAACCTTTTCTTGATGATGTCGATGACATTGAAAACGAACAAATTATCCCTAAACGAAGGGGTAATAAGATCATTTCTTCTGACGAAGAAAATACCGATGAGGAAATCAATCATTCCAATGAGGGGGAATCTCAGTCAACCTATTCTCCACCTCGTTCACCTGTCCCCTATGTCCATCCTCCTATAAAAAAGAGCGAAAAGGATTTAAACTGGAGTAAGTACAGAGAAGAATTCTCCGAGGCAAAAAAGAATGCATTGAGAAAGAAAGCCAACAAAGTCGATTGTGTAGGCATGTCAAGCGTTGCAACTGTTGATGAAATTAGATGGTGTATGAGGTACTATAACATGGATGGGGTTTGGGGGCGCACTCCATTCACAATGCGTCTTCACATTTTTAATTATGGCGGAGACTTTAGAATCCCAAGAATGGTTTAACTCCAAAACTAGTCGCCCTTGGAGTGGGCGCGCCCTTACATCCATATTATCGAGATATTATAGAATGGTATGATATTGCCCCAATTCAGCTTTCACCAAACAATTATACTTTCGCAGCTGCCCTCTTCATCATGTATCATGATCAAAAGTTGGGTATCCCTTCCATGGATGAATTTAGTTACTTTTTTAGTATTAGAAAGACATGCAAGGGCTACTTCTACTTCGTAGTAAATAAGAAACATAACAAGAAAGGATTTTCCGTAGGAAAAATTAGTAATGTGAAACGTTGGAAGGAACCTTTCTTTTATGTTTGGGATGTGGAGCGAGTGAAAATTACATTCAACTATGATCCAAGTAAGGGCGCATCTTCATTATTTATTTCGTCTCTTTCTTTCTAACTTTTATTTACATTATCCTCACTTTCTTCCTCCTACAGACCGCAGAATAGTTGATGACCTAACGGGCGCGCCTTTGGAGCGTGCTCAAACTATTCTCAACCTCCCAACCGGGAGTTTCGATTTGAGCACCCTTGTAACTGAAACTAATTTAAAAAGGGTGGGGCTTCTTTCTAAAGTAGTTGGAACTATTATTCCGTTTCAACACTTTAGGAATGGAATTCCCATTAGATCAACTATTAGTGAAGACTTAGAAGAGGGTGAAGAAGAGAACATCTTTGAGGAGAATGATCCTGACGATCATAACACTTCTTATACTGAGGACGCGGCCCCAAGTGAGGGCGTGTCTTTAAATGATGGTAGAATTTAAATAATTTTTCTTCTACATACTTTGATTATTATCCGTTCCACTACTCACACTTGCTCTTTTTGTTTCTTCAGACATGGCTGACCTTCCAAAAGGATTCGGCATCTCCCTGGAGAAGCCCATCACTGTTAAACCCGGGAGAACGCGCCCTTCCTGTACAAAGAACCCACCTCCTGCGGCCAAGTCCCCAAAGAGGAAATCTGCCGATCTTGACAGTGATCAAGCTAAAGTGGACGCGTCCTCCAAGCGGCCAAGGATCATTGAACTCACTGACCCTACTGTGCAAACATTCATGGGTGCTGCATCTTCTAAACTCTTTTCAGAGGAGGAAGTTAAGGGTTGGTCCTCTCGTACCGATGACCAAATTGAAAATGTCTTGATCTCCTCAGCTGCTCAACTCCACTTCCACGCTAACCAAATTAAAGAATCGAACCAAAAGATGAGGGCGCGCCTTGATGAATTGGACATCGAGAATAAGAAACTGTCTAATCAGTTGAAGGACAAAGATGATCAGTTTAAAAGATTAAGGGAAGCAAAAGATGTTCAGATTGCAGGTCTCAATAGTGAACTATCTTCTGCTAAAAGTCAATACAAATCTCTGGTTGAATCCAACAAAAAGCTGCAATCAGAAAAAGACAGTCTTGAAGAAGAAAAGCTAACTGGATGGGCATCTGAAAAGAAGAGTATTAGGGACGCGGCCTTTTCTGATGGCTTCAAAAACTATGCCTCTGGCTTCCTAGCAATTGATTCTGACTATGACTTCTCTAAATTTGGGCAAGAAACTGTAGATTGGATTGAAGATTTCAAGGTGAAAGAAGCTGCAGCAATTCAAGCAAAAAGAATTGCTCTAGGTCTTATACAACCTGATGAGGACGCGTCCTTAGATGGGACACCTACCCCTGAAGACAAAATTCCCACACCTTCCACAGAAAAAGAAGGGAACCCTAATACCTCCTCTCCTGCCAAATCTCCTATCACCAAGGAAGCTTCCCCTATCAAGTCTCCTCGTGCTGACAACATTGAGACCGTAATTCCTTTTCAGGATGCGTCCCTTGCTAAGGACGAGCCTTGAGTTTTATCATGAACCTTTGGTATCTTAAACTTTGCTTCATTTTGAATTTTTTGAGGCGCAGGCCCTTTGTAAAACCTTGCAAGATGTATTTTGAATATCTCTGTCCCTAACCTTTTGGTTGATAACGTTTTTCAATTGCATGAATATTATCGTATCATTTCCCCAGGTTTTTTTTTATAATAGGCCACGCCCTAAAATGAGGGTATAACCTTCATGACGAAAATTAAAACATATTGCCCAATAACCACATGATACAAATATATTCTTTAAAATCTTCAAGTCACTTTTTTTTTCTTGTAGACGAGGACGCGTCCTGTTGCTTTGAAATACGACTTGTTGATTAAAAAAAACCCTCATTTTCAATTTCAAATCTTTGTAACCTATTAATAATCATAAATTCTTCAGTAATCACATAGACGCGTCCTACGAAATCAAGGCATGGTCTTCTTATTTCAACAGTCAATATTCTTCTAACAATTCTCTAGAGATAAAAAATCTTGACAATAAAGAAAATCGTCGATAACCTTGAATTTCTTCAGAACTAGGGAAAAAAAGCAACTGTCTCAACTAAATCTTAGGAAGGTGTATATGTACTACCCCCCTAGACTAGGAGAAATATTATTTATACTAGTCTATAATTCTGATACAGGTCTTCATAAAATAGGGGGCCAAAGCCGCACCCTATTGATAATACTTTCTCAGATGCTCTGCATTCCATGCTCTTGGGATTGTGTTGCCATCCAAGTCTTCCAGGTGATAAGTGCCTCCCCAGATGACAGACTTGATCTTGTAAGGCCCTTCCCAATTTGGACCAAAAACACCATGAGCAGCAACCCTTGTATTTGGCATGACTTTGCGAAGAACCAAATCTCCTACCTTGAAGGGCTGAGTCTTCACCTTCTTGTTGTAGTACCTCACTACCCTTTGTTGGTAAGTTGCCAAACGTAGCTGTGAGTTAACCCGTGCTTCTTCCAACAAATCAAGATTCAGCCTTTGATTTATCATGTTGTCTTCTTCATCATAAAAATCTCTACGAAACGAACCTGCCCCAATTTCAACAGGAACCATTGCTTCGCACCCATAAGATAACATAAAGGGAGATTCGCCAGTCGTGGACCTCGGAGTTGTGTTATACGACCACAGAACCATGGGTAGTTCCTCGGGCCAATTACCCTTGCTTTCTTCTAACCTCGCTTTCAAGGTATGCTTGATAATTTTGTTAATTGCTTCTGTCTGTCCATTGCTTTGAGGATGATAAACAGCGGCAAACTCCTTCTTTATACCCAAATCATCACACAACTTCCGCAACTCCTTGCTATCAAACTGCTTCCCATTATCTGACACAAGCTTATATGGAATTCCAAACCTGCACACAATAGAGTTAAACACAAAATCTCTGATTTTCTTTGCGGTGATAGTGGCCAAAGGCATGACCTCTGCCCATTTGGTGAAATAATCTACAGCAACCACAACATACTTAACACCTCCCTTAGCTATAGGGAGTTCTCCAATAAGATCTATCCCCCACATGGAGAATGGCCATGGACTCATCATAGAAGTCAGAGTAGTGACAGGAATAGTCGAATAGTTAGAAAATCGTTGACACTTATCACAAGCTTTCACAAATTCATAAGCATCCTTCTTCATAGTAGGCCAATAATCAACTTGTCTCAATACTTTAATTGCCAATGAACCACCCCCGAGTGATTGCCACAAATTCCCTCATGAACGTCCCGAAAGATGTAGTCACATTCATCTCCATCTATGCATTTGAGAAGTGGTTGGTTGAAACCCCTCTTATACAAGATTCCATCATAATCTACAAACCTAGCCGCTTGATACCAGAGTCACCTTGCTTCGACTTTATCTACAGGCAGAGTTCCTTTTCGAACATACTCTTGAATTGGAGTCATCCAACTTACCTGAGGAATTTTTTCCACTTCCATAACTTCTACCTCCGGGATACTAGGCACCTCTTGAATCTGCAAGGGAACAGTTCCTAATAACGTAGCATCCTTCTGAGATCCCAACTTGGCTAAAACATCTGCACTGCAATTCTCATCCCGAGGAATGCAATCTAGTCTTACTTCACGATACTTCGATATCAAACGCCGAACACACTTCATGTACAACTTTGTCCTTGGACCTCTACATTGAAATCCTCCTTTAACCTGTCCAACTACTAACTCAGAATCACTCAATACTACCAAGTTTACTACTTTCATCTCCAGAGCCATCCTTTACCCATTAATCAGAGCTTCATATTCCGTATCATTATTAGTTGCCTTGAACTTGAAGTGGATTGCGCCCATGAGTTGATTTCCTTCAGGGGTAACCAAAACTATACCTGCACCAGCACCTCCATTATTTACAGCCCCATCAACGTGCAACTTCCACCAAGGCTGGGGAACATCCTCAAGAGGGCGCACCCTCTTAACAAGAACTTCTGGCTCCACCAGCACAAGCGACTTCTCCTCATTTTCTGAGTCAAATTCCAAAATAAAATCGGCCAAAGCTTGACCCTTGATGGCAGATCTAGGTGTGTATTCCACATCAAACTGACTTAATTCAATGGCCCACTTCAACATCCTTCCCGAAGCTTCCGATTTATGAAGAACTACCCTCAACGAATAAGATGTGCGAACTTCAATCCTATGTGCTTGAAAATAAGGACGTAGCTTCCTTGCGGCCAAAACCAATGCATAGACAATTTTCTCCATGCTAGTATAATGAGTCTCTGCATCCAACAACCGCTTACTGACATAATAAATTGGAGACTGATGATCTACCTCCTCTTTTACTAGCACAGCACTCACAGAATGTTCCGACACAGCTAAATACAGGATCAGAGTTTCTCCTTCATTAGGTTTTGCCAATAGCGGTGGATTTCCCAAATGCTCCTTGATTTTCCGAAAAGCATCCTCACACTCAGGAGTCCATACAAAGTCACTAGCCGCTCCTTTGATGGCTTTGAAGAATTCTTTGCACTTATCTGAAGACTTTGAAACAAAATGATTGAGAGCAGCTATCCTCCCTGTTAAATTCTGAACTTGCTTCACACTAGATTGGGATTTAATATCAAGTAGAGCTTTAATCTTCACTGGATTTGCCTCGATTCCGCGATGGTTGACAATAAATCCCAAAAACTTCCCGGACTCTACCCCGAATACACATTTTTGAGGATTTAGTTTCATTATAACTTTCTCAAAATCTCGAACATCTGTTTCAAATGCTTTACATGATCTTCAGCCCTTAAGGACTTTACAAGCATGTCATCCACATAGACCTCCATAGTCTTCCCAATCAGATCCTTAAACATCATATTCACCAGCCTCTGATAGGTCGCCCCGGCATTGATCAAACCAAATGGCATTCCAATGTAGCAATACAACCCTCTATCTGTGATGAAAGAGGTATGTTCCTGATCAGGTTCATACATAAGAATCTGATTATAACCGGAATAAGCATCCATGAAACTCAAGAGAGCATGACCAGCTGTGGCATCCACTAATTGATCAATTCGAGGAAGAGGAAAACTATCCTTAGGACAAGCCTTGTTCAAATCAGTGAAATCTACACATGTTCTCCATTTTCCATTAGGCTTTTTGACTAGAACTGGATTGGCTAACCAGTCTGGATAAAAAGATTCCTTGATCAAACCAACATCCAGAAGCCTATCCACTTCCTCCTTCAATGCTATAGCTCTCTCTCCACTTACAGGTCAACGTTTCTGGCGAATTCCTTTCTTGGTGGGATCTATATTCAAATAGTGACACATAACCTTTGGATCAATGCCAACCATGTCTGCATGACTCCAAGCAAACACATCTAGATTGTCTAATAGAAAATGGGTGAGCATTCCACGCAACTCAGGATTAAGCTGAGATCCGATCTTTAAAAACTTACTTGAATCCTTTTCATCTACCATGATCAAAATCGTATCCTCTGTAGGACCAGTCTTCTCTACCGGTTGGGGTGTTCTAGGATCGAGATCAAAATCAAAACTTCGTGGATCCTCAACTGGTAATTCTTCCTTGGAGGGTGCGTCCTCTTCAAGAGGGAAGTCTTCCTCGACAAGGGCATGCACCAATCCTTCAAGTAACATTCGCCTTCCCTCAACCTGCTCACCTCTAATATTGACAGAAATCACATCCTCTGAATCTTCTTCAATTTCTTCAAGAATTCCTTCATGCAAATTATCAAGTACTGGTGTGTTCACCTCAGGGCGCGTCCTATATAGGGGCGCATCCTCTTCTGGTTCTTGGACAAGATAATGAACTTTTACTTCTTGCGGAGTGATGCTCGTGACTCCTGTATTACTTTCATAATGAGCGCGTCCTCCATCTTGTTGTCTTCTAAACCCCTTGACTGCCTTATGATAACAATTTCTGGAATCATGTTGAGGCCCTCTTACAGTCCCCACATCATTGGGTGTTGGGAATTTCATTACGAGATGATAGATAGAGGTCACAACTTTCATTTCCTTTAACAAGGGACGCCCTACCAAGGCATTGTGCGATGACTCCACGTTCAGAATCATGAAATCCATCATTTGAGTTACAGAAAGAACTCCTTCCCCAAGAGTTACTGGTAGCTTGATAGCTCCCATGACTTTTACTGACTCACCAGAAAACCCATAGATCCATCCATTGTCTTGAATCATAACTTTATCTAAGAGCCCCAACTTATTGTAAGTGCTGTAGTATAAAATGTTCACAGAACTCCCATTGTCAACGAAAACTCGATGTACATTCCTGGAACCGATCTGAATTGCCACCACCAGAGCATCATTATGAGGATGGTGCACCCACCTAGCATCTTCTTCAGTGAAAGTGATATCTGTACACTCTCCTTTGAATAATTTAGGTGGCCTTGGCTCCGAGCTATTTACATTCGTAAGAGGCCTATACCTTGCCTCCCTGGCATACCTCTCCATAGCATGATTGCTATCACCTCCTAGGTGATGTCCCCCAAAGATGGTATGAATACTCCCTTCCTTGACAAATTTTTTCTCTTCAGATTTATCATCACCATGGAGGGCGCGCCCTCCATCTTTTCTGTGTGGATTTTCCTTGTGTTTCTTCACCTCCCTAACAATCCATTCTGTCAAGTATCCTTCCTTAATCAAATCCTCAATCTCCTCCCTGAGCTGACGGCATTCATGAGGGTTATGCCCCGAAGATTCATGGAATTCACAATATTTCTTTTTATCTTTACTCTGCCAAGAAGTTAGAGGCTCCGGCCTCCTAAAGAATCCTTTGTTTTTGTTCACTTCAAAGATGTGCTCAATTGAAGCCGCCAACGGAGTATAGTTACCTGGCCTTTGATCATAAGTGTACGTGTCGGGAGGACCCCAATTTCTTCCAGCATCAGCTAAATTTACCCGATTTGCACCAGTTGCTATACGGCGAGTAGGACTAGGAGTCCTATCCTTCCTCTTACCAGCCTTTCCCTTAGAGCTACTCTGAATGTCGGTCTTTCGATTATCTGCCAAGATTGTTCCACAATCTTGAAAGACTCAGCTTGTGCAAACACATCAGCCAATGTAGGTGGATCCCGTCCTTGAAGGTGTTTCCATAAATCAGTTCCTACTGATAATCCGGCTATTAGAAAACTCTTGAGCGTTTCATCAGTTGCTCCCCTGACCAAAGTAGACTCTGAATTAAATCTCTTGAAGTAAGATTGCAAACTTTCCCCTTCTCTCTGCTTGATATTGGCCAAGGTTGTAACTGGAGGGGCATATTTTACCACAGCTTGGAACTTAGTCAAGAATAAATTCCTCATTACCTGCCAGGATGTAATTACTCCCGGACCAAGTTTCTGAAACCATTGTTGAGCACCTTCCCTGAATGTTGCTACCAGCAATCGACATCTAGCCAGTTCTGCTACCTGATATACGTCCATCTCAATATCGAAGCGTCCCAGAAATTCCACAGGATCTGCATTTCCATGAAAGCGCAGATCATTAGTCATAGATCTATACCCAGTAGGAAGCTGTGCCTCCCTGACTTCAGTTGAGAAGGGAGAGGATGTTTGCGCCGTAGCGGATATTCTTCCTCCATCCAAATGGGCCAAAAGCTTCTTTAAATCATCCACATTGAATGTTCCCACTCCGGGAACATTCTGGATATTTGGTTGTGCTGCAGTTTGATTACCCCCCGAGGGTGGAGGCGGAGGTGGAGCCGCTGTCTCAACGCCTCCTTGAGCTCCTGCTTGTGGTTGAACCACAACATCCTCTTGGGTTTGAGTTTGAGTCTGCTGACCATCAGGGTTTTCATGAGGTTGAGGATTCCCGTGAGAATTTCTCTGATACTGTTCATCTGAGTGAGGACGCGTCCTCGACCTAGACTCATCAGAGGTACTTGAGGGAATTTGATGGATACGAGGGGATCTTCCACCTGAGGGCGCGCCCTGATGATGGGGGCGCCCATTTCCTTGATACCAATCCATTCTTCTATCACCGTTATCACGGTTTCCTCTTGCTCCAGTATTGTCATGATGAAGAGCTTGTTTAGATCCAAGGGGCCGTGACTTGTTGTGAATAGGGGGCGCGCGCTGTGGATTATTATTGCGAGCAAGAGATCGCTCATGTTCAAGGGGGCTCGACCTGTTGTCAGGGGGCGCGCACTGTGAATCATGGCTATGTGGAAGGGCTCGCTCATGTCCAAAGGGCCTCGACCTATTGTCAGGGGGCGCGCGCTGTGAATCATGGGGCCGCGATTCCAAATACTTGTTTTCTTCTGTTGCTCAAGGAGTACCATCCTCAAATCATCATCACTAAGCCTTATTCTAAGGCGTTCCTTCAAGCTGGCATAATCTCTCCTCTCTCTAGCCATCTGCTCCTCATCCCTTTGAATCTCACCAAGAGTGCGCCCTGAACGGTGAGGATGAGGGCGCGCCCTCTCTTGAGGATTCGACAACCTGCGCTCAGAATTATCTTCACTAGGATATTCAACAATAGGATCAGAATAATCTAACCTTCTAGGAGTGACCAGCTGAAACCTCCTTTCCTGATTTTCCTCCCTACTTCGGGAATCTTCCTCGATCTGAGGGGATTTTCCTGATCAACGATGATTTCGTGGGATACTCCGAGATTTTCTCCTTGATCCCTGATTTTCCTCCACAGAAGTCAATCTCGTTCCGAAATTATTTAGGGCATCTCTCATTCGGTACAGTTGTTCCATTAACGCCGCGTTACTGATAAGAATAGACGGCTGTCCTCCAACTGTGACCGGAGTTTCATGATTGCGCGGAGGAACAGGGATCTCCTCCGGAACGTAGGCTTCATGGTGGGTTGGATTACCCCCATGCTATCTTCAGAATCATAATCCTCTTCTCCATGAGAACCTCTGCCATGATTGTGACACATCTTTCCCTCCTAAGATGAAGATCTTGATTGCCTCCCCTCCTTCTAGCGCCAATTTGTTGACGGAGGAATTTGGTAACAACAAATTTTGAGGTACATCGCCAGAAACAAGATCTGAGACGGTGGTTCTTTGCCGGAAAAAGTGGTGGCTGAGATTGATAAGGTTAGTGGCGGCTATTCAGAGCTCTCGACTTCCAACCCCTCAATCGGCCTACGTACCCCGGTATTTATAGGGGATCAAGCCATACGTAGTTCTTGGAGAACAAGAAACCCAAATGGGCTTGGATAACGGACCATCTTCCGGAATGTTCTACTATGAGGCCTAACCACAAAGGCCAAAGACTCACCCAAGATCTCAAGACTTCACGGATAAGGAAACTTCCCCCGTCGAGGACTAGCCCTATCCGCTACTGCTATTTCTTGATTTCAAGGATGCAGGTATAGCCATGGTTTACCCCAAGTGCAGAACGCATCCCTGTCCCCCGAATGAGAAGCACCCACCAGATAGTAGGACAGGTGATCCAGAGCTTTTTGGTGCAAAGTGCAGGATTACTCCGAAGTTCCCCAATGAGAGCGCGCCCATTGGCTACAGGAACAGAGCTCCCAAAGCACACACCAGAAAGTTCCCATCTTTCCACCTTAGGGCACGCCCTTTGTGTCTAAGATGGGTCATTATATCCAGGCATACCCCTGGAGGCCTTCTGCGACGGACATCCCCCTCCTGAGATACGACATGAGGGAATTCTTCAACAAAACCTAAGAAAATAAAATAAACATTCTGAATACACTTCTCCAAGAGAGGGCGCGTCCGCTTTCAAGGAAAGGGGAGGACGTGGCCTCATTGCTGCAAAACTCTCCAAAAACCCTAATTAACTCCCAATATTCCTGAATTAGACCCGAATCCACCTTGAAAATACCCGAACCGAATTTTGGCTATAACACACACTGAAGAGAGGAAGAGTAGAAAGAGGCTAATTTCAAATTAGGGTTCAAACTATGAACATTCAAGCTCGAACTAATTGGGGTTTATGTTATAATTGGTGATTAATTGGGTTTTTGTTTGGTCTTATCTCTATCTCTGTGTATATATCTCTATCTTTCTCACTTTATCTCTCTCTATGTATCTTTATTCTTTATCTCTCTTTGTCTCTCTCACTCTATCTCTCTGGATATCTTTGTCTCCCTGACATTTTAATTTGGGATTTTAATTTTTATTTAATTTGATTTTTAATTTGAGATTTGTCTGTGCTATTTAAATTTGTGTTTGTCGTTAATAATTTAATTTGACCTTCACTTCTTTGTTACTGGGGGTGAAGATGAAAATGAGTTAATCTTGGCCACTATCCTTCAAGGATTTTTTGATGCAGTTGGCCTTCTGCTTAGGTATTTTACTGTAATATTTGTTTCTTTTTTATATGTTGGCATCCTCATGATAGTTTTGGTATCTAATGTGGCATCTTCGTTTTTTAGGGGCAATGTAGAAAATAGGGAGGCACTTGAAAATCTGGATCTTATTCTTCTGTGTCTTGATGAGATTGTTGATGACGGGTACGTTTGATCACTACAAATCTTTTATTTAAAAACAGGCTTTCTCTGCCAAATTGCCCTGCTGGTACATAGTATGTGGTTGATACTTGATAAAAGACTTCAATTTGTAGATTTCCAATATTCCAATTTCCCCGTGCAACGTAGAGATAGTCATGACTATAAAGACTAATTTACACTTTGCATCCCCTTGGTTTGGGGTTATTGCACTTCGCACCCAGTAGTATTAGTATATGCACTTTGCATCCCTTAACTTTCCAACTCTCTGCAGTTTGCACTTTTTTTATATTTGCACCGTTAAGTCTAACTGTTGCCGTTAGTGAGAGGGGTTAATTAGACTTTTCACAAATGAAATATTCAAAAATATTTAGAAATATTCGAAATTTTTTTAAAAAAAAATTCGAAAATATTTGAAAATATTCAAAAACTTTTATAAAAAAATCGAAAACTTTTATAAAAAAATCGAAAATTTTGAAAAAAATTTTCAGAAATATTCGAAAATATTGGAAATTTTTTATAAAATTTTTGAAAATATTCAAAAAATTTATAAAAAATTCGAACATATGTGTTTACATATTCTTTAATTTTGTCATTTTATTTTTTGAATGATGTGTTCTTATATTTTATGCTCCATTAATTTGAAATTAGTTTTAGACTTTAGGGTTTATTTCATTTCTTTTTTATATACCTTTGTTGATCAAAAATTTGAAAATTTTTATAAAAAATTTCAAATATTTTCGAATTTTCTATAAAAAAATTCGAATATTTTCGAATATTTCTGAAAATATTTTCGTATATTTTTAAATTTTTTATAAATTTTTTGAATATTTTCGAAATTTTTATAAAAAATTTCCAATATTTTCGAATATTCTGAATTTTTTTTCAAAATTTTCGATTTTTTTTATAAAAGTTTTCGAATTTTTTATAAAAATTTTCGAATATTTTCAAATATTTTCGAATTTTTTTTTAAAAAAATTTCGAATATTTCTAAATATTTTTGAATATTTCATTTGTGAAAAGTCTAATTTACCCCTCTCACTAACGGCAACAGTTAGACTTAACGGTGCAAATATAAAAAAAGTACAAACTGCAGAGAGTTGGAAAGTTAAGGGATGTAAAGTGCATATACTAATACTACTGGGTGCGAAGTGCAATAACCCCAAACCAAGGGGATGCAAAGTGTAAATTAGTCTGACTATAAATAGATCGACCGACCTTAATTTGCGAGGATAAATTGGATGCAAATAGTGGAACAACTTATAATTTCATAGTGTTTAAATATCCAAAAACAAAAGTAAGCACTGTACACAAACTACTAAGAGTTCTTTAACAAATCTAGTAAAGGAACATGCTTGTCTCTCCAAAAACAAAGACGTGGTTCGACAGGCCTCCTTATGTTTGTACATGGCCTCAAAATACCTACTTATGGGTTTCTTATTTGTAAATACACAAGAAGTCCTTGGTTAAGTCAGAGATAAAGTAATTAAGTTTCTCACTTGCAACCAACTTTTTATTACATGAAGCCAAACAATGAGTATTTTTATCATTGTGTTTAGATATTCTAGAAGCAGCGATGTACAATTGGTTAGACAGTTAGGCTAGGTGAACATTAATATACAAGTGAACCTCAGGAAAAATTGCTTTCAGATGCAAGTTGTTGAAGGAGAAAAGCTCACTCCTATCCCTATAGCACACAGTTTTTAGGGCTTAAGCTAAATTAAAAAAGTAATAGCCGATAAAGAAAAAAATTATCTTAACATGTCTACCTTCATATACTGTGCATAATTGTTCTTGAAACTGATGCAAATGTTATAGCTGGGAAGGTTGCAATACATAGCGTAGATTCAGGGGCACCTTTGTTTGAGCAGGTATTGATGTATTATGATTTTTATTCTATACATCTTTCAGTAGAACAAACGTGACCTGTAGATTATAGTATCTTCCTAATTGTTTTATTGCTATTTTTTTTAAAAACAAATGTTACTATTTTGACGGACCCAATTTATTTTTTGTTGACCCTCACTTTTGATGATCAGACTATCATTCAAAATCCCCTGCACTCAGTTTTTCCCCCAGAATTTTTGATTATATGCCGACTGTAATCGTTAAATGTAGGATGCATTTTTTTCCAAAAATTTATAGAAAAAAATATTCATGTTCAAACTTGGCCATACATTTTGGCCAGCACCATTAGAAAATAGATTGTTTGTCATGGATAATGTGTACATTCTTATGCGAGGCTCTGCTTTACAGACAATCAGTCAAGCACTCGCAACAGCACGTGAACATCTTGCAAGATCTCTGCTGAGCTAATGCTTTTCCTAAACATGCAAAACCAATTTTAGAAGGATCTTTTGAATGCATTCAATTTCAGGTGTTGACAAGGTCCTTTTTTAATTGAATTACTAAATTCAGCTAGTGAGGATGCCATTTATTGTGAAGACAAGGATGATTTGGTCGAAAGGAGCTATCTTTGGTCTGTTCACATATTCTTGTACGGGGTAACTTGAGATTTGGATGTGTAATGAGTAGTAGAATGGTAATTAATAAAGACAGGTAGCCAGATGGTGCTTGATTACCGTTGGTTGGTCCTATATCGATGTGGTATGATGCTTTTTAGTATATATACAAATACAATGTTTTGGCCAGAGACTTTTTTTGAGTTATATTAACATATACAAGTGAGTTCTTAAAGGGTCATGGCAAACATTTGTAGGAACACCATTTTGGATGGCTCCAGAAGTTATTCAGAATTCTGAAGGATACAACGAGAAGGTTTCTGTTTGGAACCTTGTGCATTATATGTGTGTGTATATGTATGTTGCGTATCTGTTAGCCATTCATTTCTACGTACTTTTCTAAAATTTGTTTTGTGTTCTCAAATCATTTTATTGCAACAAGTCTTCACTATATGCTGGCAGATATTTCGTCTTTGAGGGTAGCTGTGTATTATTAGCATTCATGTCGTTGTACACTTCTTTTTGTAAATTTGTTTTTGGTGATTTCTTGAATCATAGGTCAATATTGCATAGATATGCAAATGAGGATGTTTCCCTGGGTGCGTGGTTCATTGTCTTGGAAGTTCTTTTGAAATAGAGGACAAAATGAATAAGAAAATGGAAAAGATTCTTGCAAAATTGGCTGAGAAGAATCCATTACTGAATATCATTGAAGAGGAAGAGGAAGAGGAATCAGCACCATGACGACTCATGTTTATATAATGTTTAACCATTAAATTTGGTCTATGTATGACTAAGTTAAATTGTGTCACTTGAACTAGTTATTGTGCTTGAACTTGGTCATTTTTCTGTACTTGTCTTAGTGTGCATTGATGTTGGAACAACAGTAATACTTGATTGATTAGATTGATGTTATGATATACCAATTAAAATTAGTGGATGTTTATGAAATCTAAAGGTCATGCAAGTTTTTTTATTGAGCGTTGCAATAGTAGCTTAAATGTTGTCATATATGTCATATTCATTTAATAAAATTAATTGCATTTGATTCAAAATGTTGGGTATATTACAAACTACAGCAACAATGAGGCAGTGATATATGATAGGCCATAAACAACCAAGGCCCAACAAGAAGCCCAAAACAATAAGCAAATCATCTCATGAGAATAAGAATAGCCCAGCCCAGAGTAGTGGACCCCGGGCCCGGAGCCACCACCACGTGGCGTGGTCCCCGCCCCGGAGCAGGGGACCCCCTGACTTGTGGCACTCAGTACACGTGGCACCCCGCCTCAGCTGACACTCCTATACGTGGCGCTGACCAACACTAAAGAACAAGAGAAGACACGTGCCAGATCATGCCCACCACAACTTGGCCATGCTCCAGTCAATGGTCACCCCAGACAAGGCCACGTGTCCAACATCCCGGGAATTCAGCGGCTTGTCCCCCTGATCCGACGGTCGGGGGTGAAGGTAACCTACCCCTAAACCCTAGGCCTGGGGTTATAAATACCCCTAGTAAATAAGGTTTAGGGGTTAGCCATTATTACACACCTACACACATTTATTACTTTGTGATACTCTACTTGATTATTACCTTCCAAAGCCAACTCTTATTCTCACGCCGGAGGCACCTCGGGGCCAAACCCCCCCTCCGGTGTTGTTTTGCAGACACCCCACTACAGCTACACCACTTCCGAGGTAGGAGTTGGCGAGGAAGTATCCGATCAAGATCCGGAGTTATCATTGGCGCTAGAAGGAGGGGTCGAACCTCCGAATTCCAGAACCCCGAACCAACAGCCAAACTGAGACAACCCGAACTACCTGAAACCAGAAGCCATGCCTCGACCGAGCAAATCCACCCATCGCCCAGCAAACAGCGCCCCGAGAGAAGAGCCCCTAGCTCCGATCCCGGAGCCCATCCCGCAAAACCAGGTCCCGGTCCAGGAGAGGCTCGGGATTGGTCCGAATGATGCTCGGGTCACAGTCGAAGTGAACCGGTACAAGTATACCGACGTGCCCCTTGAGTCTGCCCAGATGGAGAACTTAACCCCGACGGAACTGGCCGAAGCAATCCGGGCTTACCGAAATCGCCCTCATCCGGAACCTGAACCCGAGCAGGCGGAAGACTCCGAAGGTTCAGCCAACTCCAACAACCCGCGAGCCTCGGTCTTCGCTCGCCTCGGGAACCAAAACAAAAGAAACAAAAAGGACCATCCAACCCAGAGTAAGGTCAGAGAGGAGGAGGCCGACGAGCTGAAACGGATGGAGAGACTCCGGGAAAAAATAAGACAAGAGGAGCAAGCTAAATTGGAGCACAGAATCCAAAGAAGGCTCCAAGAAGAGGAGGAAAGAATCAGGAAATCCAAACCGAAAAGAACCCGGAGAGAGGTGAGCCCGGAGATTATCTCAGATGATGAAGAACGTCCCAGCAACCTGGTTCAGATGATCCAGGAGTTACAGAGGAAAGTCAACAATGACTCCGGGTTTGAAATCCAAGACACACTCACCCCTTTTAGCTGCTCTCTTGAAGCCATGCCCCGGCAAAAGAACCTCAAGCACTACAACTTTGACTCCTTTAATGGGTTGGAAGACCCAGAAGAACACCTCAACTACTTTGAGCAAATAGCCCTAATATACTTCTATAACGACCTAACCAAGTGCAGGTTCTTTGCCTCCACACTTAAAGGAGCGGCTCAGAGATGGTTCAGCCGGATCCCCTCCCGGAGCATACACAGCTGGAAGGAGTTCAGAGAGGCTTTCCTCCGGAGGTTCCGAGCCAATAAGACCCCGGAATATCACATGTGCCACCTTGAAACAATTAGGCAAAATGACAACGAAACACTTTCAGCTTTCATGAAACGGTTCCAAGAAGCCATAAATCAAGTCACGAATCTGGATGAAAGAGAAGCCTTGAGCATTTTCCGAAAGAACCTAGACCCGGAGCGTAGCGAACGCTATGTGATTGAATTGGTAAACAAAGAGCCCCAGAGCCTGGCTGCAGCCTATTCTATGGCCGCCAAATTCATCAAAGAAACTGATATCCTACAAGCAATGAGGATGACCCGGCAGGGCACTTCCTCGGGAAGAAGTAAAGATGATCGCTCTAGAAATGATCACAACCCAGACAAGAAGTTTAAACCCAACAAGCAATACAACTACATCCCAAGTCATCAACTAACGACCCCGGACAAAGATCACTCCTCCCGAGCCAAATCCGAAGCCAAGCCCCCGAGACCGGGGAGAGCCGAGCCGAGGCCGGAACCAGACTGGACACCCCTGAACCGGCCCAGAGCCGAAATATTAAAAGAAGTTCGGAACAAACCCTTCTTTTATCCTCCCAAACCTCTGGTATCAGCCCCGGAGAACAGGCCCCGGAACAAGCACTGCGACTATCATGCAACTCATGGCCACGAGACAGAAAGTTGTGTCTCCCTTAAGTTCTTTATCGAAGATCAGGTCAAGAAAGGAAACATGGGCCAATACCTAGCTCGAAGAACCACGGAAAGGGGAGAAGGACCCGGGGCCCAGAAGACCAAGCATGTGGTGCACGTGGTATTGGGAGGATCCAATTCCCCTCCAGCAAGTCCGGGCTCCGGAGACGAGGTAATGATGATAGACTCGGCCCCAGAACAAATCATATCTTTCAGTAATGCTGATTATGAAGGAGTGGATCCTAACCACAATGAAGCCCTGGTGGTGACCCTAGACATCGCTGAAAATGAGGTAAAAAGAATCCTTGTTGACAATGGCTCCTCTGTCAACGTATTGTTCAAACACACCATGGACAGAATGCAGCTCGGAAATGTCGGAATGAACGAGTGTAGGGAAGACCCGCTATACGGCTTCGGCCACAACTTGGTCCCCATCCAAGGAACCCTTTACTTGCCTGTCCAATTCGGCACTGCCCCGAAGCAGATAACCCATATGATCAAATTTTACGTGATCAATATTCCTTCCTCCTACAATATGATCCTGGGGCGCCCAGCCTTGACCAAACTCCGAGCCATAACCTCAACCCCGCACCTTAAATTCAAATTTCCCACGACCTCCGGGATTGGAGAGGTAAAGGGTGATACCGAAACAGCTAGCCGATGTTATGGCCAAGCCCTAGTCATGGCAGAAACAGACCCGGAGAATAAGAGGAAAGCCTCCTCCTATCAGAAGAATTTAAGCAGAAAGAAACACAGAGCCACAACCTTCAAGAACCCCGGAAAGGAGGTACAAAACATTGAAACAACAAGTGCCCCGAACCAGGAACCAGGTACATCCGAGGCCCAGGAATATCTAGCCTCAAACTCTCAGGCCCGGGTCCAGAAGTCATCCCTGGTGAAAGATCAAGCCAAGCTAGAACCCGCCGTAGAAATTGAGACAATCGAGCTCATTCCGGGAAACTCAGAAAGAAAAGTCAAGATCGGAACCGGTCTAGAAGCTGCCTTCAGGCAAGAACTAATCCAACTACTCCGGGAATATGCTGATGTTTTTGCTTGGAGTCCATCCGACATGCCCGAGCTCCGAGAATCCCTTGCCATGCATAGCCTAGATGTTGATCCTAGAAGAAAGCCTGTGAAACAGAAAAGAAGGAACTTCGCCCCGGAGAGGCAGAGAGCTATAGACGAGGAAGTGGACAAACTACTTAAGGCAGATATTATCTGCGAGGTCAAATACCCGGAGTGGCTAGCCAACGTGGTTCTAGTCAAAAAACCTAGTGGAAAATGGAGGATGTGTGTCGATTACACAGACCTGAATGTAGCCTGCCCCAAAGATCCATTTCCATTACCAAGTATAGACCAGCTCATCGACGCCACTGCCGGACATGTGATGCTTAGCTTTATGGACGCTTTCTCCGGGTACAACCAAATCAAGATGAATCCCGCGGACATAGCCAAAACTGCATTCATCACTCACAGAGCTGTCTACGCTTATAAGTTCATGCCCTTTGGACTCCGGAATGCCGGAGCTACATATCAAAGAGCCATGGTGGAAGTCTTCAAGGACCAAATTGGCCGAAATCTGGAGTCCTATGTCGACGACATCATTGCCAAGTCTAAAACCGTCAAGGAACATGTCCCCGATCTACGGGAATGTTTTGAAAACCTCAGAAAAAATGAGATGAAGCTAAATCCGGAGAAGTGCACCTTTGGGGTGGCAGCAGGAAAATTTCTAGGCTTCATGATCAGCCAAAGAGGGATTGAGGCTAATCCGGAGAAGATAAGGGCCATCTTGGACATGCAACCACCCCGGACTCAGAAAGACATTCAGAAGTTAGCCGGATCATTAGCAGCCCTAAGAAGATTCATATCCAAGTTGGCAGAAAAGTGCTTGCCCTTCTTCAACTTGCTCAAGGGGGCCAGCAACAAGAAAGAAATCACGTGGAGCCCTGAGTGCCAGCAAGCTCTTGACAACATCAAACAATATCTATCATCACCACCCCTCTTAACGAAGCCTGAAACCAGGGAACCCTTACATCTGTACCTCTCCGCCGGGCCCCTAGCCGTGGCCGCGGCCCTAGTCCGGGAGGTCGAAGGTAATCAATGGCCGGTGTACTACGTCAGCCAAGTCCTAAAGGATGCAGAAACCAGATACCCCAATCTGGAGAAATTTACCTTTGCCTTAGTCACGGCCTCAAGGAAACTCAGACACTATTTCCAAGGCAGAGAAATCAAGGTTGTAACAGATCAGTCACTACGAAGGATAATCCATAAGCCGGACGCATCAGGCAGATTGATAAATTGGGCAATTGAGCTAAGCCAATTCCACTTGACATTCGTACCCCGAACAGCCATCAAGGCACAAGCTTTGGCAGATTTCATAGTAGAGTGCTCCTTCCCAGAACCACAGCAAGCTACCGCAGTGGCTGAAAATCTGACAAACCAGAACCGAGCCCCGGGTTCATGGACTCTCCATGTTGATGGATCCTCAACAGCAGACAGGTCCGAGGCAGGAATAATCATGAAGAGCCCGGAAGACTTCCAAATCAAATAGGCCATAACATTCAAGTTCCCAGCAACCAATAACCAAGCCGAATATGAGGCTCTCCTTGCCGGGCTAAGGTTGGCGCGAACTCTGCAAATCAAAAACCTGAACATCTACAGTGACTCACAAATCGTGGTACGACAAACAAAAGGCGAATACATAGCCAAAGATCAAAAGCTAGCCAAATACCAAGCACTTGTCAAGAGCCACTTAGCCACCATTCCGGAGTACCGAATCAACCAAGTCAACAGAGAAGAAAATTCCGAAGCCGATGAGCTATCCAAACTAGTCCAGAACTCAGCCGAACTAGGCAGTTCGGTCTACTTCGAAGAATTGGGAACCCCGGCCATCAACCAAGAAGTGGTAATGGAGGTAGACATCACCCCGAACTGGATGACCCCTTTCATCCTCTATTTGGAAAAAGGGGAATTGCCCGAAGATAAGAATGAGGCCAGAAGATTGAAAAACAAGGCTTCAAAATACTTCATAGAAGACAACCAGCTCTATCGCCGAACATTCTCATCCCCAATACTGAAGTGCGTAGGCCCGGAAGAAGCTAACTACTATTTACAAGAGGTGCACGAAGGGATTTGTGGGGACCACATGTCCGCAAAGGCCCTCGCATACAAAATCATAAGGCAAGGTTACTACTGGCCAACAATCCACTCAGATGCAGTAGAATTCGTCAAGAAGTGCAGAAACTGCCAACTGTTCAGCAATATACCAAGGCAAAGCCCGGTCCTGCCATCTTCAGTTCTATCACCCATCCCCTTTGCTGTGTGGGGCATCGATATAGTAGGGCCTTTCCCCCGGGCCAAGGGTGATCTGCGCTACCTCCTGGTAGCCATTGACTACATGACTAAGTGGGCCGAAGCAAAGGCAATGAGGACCATAAATCAACAAGACTGCATCAAGTTCATGGACAACATACTAATGCGGTTCGGCCTTCCCAGGGTCCTGGTCTCAGATAATGGTCCCCAGTTTGTCGGCTCAGATTTTGAAAATTACTTGAAGGAAAGGGGAATCAAACACAAGAAATCCTCAGTAGCCTATCCCCAGGGAAATGGGCAAGTGGAAGTGACAAACAGAATTCTGCTAAGGGGAATTGAGAAGAGGCTGAAGGAAAGCAAGAACAAATGGCCCGAAGAACTACCAAATGTGCTGTGGCCATACAGAACTAGCCCGAGGTCCGGAACAGGAGAAACCCCGTTTAAACTAGCATATGGAACCGAAGCTATGTTGCCAATTGAAGTGGGTTCTCCCTCCCACAGAGCAATCAACTTTGATGAAGATGCAAACGAAGATGGGTTACGAGTTAATCTGGAACTAGTTGATGAGGTCCGGGACAATGCAGTACAAAGAATGGAGAAGTATAAAGAGAAAACTAGAGAGTACTTCGGGAAGAAGTCAAGGGTCAAAAACTTCCAAATCGGAGATCTGGTACTCCGGGACGCCGAAGCTTCAGACCCCACTAACACAGGAAAGCTTATGCCCAAGTGGGAAGGTCCCTACAGGGTTAAGGAGGTACTTCGCCCCGGAACCTACAAGCTCAGCCACATGGACAACACCGAAGTCCCCAACACCTGGCACGGCCTCAGACTAAGAAAGTACTACCAGTAAAAGACAATAGCTTTAGCCCATATATGGGCATAATTTGCGAGTTGTACTTGGAAATCATGTAACCACTTTGATATCAATGAAAAAGAGTTCTAGTTCTTACCTGGCACTTCAATCTCACAATTATTACAAATACCTACTTGGAAAAGTTTTCATCCTTTCCAAGTAGGCCAAAGCCCGGGACCTTAGCAATGCTTTGGCCCGGGAAGCCATAGGCATCAAAATCCCTACTTGGAAAAGTTTTCATCCTTTCCAAGTAGGCCAAAGCCCGGGACCTTAGCAACGCTTTGGCCCGGGAAGCCATAGGCATCAAAATCCCTACTTGGAAAAGTTTTCATCCTTTCCAAGTAGGCCAAAGCCCGGGACCTTAGCAACGCTTTGGCCCGGGAAGCCATAGGCATCAAAATCCCTACTTGGAAAAGTTTTCATCCTTTCCAAGTAGGCCAAAGCCCGGGACCTTAGCAATGCTTTGGCCCGGGAAGCCATAGGCATCAAAATCCCTACTTGGAAAAGTTTTCATCCTTTCCAAGTAGGCCAAAGCCCGGGACCTTAGCAATGCTTTGGCCCGGGAAGCCATAGGCATCAAAATCCCTACTTGGAAAAGTTTTCATCCTTTCCAAGTAGGCCAAAGCCCGGGACCTTAGCAATGCTTTGGCCCGGGAAGCCATAGGCATCAAAATCCCTACTTGGAAAAGTTTTCATCCTTTCCAAATAGGCCAAAGCCCGGGACCTTAGCAATGCTTTGGCCCGGGAAGCCATAGGCATCAAAATACCTACTTGGAAAAGTTTTCATCCTTTCCAAGTAGGCCAAAGCCCGGGACCTTAGCAATGCTTTGGCCCGGGAAGCCATAGGCACCCAACCCCTACTTGGAAAAGTTTTCATCCTTTCCAAGTAAGAAACAGCCCCGGGACAAACCACCACTCAACAATCCGGGATACCCGAATTAAAGAGTGGGGGGCAGTACAAACTATAAATAGACAACAGAAACTGAGCATGGAAAAACCCAAAATATATGACGAACAAACACAAAACATTACAAACATAAAATGAAACGGGCTGAGCTGACCAACAGCCCGAAACACCCGGTAGTTATACAATAAGTTTTGAAGACAAGCATAAAGAGATTACACGGGCACGGCCCGGATCCTGGACGCAACCAGTTTGCAGAAGCACCATCTTGGAAGTAGTCATTCTTCAGGAGGTGAGGAGCTTGGAGCCTTGTAGGGAGTGGGTTCGCCTTCGCCCCGGGCCAGGGCAGCCTCCGCCTTCATATATTCAGGGACGAAGCGCTCCCAGGTGGCCGACTCCGGATCAGTCTTACACATGTTCTCGGCCACAACCCAGCAACGGTGGATTTTTGCCGCTGCGGCCTGGGCGAGATCGATGTTATAAGTATCCGAATTACGGAATTCGGCAATCACCTCCTCCTCGGATTTTCTACTCTTCAACTCCTCTCGGAGCTTCTTAACATCATCCTTGGAATCCCTCCACTTGGTCCGGACCAAATCCCGCTCATTCTGAAGGGTCTTGGCAGCCTCTTTCAGCTCCTTGGCCCGGACCTCAGATGCCTCCTTCACCTCAGCAAGCTCCTTCTTCAAGGCATCCACCTCCTCATTCATTAGCCTCCTGACCTCGACCACAGAGCTCACAGCTTCCCGGGCCTCCTTGACCAGCTCCATATCTCGGCGAATAGCAGCCCCGGCCCCGGCAAAGCGAACCCCGAGCTACAAAAAACAAAACAAACAAAAGTCAGAACACGAAATTAGCATCAAGTCAAGACAAGCCCGGCGGAAAGATTACCTGGCCGTAAACCGCAGCCGCATCCTCAAAAAGGGATATCGCCGAGCTTTGGCCCATCCCATCCCACTCCTTCTGGCTCGGGAGTCCGGCCAGGAAGCCAAGGAAGTTTCGCTCCTCCGGAGCAATGTCTGCCGGGACGTGGGGCGGGAAGTGAGCATCCTTCCCAGAATGGGCCCCGGAGGGAACGACTTCGCAATCGGACCCCCAGTCCCCAAACTTTTCCTGCCGCACTGAACTGCGATTCCTTTTCCTCGGGTTCAGGGGCACCTCATCCCCTTCCACATCAACAGCCGCCACCTCCGGGGCCTTAGAGGTGCTCTCCCCTTCTTGCTGGGTCCGCGAACCGCTGGCCTCCCCGGGGACCTTCGTATTGTCTCGCACCTGGCCGATGCCGAGAAGAGCAGCGTGAAGAGAAGCGTTGGCCTTGTCCATTGCAAATTTTTCAAACTCCGGATTATAGCCTGGGAGACCTGCAAAGAAGAAACAAAAAACATGAGCCCGGGCAAAAGGAATGTTAGAAACCACAAAAAAAAAACAAAACAAAAGATGTAATGAATATCTATGCCAAAACAAACAGACCCCGAACTTACATCCTATTTCAGAACGGTACTTGTGGCTCATGAGGTCCTCCCGGGTCACTTGCCTCCCAAGACCTCGGCAAAAGGCATTTACCTGGTCCAAAGCCTCACCCTGAAGGTCCATAACCTCGAAGTGCATTGCCAAAGCCTTTTCCTTGAAGGTGGGCATGAACCGGATGTCCACACCCTGGAGAAAGACGAACTCTCCATTCCAACCTTTCAGCGAGGGCAGCATGCCCAAAGGTTTGGAGGCCCCGGAAGGATAACCACAAGCAGTACCCCGGAACCTAAACTCAAACATGGGTTTATTGTTGGACCGGACCAACTGGAACAAGTGGTGAAAAAGTTTGAAAGTGGGAAGTACCCCGACCTTCTCGCAGTAACCCAGGAAATAGAAGATCCACTTCACCACGTTGGGGGTCATCTGGGTGATGGGGATTCCGTACTCGAACAGACATAAAGATTTTACAAACTGGTGACACCTAGGCCCATACCCCGACCTAAGGTGCTCCAGCCACACTCCGACCCAACCACCCTCCGGCCGATCGTAAATCTTCTCTCCGGGCTCAGGCCACCTCCACTTAACATCTGCATCCAAATGGAAGGTAGCCCGGAATATTGGATCCCAGTCCACCGGATTTTCTAAATACTGAGATCTGAAGGGCCCAACATCCATCCCGGAGCCAGGTAAATCCCCGAACTTCGAATCCAAAAACGCCTTATCATACTTCATCATATCCGCAACGTCCGGATTCTCAGAAAACTCTACACTAAGATCCCTGTAGAAATAAGCTGGGGGCATCCCCGGATCCTTTCTTACGAAATAAAAATTCGTCTGACTCCAGCTACCATCTGGTTCACTAAGGCTGAACCCCGGACCCATATCCTTGGTGGCTATTTTTGTGAGCACAGGCAAACTACTCTTCTTCTTACCCATAATACCCCAGTCTATATCTACCAATTCAAGGCTACTATCAGACGAGCTACAACTACAAGAACTACTAGGTTCAGAGAGGGGAATCAATACACGGTTAGCAGTTACACGCCTCCTAACCATACAAGCTTACAAACCCCGGGCTACCCAACAAAAATAAAAACCTAAGTCAGTATATCTACCCAAAACGCAAAGCAAAACAAAGAAATACGAGCAAGAAGTTAGAAAAGGAATCGCAAAAACCGGGGTAAGTAGACTTACAAAGGAATCCGGAGAGCAGGGAACAACGAGAACTTGAATCGAAAGAAAGAACCTTTAGCCCGGAGCACTGGTCTTCAGAGAAGCAGAATAGCGGCAGCAAAATCAAAAAAGCGTAAAAGAAAAAATGACAAGAGACTGCCACTATTTATAGGCAAAGCCTTGGATCCCAAACGACACGGACACGTGGCGGCCCACAGAATCGGCCCACTATCTCCAAAATCCGGAGATAGTGGGTGACAACTGTTATTTCCAAAAAAAAAAAAAAAAAAGAGAGGAAAAAACAGAAAAGAAAAGAGGAAATCCAAAAATGCATATATGCCATATCATATATATACATATACGCACGTTTCCGCACATCTACAGAAGACGAAGCCCCGGGTTGCGCACTTCAGTACCAACCCCGGGCCTGGGGGCAGCCAAAGCACCAAAGCCTTCAAATTTCAACCACTAGCCCCGGGCATACGTACTTCAGCGCACGCCCCGGAACTGGGGGCAACCAAGGCAAAAATTTCTCCCCCAAAGAAGACACGGACTCACAGAACAACTACAAAAACCTCCAGCCCCGAGGACATATGCCTAGCACTCTAGAAGGCCCAGAAAGCTCAATCTCCAAGGCAAGAGCACTCCTCACTACTCCCCCATCCGGAGAATCCGCATGAGGGAGTGGGGGGCAAATGATAGGCCATAAACAACCAAGGCCCAACAAGAAGCCCAAAACAATAAGCAAATCATCTCATGAGAATAAGAATAGCCCAGCCCAGAGTAGTGGACCCCGGGCCTGGAGCCACCACCACGTGGCGTGGTCCCCGCCCCGGAGCAGGGGACCCCCTGACTTGTGGCACTCAGTACACGTGGCACCCCGCCTCAGCTGACACTCCTATACGTGGCGCTGACCAACACTAAAGAACAAGAGAAGATACGTGCCAGATCATGCCCACCACAACTTGGCCATGCTCCAGTCAATGGTCACCCCAGACAAGGCCACGTGTCCAACATCCCGGGAATTCAGCGGCTTGTCCCCCTGATCCGACGGTCGGGGGTGAAGGTAACCTACCCCTAAACCCTAGGCCTGGGGTTATAAATACCCCTAGTAAATAAGGTTTAGGGGTTAGCCATTATTACACACCTACACACATTTATTACTTTGTGATACTCTACTTGATTATTACCTTCCAAAGCCAACTCTTATTCTCACGCCGGAGGCACCTCGGGGCCAAACCCCCCCTCCGGTGTTGTTTTGCAGACACCCCACTACAGCTACACCACTTCCGAGGCAGGAGTTGGCGAGGAAGTATCCGATCAAGATCCGGAGTTATCAATATATATTAAACAAGAACATGCAATTAACCAATTAACAAAACAAATCACGAAGGCAAAACAAAGTATAATTAGAGACTGTATAATAACAAGAAAGGCAAGAATACTTATCTCTCACAGAAGATTTAGCAACTACTAATCAGAGAGAGAAGAACAGCTGAGTCACCAAGCCCTACGAGAAGACTTGGATGTTCTTGAAGAGAATATTGCCCCACTTACGCTGTGTTGGGATGCAGCAATATTACTTCCAGGATAAAACAGCACAGACCAATCCGTTCACAGACACGACAATGATCAACAACGACCAGCACCTTATTTCGCCTGAGAATTTTGTATCTAACTGTATGTATTGAGGGAGAACAGAGAGTAATTGCTAACAAGATTTTTTTTCCTTAACATATCCCCAGTTCTCAACATTATATCTTCGATATATATAATACCCAAAAATAAAACGTAAGAGATATGCCTTAAAAGGAAAGTAAATATTCTGATTTAATTTCATTAACTGCATCAGTATTTATTTTTCAGTTACAGCTGCATCAGGATTTAACCATCATCAGGATCTGAGATCCATCAGGATTGGTCATTATCAGTATCTGACCCATCAGGATTTCAGTCCGTCAGGATCTGATGCCCATCAGTATTGGGTTATGTTCAGAGTTTGTCCATCAGGATTTGATGTCTGATCAGCTCAATAATCCAAGTACTGATACAACAGTAGTAACATTTAAAATCTGATGTTCTGTTAAAATAAATCAATATTCCAGGTAATAAAATTCCTCGCCCAGGTCGCCTCGCGTACGCGAGACGCCGAGACATTCGCCCAAATCTCCCTTCGACCCGACCCGAGTCGTGTCGTGGCGTGGCGAGGCGGGTGGCGGCGGCGCGCTTGTGTGTGTGCGCGAGGCCCACTCTACATCCATGCACACCCACATACCTTAGTAGTTGTGCACTACACTTGCACATGGAGCTATATAAAGCCACCAACCTTTCATTACCAATTCTATGTGGGACTCAAGTTATTTCAACTAAATAACCCACATAACCCATTTCAAGCAAGTAACTTCAACTCAATTTATTTATGGATTCCACTAAGAAAATGTCTTAGATCCAAACATGAAAGTTTAAGTCCTCATTACAAGGAACAACTTTCACTTGTTAGTTTCAGGAAATGACATCAAGAACATATTATAAATATGCCTCAAACTTTCCATTTTCTAACAATCCCCCACGAATCCATACAGAAATGCAAATACATATCTATCCTCATCATGACTTGTTTTTCAGAGTAGGTACCCTTCCGAGTTTGAACCCTCCTAAATCCTCTACTTCGATGGCTACCGGATTCAGATGGAATATTTCACCTTGAATCTTTATCCGTTTGGTGTAATCACACTCCATAGACGACGACAAGTCAAAGGCTATGGTGCCAATCTACGGCTTTGAGACGTTAATGGTCATGTCTCGATCCTGTTCGTCGAATGTTTCAAGGAATAACCCTTTCCTCTAATTGCGACCACACAATTACATTCGCTTAGCTGGGCATCTCCAGATATGTACTACTAGCATCTCATCATATGACTTGACCCCATTCAGAGTTCAAATAACTCTTGCTATTCTGGAAATTTCAGTACCTTATAGGTTTACAGGGGATAGACTCAAGATACGTAAGTATCAATCTATGTAGTTAAAGGTACAACCAATTCACCCTTATAACTTGTTATTACCACATTGAATACACTTTCGAGGGATCTCCTCTCATGTGTATTGGGTTCCCGCTGTAGATGAATTACTATGGGCTATCAGTCCCATCCCCAACCTAGACTTAAGGACTACAGCATGCTCAAGCCCCTTAGTCAAAGGATCAGTTAGGTTTTCTTGAGTTCCAATAAACTCAACAGCTATGATCCTGTAAGACATTAGACCCCTTATAGACTTTAGTCTGACTTGGATATGTCTCTTTGTTTTCACATTATACTTCTTGCTGTTTATCTTGTCGATAGTTGTTCGGCTATCACAATGAACAGCAAATGCATGAAGTGGATGACTTACTACAGGTAACATTGGTCCATGTAACCATTCAGCCTCAGTCCCCGTGGCATCTAAAGCACACAACTCAGCCTCAAAGGTAGACCGAGTTATAATAGTCTGTCTAGAAGACTTCCAAGACACTGTTCCACCCGCTAGGGTAAACAGATATCCAGTCACTCCATTGGAACCAGACTTCTTAGCTATCCAACTTGCATCACTATATCCCTCTATCACTCCAGGAAACCTCCTGTAATGCAAACCAAGATATATGGTGCCTTTGAGATATCTAATCACTCTATCAAGAACATCCCAATGAGTCTTGTTTGGACAGCTTGTATATCTTGCTAACTTAGACACTGAATATGAAATATCTAGCCTAGTTCCATTAGCAAGATACTGTAAACTCCAAATAATCTGAGAATACATTAACTGAGATACAGGTACTCCTGAACTATTCTTGACAAGGGCAATCTTAGGATCATACGGAGTACTAGCGATTCTACAATTTGAATAACCATACTTCTCAAGTATAGATTTCTCTAAATAATGAGACTGTGACAAGGTTATTCCATCAGTTGACTGAGTCAACTTGATTCCAAGAATCACACCAGCCTCTCCCATATCCTTCATTTCAAAGTGCCTTTTCAAGAAACTTTTTGTCTCGTTAATAATCTCAATATTGGTTCCAAACAATAAAATATCATCCACATACAAGCATACAATAATACATTCATTTCCTTTAACCATGTAATAGACACACTTGTCACTTTCATTAACTACAAATTCTGATTCTAAAACAGTTTCATCAAACTTTTTATACCAGTCTCTTGGAGCTTGTTTTAAGCCATATATAGACTTGATTAACTTACATACTTTCCTCTCATTACCAGAAGCAACAAATCCCTCAGGCTGATCCATATAAATCTCTTCTTCAACTTCACCATGAAGAAAAGCTGTCTTTACATCCATTTGATGGATGATAAGACCATGTACAGAAGCCAATGCTATAAGCATTCGGATTGTTGTCATTCTAGCAACTGGAGAGTATGTATCAAAGTAATCAATACCTTCCTTTTGCTTAAAGCCCTTAGCTACTAGCCTAGCCTTATACTTATCTATTGAGCCATCCGGGTTCATCTTCCTTTTGGATACCCATTTACATCCTATAGTAGAACACCCAGGAGGTAGATCAACCAACTCCCATGTTCCATTAGAAACAATAGAGTCAATTTCACTTTTTACAGCACCTTTTCAGTACCTAGATTCTGAAGAATCCATGGCCTGTCGGAAAGTTAAAGGTTCATCCTCGATATTATAAGTGATAAAATCACTTCCAAAATCCTTGACTACCTTAGCACGCTTACTCCTTCTAGGTTCCTCTACTTCATCAGGAGTAGAGCTACTACCAGGATTTACCCCCACATTTGTCATCCTTTCCACATGATCAGGAATGGACCTTGATGTGTGAGTGGGATTATCATCAGAAATACCCTGAGGTATACCAGTCTTCATAGGGAACACATCCTCAAAGAATGTTGCATCATGAAATTCAACTATGGAATTAGCCATTATTCCATCTATGTCAGATTTTAACACTAAAAATCTCATAGTTGTAGTGGTTTCCCTATAGCCCAGAAAGATGCAATCAATAGTTTTCGGTCCTAGTTTCTTTCTCTTGTGTTCAGGGACAAGTACCTTTGCAAGGCACCCCCACACACGAAGATATTTGAAACTAGTCCTTTTCTCTGTCCATAATTCATAAGGTGTCTTGTCCATATGTTTCAGAGGAACTCTATTCAGAATATGGCAAGCCGTATTCAGAGCTTCTCCCCATATGTACTTAGGCAATCCTAAATTAACCAACATACTATTGATCATATCTTTAAAAGTTCTGTTCTTTCGTTTTGCCACCCCATTAGACTCAGGTGTATGGTGGAGTTATGATAAGTGGATTTTATATCCACTTGAAACATTCTATAATGGCTTAAATTGATTGTCTTGGACTCAAGTTTCTTGTAGTTTTGATGTGTTTTGCTTAGTTGTGCAGGTTTACGAGAATGTTGATTAAGGTGGATGCTTCTATAATTTTTTGGGAATTAATTGATTAAAATTCGGATTTTCTGGGAAGGCTGCGCAGCTTACACTGTTTTGGCCATATCTGGAGTTCTGTAAGTCCGTTTTCAGTGATCTTACTGCCCACGCGAAGCCTGGGAGATTTTCTACAACTTGGGATAGGATTCCCAGGAGCAAATTGCGCCGGGTAGGAGCAATTTGCGCGAAGATTACAGTTTTTACTATTTTGGCCATATCCTGAGTTCTACAACTCCGTTTGGGGCCCGTAAGCAGTCCACGCGAAGATAACGAGATTCTCTATCATTTTAAGGTGGTCCAGAGTGCCAATTACGTTTGGAACGTTCCAGAAAAACTGAAGAAAAGTCAGCCACGAATTTCCTTGAGAAAACAGAATCAGTTTAGGAAACGCATCTTGCAGAAATTCTATTATAATTCTGTTTTGGTATTTTCTTGCTGGGCAAGACTTTTAGAGGCTATTTAAACACATCCTACCATTGTAATAGACACACATTATCATAGTTTTATTATTGTAACCAGCTTAGATCTGCAAGGGAGAAAAGGAGAGAAGGATTCAACGCTCGTGACAAGCAACGGATCTAGATCTACTTCATCCTTTGTGTTACTTTGTTCTAGATTTGTTTTTCTCAAACTCTTGTTTATTAATATAATTACTTCTTTTATTCATATCTTGTTATTTACCATGTTTTCATCAAATCCCATGGTGACGAAAGGTTTAATTATGAACTAATCATTGTCATGGGATCCTAGTGGATTTATCTATGTAGCTTAGTAGTTTACATGCCTTAAAGATTTATGTGTGGTGAATTCTTGATATCCTCGTATGGTTAATCTTAATGCTTTTAGATGCGTAGCTAACATCTAAATTGAATTGTTAATCTCTTGCGAAACGAGAGTGGATCTTGAGATTTAGAACTTGCCATGCTAGCATAGGATAGGTTGATGTTTTAACATCATGATTTGTGGCGTAAATAGAGATATATTATGCTGCCCTATGTGATCTAAGTGGATAACTTGTGCTTCAACCTTTATGTTTTCAAATTCTATAGAGATATAGGGTCTAAACATAATAGGTGCCTATTCATCTTCTATCTCTTTTGTGGATGTATGTGTAGATTGGTACTAGTATACCGAGAGGTAACTTTTACTCTTTTCGTGTTATTCGATCAGATATCAAAACCATTGCATGTTTTAATTAAAGGCTGCAACTCTAAGTGAAGTAGATGATGAAACTAGGATTCCATGTTTTATTCTCATATAAGTAATTCGATTTTTATTCTCGTTAATTGTTTAATTCTTAGTTTTATAATTTACACTTAGTTAATTTAGATAATCAATCTCAATTTTGTTATTTGTCTTAGCAGTGGATAAAAACCATACATCGGTGCATAGGTACATTAATTGAATTGAACACCATTCTAGATCTCTGTGGGAACGAACTTGATTTAATCATATATTACTTGTGACAACGTGCGCTTGCGTAAATTTTGCATAACAAGTTTTTGGCGCCGCTGCCGGGGATCATCAGTATTTTTATTTTAGTTTATGTGCTTGTCATCAGTGGTCGTTAGCATTCACTGACTCGGATTCTTACTTAGTTTGTTTGATTCGTGGTGTTTCAGGTACTTAAGTTTGTATGCGAACACGCTTACAAGCTCGTTTGGAAGAATTGGCGGAAGACGATCTTATAGTGGAGAATAAGATAGAAGAAACTGAGACTACTGTAGAGATCGGTGACGCAGCAGCAGCAGCTAAGGCTTTGAGGGAGTATTCTCAGCCGAAACTCAATGATATCCAGTCTAGCATTATTAGGCCAGCTATTGCAGCGAACAATTTTGAGATCAAGTCGGGCACAATTCAGATGGTGCAGAATTCAGTTCAGTTTAGGGGAGCTCCTACGGAGGATGCCAACATGCATGTTCGGGACTTTATCGAAATCTGCGACACTTTCAAATGTAATGGTGTGACGGATGATGCTGTCAGGTTGAGGCTTTTCCCATTCTCTCTGAGGGATAAGGCTAAGAGCTGGCTACACTCTTTGCCACCTGGTTCCATTACTACATGGGAAGATCTTGCTCAGAAGTTCCTTACTAAATTCTTCCCTATGGCGAAAACTGCAGCATTAAGGAACCAGTTGACTCAATTCCAACAGCAATCTGGTGAGACCTTGTGTGAGGCTTGGGAACGCTACAAGGAGATGCTACGCAAGTGTCCTCATCATGGCATGCCTGATTGGATGGTTATTAATGGGTTCTACAATGGGTTGGGAGCACAGTCTAGGCCCTTGCTAGATGCAGCATCAGGAGGAGCTCTGTGGGCAAAGAGTTATGATGAAGCTTATGATCTTATAGAGATGATGGCTGCTAATGAATATCAAAATCCAACCCAAAGACTATCTCAAGTCAAGGCAGCAGGAATTTTTGATGTAGATACAGCTTCAATGATTACAGCTCAGTTGAAGGCTCTTGCTATGAAGGTGGATTCTCTTGCTAATTATGGAGTTCAGCAGGTGGCTAGTGTTTGTGAGCTATGTGCGGGCGCACATGAGACAAATCAGTGTGCTATCTCTTCTGAATCAGCACAGTTCGTGAGTAATTTCCAGAGATCTAATGCACCAGTTCCAGCCACTTATCATCCTAACAACATGAATCATCCCAACTTCAGCTGGAGCAACAATCAAAGTGCACAACAACCTTTTCAACAGCCTTATCAGCAAGCAAAGCCATTCAATCAAGGCTATCAACAGCCTTACGCTCCAAGGCAACAGTTTCAACCTCCTGGTTTTCAGCAGCAACAGTTTCATACTGGTTCTAGCCATCAGTCGAATGAAAAATCTGAATTAGAAGAGTTGAGATTAATGTGCAAGAGTCAGGCAGCAACTCTCAAGAGTCAGGAAGCATCTCTCAAGACATTGGAGAGTCATATAGGACAGATTGCAAGTGCCTTGGTAAATATGCAACAAGGAACTCTTCCAAGTGATACAATGGGTAATCCAGGCAAGAGGGAGGTCCATGAGCAGGTGAAAGCTGTTACTTTGAGATCCGGAAAAGTCACGAGTGATCCTAAATCAGCAACTGAAGAAGATGAAGATGTTCAGAATCAGCAGGTTGAAAAATCCGCAGTGCCAGAAATTGAGAAATCTGATTTAGTGGCTGATCAGCTAGATGGTGAGAAGAACAAGAAATCTGTTGAAAAGTCTACTCCGGAGCAATCTTCAATGAATAATCAGATCTATCCACCTCCTCCATATCCTGGACGCTTGAAGAAAAGTCAAGAGAAATAATTTCAGAAATTTATGGATGTCTTCAAGAAACTGTCCATTAACATTCCTTTTGTTGAAGCGTTGGAGCAGATGCCAAGATATGCAAAGTTCATGAAGGATATTTTATCAAGGAAGAGAAGGTTGGAAGAATTTGAAACAGTGGCATTGACAGAGGAGTGCAGTGCGGTGTTGCAACAGAAATTGCCTCCTAAACTTAAGGATCCAGGAAGCTTTACAATTCCATGCACCATTGGGAAGTTGTCTTTTAACAAGTGTTTATGTGATTTGGGAGCTAGTATTAATCTCATGCCCTTGTCTGTATTCAAGCAACTTGGTCTACCGGAGCCGAAGCCAACCAACATCTCTTTGCAGTTGGCTGATAGGACGATCACATATCCTAGAGGCATAGTGGAGGACATTTTGGTGAAAGTTGATAAACTCATATTTCCTGCTGATTTTGTGATCTTGGATTTCGAAGAAGATAAGAAGATTCCCATAATCTTGGGAAGACCGTTCTTGGCTACAGGAAAGACTTTGATTGATGTGCAAAAAGGAGAGCTTACAATGAGGGTGCAAGATCATAGTGTCACCTTTAATGTGTTCAAGGCAATGAAATTTCCAACAGAGGATGAAGAGTGTTGTAGTGTGGAAATAGTTGATACGGGTCAGAGAAAGAAGTTTGATCAGTTATTGAACGAAAAATCGGATATGCACATGCTAAAGCATCCTATCAGTGATTACATTGACAGTTCTTCTGTTCGAGATCTTTCGAAAGTAAAGCTTGGAAAACTTCCACTACATTTGAGGTATGTCCTTTTGAATAATGAGCTAGTGATTTTTGAAGAGGGGCATGATAACGTGTTGCGAAGGTGGAAAGCAGATGTTAAGGAAGAGGAAAGTTTTGTTCAGCCGGTTGAGTCGGAGAAGCACTTTGGAGGTGTGAAAAAGAAAAAGAAGAAGATTTGGCCGTTGGGTAGTAAAATCAGGGGGAAATCTGAAGGAAGAAATTTGTGGAAAGCAAGCAATCAAGATGTCAACGTTCGTATGAATGGTTTGTCTGTTGAGAACGGCTCAGTTATTCTTTTGAAACCGCCATGATTTGAGGAAGTAACGTCAAGCTATTGACGTTAAAGAAGCGCTTCGTGGGAGGCAACCCGCGCATTAGTGTAGAGAGAAGGAAAAAAAAAATTTGAGTGTTGTTTCAAAAAAAAAAAAAAAAAAAATCCAACAGAAGGTTCTCCGCGCCGTAGCGCACACATTGCGACATAGCCTGCCTATGTTTCTGTCCAGGAGACATGATTATGTCCGTGCGTTTAAGACTTAGTAAAAAAAAAATAATATGGGAGCAGCAACTTCAAGGCTCCAACCGCGCGCCAGGTCGAGCAACATCTTCTGTCCAGTCCAGGTAAGTTGTTTTGTGCGTGATTTTGTCCAGGTAAGTTTTTGTTTTATACGTGTGTTTATGTACGTGTTTTAATATATTAAAATCAATTCATCCCCTAAATCAATTCCAACCCCTTTTCTAATTATTTTCTCCACCTAAAATCCTAATTCTAGTCCTATATTAATTCCAAATTATTCCCAATCCATCTCTTATTTCAAATTTTTATTTTATTTTATTTTATTTTTTATTTTCTTTATTTTTTTCCCCCCAAATCTATATACCCACCTATACATACAAATCCAATTCCTCTTCTACTTCTTTAAATCTCTAAAAATTCAATTCTAAAGAGGAATTAATTGCAAGTTCACTTCTTCGATTCGTATTGGGTACATCTTTTTCTCTAATCTTATTTTTATTACGAATGTGTGTTCTTGATTATTTGGGGGTATTTGTGAATTCGAATTTTTTGTGGATTTTGGTGAATTTTGTGAGTTGGGTATTGATTCTTATGGCTCCTAAGCGTGGGAGAGGTGGTGCTAGTGTTGTGAAATTTTCGTCTCCCGCATAATTCATTCGAGGATGAGGACGAGTAGGTATGTTTTCTATTATCCCTCGTATTTATTTCCATTCAATGCGGACATTGAATATTTTAAGTTTGGGGGTGGTTTGAGGGATTAGTAGTTGTTGTATTATGTGTTCATGTAGGATTTCATGCTTTGCATATTAGTAGTATTAAATTATGCATGTTTGTTCGTGTTATCTACGTTTGTTTCATATAGGGCATTCTATTTTTATGTTAGTATTTCATGTGAGTTCATAATAGTTTGCATTTGCACCCATGCTTGATAGGAATTTTGTGTTGTTGACGCTTTTGATTGAGAAGTGATATGCTTTGTTCTTGTGCACACACATACACTAGTAAGTTGAAGCTAGTAGACTTATTGAATGTTGTAAGTGATTAGAAGGACATGAATATGTGCAAGATGATTTAGTTTGCATGCTTTGAATACAAGTTGGTGCGTTAGAGAGATGTTGCTTGGGATTGAGTATGTTTTTCCACCAAGTGAGTTTTTGAGCCTTATTGCATATTGCATGTTTGCAATTTATTCATTTGCTTGAGTGTCCACGGATTGTTTGCATTGCTAGCAGTTGTTTGAGGTCTTTCTTGAAACGCATGACATTATTTGACGATTAAAATGATAAAGGCATTTAGGAATAACCGCATATTTTCCCATATTACCACACCATGTTTACATGATCAATTAGTTAACCCGTTGAGCTTAATCCTATTTTTTCGGTGACATACCACATTACTTGCCTAGACCTTTTTCTTGTATTGGCCTTACATTAATTTGAACCCACATTGTCAAAGGCTAGTAGAGTGCTTAAGGGAGTAAGAAGGTGTGTAAGGAGGGGTTTATTGTTGGTCTTACTTTTGGGGGGAATATTGAAAATTGGGTTTGGTTGTTTACTTGATAGTCGACATATGTAATAAAATTATGGGATCATTGTTATTGTTTATATTATTGTTTGTGTTCTATTTCGCTCTCGAAAAAAAAGAAAAAAAAAGAAAAAAAAAATATTATGAGAGCATGTTTGTGTTTGTTGTGATCCTATTTCAGTCGACTAGTCGAGTGTTTGTAATAGTAAAATTATGTGGGGGGAAATATGGTGTTGTGAATGATTTATTATGGTACTTACTAGCTTTTGACACTTCACCTGATTTGACTTATTTGACATACCTTGTCCCTAGCCCCGTTACAACCCAATTAAAGACCTTTTGATTGTCGTCATTGATGTATGTTGTGTTAAGAGTTAGATTGATACCAAATGTCAAGCATGTTTTTGATTTTTTTGGAATTGAGTGATACACTTACCCTTTTTCTTGAGTGAATATTCTTTGTGAGTGGATTGTGAGTGTTTTCTTGTTCTTGCGTATGAGATCCCGAGTGTTGTCTCAAAGATGTACTCTTGTAGGCTTAGCATGTTTACTAACTTATTCTTACACTTGACATGGGCTTGTGAGAACTTATGCATGTTCATTGAGTAGACTATGTGAATACTTGCACTTTCGACACCAAGACATTGCGTATCTACTTTGATTCTTAAGTTGATATGGCATGAGAGGATTTGAAGGTATGGTAGTAGATTAATTGCATTTGCATATTAGTTGCATTCATGCATTGCGTTGCATTAGGTTAAATGGATTTTGTGGGTACATTCGCTATAGGCCCTCACGAGACCTTACTCGTCTACTAGGGCTGCCTATGGGTTTAAAGGGCTTGTTGCATATGCCAAATGCAACCGTGATCACCTACGGAAGTGGTACTAGTTAGTTAGTTAGTTGTAATTGTTAATGCTTGAGGACAAGCATCGGTTTAAGTTTGGGGGTGTGATAAGTGGATTTTATATCCACTTGAAACATTCTATAATGGCTTAAATTGATTGTCTTGGACTCAAGTTTCTTGTAGTTTTGATGTGTTTTGCTTAGTTGTGCAGGTTTACGAGAATGTTGATTAAGGTGGATGCTTCTATAATTTTTTGGGAATTAATTGATTAAAATTCGGATTTTCTGGGAAGGCTGCGCAGCTTACACTGTTTTGGCCATATCTGGAGTTCTGTAAGTCCGTTTTCAGTGATCTTACTGCCCACGCGAAGCCTGGGAGATTTTCTACAACTTGGGATAGGATTCCCAGGAGCAAATTGCGCCGGGTAGGAGCAATTTGCGCGAAGAACAGACTGCTGGGCGCAAGTTGCCCTGCAAGTTGCCCCTGAAAAATTACAGTTTTTACTATTTTGGCCATATCCTGAGTTCTACAACTCCGTTTGGGGCCCGTAAGCAGTCCACGCGAAGATAACGAGATTCTCTATCATTCTAAGGTGGTCCAGAGGTCCAATTACGTTTGGAACATTCCAGAAAAACTGAAGAAAAGTCAGCCACGAATTTCCTTGAGAAAACAGAATCAGTTTAGGAAACGCATCTTGCAGAAATTCTATTATAATTCTGTTTTGGTATTTTCTTGCTGGGCAAGACTTTTAGAGGCTATTTAAACACATCCTACCATTGTAATAGACACACATTATCATAGTTTTATTATTGTAACCAGCTTAGATCTGCAAGGGAGAAAAGGAGAGAAAGATTCAACGCTCGTGACAAGCAACGGATCTAGATCTACTTCATCCTTTGTGTTACTTTGTTCTAGATTTGTTTTTCTCAAACTCTTGTTTATTAATATAATTACTTCTTTTATTCATATCTTGTTATTTACCATGTTTTCATCAAATCCCATGGTGACGAAAGGTTTAATTATGAACTAATCATTGTCATGGGATCCTAGTGGATTTATCTATGTAGCTTAGTAGTTTGCATGCCTTAAAGATTTATGTGTGGTGAATTCTTGATATCCTCGTATGGTTAATCTTAATGCTTTTAGATGCGTAGCTAACATCTAAATTGAATTGTTAATCTCTTGCGAAACGAGAGTGGATCTTGAGATTTAGAACTTGCCATGCTAGCATAGGATAGGTTGATGTTTTAACATCATGATTTGTGGCGTAAATAGAGATATATTATGCTGCCCTATGTGATCTAAGTGGATAACTTGTGCTTCAACCTTTATGTTTTCAAATTCTATAGAGATATAGGGTCTAAACATAATAGGTGCCTATTCATCTTCTATCTCTTTTGTGGATGTATGTGTAGATTGGTACTAGTATACCGAGAGGTAACTTTTACTCTTTTCGTGTTATTCGATCAGATATCAAAACCATTGCATGTTTTAATTAAAGGCTGCAACTCTAAGTGAAGTAGATGATGAAACTAGGATTCCATGTTTTATTCTCATATAAGTAATTCGATTTTTATTCTCGTTAATTGTTTAATTCTTAGTTTTATAATTTACACTTAGTTAATTTAGATAATCAATCTCAATTTTGTTATTTGTCTTAGCAGTGGATAAAAACCATACATCGGTGCATAGGTACATTAATTGAATTGAACACCATTCTAGATCTCTGTGGGAACGAACTTGATTTAATCATATATTACTTGTGACAACGTGCGCTTGCGTAAATTTTGCATAACAAGTTACCTCATGAACTATACCATTGCTTTTGCAAAATTCATTAAACGAGTTACTCGTATACTCACCACCTCTATCTGATCTCAAACGTTTAAGTACTTTACCAGTTTGTGTTTCAGCTTCAGTTTTGAACATAACGAATTTTTCTAGTGCTTCATCTTTATGTTTAAGCAAATAAACATAACAATATCTACTACAATCATCTATAAAGGTAATGAAATATCTATTATGTTCCTTGGTCAAAACACCACCAAATTCACATATGTCCGTGTGCACTAAATCTAACACATTTGAATCCCTAACCACATTATGAAAGGGTTTCCTAGTTTGTTTAGCAGTCACACATACTTGACATTTAGATTTCTTATCAATGGCATATTTTGGAATCAACTATAAGTTCATAATATTCTTTAGAGCACCAAAATTCAAGTGACCAAGACGAGCGTGCCACAAATCGGATGATTCAACACAATTAACAGAAGGAGCAACATTATTATTAATAAAACTACCCAAAACAGGCTCAACATTTATTAAAAATAATCCATCCGACAAGTAACCTTTGCCAAAAAATACACCAGTATTTGTAATAACTACTTTATTACATTTCAAAGAAACTTCAAAACCATTCTTAACTAAACAACTTCCACTTATTATATTTCTACGAACATCAGGAACATGGTGCACTCTAGTGAGGGATAGAACACGCCCAGAAGCGAACTTCAGGTCCACATTTCCTATTCCAAGTACTTGAGTTACACTCGCATTCCCCATCGTCACAGTCATTCCATGAGTCTGTTGATAAGATACAAATAGAGTAATATCAGTACAAATATGTACATTAGCTCCAGTATCAACCAACCATTCATGAGACGAATAGGTGGAAAGAAGTACAGGGTTGTAGGTCACATACCCGTTGTCAGTTTCAGAAGCAATAGCCACACTAACAACCATGTTAACCGTTGGCCCACCAGTGGTACCAAGCACAGTGTTAGCTTGTGCTCCCACAACAGGTTTCTTAGCTTTCTTTATAGGACAGTCCTTGCTCCAATGACCAACCTATCCATAAGACCAACATGGTTTGTTTGCCTTTGGTTTCTTAGCCTTGTTCTTGTCCTTAGACTTAGTGTTTTCCTTCTTAGTGATAGACTTTCTTTTCTGTCCTACAGTCACTACATTCACCTTCGAACTCCCAGCATGTTCAGTAGGCATCACATGTCCTTGCTTGGACTTGTGTTGCTCCTGCACAGAGATGTCCAACATCAGGTTTGTCCAAGTGATCTCTCCTTTCTGTCTTTTCAGGGAGAGTGCAAACTCTTCCCAAGACTTAGGGAGCTTTTCAATCACAAACATAACCTGAAACTTTTCAGGAAGGTCCATACCAGACTCCTTCAAAGCATGAACTAACATCTCAAACTCATGCACCTGCTCAGTCATGGATTTAGTATCCACCAGTTTAAAATCAAGGAACCTAGCCACATAATACTTTTCCAACCCTTGCGAGTCAGTATTATGTGTCTGGTCAAGCTTCTCCCATAAGAGCTTAGCAGTGTAGCAGTCAGATGAATAAACATCGAATAGAGTGTTCGCTAAAGCTACCAGAATTGTAGCCCTAGCCACCTCATCCTTTTCCTCCCACATGGTATAAGCCTTAATAGTTTCAGCTTTCTCCTTAACCACAACTGGTTTCTCATACTGCACCACTGGCCATAGACCCTTTACCGTTAACCACAGTTTCATTTTTTTCTGCCAACGAGAAAACCAACACCCCCACCGAATTTATCAGGAATACCTGACAAATCAATAGGTTGTGGGAAACGGTACGTGGTCCAATCAATGGTAGGTGCAGTAAGACCAGACCCAGAGCCAGTCTCAACAACAGGAGTTTCAGTTTCGTTAACCATCTTGTTAATTAACAATATATAACACAATTATTCTCTTCAAGATTGTTGGGTATATTACAAACTACAACAACAATGAGGCAGTGATATATATTAAACAAGAACAGGCAATTAACCAATTAACAAAACAAATCACGAAGGCAAAACAAAGTATAATTAGAGACTGTATAATAACAAGAAAGGCAAGAATACTTATCTCTCACAAAAGATTTAGCAACTACTGATCAGAGAGAGAAGAACAGCTGAGTCACCAAGCCCTACGAGAAGACTTGGTTGTTCTTGAAGAGAATATTGCCCCACTTACGCTGTGTTGGGATGCAGCAATATTACTTCCAGGATAAAACAGCACAGACCAATCCGTTCACAGACACGGCAATGATCAACAGCGACCAGCACCTTAGTTCGCCTGAGAATTATGTATCTAACTGTATGTATTGAGGGAGAACAGAGAGTAATTGCTAACAAGGTTTTTTTTCCTTAACGTATCCCCAGTTCTCAACGTTATATCTTCGATATATATAATATCAAAAAATAAAACGTAAGAGATATGCCTTAAAAGGAAAGTAAATATTCTGATTTAATTTCATTAACTGCGTCAGTATTTATTTTTCAGTTACAGCTGCATCAGGATTTAACCATCGTCAGGATCTGAGATCCATCAGGATTGGTCATTATCAGTATCTGACCCATCAGGATTTCAGTCCGTCAGGATCTGATGCCCATCAGTATTGGGTTATGTTCAGAGTCTGTCTATCAGGATTTGATGTCTGATCAGCTCAAATCAGGATTTGATGTCTGATCAGCTCAATAATCCAAGTACTGATACAACAGTAGTAACATATAAAATCTGATGTTCTGTTAAAATAAATCAATATTCCAGGTAATAAAATTCCTCGCCCAGGTCGCCTCGCATACGCGAGACGCCGAGACATTCGCCCAAATCGCCCTTTGACCCGACCCGAGTCGTGTCGTGACGTGGCGTGGCGAGGTGGGCGGCGGCGGCGCACGTGTGTGTGTGCGCGAGGCCCACTCTACATCCATGCACACCCACATGCCTTAGTAGTTGTGCACTACACTTGCACATGGAGCTATATAAAGCCACCAACCTTTCATTACCAATTCTATGTGGGACTCAAGTTATTTCAACTAAATAACCCACATAACCCATTTCAAGCAAGTAACTTCAACTCAATTTATTTATGGATTCCACTAAGAAAATGTCTTAGATCCAAACATGAAAGTTTAAGTCCTCATTACAAGGAACAACTTTCACTTGTTAGTTTCAGGAAATGACATCAAGAACATATTATAAATATGCCTCAAACTTTCCATTTTCTAACACAAAATACGTTGTAATTGGGCATATATATGTTGCCATAGGGTTACCTGAGTCCTTGTGATGTCTATTAACAGATTTTTAGTAGTGAATAAATATAAAAAATCGTTACAAAAAATTGTTACCATAGGTAGTCCAAGATATTGCAATGGTGTTAAACATGTTGTTATTTCCATTAAATCATTGCCATATACCCTAATTGCAACGATAATACAGCGTTGCAATATGGTACTAAATTCGTGGCCATAAGGGCCCTATGGCAACCAGAGCAAATCTTTGCCATAGACCCTATTGCAATGAATTTAGGGCATACTGCAACGTATTTTACGCGTTGCTATATGCAATCTATGGTGTAGTGACATGAAAAACTTGTATAGGGATGGAGAGAGAATATCAAGACAACCTTTGTGCCTAAATGGGGGATCTGTGAACATGACTCATTTTTCGGGAGCTCCCTCTTGGCACTTAACTGGTCCAAATGTGCTATCACTCCCGTGGATATGGTGAATGTCACTACTGGCACGGGCCTGGATGACACTGAGCAATTGGGGGCTCAAGCTATCTACTAGGCAAATATTTTATTATTCTTAGCTTCATATGTCTTTTGCCTTAGCAGTTTTCTAACTTAGCATTTTTCCATTTTTCAGACTAATGCCTTCTTCCAATTATCCATCTACCAAGGCAAAGTCCTAAAGGAGGAAAAGAGGTTGTTGGCCAAGGAGAAGGCTAAGTTGGAGAAGGAGGTTAAGGACTAGGAGGCGGAAGCCTACATTGTTGAGGATGAGGCCGCTTCCTATAATGGGAAGTACATGATCCCAGAGGACAAGCTTAAAGCAAGCCATATCACCATCATTGACAACTACTTGAAGTCGAATGTCTTTCTCGGCTTCATGGACCAGCATGATGATCAGATGCACCCCGAATCCCACACTATTGGATGGAACAAGGTTGTCACTGCTGTTTGTAGGTGACATACCTTCTTCATTGGTCTCTAGCTCATAGGCTTCAACCCTTGGTGATGCATGAGTGGTTTCCAAGGGCACAATTGCTTCGGCTCCGTAGGCCAGCCAAAACGAGGTTGCGCCGGTTGTAACTTTGCAAGTGGTATGATATGTCCATAATATAGATAACAACTCATTCATCCAAGTGTTCCTTGAGCATTCGACCCTTTTCCTCAGTCCATCAAGGATGTTAGGTCGAATACACAATAAGCAATCAATACTGTATGAGTAACTTAACAAGAACACACTGTTTAACAATTAAAGATTGTTTGGAATTAATAATTCCTCTCTCGGTGATGTAAATATCACAGAGAGCTGCTTAGGTTACAATCAATAGATTTCTCAATGTTCGATTTCCCTTCTAGGGTTAACCTAACTGTATTTATAGAACATACAGCTTCGTACAATCAGTAATTGATTCTCCTATAATTAAGCTATACAATTGATATCAATCACGATTGCTTCAGTCTTCCAAGTCAACTCAATCTCTTTGACAGCTTTTACAATCTTCAAAGATATTGCTTCCATATTTATCAATCTTCAAACACTATTGACTCTTCAGACAATATCGCTACAGAGTTTAACAAACTCTGTTTGCGCTTCCAGTCAGTGTTTAACCAAACTCTGACTGCTTCCAGCTAAACTCTGTTTTCTGACTTTAGCTTCCAAACACTGTTTCCATCAATCATTTCTAACAATCTCCCCCAACTTGTCCATTAGCAAAAATGTACAAGTTTTACAGTAAATGATGATGTCAAAACAAATACAAAGTTTACAGTGTTTAACATACAAACAGAGTTTAAGCTTCTACTTAACAAATTCTACAGAAAATAAGAAAATTCTTACAGACTTTAATTTTTAATCTCTTGCAGATCAGGCATTGTTCTGAGATAGTCTATAAGCAACCTTCTTTCAGCATTTTCAAGCTCTATCTGCATAGCTTCTTTGATTTCTCTCAACTGAGGATCATTCTCATCAGTTTGATAGATAGCAGCTCTAAGATCGTAGATTTTGTTTCTTCTCATCTCATTTCCCAACCTGATGTATTTCACCTCTTCAGATTTTACATTGAAATCCAGAACAGTAATTCCAAGATCTGTTTTCAGCTTTGTAGTCCCCTTCTCCATTTCAATCAGATTGCCATTCCAATCACTGTATTTAGGAACATACTTGCTGTTGAATTTCATTTGCCTTCTTGCAAGATTTTGAATCATTCTTTGTTGAATCACATTTACAACTGACTGAGCTCTTTGATTTCTCACTCTGAAAATATATAGGACATATTCAAGTTCTTCAGCATACTTTAATTCAATATCTTTTTCAGAGACTTTAAATACTGTTCCATCAGCCATGAAATATAGCAAGAAATCCTTTTCTAGACTCTTCTGATATACAAGCTGTACTGACTCCAGTTTGTCCAAACTCTCTTGAGTGACACCACGACCTGGAACAGACAGTGAAGAAGGATCTCTAGGACCAACATATTGCCTTTTATCTCTGTGTGAACCTATGCCTTCTTTGTTGTATCCAACTTTACCAGATAGAGCTCTACCATCAGTAAAATCCATTGGAATTGTAGCTTCTAGTCTTGGATCATGAGGAGCACCCCTCTTAAATGTTGATTTCAACTGAGAAGACAATAATGGTGTGGTCACAACTTGTGCAGCAACAGAGGTTGTGTCTTCATTCTTCTGTACAACATGTGTATCAACAGAGGTTGTAACTATACTTTTCAGCTTTTGCTTGGCTTCTGCATCTGTTGGTTTTCTGAATATTTGCATTCTTTGATTTGTACCAACAGGTTCTTTGATTTGAATGCCTTTAAGAACAGGCTTTGCATCTTTAGCAACTTTCACATTCTTCTTTGCTTTTACAGACTTTAGAGCTTTCAGATGCTTTTCTTGTAAACTCTTCTCTTCAGCTTTAGCATCTTCTATGGTCACTCCTTCTGCATTCTCTTCCATAAAAAGCTTAACAGCTAACTCCTCATCAGTCTTTGGATTTGATGTTAATTCCAAACTCTTGGTCTTTGAAGTACCTTGAGTTTCAGTGTTTATTCCAACAGACTGTGATTTAAAAGATTTGCCAGATCTCAGAGTTTGCTTTTCAGAGTTTAAGACCTTGCTCTTTTCACTTGCCCCTCCATCTCCAGCATCATCCTTTTGAGTCAGAGTTTGAGAAACTTTGCAGCTAGACTTAGCCACTCTCTCCCCCTTTTTGACATCATCAGGAATAAGGATTGATGTAATGAGCTCCAAAGAATTAGCAATGGAATCAACCTTAGCAAATAAAGCAGTCTGATTGTCTTCAACTTTTCCTAGCCTGGCAAAGAGAGTGTCTTGAACCTTAGACAGCTGAACAGCTTTAATTTTAGACTCTCTTTCCATCTTCAATTCTCTTGACTGAATCTCAGTCTTCAAGGAAGCAATTTCGTGTTTAGTGTCAGCAAAATTTCCTTCCAGAGTCTTGACTTGTACCACAGTTGCCTTTAAACAGGATAAGATTTCTGGATTTGAAATTTGCTTTGCAGTTTGCTTAACAAACTCAGATGCTCTCCCTTTTGGAAAAATGCAATCTTGTTTATACCAATTTTCAGCAGATTTAGCAAGATGCTCTACTTCAACTGCATGAGATGGACAAGGCTGATCAAAAGGTGTATGTTTATTATCTGTCTGTGCAGGTGCACTCACAAAAGAATCAGAGTTTGCACTACTAGCAGATTCATCTTCAGCACTTGCATCCTTAGATTGATCATCTTTTAAAGAACCACTGTGCTGAGCAGTGTCAGCCACAGTTTCTTCAACCTTTTCAACAATCACCTCATGTTGCGCAGGCTCTGCAACAGAGTTTGCCTTTGTAGCTTCAACAGGCATGAATTCAGAAATTATCTTTGTTGCCTGATCAACTTCATCACCTTTGTCTTGAATTTGAGAAGATACTAGCTCTGTGGGTGATGCTTCAGCTTCAGGAACTTTTGCTGCAAGCTCATCAGCTACACCAGGAGCTTCAGTATGAACAATAGTTGAGATAGGATCAGAGAATGGTTCAAATGAGTCAAAAATATTATCCCTTGATGAAAAACCATCTCTGTTATCCTCTTCTACAGGCATTTTATCCTCTGTAGGTAATTCAACTTTGTCAGTCATAATATCCTCTGCAGGCATTTTAACCTCTGCAGGTATAGCAACATTCACTGTAACCTCAACAGTAGGTGTTTGCTGTGAAACCACCTCTGGAGTTTCAACAAGATTCTCTTCATCTGAATCAGAAAGAATTAATCTCCTTTTCTTGATTTGAGACACCACATTCTCCTCTTCATCTTCACTTGAGCTCTCTCTTGGTGGTGAAAGTGAAGGTCTGTTTGCTTTCTGTTTCTTCCTTCTTGTATAAACAGCTTCAGGTGTTGTTTGTTTAGCCTTTGAGTGTTTAGTGTTTTGGGCGGTGTGTTTCTTTCTTTTTGGCTTGGTTTTGGGTTGTTCAGTAGGTGCTGGCTCAGGGTTTAAGGTTTCAGTGTTTAAGGTGTCAGTGTTTAATTGTTCAGTGTTTAAGTTTTCAGTGTTTGAGGGTTCAGTGTTTAAGGGTGTTGAGTTTATTGGTGGAGAGTTTAAGGTTTCTGGTTGTGGTTGATGAGATGTAGTAGGTACAGTGGGTGTTGTAGATGTTGGTTCAGTGTTTATGGTGTCTATTGGTTCAGGCATTTGTTGTGGTGACTGAGGATCTTGTGGTTGGTTTACATAGTTTTGTAAGGCTAAAGGCATAAACATATCTGGTATTTGCTGTTTAGTGATATCTTTGTTTGTCAAATCAGAAAACATTCTCTTAGCAACTTGAAAAGGCTGAATTACATCAGCTTCATCAATTGGAATGTTAGGCACACAGGCAGTAAATAGCAATTGACAAAAACGAGCAAAATAAACAGTAGTAGACTCAGACAAACGCTCTCCCAAGTTCATTAGTACTAGTCTACCAAAATCGAAGTTACCTCCATATAGTAGAGCATGACCAATTTGGAGAGTATCCAGAGGAAGTGCATCCCAGTTTGTTGTCTTCTTTCCAAAAGCCCTTGTTATGCAATCGAAAAAGAAACTCCATTCTTTTCTCAAACTTGGCCGTCTCAAAGACCCTATCTTGTTCAAGTTTCCTGCACATCCAATTTGTTCCAACATTGTCCTCAATCGATCATGACCAACAACACTGTAAGAAGTGTGTGTCTCAAAGTCCAAAGCATCCCTGACAGTGGTTGGAGTAATGATATACTCTGATTCTTCATGAGTGAAAATGATTGTTGGAGTGCCAGCCTCTCCTCCATCATCATATTCAGAGTTTGTCCAGAAAGTAGCAATCTGTGAAGCAGATAATGTTGGTGGTGCAGTTAGAGCCGTCCCTATCTCAGAATCGTTCAAGAAGTTTTGGAACAAGTGAAACGCCTGTGGAGCATTTTCATTCTCCAATGGTGCTGCATAGTTACTAGGGAGAAAAACTAACCCTGCTGCATCAAATGCTTTAGTTGCCATTAGTAACAAGATACGAAGATATTCAGAGAAAAGATGTATATGCACTGTAAGTGTTTATCAAAATGTGAAGAAGAGAATAAGAGAAGTGTGAAAATGAATAAGTATGTAAGTAACTGTGAGTGGGTGAATGTGAATCGATAAGGAGTGAGAGACTAAAGACGATTAGAGTAAAATTAAAACTCAATCGTTTATTTAGTAAAAGCTCGCAACTGTTGTAGAGTAGTGTGTGAGTGGGACACAATCATGGGACACGTGTCAAACAGCCAATGGATCACTTAATAATTACCGCTGTTATTCCTATAATCACGACACTTAGACACATTAACACTAATTAACAGTTGTCAACTACCCCAATTACTCCAAAATAGTCAAATCATCTCAATAAGACTTTACCTCAGAGTACTGAACACAACTCAACAGTGTTTATCAATTTTCCAACTTTATCACTAAAAACCCTTTCAAAAATTGCACAGTTGTGAATTGAGTGTGTGTGAAGCAGAGTTTACCATAATCAATTTTTAAAGCATCTAATATTTCATAAAATCCATAACAAACAGTTAATAAACACTGAATGCACAAACTCTCATATTAAACACTGATTGTTTGATGAATGCTAAACTCTGTAGTTACTGTAATACAGAAATCTGAAAACTTCTATTCCCTTTGATGTCCATGATTATCCAAGTAAGCACACAGTCTTTAAAGACAAAAAGATCAAGAGATAGAAATCAGAGTTTCATTCAGTGAATAACAGTCATGAACTGGATATTCTCACAAACTCTCAATGCACACAAGTGTTTAGGTGAAGTGTTTACACTCACATTCAATCAGAAATAGCAGAATCTACCATATGCTTGAATGTCCACCAATTCTACACTACCTTGAGTACATGTATTCACAAATCAAAAGGACTTTATTCAGGGTTTAAATGGAGTAAGATCAAACAGATGAAAAGAGATGTTTTATTCATGAGTGACTTCAAGCTGAACATCTTAATAGAACAAAGTGTTCAGTCACAGTATATATTTGTATAAGATCAGTATATATGCTCTTTTTCTTTTTCTTCTTTTTTTTTTTTTTTATTTATTTTTATTTAGCATATATACTGAATAAACTTTTCTTTTCTTGAGAAATACTCATCTGTTTGAGAGGAAAAATAAATATAACTGCTCTTAACACTTCAGAGTATAAGAAAAGTGAGCAGTTAATAAGGCTCAAATGGGTTTACTAAGGATGGAATTTATGAACAGTGTTTATACAGTGTTTGTATAATGTTCAAAAGAATTTTGAACAGTGTTTGAAAGAATGGTAAATCCTATTGCCTTTATCATTTTCATGCACACACATATCATGTAGTCTCAAAATGATTTAATACAAGTTCTAGAGAAACATACTACCTGATGAATATCACACAACAATAAATACTGATTGATAGAAAATGTATCAATCACTGATTTGGCTCAAACTCTCACAGGTTGTAGACATGAATCTGAACTCACCAAACTAATCAATGACACATCTCAAGTTTTATGGTTTTCACAAGTACAAACAAGGAATCATCATGAACCATACCTTTGGAAACAGAATGTCACTTATCAGAGTTTAGAGTTCATCAATAACCAAAATTATTTATGAGAGGCAATGCACACAATATTCATAGACTCAGAGTTTAGGACTGAATAAACTAAGAGATGCTATAAATATGAAACAGTATCATGCTGTGTTGATTTTCTGCACAAAGTCTGATTAGATTACAGTGACTCAGAAAGAATCATGATTTATTTACTGAGAATCATGCTTCATACATTTTTCTTCATTGGTGTTTCATTCAGACAATAATCAATTCTGAATTCACTGAGTGTATCTAACATGTTAACAGTGTTTAACAGATAGACATGCTGACAGAGTTTAAAAAGTTTTAAACATAAGCATGCATAACAGAGTTTAATACTAAGGTTCACATAGCACTTAACAATTTGCAGAAACATGAGCAACATATTTTAGAAATAAGTTTTTGAGTCTAACCAACATCTCTAGTCAAAACTAGAGACCATTCCTAGTTCATTGACCAGTCTTGTAAATGTAGCTTCACTCAATGGCTTGGTGAAGATATCTGCAAATTGTTGTTCTGTAGACACAAAGTGAAGCTCAATGTTGCCTTCCTCTACATGCTCTCTGATGAAGTGATACCTTATGCTGATGTGCTTTGTCATTGAATGTTGTACTGGATTACCTGTCATTGCAATAGCACTTTAATTATCACAGTAAATGGGTATCTTGGTATACCTTAATCCATAATCCAGCAGTTGATTCTTCATCCATAAAATCTGTGCACAGCAGCTACCAGCAGCAATATACTCTGCTTCAGCTGTTGATGTAGATATTGACTTCTGTTTCTTGCTGTACCAGGAAACAAGTCTGTCACCCAGAAATTGACAACTTCCACTGGTGCTTTTTCTGTCTATCTTACATCCAGCAAAGTCTGCATCAGAGTAACCAAGAAGTTTAAACTCTGATTCTCTTGGATACCACAGCCCCAAAGTCATAGTGCCCTTGAGGTACTTGAATATCCTCTTTACTGCTGTTAAATGTGGTTCTCTTGGATCAGCCTGGAACCTTGCACACAAGCAAGTTGCATACATGATATCAGGTCTGCTAGCTGTCAAATAGAGCAAAGAACCAATCATTCCTCTGTAACTTGTCATATCTACTGATGACCCTGCATCTTTGTCCAACTTTGTTGCAGTTGCCATGGGAGTTGTTGCAGATGAACAGTCAAGCACACCAAATTTCTTGAGAAGGTTTCTGGTATATTTTGCTTGATTTATAAAAATTCCATCATCTGTTTGCTTCACCTGTAGGCCTAGAAAATAACTAAGCTCTCCCATCATACTCATTTGATATCTTGACTGCATAAGTTTGGCAAACTTCTTGCAGAGTTTATCATTAGTAGACCCAAAAATAATGTCATCCACATATATCTGAACTAAAAGCAAGTCACTACCATTTTGGAAGTAAAACAGAGTTTTGTCAATAGTACCTCTGTGAAATCCACTTTCTAGTAGAAATTTGGCAAGGGTTTCATACCATGCCCTTGGTGCCTGCTTTAGTCCATAGAGTGCCTTGTCTAACCTGTAGACATAATCTGGATATTTTGGATCTACAAACCCTGGTGGTTGTTCCACAAACACTTCTTCTTCAAGTTTTCCATTCAAAAATGCACTTTTTACATCCATCTGAAACACTTTGAATTTCATGTGGGAGGCATATGCTAGAAAAATCCTGATTGCCTCCAATCTAGCCACTGGAGCAAATGTTTCATCATAGTCTATTCCTTCCTGTTGTGAGTAGCCTTTTGCAACCAGTCTTGCCTTGTTCCTTGTGATAACACCCTCACTGTCAGTTTTATTCCTGAAGACCCATTTAGTACCAACAATGGATCTGTTCTTGGGCCTTGGTACAAGTGTCCACACTTCATTTCTTTCAAATTCATTTAGCTCTTCTTGCATTGCTGTTATCCAGTCAGCATCTTTAAGAGCTTCTTCCACTTTCTTTGGCTCAGATTGTGACAAGAATGCATGAAACAGACATTCATTTGTTGTTGCACTTCTTGTCCTTACTGTTGCATCTGGATCACCAATGATCAAATCAGGTGTGTGAGATTTAGTCCATTTTCTTGCAGAAGGCAGATTGCTTCTGTCATCATGTGATCCTCCCCCTTGATCCATGCTCTCCTGATTTTCTTGGTGTCTTTCTTCATTTTCTGATGCTCCCCCTGAATGTGACTTCTCAGAATCATCAACAGAGTTTGAATCAACAGAGTTTGATTCAGAATCATCAATTGAGTCACTTTCAGTGTTTGACTTATCACTTTGATGTGATTCTTCATGCTCCCCCTCAACTGGTTCTTCCCTTGTTTCTGATTGAAGAGTTTCTTCAGTATTTACCAGTAGAGGTTCAGAGTTTAGATCAACAGAGTTTGTCAAATCAGTCTGATCAGAGTTTACTTTTTCAGAGAATAAATCTTCATTTTCAAAGTGCAATTGATCATGTTCATTGACATCTTCAAGTCCAGTTATTTTCTTGTCATCAAATGACACATGAATTGATTCCATGATCACTCTAGTTCTCAGATTATAAACTCTGAATGCCTTTGTTGACAGTGGATAGCCAACAAAAATTCCTTCATCTGCCTTTAGGTCAAACTTGGTCAACTGTTCAGGATGAGTCTTCAACACAAAGCATTTGCATCCAAAAATATGAAAATATTTTAGATTTGGCTTTTTCTTCTTCACCATTTCATATGGTGTTTTACCATGCTTGTTGATCAGTGTTGCATTTTGAGTAAAACAAGCAGTTTGAACTGCTTCTGCCCAGAAATATGTTGGCAACTTTGCTTCATCTAGCATGGTTCTGGCAGCTTCTATCAAGGTTCTGTTTTTCCTCTCCACTACACCATTTTGTTGTGGAGTACCAGGTGCAGAAAACTCTTGTTTTATCCCTTTACTCTTGCAAAATTCTTCACTTGATGCTCTGACCCTTTTTCCAGTTGAATTACATGTTCTGTCAGTGTTAATGCAGTTTCATCCTTCTTTGCAAGAAAATATACCCATGTAAATCTGGTATATTCATCAACAATGACTAATGCATATTTCTTCTTTCCAAGAGACATCACATTCACTGGACCAAAAAGATCAACATGTAGTAGATGATAAGGATCAACAATTGAAGACTCAGTTTTGCTTTTGAAGGATACTTTTCTCTGTTTAGCCTTTTGACAAGAATCACACAGTCCTTCTACATTCAACAAGGACTTTGGTAGACCTCTTACAAGATCATTCTTGATTAGCTCATTGATGTTGTTCAGGTTCAAATGAGAGAGTTTCTTATGCCATTTCCAACTCTCTTCACTGGACATCCTTGTAGACAGACACACTGCTTTGCCATCAGTGTTTGTTGACAATTTGATTTCATAGATGTTATTGTGTCTGTTTCCAACTAGAGCAACTTTCCCTGTAGATTTACTGATCACTTGACAATATTCAGGCTGAAAATCTACATGATATCCTCTGTCACAGATTTGACTCACAGATAGCAAATCATGCTTGAGTCCTGGAACAAGAGCTACATTTGTGATGATGACATTTCCAAGATTAATATTGCCATATCCCAGTGTATGTCCTATGTTGCCATCTCCATAGGAAACTTCTGGGCCAGCCTTCTCCTCAAACTCTGATAGCAGGGCTTTATTTCCTGTCATGTGTCCTGAACATCCACTGTCCACGACTAGGGTACTAACCCTGGTGCCCTGCAATCACAAACAATCAATGATTATTAGTTTTAAGGATCCAGACTTGCTTGGATCCTTTGGCTTTCTTAAATCTGTTAGCTTTTGCAGCGGAATTTTCATTACCAGAGTTTAAGCTAACTTTTTCAGAGTTTACATTTGCAGAGTTTACTTTAACCCATTTCAAATTTGGCTTGGGTTCATAGTAATTATAGTAAATAGCATGATAATCTCTGCAAGTGTAAATAGAATGCCAAGTACTTCCACAGTGTTTGCATAAAGTCTGTGGTCTAGTTCTCACATAATCATTTTTAACTGCAGTTTTAGAGGGCAAAGAATTAATGTTCTTATTCTTACTGCAAAACTAGCAAGATGATTAGTGCTACCACAATTAAAGCATGTTTTTCTAGGAGCTAATGAAGCAAGCATTGGCTTAATTCCTGATGTGATGCCTACTTTTCCATTTTTATTTTTCTTAGGCAATCTCTGTTTGTTGACAGATTTTATCTCCTTAAGCTTATGCTTGAGTTGTTTATCTGTCATTAAACCAATGTTAGCCTCTTTAACAAAAGTTTTAGCATATGACTCTTTAACAGCCTTTTTCTGTGCTTCAGTCTTAGGTCCACCTGTTCCCATGACATTACCTTCAGATGAATAATGTGGTCTTTTCTTTACCTGATTTTCAAATCTAAGTTCATCTCCTACAGAGTAACCTAGACCTACTGTATCTGACTGAAACACTTCTTGAGTGTCTTTACCAGAGTGTGTCCAAGTTTTAATGATGTGTTTAGTATCCTCCAATTCAGATTCTAGTTGCTTATACTTACCTAGCAACTCCTGTTCAATAAACACTGCATTATCTCTCTCTTTTTGAATTTTATTCATGTTCTCTAGCTTTTCCTCAACAAGTTTATTTCTTTCTTTGAGTTGAGAACACTCAGACTTTATCCTTTCATTTTCTAAAGTCTGATCCCTATAACTGATATGCAATGCTTTAAGATAAATCCTCAATTCAGTTATATTATCAGTGTTATAAGCATATGTAGTTGGAGGTACCTTGAGATCATCATTTTCAGTCTGAGTAGTAGCCATGAGAGCATATTTGACTTCCTCATCTGAATCTGAAGTGTCTGCCCAATCTCTGCCTTTGGTGTAGAGTGCCTTTTCAGTTTTACCCTTCTTGCACTCTGGAGCATAGTGTCCCATCTCCTTACACTTGTAGCATTGAATCTCAGACTTATCTTTCTTTCCAGATTTGAAGTCCTTTCCCTCAGCTTTCTTGAAATTCTTCTTGTCAGACTTTGAGTAGTCCCTTGAGAATCTCTTTCCCTTCTTGAAGTTCTTGTAACCCATCTTCTTGAAGGTCTTTACCATCAAAGCAGCCATTTGCATCATCTCTTCATCATCTTCAGAATCAGATGATCCATCAGTGTTTGAGTCAACATCAGTGTTTGATGACTCATTCTCTGAATGTATGACTAAGGCTTTTCCTTTTGCCTTTCTCCTTGATGGTTTCTCCTCAACCTTAAGTGCAACAGACTTTGACTTTCTACTTGATCTTTTATTTCTCTGCTCCAATTCCAATTCATGGGTTTTGAGCAGTCCATAAATTTCATCAATCTCTGTTTCACCAAGTTCATAATTATCTCTAATAGTGGTTGTTTTCACATCCCACTTTTCAGGTAGAGAAAGAAGAAACTTGAGATTTGAGTCTTCTAAATCATATTCTTTGTTAACCAATGACAAATCATTGAGCAGTTTACAGAATCTGTCAAATGTTTCTGTCATGGTTTCATCAGACTTTGCCTCAAAGTGCTCATACTCCTGAGTGAGTATGTTTCTTCTATTTTTCTTGATTGCAGGAGTTCCTTGACACCTAACCTCAAGTGCATCCCATATTTCCTTTGCAGTTGTGCAATTAATCACTTTATTAGACATAACATTGTCTAATGCACTGTGAAGTAAATGTCTCACTTTTGCATCCTTTGCAATAGATGAAAGATCCTCAGCAGTTAGATCTTTCTTTTCCTTTGGAATGACCTTTGCCTCCTCACCAGCAGCAGCAGCAGATAATTTTGTTGGTTTGTGAGGACCTTCATAAATTCTATCAAGGTATTCTGGATCTGTAGCCTCCAGAAACATGGTCATTTTCACCTTCCAAATTGCATACTCTGATGGCCTAAGTATAGGAACCCTGATTGTCTCATACCTACTTACAGTAGTAGGGGCTTTCTCAGTTGGTGGAGGTATCTCTGCCATTGATTACTATTGTGTTTGGATCTTTAACTGTAATAAAATAACAGATTAGGCTCTGATACCACTTGTTAGGTCGAATACACAATAAGCAATCAATACTGTATGAGTAACTTAACAAGAACACACTGTTTAACAATTAAAGATTGTTTGGAATTAATAATTCCTCTCTCGGTGATGTAAATATCACAGAGAGCTGCTTAGGTTACAATCAATAGATTTCTCAATGTTCGATTTCCCTTCTAGGGTTAACCTAACTGTATTTATAGAACATACAGCTTCGTACAATCAGTAATTGATTCTCCTATAATTAAGCTATACAATTGATATCAACCACGATTGCTTCAGTCTTCCAAGTCAACTCAATCTCTTTGACAGCTTTTACAATCTTCAAAGATATTGCTTCCATATTTATCAATCTTCAAACACTATTGACTCTTCAGACAATATCGCTACAGAGTTTAACAAACTCTGTTTGCGCTTCCAGTCAGTGTTTAACCAAACTCTGACTGCTTCCAGCTAAACTCTGTTTTCTGACTTTAGCTTCCAAACACTGTTTCCATCAATCATTTCTAACAAAGGATAATCCGGTTAGCCACTTCTGCTTGTCCATTTGCCTGAGGGTGAGCAACCGATGTAAAGCGAGGCTCCATGCCATTCTCATCATAATATTTCTTGAACTCCTCGTTGTTGAACTGTCGTCCATTATCCGTGATCAGGATCTGTGGAATTTTAAATCTGCATATCACACTATCCCAAAGGAATTGTGTGACTTGTTTGGTGGTTATCTTGGCTAATGTCTTAGCCTCAATCCACTTCGTGAAGTAGTCAGTTGCCACTATCAGAAACTTCTTTGTGTTGAAACTACGGGAAAAGGACCAAGTATGTCCATTCTCCACATGGCGAACGAAATATTAAAAATAAAAAATTAACACTACTGAAATGTTTTATCCTATAAGTTATCTTCGATGTATTCCTACTAAGATGCTTTATTCTTCTTTTATATTAGTTTATTATACGATATACGAATGATTTTTGGTTTTTTATATTCAAATTTTAATAAATATTTTTTAATTAGTATAAAAATTAATTATATAAAATAATAAAATATAATACTATATGTATGAGGTTATTCTAAAAGAGGGTTCCTATGATTGCTTATTGAAATTTCAGAATAAATAATGTAAATTTTCAACGTATTTACGACGAGACATTTAAGGACGGGACAAATTATGTTGTAAATCATCTATGGATTGTCAACGCATTTTAGAATTTTAAATAAATGTTTGTCGTCCTACACAATTTATTTGTGATGGTTGGTTTGATGGACCATGTCATGCACCTCTATATCGCATTCATAATTTGATTATATTGAGTGTTTGTGCTTCTACATTCTCGTTTGATGGTTGCTAATTATGCTAATTTAAGTTATTCATGCTAATTAGGAATTCGGCGAATTTTTCAGATTCAGTACAAAAATGGAAGAATATTTTCAAAAAAAATCGGGATTGGGACGGGGTTTGGGATTAGGGTATATCCGCCCCGATCCCTGATTTTAATATTCAAGAAAAAAATATTTTCATATATGCATAACTGTATTATTATAATATATTTATATGTATCATTATTGTTCTAATTTTTTTAATTCATTTCACAAATTTAAAAATTTTAATAGTAATTACAATTTATTTGTAATTATTTAATTCTATCTTTTATGGGAATTGTTAAATAAGCTCCAAACTTTACAATTTAAGCTGCACTTTGATATTTATATTACTTAAATGTCCATCATTTTACTATTCAAACTCCATCATGTTCCATCATACTATGAGTATTTATATAATTTCATATAAAAACGGAACTTAAATAACAATAGTTGGAACTTATTTAACAATTACCTCTTTTATTATCAATAAAAGTTAATTTGAACTGCTTCATAGAATATTATTAAATTTAAAACATATATTACACATCATGATTTAGCAAATTAAATTTATTATAAAATGTATTAAAGAACACATAAATTCAATTGTTTATAAAAAAATTTCCAATTATTCGTAGGGATCCCGGATCCCCATTTCCCGTTCGTCGTTCGGGGCGGAGATCGGGGAGAAAAGTGATCTTTGTTCGGGGGGCGGGTTTGGGGAATGATTATAGGTTCGAGGATCGGGAGCGGAGATAGCATTCTTTGATCCCGAAGTGACTCAATGCACATCCCTACAGCTAATTAATGGAACCATCCAAAAAATTGAATTTTTTAGGGTCTCATTTTTTCTAAAAAGAAGCAAAAAATATATATATAAAGTACATAGAGGTACCGCAAAAATAAAACTATTAAAGACACAATTTGTTTTCTGAAAAGGAACACCAAAATCAAGTAAAGATACAAGAAATATCGAAAAGAATATTAAATGAACTTAATTTTATTTTAGTTTTGAGCACAAAAAGTTGATTCAATTTGGGTCTCCAAGATATCAGGGTTGACCCTTATCACAATTAGATCAACAAAAATTATAAATAATGCATTAAAATTGTATGTAAAATAGTTTTTATAAATAAATTAATATAGTTTTGATCAATGGAGTGGCAACAAAAAACATAGGTAATTAATTTGTAGCAAATAAGCCGTTGTACAATCATTGGTAATTGTCGACGAATTTCCACTACAAGAATTTTGCTATCAGACAACGTTTCGACGAAAAAGCGTTGGTTAAAATTTTCACACAACGGTTTTTTATTCAAGCTTTTCTGTGTATTGTCTGATAGTGAACTTAACGATAGTTTTAAAAAGTGTCGTCTGACAGATCAAAATAGACATCCGTTTTACAACAGTTTTTGAAAGTAGTGTTGGCTAACAGTTTGTCTTACAATGGTCCTCAAAACCGTTGTAAAACTTAGACAACTGTTTTTATCAGATGTTGCTTCAAAAGTAGTCACACAACGGTGACTAAATACTGTTGTCTGATTTTAACAACGCTTTTTGAAAGCATTGTCTGAAGAAACTTCAGACAATGCTTTCAAAAAACGTTGTTAAAATCAGACAAGTGTTTTGATAAGACGTTGTATAAAATGTAATCAGACAATGGTTTGTGAATACTGTTGTCTGAATTGTATGCAACACACAATGGTTTTGTACATTAAATCGTTGTCTTCAACACTTTCAGACAAGATTTTAAAAATATAAACTATTGTCATGACCTTATTCATACAATCATTTTACAAATAAACTGTTGTGTGATGTGATAGCACGTGATTATTTTTACTACATTTTTGTTAAAATCTAATACAACCCGACCTTTTATTTTTCGATTATTTTTTCCCAACACTAAAATGAGTGTTTATTAACTTTTGTACGGTTCGATCGTCGAAGAAATCATTCAAAAAAATTATTCAGTGAATCTAGATCGTGCCCCGTTATAGGAAGCAACACAAGCTTTTACTACGTTTTTGTTAAAATCTCGTACAACCCGACCTTTTTATTTTTTGATTATTTTTTCCCAACACTAAAATGAGTGCTTATTAACATCCTTACGGTTCGATCATCAAAGAAATAATTCAAAAAAAATATTCAGTGAATCTTGCCCCGTTATAGGAAACAACAATTTAACTACATTTTTGTTAAAATCTCGTACAACCCGACCTTTTATTTTTCGATTATTTTTTCCCAACACTAAATTGAGTGTTTATTAACTTTCGTACGGTTCGATCGTCGTAGAAATCATTCAAAAAAATTATTTAGTGAATCTGGATCTTGCCCCGTTATAGGAAGCAACACTAGCTTTTTACTACTTTTTTGTTAAAATCTCGTATAACCCGACCTTTTTATTTTTTGATTATTTTTTCCCAGCACTAAAATGAGTGCTTATTAACATCCCTTACGGTTCGATCATCAAAGAAATCATTCAAAAAAATTATTCAGTGAATCTTGTCCTGTTATAGGAAGCAGCACTTTAACTACATTTTTGTTAAAATCTCGTACAACCAGACCTTTTTATTTGCATTTGTGAGAACGTTGTAGGTTAAACATTTACACAATACTTTTGCAAAAATAAGAACGTAGTGTCTTATACATTCAGACAACATGTAGTAAGCACAACAATTTTGGTGTACTTAAAACACAAACAACATAATAAAGAAATGAAAACGTTGTAGATTACACATTTATACAATGCTTTTGCAAAACTCAAATGTAGTGTCTTATACATTCAGACAACATGTAATAAACAAAGAAAGTGTTGTGTAGTTATAACACATACAACATACGGATGAAATTAAAACGTTGTCGAACTATATTTCACACAACACTTTTGTTACAAAAAGACCGTTGTCTATACTATAAAGAAACAATAGATCATATTTTATAAACCATGGACATCTGTGAAATTAGACAATAGTTTCACTCCAAGAAACACTTGAGCTACGCGAAATTAGACAATAGTTTCACTCCAAGAAACACTTGAGCTACGTGAAATAAGACAATAGTTTCAGTCCAAGAAACACTTGAGTGACGTGAAATTGGACAATGGTTTCTTGTGAAACTATTGTCTATACCAGCTTTCATACAATAGTTTTGAAATTACGTCTGTTATCTTTCTGCAACACAGACAACGGTTATGCTGTTGTTGTCTGAAACACGTAACAGACGACATTCCAATAGACAACGGAAAAGCAGGGCTTCACACGACGGTGAAAAACCTTTGTCTAAATCAAAAATTCTTGTAATGTTCTGTTGGTACTAATCGATTTTTTTTTAATTTTGACAGATAATTTGTTGCGAAATTTCGTCGACAAATTTGGTCGACATTTAATTGCCAACAAGGGGTTAATAACAACAAATAAACCATTGCCATATTATTACAATTCCGTAAGTTATTGGCGAAAACTAATTTCTTCAATATAATTCTTTTATCAATAAAATTGTTCGTCGACAACTTCGTCGGGATTCTTGATTGCCAATAGAATTTGGTTGTTGATCACGAAATTTCCCATCAACGAATGTAGGGTTTCTTGTAAATGATCGTACCTTATACTTTTGAAAATAGTTTAGAAAATAAGTAATATAAGTATTTAATAATAATATGCCATTTACGAAATTCAAATCTTAAACTTATAAAAATATTTTAGATATCAAAAAATGAATATTTTTTTGGGTGAAAAACCAAAATACCCACCATTTAATTTTAGGTGCCCAAAATACCCGTCGGGGAAAACCTCCGCCCTTTTTACCCACGGACCACGCATGTGCTACATGCGTATACAGTACACGCATGTCTCACATGCCGCACATGCGTGGTCTTCAGCCCTAGTCATATTTTATAAGGAATACGCATTTTTATATTGCGTATAGTTTTTTTTAAGTAAGAATACGCAAACTGAATTTGCGCATTCCATGAGGAGCCCACCTTTTCAAAAGAGAAATTGCATCCTACACGCATCTTAAAGATGCGTGTTCATTTTTTTTTTTTTAAAAAGTAGGCCATATACGCATTCTTTTGATGCGTGTTCTTCACAAATTTTGGGGGCTTCAAATACGCATTTCTCAAATGCGTATTCGGCGGGTATTTTTGTTACTGGTCAGCGCCTACAGGCATTTTGGGCAATGGAATCCCAAAAGTGGTGTATTTTGGTCATTTTCTCTATTTTTTTAGCATTATATTTATATCCGATCATTTTTATTTATCTATTTTAAAAAATCAATTATTATTTACTATACAAAATTTAGTGTATCAAAACAACAATCAATCAAATATCATATGTTTTTCTTATACTAGTAGTATAATATAGATAGACAGTAGCTCTTGTATTCAGAAATATAATTTTTTGAATAATTTTGATCCGAATAATTAAAAAAACCCGACCCGGGTTCTAGTGCTACAACATACAAGATTTTTTTTTTGTGGGGAATGATAAATTCATTCATGAAAAAAACAGATGGTACATTTGAAGGAAGAGATAGTAAAAGCTTATTATCTAGCCGAAAGGTATGCTTAACGAATCTATGGGTCTAACGACCCATTAGAAAGAGATTCCCAGTTTAGATAATATCACCTTTATATCCACCAAAGAAAGGCCTCGTTAAGAAACCGCACAAGAGCAAAACCCTATGGGAAAAAAACTCAAGCGGGGAAAAAGAGTGCCTTACAAAAATAAATGAATATATCATTTTACAAAGCCTAAAAATCAAAAATTAAAAACTTCTTGATTCTTCAGCTCGAATCTTCCATTATGTAATCCATAATCCCGCCTTCGTCCCTCTTCTCACACTTCATTCCATCAAAATAGGTACCTTGTTGATTCCCCTAACATTCAAAAATTTGTCATCATCCATCTTCTCTTTACACTTCTTTCCACCCGCAGAAACTGAAAATATCAACACAACAGATAAGATTATGTCAAAAAACCTTTAATCGAATATACATTAAATAATTATTATATTCAGCATACATAATAACATTGAAATTGTAATAGTTTTATATATCTAACCAAAGGGGTCCCTTTGGTTAGACATATAAATTGCCGAGTTCGCATAAAGACTAAAGATTATCTAAAAAGACAAAAAAACAGTTCATCCACTGACGATAGATCACAAATACCAGAAAATGCCTTTAATAGACACTAAAAACCATAACACTCTACTTAAAAATAATAATTTCTAGTATTAACTAAATCTAGATTTTAATAATATCCAACCAAAGGGATACCTTTGGTTAGGCACTTAAAAATTAAACCAGTAGAGATTAGCTTGTGTCAAGCCATAAGAACCAAATAAATTAATTACAACCTACAAGATTAAATACTTCTTTTGTTCAAAATTTGTAAATACGTTTTATATCCCGTGCGATGCACGGGTTCTTTTGATATGTTATAAATTTTATTTTATTTTATAATTATGTTTTTATATAATAATTAATTTGAAAAATTATTTTAATATTAATTTAATAAATTTGAAGTAAATTTAATAAATGATTTGCATGTTTTAAAATTTATATAATAAAATTTTAAATTAAATATGTCGTTGACGGAATTCGAACCTTGAATATTTAGTAAAGTAATTTAATCATTAAATATACCTTATAATTACATCTAACGGTTCTTATTAATTATTAAAAATCTAACGGTAATATGGTGTCATATTTTTGGGTAAATTTATGTTTTAAATTAAAAGGTTGTGTATTTAATTAGAAAAGAAATATTAATGATTGTAAGATTATGATTGCAAAATTATGTTTTAAATTAAAAGATAACGTATTTCAATTGGGAAAAAAAATATTAATGATTGGAATGTACGATATTTTAGGTGTGTATAAAGGTTAATATGTTCAATTAAAAGTAAACGTCTTTTAAATTGATTGAAAGATAAGATATTTTAGGTATTTATTAAATTTCAATTAATAGTACAATTATGTTTTTATATAATTATCAATTTAATAATTTTTTAAATTTAATATACTCAGTATACTAATATTTTCTTGATTTTAAATATATTTTATTAGTAACTGAAAATATGGTGTGATATTTTTGGGTATATATTAATGATTGCAAGATTTTTTTTTTAAAGGGTAACATATTTTAATTATAAAGGAAATATCAATGATTCGAAGATATGGTACAGTTGATATTTTAATTAAAGGTAATATATTCAACTAAAAATAAATATAAAAATGACAATGACTAATTACCATTAATTATATTATGTCATTATTTATTTTAATAATTAGGATAACCAAACTGAAACCTGGAAGCCTTAAACTCTTGGTGGCTAAGATCAACGAAGGCATTAAGTGATAAAGTATACGATAACGAAGAATTAGGTGCTAAATTGTTGTTGTGTTGGGTAATATAAGCATAATTTTCGTGAAATATTTTAAACCTTGATAGTTTTTAGCAGATGAATATATATAACATGGTGTGTGTAACAAAAGTACAAAAAACGTAACTGATTCATTATGTAAGGTGTGTGTTCTGTCTGGATTTGTTTTGCAATAGATTTTTGCAGATAAAATGGTGAGTGAGTTAAAACGGGTAGGTGGGGTTTTGTGATCGGAGAGGATACTAATAGTGAGTTAGTTAAAAGTAGGTGGGGTCATGGAGGAATTTGTGATATGATGTTTTGTGAGTATTGGTTTTTGAGGAATTTTATTGGAATTAGAATATAATTGTGTTAGTAATTATTTTTTTATTTTAATAATTAGGGCAACCAAAGCGAAAACCAAACCAACCAAATTTTCAATCTTTCGGATTTAATATATTAATATAGATTTTATTTTTTGTTGCTTACATTTTTTCATTTTTTTTCTTTATCATGGTCTAATTAATTACATTTTGACCAAAATTTATATACATGTTATATAATTAATTTTTTAAAGAAATATAAATTAAAAAAATATGTGTTTAATCTACTTTAAATTGGTATTTTTTAATTATTTAAAATTTCAAGAGAATAAATTTTAATTTTACGTCATAAACTGTTCAATTTAACTACGGCTGAGTATATATAATTGAACAGTCGCTGTCTGACTAACCAATGCTGTTCTAAATAACAAAGCCCTTAATTTTCTAAACGAAAGATAAAACGTATATTGTACTGGTTACACAAATCCTGTGACCTCACTTCTTCAATTGGTAAACAAATATTTTAGTGCAATCTTAGTAGTATGAATAAGTAAGTATCTACGTGTTCACAAATCTGCAATTTTTCCTAACTTCCCCATCCACAAAACTTTGAGCATTTGTAATATTTCCCATCTTCACCATTGACTCAGAGAATTGTTCAAAGAAAGCAACAGGATTTTCAGCATATTTCTGTACAAGCTTCTTTGTTTCGATCCCCCAGATGCTAGAATAAAGTTCTTGATCCGAGTTGAGTAGTCCCTCTCCTTTTAATAGTAAATGGTAGAAAGAATTGTCGAAAAGGTTAGGCGTCACATTGTCCATAGCTGATTCTTTGTTGTCTTCTCCCCCTGTGGCTGGACATATATTTCTTAAAGACTTAAGATTTGACTCTGAAACCGGACTCATCCTTGAGGTTGCTTCATAGTCTCCATAAATTCTGTCTCTGAAATTCACACACCGTGCCATGCCTATAGTATGTGCACCTGCAGGTAGCTCCAGTTTTTTAGCTTAAACCTTATCTGTACTCGGACTGACCACGATTTAGCTAGCAGGCTTCAATTTTTTGATAATAAACTTCACTGTGTTTCTTTATTTTATTTTTTTGCTAAATAACTTCACTGTGTTTCTTTCAGTACTAATAGAATAAATCAACTAAGAATTATCCTTTGTTATCAGGTGCGGTTTAGCCAAGTTACTAAGATTTGGAATGTGAGCGTTATATATATAAGTTACATGGTAGTTCATTAAATATATATTTGCAAATAAGTATACAAGTCTAATATTGACTTGAATCAAGACTGACCTTAATCTCGAGAAAACAGGGTGTGATGTGGACGTGTGGTGGAGGGTATGACAAACAATCTGAATAAGAAATAAGAAGATGGAGCTTAAGTCGAAGTTTTACCTGAAAGAGCTACTAAATCAGTGACTGAAAGGCCTTGATACAAGAACTTAGAAATCAGTGACAGAAGGCCTTCATCTGCTCCGGGTAAATTTGATGTTGCAAGTTCATAGCCTGCGGTTTTAGAGTCTTTCCTGCCTAGTGGTACATCCCAATAAGGTCCACCAACCTGCATAGAACCACAAGTAAAAAAACATGATTTTTGCACAAAACCTGCCAACAGTGGCTTCATTCGGACTGTTTCTTACAGAAAGTTCCAAAGTGTTCTTGATTACCAGAATAGTTGCATCTCGTGCAGCTACAGTGAGGATATCAGCACAAGAGACTATTCCAGGGCACTCTGATTCCAGCTTGTTCTTGATCCTGTCAATGATGTTGAAGCCTTTTAATGCACGATGATTAATGGAAGCTTTCTTTTCTCCTTTAAGCATGTACGTATCATCCAGCAAAACTGACCCATCACATCCCTGCAAGTATTCACATCAGTAATTAGTATTAGTTATAATTAGTTACTCCCCTACTTAAAAGAAGAAGCAATTAGAATATTTTCACAAAGAAAGGCCATGCACTTGATCATTAATGTACATTATGATTATCTGAGTATGCATGGATAAATGCTTTAACTAATGCAAATTCACCTGCACAAAACAATCGTGGAAATGTAAACGTAAAATCAAAGCTGCATTGCGGGGATCAGAAAGCACAGCACATTCCATTTCTTTCCTCACAATCTCAAGAATTGTTGGACAACTTGATTCATAATAATCTAAAGTTAAAGGAGGATCTTGGCTTGCATGCAAGCTGACAGTAAAATTGTGGAGTACAACTACTAAAACTAGCATGAAACATTGCAGAAAACGTTGCGCCATTGATCTGCTTGTGAATCGATAAGAAGCTAGAAAGATGGTTGAGACTGCAGGGGCGTGCCAATTTGAAATGCACAAAATGCAAGACATCATGAATATATAATAAACACATAGGACATATTCCACATGTTTATTTAGTCATGCATGATCAGTTGTGTACTGCAAAATTGTTTTAGTCAAGAGAGGATGCAACTACTATAGTCAGGTTGGTAGGGACTTCTAAACCAAATAATAATAAGAGATTTACACGAAATTAATTACTTGTACAAGACAGCCAAAGACACGCGCATTTGTTATACATGCATAACCATTATTGTAAAATTTTCAGTTCTGCCTACTAATTCTTATTAAAATTAAAGTGGCTTTAAGTATTGAGCAAAAAATAAAAAGTGGCTTTAAGCTTATTGTTGCTAGCTAGGTAATTAGACGATCTAATTAACCCCCAAAGTGACAATGTACTTGTCTATTTGTGCTTAGATTTTAGTGTTTGATAGTCATCACCTGCTTTATAATTTATTCTTTTATTAAATTATATCTGCTTTTTGCAGAGGTATAAACAGAAGTGTTAACCAACCTTACCGGGTACAGTATGGTCACATAGATAACTTGATTAATCTTTGGTTTAAGTTTGCTTTTATTGGGTAACTACCTAGCTAGCTTAATTTTGCTCAAATCTGTCGCCTAAAGGATTATAGTATTGTTAGAAACCGTTTTACTCAAAATTTTAAGTTGTTGGACAAGGACCTTCGAAGGATCTTATACTTGTATATAATATCAAAATAAATTCAGAATATTGGAGGCGGTGGGTTCAAACTCGAGACCTCCACACAAATACCAAAGTTCTGATACCATCTTAAGTAACCCACTCATCTAAAATTTTAAGGGGTTGAGAAAAGCCCTTCTAAGAATCTTATCCTCATATATATTCAAGTATGACAAAAGAACCATTGTTAACATAACAAACTCTAGCTACGTTGAATTATATATACTAGCTTATAGCCCGTGCAAAGCACGGGTTACTTTTAATATTTTATAATTTATTTATAATATAATATAATATTATAAATATTGATTTTAATATGTTATTGAAAGAATTCAAACCTTACATATTTGTATATAATAACTTTTAGTATTAAATATAAATTAATATGTTGTTGGCGGGAATCGAACCTTGGACCTTCTGCATATAACAACTTTTAGTATTTTAGTATTGTTAAATCTAACGGTCATAATTTATTTGAGTTGCTGATCTAACGATGATAAGTGAGGGATAACCAAAAATGGGGATAACTAAAAATAGGGGATAACCAACTAAAATTATACCCCCTTTTGTTTAATATAATCTATACTATTATATAAAAGCCGAAACATTAAAAGTTTGGTTGGTTGGTTGGTACCTATTGATTTTACTTATTTACCCTTACTTAATTACAGATAAAATCTTTTTTTATATTTTACCTAACTAAATTTTTTGCTTTACTAATCAATTTCCTTTCACTTAAACATGTTACCTTTAAAATTTTTGCTTTTTTAATCAATTTCCTTTTTCAGGTTAAACATGTTACCTTTTCTTTTCTTTTTAATAACTAAGCAGTTTCCCTTTTCAGCTAAAATACAATATCTTTTATATTATACATCTTTTTCCAATTATATCACGGGTTACCTATTAAAAATATTCTTTTATATTTTATTTAACTAAATTTTTTACTTTACTAATCAATCTACTTTTTCAGGTTAAACGTGTTACCTTTTTTTAATAACTAGGCAGTTTCCTTTTTCAGGTAAAATATAATATCTTTTATATTTTATCTAATTAAAAAACATAATATAATTACTGTTAACTAATAAATTAATTTTTTACCTTTTCTCTTTTCTCTAACTAAAATATTTATTTTTCTAATTATATCACGGGTTACCTTTTTCAGCCAGGCAGTTTCTTTTTCAGGTAAAATATAATATCTTTATATTTTATCTAATTAAACAATAAATTATAATTACTGTTAACTAATAAATTAATTTTTTATCTTTTATCTTTTATCTTTTCTCCTACTAAAATATTTATTTTTCTAATTATATCACGGGTTACCTTTTTCAGCCAAAACAAGTTACCTTTTTTATTTTCTCTAACTAAAACCTCTCTTTTTCAAATTATATCACGGACGATTCTATTTAATAATAATAAAATCATAATATTATGATGCTATTATTTAACGGATTACCTTTTCAGCTAAAAACGTATCATTTTTTTTATTTTTTCAAATTAAATTACTTTTTTTAGAAATATCATGGATAACATTAATTTCTCATTTTTTAAAAATATTACCAGCAATTTTATTTAGTAAAGTAACAATTAAATTATAATTATTATAAACTAATCAATTAGTTTTTTCACCTAAAGTATGTCACCTTTTAATTTTCACGTTATCTTTTTCTCTCTTTTTCCAATTATATCACGGACGGTTCTATTTAATAAAATTAAATAATAATATTATAATACTAATATTAACGCATATCCTTTTTAACTAAAACGTATCATCTTTTTCCTATATTATCTAACTAAAATTCCTCTTTAGAAATATCACGGGCGACATTAATTTCTTCTTTTCACCTAAAATATGTTACGTTTTTAATTTTCTCTAACTAAGTCCTCTCTTTTTCCAATTATATCACGGGCATTCTATTTAATAAAACAAAATAATAATTTTATAATTACTAATAAATAACTTATTAATTACCTTTTCAACTAAAACCTATCACATTTTCTATATTTTTTTAAACTAAAATCATTCCTTTCTAGAAATAACTTATTACATTTTCAACTAATATCTATCACATTTTCTATATTTTTTAACTAAAATCATTCCTTTTCTAGAAATATCATGGATAACATTTATATAATTATGATCATCATCTCATTTAAATATTTAAGCCTCCAAAATTTATATTTAAAAAATAAAAAAAATAATATTATATTAAAAAAATTCCGTGCATCGCACGGGTTTTAAGCTAGTACTATTATATAAATTCCAAAATATTGAAAGGTTTGGTACCTATTTTTTGGTACTAAGTAAATTTACTTATTTACCCTTCATTATAAAGAAACATTAATACACCTAAAATAAATAACAACATAATATAATTAATGGTAATTAGTCGAGATAGTACCTTTTATAAACACCTAAAAACATCAATCGTATCATATCTTTCCGTTATTAATATTTTCTTTCCATTAAAACACGTTATAATTAATGATAATTAGTCGATTAAGATAATAAAATTAATGGTAATTAGTCGATTGCCTTTTTCATATTAATATAATAAAATTAATGGTAATTAGTCGATTCATTTTTCACTTTACTTTTAGTTGAACATATTACCTTTTATAAACACCTAAAAACATCAATCGTATCATATCTTTCGATCATTAATATTTTCTTTGAAATTAAAACACAATACCTTTTTAATTTAAAACAAATCTAAATTAACGATAATTAATCGATTACCTTTTTCACATTTACTTTTAGTTGAACATATTACCTTTTATAAACACATAAAAACATCAAGTGTATCATATATTTCCTTTATAATTAAAACACGTTACCTTTTTAATTTACAACAAATCTTACAATCATTAATATATACCCGAAAATATCATATCATATTTCTCAATTATTAATAAAATATATTAAAAATCATATACATCCATTATATCTATTATATGACAACATGCTCTTTCCACCTATTTAGTAATTTACTAAATTACCCCTAAAATTATGTTAATGTTAAAAAATAATGAGTTTCAAGGGATTTGAACCCATGACCTCCAAGTTCTAAAGTTTTTATGTTTACATGTATTACCACTACACTAGAACATTTGATGATACATCTTTTCAAATCAATGATTGCATACATATACAAACCATTTGCTAAATATTTTTTAGTATGACCTCCATGTACCAAAATTTTTATGTTCACATGTATTAGTACTACACTAGAACATTTAATGATACATTTCTTATAATCAATATAATTGCATACATAGACAATTGACTTGCTAATTTTTTTTAATGTTTATTTTCAAATTTATTCATAATAAAATTAATTAAAATGATAAGAACATGTAAACTATTTTTAATTGAATGTACGTGTATTTAATATAAAATTTTAAATATATAATTCACATGGTACACGAAATAACATAATTTTTAATTTCAATTTCTGATACATGTATATTAATATTTTTATCCGAACACCAATTGTAATATTTATTTATGTTTGTTACGTGGTACACGTATGAATGAGCATTTCACCATATCTACCCGAAATGTTTTCCTTTCCCATTTGGATTGTGGATTCGGGAAATTTTTCGGGTCAACATGAAATATTATAGAATAAAAATTCGTGCAAAGGTAATAGGCTCGGGGATTAAGGTATCCCGGCACGATCCCCGCTTCCGTTCCCCGACTGATTATCATATTTAGAAAAAAAAAAATAAACATATATTTACTAGATTATTAAAGAGATTGAAAGTATGTGTATTTAATATAAAATTTTAAATATATAGGACTCGAATTTTGATTTATGGTACGTGTATATTAATTTTATTTTGTAAAATTATAAATTATATTAGTTATCTATGTTTGTTATTCTCATAACAAAATGAAACTAATTCACGTGTAACACGTAAGGATGTGCATTTCATCTTGTGACCTCGATCTGATCTGTTTCCCATTTTTCTTAGATATTTGACAAATTTTTCGGGACAACATGAAATATTATAGAAAAAAAAATTGGAGAAAGGGAACGACCTCAGAGATTAATGTATCCCAGTCCGATCCCTGATTTCGTTCCCCAAATGATTATCATATTTATGAAGAATAATTTTTTAAAATATATGTTTACTAGATTATTAAAAATAATATAATTCAAAAATTCAAAATTTTTATAAACTTAGAATTTCTGATATAAAATTTAACAAACTAAAATAGAATTTTAATACTATATTTCATCTTTTATTAAAAAATTAATTCAAATCTCTATTTATAATATAATAATAAATTTATCATGATTTATGAAATTAATTTTATTATCCGATATATTCAAGAATATATACATTTTAAATAAAAAAAATTAAGTATTTTCCATTTTTTGCGGGGATCCTCGTTCCCCGTTCGTGCTAAGAATCATGAAGTAAAATAATCCTCATTCGGGGATCGATACGGGTTCAATGATTATGTTCAAAATTTTAAATAAAAAAAATTAAAATCCACGATTTCTCGCGGGAATCCCTATTTCCCTTTCGGGACAGAAATCTAAGAACATAATGATCCTCGTTCGAAAACCGGGACGGGTTCAATAATTATGTTCGAATTCGGGGAGTGTGATGGGTATAACACTACCCGACCCTGAATTGACCGACCTGATGCCCATCCCCAAGTATACATACAATATGAATTCGTTTATTGTTAAATTTGGACATCTAGATACGAAATACACTCAACTAAATACCAGCAAAAGAATAGGTACATCAATTTTTTTTATCTAACTTAAAAAAAACAATAATACAACTAAATACGGTACAATAAAATGTTAATCCAATTTGTTGACAAATATTAAAAGAGTTTAATTGAAATTCAAAAAAAATAATGTTACCAAAATAACATTCGAAAAACGTATACATGTTTAATGTGCGAGAGATATAACAATTAACTATTTTATTATAATAACACCTATTCAGCTCGTAAAGACAACAATAGTAATTTTATATAAACATGGAAACGCAAGTCGATGAGAGATTATCAAAGATGCATGGGAGATGATTGGAGAGAGAAAAGACGAACAAACTTAAGGCTGTTAAAGACAAAAGAAAGGTGGTGGGGCAAGATAAATGTGCATATATGATGTCGTTGGAGGAAAGAGAGAATCTTAGAGGTATAATGAGGTGGCTGGATAGTGATCGTAAAAAGGCCGAAGTGAGAGTGCACATGATCAGTAATAAATTGGAGTAGATATGAGGTAGACATATGAGTAGAAGAGAAAATAGATATTCAAAAAATGTTGCGCTAAGATCGAAAGTAGTTAAAAGAAGACTTAATGACCTTTTGGTCCTTCAAGTTTGCACAGTTATACCCGTAAAGCCCTATAGTTTTAAAGTGTTCCTTTTCGCCATTCCAACTTCAAAAATGTACCTTTTAGCCACAAAACCGTTGTCTTTTTGACACAAAACCGTCGTCTTTTAGAACGAATAGATGACGGTTTGTGGCAAAAAGGTACATTCTAAAGTTAGAGGGACGAAAATGAGCGCTTTAAACTATAGAGTTTTATGGGTATAAATGTGCAAACTTGAAGGGCCAAAAGGTCATTAAGCCTTAAAATAACTACTATCATGGTAACTCTTTTAGGATTTTACTGAAAAACAAACTAAAGGACACTATTATCGTGGTAATACTTAATAACTACTATAAATATGATCCTCGAAATTTAGAGTATGCTAATAATTTGAATTTAGAACGATTATTAACAATTGAATCTTAGTGAACCGTTGAAGTCAAAAGTAAAACACACTGACAAGAGGATATAACGAACTCCATCCCAAATTTGAAAAATATTATATGATTAAAATGTGGCCCGTGCCTTGCACGGGCTATCATGCTAGTTGTTTATAATAAGGAAACATTAATATAATCTTTAAACATGAATATATTAAATTATATTAAATAAAAATTAAAAAATTATTAAAAATAATGATTATAAAAAACATAATTATAATATTAAATAAAATTTATAATATAATACAATAAACCCGTGCATTGCACGGGTTATAAGCTAGTATAGTATAGATTCTTCAATGAATTATTCTGACTCTTATACGGCGAATCATGATTAAACCGTCAATTTAATTATGCTGAGTTTTATTATTACTAGCTTATAACCCGTGTAATACACGGGTTTCTTATATTATGTTATAAATTTTATTTAATATTATAATTATGTTTTTATATAATCACTAATTTTTTTAATTTTAGTTTGATATAATTTAATATACTCATGTTTACGAATTATATTAATGTTTACTTATTATAAACAACATATACGATTTTTAGTATATTTTATTAATAATTGAAACATATGGTGTAATATTTTTGGGTATATATTGTAAGATTTGTTGTAAATTAAAAAGGTAACGTATTTTAATTAAAAAGGAAATATTAATGATTGAAATATATGATACAATTGATCTTTTTATATGTTTATAAAATTTAATATCTTCAACAAAAAGTAAATGTGAAAAAGGCAATAGACTAATTATCATTAATTATATTATGTTATTACTCCCTCCGTCTCTTTATTCTTTTCCCGTTTGACTAAAAACACGGGTTTTAAGACAATTGATAATGAATATTGTTTTTTTATGGAGTAGTAGATATTGAATATTGTTTTTAAAAAGTAGTGGGTATTGAATATTGTATTTAAGGAGTAGTGGGTGGAATAGTGGGTATTGAATATAGTTTTTAAAGAGTAGTGGGTGGATAGTGGGTATTGAATATTATTTTTTAAGGAGTAGTGGATGGAGTAGTGGAAATTGAATATTGTTTTTAAGGAGTAGTGGGTGGAGTAGTGGGTATTGAATATTATTGTTTATGGCTTAAAATAGAAAGGGGAAGAGTATTTTGATAGTCCCGATTTAGTAAACAGGAAATGTTTTAAGAGACAGAGGGAGTATTTTTTGGGTGAAATACCCAAATACCCATATTTTAATAACACAAACCCAAAATACCCGCGCGCGCTACATTCCGCCCTAAATGTCCACCAAATACGCATTACAAGCATGCGTACACCTACCAGCGCATTACCTGTATGCGTGTTCTTTTTTTTTTTTTTTAAACAAGATCACGCATGTACAACATGCGTGTATTTTTCTTTTTTTATAAAATAAGCCCACGCATTTCTAACATGCGTAGCCTTTTTTAAAAAAAAAATAAAATTTGACCACGCATAATACAAGTGTGTGTAGTTCATTTGCATCTTCTTCTTTTCTTTTTGACAAAATGTTTGCATCTTTTATTTTAATTGACCACGCATTTGAAATATGCGTGGTTTTCATTTTTTTTTTATAATTTAAAATTGACTGCCATCCACTTGCCCTGACAAACCAATCATTATTATTCATATAAGAAGATTACGCATAGTTAATATGCGTGTATGGACAACGCAAGCCCTGCATGCGCATTCAGTGGTTAAAAAGGGCGAACTCCCCCGTCGATGAGTATTTTGGGCAGTGGGTTCTCAAAAGTAGTGTAATTTGGTCATTATTTCTTATTTTTTTAGGTGGTATATTTTTGTTAAAAATTATGGTGTGATATTTTTGGGTATATATTAATGATTGTAAGATTTGTTTTAAATTAAAAAGGCAACTTGTTTTAATTCGAAATAAAATATTAATGATCGAAAAATATTATAATGTTTTTAGGTGTTTATGAAATGTATTATTTTCAACTAAAAGTATATGTGAAAAGGGCAGTTGGTTAATAACCATTAATTATATGATTTTATTATTTATTTTAATAATTAGGATAACCAAATATACAAACTTTCAATCTTTCGACTTTAATATAGTAGTGTAAATACGTATTTTAATTAGAAAAGGCAATCGGCTGCTTAACATTAATTGTATTATTTTTTATTTATTAATTAAGATAACTGTACTTAAACCAAACTGATAAAATTTTGAATGTTTCAACTTTAATATTATAACTACCTTATAATCCGTGCAAATGCACGGGTTTCTTGTAATATGTTATAAATTTTATTAAATATTAAAGTTATATTTTTATATAATCATTATTTTTAATAATTTTTTTAATTTGATATAATTTAACATACTCATGTTTACGGATTATACTAATGTTTCCTTCTTATAAACAACGTATAGGATTTTTAATATATTTTATTAATATTTAAAAATATGGTGCGATATTTTCGGGCTATATTTTTCTTGAAAATTATGATGTTATATTTTTCGATATATATTAATGATTATAAGATTTGTTTTAAATTAAAAAGGTAACATGTTTTAATTCGAAAAAAGGTAAGGTATTTATAAAAGGTAATATCTTCAACTAAAATTAAATGTGAAAAAAGCAATCGACGAATTAACTTTAATTTTATTATGTTAATGTGAAAAAGACAATCGACTAATTACTATTAATTATATTATGTTATTATTTATTTTATGTGTTATACTTTTCTTTAAAATTATGGTTTGATATTTTTAGGTATATAATAATGATTATAATATTTGTTTTAAATTAAAATGGTAATGTGTTTTAATTCGAAAGTAAATATTAATGATTGATTGATGTTTTTAGGTATATATAAAAGGTAATATCTTCGACTAAAAGTAAATGTGAAAAATACAATCGACTAATTTTATTATGTTAATGTGAAAACGACAATCGACTAATTACCATTAATTTTATCATGTTAATCAGCTAATTACCATTAAATATATTATGTTATTATTTAATTTAGGTGTTATATTTTTCTTGAAATTATGGTGGGTATATATTTGAAGGTGTTTATAAAAGGTAATATCTTCAACAAAAAGTAAATATGAAAAAGGCAATCGACTAATTACCATTAATTATATTATGTTATTATTTATTTTAGGTGTATTTATTTTTCTTTATAATGAAGGATAAATAAGTAAATTTACAAAGTACCTAAAAACTTGTACCAAAAAATAGGTACAAAAACTTTTACTGTTTAGGTTTTTATTATAATAGTATAGATTATAATATTATTAGTTTATTTTATTAAATATAACCATCCGTGATATAATTGAAAAAAAAGAGATTATAGTTAGAGAAAATAGAAAAGTAACGTGCATGATTTATGTGAAAAAGTAATTGATTAGTTTAGAGTAATTATAATTTAATTATGCTATTTTACGAAATAAAAATGTTCATAATTTTTAGAAAAAGAGAAATTAACGCTACCCATTATATTTCTAGAAAAAAGGGAATGTAATTAGAAAAAATTGAAAAGGTGATATATTTTAGCTAAAAAGGTAATTGGTTAATTATTAGTATTATAATATTATTATTTTATTTGTATTAAATAGAAACGCCTGTAATATAATTAGAAAATGGAGGTTTTAGTAAGAAGAAAGAAAAAATGTAACGTGTTTTGCTGAAAAAAGGTAACCGTCCATGATATAATTGAAAAAAGAGAGATTTTAGTTAGAGAAAAGAGAAAAGGTAACGTGTTTTGATTGAAAAGGGTAATTGATTAGTTAATAATAATTATATATAATTATGTTATTTTTAGCTAAAAAGGTAATTGGTTAATTATTATTATTAAAATATCTTTTTTATTAAATAGAAACGCCTGTAATATAATTAGAAAAATGGAGGTTTTAGTAAGAAGAAAGAAAAAAGGTAACGTGTTTTGCTGAAAAAGATAACCGTCCATGATATAATTGGAAAAATAAAGATTTTAGTTAGAGAATAGAGAAAATGTAATGTGTTTTGACTGAAAAGGGTAATTGATTAGTTAATAGTAATTATATATAAGAGTATGCTGGGCCTAAGGATGCCCTCAGGTAACACCATGAGGTTAAAAGAAGTATTGTAGTAAATTAGGGGCATTTTTGTAAATGTAAATGTTAGGTCGAATACACAATATATAATCAAGTACTGTATGAGTAAATAACAAGAACACACGTTTTAGCTCTTAAAACTGTTTGGAATTAATAATTCCTCTCTCAGTGATGTAAAATATCACAGAGAGCTGCTTAGGTTACAATAAATGATATTCGTTCACGATGGATACCCTTCTAGGGTTAACCTAACTGTATTTATAAGATATACAGCAACGTACAATCGTTAATTGATTCTCCTAAAATTAAGCTATACAATTGATATCAATTACGATTGCTACACGTCTTCTAAGTCAACTCAATCTCTTTGACAACTATCCAATCTTCAAAGATATCGCTTCCATATTAATATTAAATTAATCTTCAAACTCTGTTGACTTGTAGACGCTTCCAGTAGACAGACTTTAGCAAACTCTGTTGCTCTCATAGCTAACAGTGTTTGCGCTTCCATGTGTTCAGCTAGCAGTGTTTACGCTTTCCTCTGTCAGCATTTGCGCTTCCAGCTATCAGCGTATACTCAAACTCTGTTACAACTAAGGCTGTAATTCGAGTCGGGTGGCTCGCGAGCCTACCCGGCTCGAACTCGTTTAACTGAACCCGGCTCGACTCGAGCTCCTAAACGAGTCGAGCTCGGCAGCGATTTTAGGCTCGTTTATATAAACGAGCCGGTCCGGGAATGTGCCGAGCTCGAATGAAACCCGGCTCGAAAACTCGAACTCGACCCGGCTCGACTCGAACTCGACCCGGCTCGAGCTCGTTTACAAATTTTTTTGTTGTTTTTCAAAATATTGTTTCTATTTTTTTAAAAAATATTTCTGGACGATCCAACCGTACGGATGTCAAGATATATCTAATTACATGATATTCCCAAATTTTCAAAAAATAAAAGATTAATTTGGTTGAAGATCTTAATAGAACACTACTATACTCCCTCCGTCCCAATTTACATGTCCCTTTTCTAATAAGCACACATATTAAGATAAAGTTAGTTAAATAAAATTTTCCAACTAATACCCTTATTTAATACATTGGTAAATGAGAATAGAGTTAAGTTTAAAAAAGTCAAAATTTTGATACAATAAATGTAGGGATAGTTTTGTAAAACTACACTTAAATTTGCATTGGAAAGAGAAAAGGGACAAGTAATTTGGGACAAATTTGTTTTAGAAAAGGGACATGTATTTTGGGACGGAGGGAGTATTGTCTTGTACTCGTAACTAGTGCTTCGTCCTAGATTATTGTTTCTATTCTTTTAAAAATATTTTTCGACGATCCAACCGTACGGATGTCAAGATATATCTAATTAAATGATATTCCCAAATTTTGAAAAAATAAAAAATTAATTTGGTTGGAGATCTTAATAGAACACTACTATATTGTCTAGTACTCGTAACTGGTGCTTTGTCCCAGATTATTGTTCCTATTTCTTAAAAATATTTTTCGACGATCCAACCATACGGATGTCAAGATATATCTAATTAAATGATATTCCCAAATTTTGAAAAAATTAAAAATTAATTTGGTTGGAGATCTTAATAGAACACTACTATATTGTCTAGTACTCGTAACTAGTGTTTTGTCCCATATTATTGTTTCTATTTTTTTAAAAATAATTTTCGACGATCCAATCGTACGGATGTCAAAATATATCTAATTAAATGATATTCCCAAATTTTTAAAAAATAAAAAATTAATTTCGTTGGAGATCTTAATAGAAACTCGTTAGGCTCGTTTAACAGCTCGTTAGGCTCGGCTCGTTTAACAGCTTGTTAGGCTCGGCTCGTTTAATAGAACTCGACCCGACTCGTATAACAGTAACTCGCCTCGACTCGTGAGGGCTCGCGAGTAGCTCGACCCGACTCGTGTAACAAACGAGCCGAGTTCGGCGGGGATTTTCGGCTCGTTTAATAAATGAGCTCGGCTCGACTCGTTAGAAAAAGCTCGGCTCGATTTAAAGCTCGGCTCGAACTCGCCCAGCTCGACTCGAATTACAGCCCTAGTTACAACCGCTTTCAACTAACAAGTTAAACTCTTTTTACCTGCAACACTTAAACACTGACATTAAATCACATCAATTATATCTAACAATCTCCCCCAACTTGTTCATTTAGAAAAATGTACAAGTTCACAATAATTGATGATGTCAAAACGAATAAATAAAAACACAGTGTTTAACATATAATCAGAGTTTAAACTTGACTTAGCAAAATCTACAGAAAATTCAAATTACTTACAAATTCTGTCTACCTAACCTCCTCAAGATCTGGAGTTGTTCTGAGATAATCAATCAACAATCTCCTCTCAGCATTTTCAAGTTCAATCTGCATAGCTTCCTTGATCTCTCTTAAATCTGGATCATTCTCATCAGTTTGAAAGATAGCAGCTCTGAGATCGTAGATCTTGTTTCTTCTCATTTCATTTCCCAACCTGATATACTTCACTTCTTCAGACTTCACATTAAAATCCAGAACAGTAATTCCAAGATCAGTCTTCAGTTTTGTAGTCCCCTTTTCCATTTCTAACAGATTCCCATTCCAATCTCTGTACTTCGGAACATACTTGCTGTTGTATTTCATATTTCTTCTTGCAAGATTCTGAATCATCTTCTGTCTGACCACATTTGCAACTGACTGAGCTCTTTGATTTCTTACTTTGAAAAGATACAGAACATATTCTAGTTCTTCCCAGTATTTTAAGTCAATATCATTCTCAGCAATCTTAAACACTGTTCCATCAGCCATGAAATATAGTAGAAAATCCTTCCCTAAACTCTTCTGATAGACAAGCTGTACTGACTTCAGTCTGTCTAAACTTTCTTGAGTGACACCACGACCTGGAACAGCCAGTGAAGAAGGATCTCTGGGAACAACATGTTGTCTTTTATCCCTATGTGAGCCTATACCTCCTTTGTTGTATCCAATTTTACCAGATAAGGCTCTGCCATCAGTGAAATCCATTGCAGCTGTAGATGCTAGATTTGGATCATGAAGAACTCCTTTTCCAAACTTTGATTTCAACTGAGAAGACAATAGTGGTGTGGTCACAACTTGTGTAGCAACAGAGGTTGTGTCTTCATTCTTCTGTACAACATGTGTATCAACAGAGGTTGTAACTATCATCTTATTCTTGCTCTCTTCACCCATCACCCCTTTTAACTTCAGCTTGGCATCAAGAGAAGACTTTCTAATCAACTTTCCTTTATCTTCTTCTTCTTCTTCTTCCTGAATACCAGATAATTTTTCTTTGATCTCAATTCCTTTCATTACAGGCTTTGAAGCTCTGACAGTTTTCTTCCCTTTCTTGGACTTTTGTGCTTTTAAATGCTCTTTCTGCAACAGCTTTTCTTCAGCTTGTATGTCCTCAAGTGTAGCTTCAGCATTTTCTTCACGAAAGAGTTTTGCAGCCAATCTGTCTGTGGATTGTCAGTGAATGACAAATCCTTTGGCTTTGAACCAGAAGTACTCTGAATATTTGTATCTATCACCAAATTTGGCTTTGACCTCGTAGACCTTCCATGTCCTTGTCTAGGATTTGCATTTCTTAAACCCTTATCAGCATTGGCACCTTCATCATCCAGATGATCTTTCTTTGACAAAGTTTGAGTTTGCTTACACTTGGTTTTAGCAATTCTCTCCCCCTTTTTGACATCATCACCATCTTGAATCAGAATTGAGGTGATTAACTCAAGAGAATTTGCAATATAATCAACCTTCTCAGCCAGCAAAAGCTGATTCTTTTCAACGTTGCTCAATCTATCTTTTAGATTCTCTTGAGATTTGGAAAATTGTTGAAAAAACTTAGCATTAGCTAGCTGAGATTTCTCTTCATGAGTAGCAACCTCTGTTCGAAGATCTACAATGGCCTTCTTATTTTCATCAAATCTATGATTCAAAGACTTGATCTGAATCACTGTGCCTTGGAGACAAGTAAAGATATCAGGATTTGAAATCTTGGAGGAATGTGCCTGTAGAAAATTAGCTGCTCTGCCAGGAGGAAAGATACAATCTGACTTGTACCAATCTGCAGTTTGCTTTGTCAAATAATCATCATCAATTTCATTAACAGAAGGTCCAGCAAAATCTGGTTTTTCTCCTGTTTTCTGACCATCAGATTGAAATTGTGCATGTTCAGCTCCTGTACTTGTATCTTCAACTGAATCACTCACAGACACATCAATATTTTCTTCATGTTGCTCAGGTTCTGCAACAGAGTTTCCATGTGAGGCTTCAACTTGCATAGGCTCAGAATTGGCCTTGGTCGGTTGATCAACCTCATCACCTCTTTCAGGAATATGATGAGCATCAGAGATCAGCTTAGTATGTGATGCTACAGTTTCAGTTATGACAACTGTAGGCTGATCAGCTGCACCAGTTGCTTTAGAGTGAACAACAAGTGAGATCGGATCAGAGAATGGTAGAAATGAATCAAGAATATCATCCACTGGTGAAAAACCATCTCTGTGACCCTATTCTGCAGGCATGTCATCCTCTGCATGCAAATCAGTGTTTACAGGAACAGCATCCTCTGCAGGCATTTTAACCTTTGCAGGTATAGCATTCCCAACATTAGGTGTTTGCTGTGAAATCACCTCTGGAGCTTCAAGAACTTGCTCATTATCAGAGTCTGTAAGAATCAATCTTCTCCTCTTTGCTTTAGGCACTTCAATCAGTTCTTCTTCTTCACTAGAACTTTCCTCAACTGGTGGTGTTGAAGGCCTATTTGCCCTTTTAACAAATCTTCTGGAATAAACAGCTGTAGGAGTTGTCTGTTTAGCCTTGGAATGTTTTGTGTTGAGGGCAGTATGTTTCTTCCTTTTTGGTTTTGATGTTGGTTGAGGATGTGTAGTGGTGACATAGTTTGTTGGCTCAGAGTTTATCGGTTCAGGTTGTTTTTGTGGTGATGTAGGAGGTACAGTTTTTGTTGGTGTTGGCTCAGGTGATTGTACAGGATGAGAGTGTATGGTTTCAGTGTGATCAGTGGCTAAAGGTTCAGGCATAGGTTATGTTTCTGGTTGTTGTGTTTGATGTGGTTCATGTTGTGGTGATTGGGGATCTTGTGGTTGGTTGACAAAGTTCTGTAAGGCAAGTGGCAATACAAAATGAGGTAAGTCTTTACCAACATCTTTATTAGTCATATCTGAGAAAATTCTCTTAGTGACTTGGAATGGTTGAATCACATCAGCTGCTTCAATTTCTAAACCAGGGACACAAGCATTGAACAAAAGTTGACAAAATCTAGCAAAATAGACTGTACTAGACTCTGACAATTTATCACCTAAATTCATTAAAACATATCTACCATAATCAAAATTACTGCCATAGAGTAGAGAATACCCAATTTGCAGACTATCCATTGGAATGGCATCCCAGTTAGTGACTTTCTTCTGGAATGTCCTGGTGATACAGTCAAAGAAGAAATTCCATTCTTTTCTAAGATTCGGCCTCCTCACACTGCCCAGCTTTGCAAGAGATTCCATATACCCAATCTCTGTTAACATCTCTCTCAGATTTTGCTCAGAGACAACAGTATACGAAGTATGTGTGTCGAAATCCATGGTCTCGCGAACAGTTTATGGAGTAATCACAAACTCTTGTTCTTTATGAGAGAAGATGATAGACGGAGTTCCATTTTCCCCTCCTTCTATATACCTTGAGTTTTGCTAGAAGGTGACAACTTGAGAAGCAGATAGAGTAGCAGGTTCAACCAACGCTTGCCCAATCTCAGAGTCGCGAAGAAAGTTTTGCATTAGATGAAACGCTTCCGGAGCACGGTCGTTCTCAAGTAGAGCTGCATAATTGTTAGGCACAAAACGTAGACCAAACGAAGTGAAAGGTTTTGTTGCCATTAGATCAAGAAATAAGCAAAAATCGACTGTGAAAATGATATGCAAGAAAGGTGTTTGTGAAAATGCCAAAGTGAAAAACAAAGGAGTTCTCTGTTTTGGTAAAGTGAATATGAGTGGGTGAGTAGTGATTGTAACAAAAAGTAATTTGAGTAGTAATTAAAAATTAAACTCAAACGTTTTTACTTGAAAACACGCAACTGTTCCCTTGAGAAGTGTGAAAGTGGTACATAATGATGAGTGAGTGGGTGAAAGTGGGACACGTGTCAAACATGCAGCGATTCACTTAATTCACGCGCAGTAAAAGCCATTATTACTGCTGTCTTTCCGAGTATCAAGACACTTTACCACTAAATACACTAATTAACAGTTGTCAACCACTCCATTTACTCCAAAATTTTCAAATTATCTTAATGAAAATTTACCTTAGAGTACGTAACACAATCCATCAGTGTTTGTCAAATTTTCAAACTTTATCACTAAAACCCTTTCAAAAATGCACAGTCGTGATTAATTTTGTGTGTGAGTAGCAGAGTTTACCAAATCAATTTTTATAGCATCTAATATTTCATAAAATCCATAAATCAAATCAATAAACACTGAATGCACAAACTCTCATATTAAACACGGAGTATATGATGAATGCTAAACTCTGTAGTTCCTGGAATACAGAAATCTGAATATTCCTGTTCCCATTTATGTTCATGATTATCCACGTAAGCACACAGTCATTATAGACAAAAAGATCAGGAGATAAACATCAAAGCATCATTCAGTGAGTTACATGTCAAGGATTTCCTCACAAACTCTCAAAGTACACAAGTGTTTAGGTGAAGTGTTTTCGCTCAAATTCAATCAGTAAAAGCAGATACTTCCATAGGCTTGAATTTCCACCAAATCTACACTCTCAAAGTACATGTTTCTTCATTGGTATTTTCATTCAGACAAAAATCAACTCAGAATTCACAGAGTTTATCAAACATATTAACAGTGTATGACCAACAATCATGCTGACAGAGTTTAATTAACAAGGTTCACATAGCACTTTAGCAATTCACAGAAATATGAGCAGCACATTTTTTAAGAAAATTTTGAGTCTAACCAACATGTTTAGTCAAAACCAGATACCATCCCTAGTTCATTGACCAGTCTTGTAAATGCTGCTTCACTTAGAGGCTTGGTGAAGACATCTGCAAGTTGTTGATCTGTAGGCACAAAGTGAAGCTCAATATTGCCTTCCTCTACATGCTCTCTGATAAAGTGATACCTTATGCTGATGTGCTTGGTCATTGAGTGTTGTACTGGATTACCTGTCATTGCAATAGCACTTTGATTATCACAGAAAATAGGTATTTTGCTATACCTCAACCCATAATCCAGCAATTGATTCTTCATCCATAGAATCTGTGCACAGCAACTACCAGCAGCAATATACTCTGCTTCAGCTGTAGATGTTGATATTGATTTTTGTTTCTTGCTGTACCAAGACACAAGTCTGTCACCAAGAAATTGACAACTTCCACTTGTGCTTTTTCTGTCAATCTTACAGCCTGCAAAATCTGCATCAGAGTAACCAAGTAGCTTAAAATCTGATTCTCTTGGGTACCACAACCCTAAAGTTACAGTGCCCTTGAGATACTTGAAAATCCTCTTCACAGCTGTTAAATGTGGTTCCCTTGGATCTGCCTGAAACCTTGCACACAGACAGGTGGCATACATGATATCAGGTCTACTAGCTGTTAAATAGAGTAGAGAACCAATCATTCCTCTGTAACTTGTCATATCTACTGATGACCCTGTACTTTTATCCAATTTTGTTGCAGTTGCCATGGGAGTTTTTGCAGATGAACAGTCAAGCATGCCAAATTTCTTGAGAAGATTTCTGGTATATTTTGCTTGATTGATAAAAATTCCATCATCTGTTTGCTTCACCTGTAAGCCTAGAAAATAACTTAGCTCTCCCATCATACTCATTTGATATCTTGACTGCATGAGCTTGGCAAACTTCTTACAGAGTTTATCATTAGTAGATCCAAAAATGATGTCATCAACATATATTTGAACTAAGAGCAAGTCACTACCAGATTGAAAGTAAAACAGAGTTTTGTCAATAGTACCTCTGTGAAACCCACTTTCTAGTAGAAATTTAGCAAGAGTTTCATACCATGCCCTTGGTGCCTGCTTAAGTCCATAGAGTGCCTTGTCTAACCTGTAGACATGGTCTGGATATTTTGGATCTACAAAACCAGGTGGTTGTTCAACAAACACTTCTTCTTCAAGTTTTCCATTCAGAAAAGCACTTTTCACATCCATTTGAAAAACCTTGAATTTCTTGTGAGAAGCATAAGCAAGAAACATCCTTATTGCCTCCAATCTGGCAACTGGTGCAAAAGTCTCATCATAATCTATTCCTTCCTGCTGTGAATAGCCTTTAGCTACCAGTCTTGCTTTGTTCCTTGTGATAACACCATCACTGTCAATTTTATTTCTGAAAACCCATTTAGTACCAACAATGGATCTGTTCTTGGGCCTTGGTACAAGGGTCCATACTTCATTTCTCTCAAATTCATTTAGCTCTTCTTGCATTGCTGTTATCCAGTCAGCATCTTTAAGAGCTTCTTCTACTTTCTTTGGCTCAGTTTGTGACAAGAATGCATGAAACAGACATTCATTTGTTGTTGCACTTCTTGTCCTTACTCTTGCATCTGGATCACCAATAATCAAATCAGGTGTGTGTGACTTAGTCCATTTTCTTGCAGAAGGCAGATTGCTTCTGTCATCATGTGATCCTCCCCCTTGATCCATGCTCTCCTGATTTTCTTGGTGCCTTTCTTCATTTTCTGATGCTCCCCCTGAATGTGACTGCTCAGAATATGAGCTTTCAGATTTTGAATCAACAGAGTTTGATTCCGAGTTATCAACTGAGTCACTATCAGTATTTGAATTATCACTTTGATGTGATTCTTCATGCTCCCCCTCAACTGGTTCTTCCCTTGTTTCTGATTGAAGAGTCTCTTCAGTATTTACCAGTAGAGGTTCAGAGTTTAGCTCAACAGAGTTTGTCAGATTAGTCTCATCAGAGTTTACTTTGTCAGAGAATAAATCTTCATTTTCAAAGTGCAGTTGATCATGTTCATTAACATCTTCAAGTCCAGTTACTTTCTTGTCATCAAATGACACATGAATTGATTCCATGATCACTTTGGTTCTCAGATTATAAACTCTGAATGCCTTAGTTGACAGTGGATAGCCAACAAAAATTCCTTCATCTGCCTTTAGGTCAAATTTGGTCAACTGTTCAGGATGAGTCTTCAACACAAAGCACTTGCATCCAAAAATATGAAAATATTTTAGATTTGGCTTTTTCTTTTTCACCATTTCATATGGTGTTTTACCATGCTTGTTGATCAGTGTTGCATTTTGAGTAAAACAAGCAGTTTGAACTGCTTCTGCCCAGAAATATGTTGGCAATTTTGCTTCATCTAGCATGGTTCTGGCAGCTTCTATCAAGGTTCTGTTCTTCCTCTCCACTACACCATTTTGTTGTGGAGTGCCAGGTGCAGAAAACTCTTGTTTGATTCCTTTACTCTTGCAAAATTCTTCCATTGTTAAATTCCTGAACTCAGTTCCATTGTCACTTCTGATAATCTTCACTTGATTCTCTGACCCTTTGTCAAGTTGTATTATATGTTCTGTCAGTGTTAATGCAGTTTCATCCTTCTTTGCTAGAAAATACACCCATGTGTATCTGGTGTATTCATCAACAATGACTAGAGCATATTTCTTCTTTCCAAGTGACATGACATTCACTGGTCCAAAAAGATCAACATATAGAAGATGATAAGGATCAACAATTGAAGACTCAGATTTGCTTTTGAAAGAGACTTTTCTTTGTTTGGCCTTTTGACAAGAATCACACAGGCCTTCTACATTCAACAAAGACTTTGGTAGTCCTATTACAAGATCATTCTTTATTAGCTCATTGATGTTGTTCAGATTCAAATGAGAGAGTTTCTTGTGCCACTTCCAACTCTCTTCACTGGACATTCTTGTTGACAGACACACTGCTTTGCCATCAGAGTTTTTTGACAATTTTATTTCATAGATGTTATTGTGTCTGTTTCCAACTAGAGCAACTTTCCCTGTAGATTTACTGATGACTTGACAATATTCAGGCTGAAAATCTACATGATATCCTCTGTCACAGATTTGACTCACAGAAAGCAGATCATGCTTGAGTCCTGGAACCAGAGCTACATTTGTGATGATGACACTTCCAAGATTAATATTGCCATATCCCAGAGTATGTCCTATGTTGCCATCTCCATAGGAAACTTTTGGGCCAGCCTTCTCCTCATACTCTGATAGCAGGGCTTTATTTCCAGTCATGTGTCCTGAACATCCACTGTCCATGACTAGGGTACTTACCCTGGTGCCCTGCAATCACAAACAATCACTGATTGTTAGTTTTAAGGATCCAGACTTGCTTGGATCCTTTTGCTTTATTGAATCTGTTAGTTTTTGCAGCGGATTTAGCATTATCAGAGTTTAAACTAACATTTTCATTCTTAGTACTTGCAGAATCAACTTTAACCCATTTCAAATTAGGTTTCAGTTCATAATAATTATGATAAATAGCATGATAATTCTTGTAAGTATAAATTGAGTGCCAACTACTTCCACAATGTTTGCACAGAGTTTGTGGTCTTGGTTTGACATTTTCCTTTTTCACTCCAGATTTGGAGGGTAAAGAATTAATGTCTTTGTTCTTCCTGCAAAAGCTAGCAAGATGATTAGTGCTACCACAATTATAACATGTTTTTCTAGGTGCAAATGTAGCAAGCATTGGCTTAATTCCTGATGTTATGCCTACCTTACCATTTCTGTTTTTCCTAGGCATTCTCTGTTTATTGACAGATTTAATTTCTTTAAGCTTATGCTTAAGTTGTTTATCTGTCATTGAACCAATATTAACCTGTTTTACACAGGTTTTTACTGGCTCATGTTCAACAGCTCCATGTTCAGTTTTAACAGTACCATGAACAAATGTTCCAAATTTCTTAGAAGAAAGAGGTGGTCTAATCTTGACTGTATTCTGAAACCTAAGCACATCATCTTCAGAATAACCTAGACCTACTGTGTCTGATTGAAAGACCTCTTGAGTGTCTTTTCCAGAATGTGTCCAAGTTTTAATAATGTGCTTTGCATCTTCTAATTCAGATTCTAGTTGCTTATACTTACTTAGCAACTCCTGTTCTATAAACACAGCATCATCTCTTTCTTTCTGAATTTTATTCATGTTTTCAAGTTGTTCCTCAACAAGTTTATTTCTTTCTTTGAGTTGAGAACACTCACTTTTGATTCTCTCATTTTCTAAAGTCTGATCTCTATAACTGATGTGTAATGCCTTAAGATAAATTCTGAATTCAGTTATATTATCTGTATTATAAGCATAGGTAGTTGGAGGTTCCTTTAGTTCAGAATCTTCATTCTGAGTAGAGGCCATGAGAGCATAGTTCACCTCCTCATCTGAATCTGAGGTGTCTGCCCAATCTCTGCCTTTGGTGTAGAGTGCCTTTTCAGTTTTACCCTTTTTGCACTCAGGAGCATAGTGACCCATCTCCTTACACTTGTAGCATTGAATCTCAGACTTGTCTTTTTTACCAGATTTAAAGTCCTTTCCCTCAGATTTCTTGAAATTTTTCTTGTCAGACTTTGAGTAATCCTTGGAAAATCTCTTTCCCTTCTTGAATTTCTTGTATCCCATCTTCTTGAAGGTCTTTACCATCAATGCAGCCATTTGCATCATCTCCTCATCATCTTCAGAATCAGATGTTCCATCTGTGTTTGAGTCAACATCAGTGTTTGATGACTCACTTTCTGATTGTATGACTAAGGCTTTTCCTTTTGCCCTTCTCCTTGATGCTTCTTTCTTTGAAGAGTTTTCTTCAACTTTCAGTGCAACAGTCTTTAACTTTCTGCTTGATCTTCTGTTTCTCTGCTCCATTTCCAATTCATGAGTCTTGAGCAGTCCATAGATTTCATCAATCTCAGTATCAACAAGATCATAGTTGTCTCTTATGGTGGTTGTTTTCACATCCCACTTTTCAGGAAGAGAGAGAAGAAACTTGAGATTTGAATCTTCCAGATCATATTCTTTGTTAACCAATGATAGATCATTGAGTAGTTTGCAGAATCTATCAAATGTTTCTATCATGGTTTCTTCAGACTTTGCCTCAAAATGCTCATACTCCTGTGTGAGTATGTTCCTTCTGTTCTTCTTAATTGCAGCAGTTCCTTGACATCTAACCTCAAGTGCATCCCATATATCCTTTGCAGTCGTGCAGTTAATCACTTTGTTAGACATAACATTGTCAAGAGCACTGTGAAGTAAGTGCCTTACTTTGGCATCCTTAGCAATAGATGAAAGATCCTCAGCAGTTAGATCTTTCTTTTCCTTAGGAACCACATTTGATTCCTCACCAGCAGCAGCAGCAGTTAACTTAGTAGGTTTATGAGGACCTTCATAAATTCTATCAAGATATTCTGGATCTGTGGCTTCCAGAAACATGGTCATCTTTACCTTCCAGATTGCATATTCTGATGGCTTGAGTATTGGAACCCTAATTGTCTCATACCTACTAACAGTAGTAGGTGCTTTTTCAGAACCTGATGGAGGAGGAATCTCTGCCATTGATTACTATTGTGTTTGGATCTTAAACTGTAATAAAGTAACAGATTTTGCTCTAATACCACTTGTTAGGTCGAATACACAATATATAATCAAGTACTGTATGAGTAAATAACAAGAACACACGTTTTAGCTCTTAAAACTGTTTGGAATTTATAATTCATCTCTCAGTGATGTAAAATATCACAGAGAGCTGCTTAGGTTACAATAAATGATATTCGTTCACGATGGATACCCTTCTAGGGTTAACCTAAATGTATTTATAAGATATACAGCTACGTACAATCGTTAATTGATTCTCCTAAAATTAAGCTATACAATTGATATCAATTACGATTGCTACACGTCTTCTAAGTCAACTCAATCTCTTTGACAACTATCCAATCTTCAAAGATATCGCTTCCATATTAATATTAAATTAATCTTCAAACTCTGTTGACTTGTAAACGCTTCCAGTAGACAGACTTTAGCAAACTCTGTTGCTCTCCTAGCTAACAGTGTTTGCGCTTCCATGTGTTCAGCTAGCAGTGTTTACGCTTTCCTCTGTCAGCGTTTGCGCTTCCAGCTATTAGCGTATACTCAAACTCTGTTACAACTGCTTTCAACTAACAAGTTAAACTCTTTTTACCTGCAACACTTAAACACTGACATTAAATCACATCAATTATATCTAACAGTAAAGTATGAATCTTATATTTACAAAAAATGCCCCTGCGGGGCCACTGGCCACTTGATTTATAAGTACAAATTTGTTTTAATCTCTGGGTTGTCTCCTGAGGACATCCTCATGCCCATTATTCTCTTATATATAATTATGTTATTTTATTAAACAACAAAATTGCTCGTAGTGTTTTTAAAAAGGAAAATTTTTAATTAGATAAAATGTAAAAGATATTATATTTTAAATGAAAAAGAAAATTATTTAGTTATTGAAAAATAGAAAAGGTTATATGTTTAAACTGAATCTTATATTTACAAAAAATACCCCTGCGGGGCCACTTGATTTATAAGTACAAATTTGTTTTAATCTCTGGGTTGTCTCCTGAGGACATCCTAATGCCCATTATTCTCTTATATATAATTATGTTATTTTATTAAACAACAAAATTGCTCGTAGTGTTTTTAAAAAGGAAAAATTTTAATTAGATAAAATGTAAAAGATATTATATTTTAAATGAAAAAGGAAATTATTTAGTTATTGAAAAATAGAAAAGGTTATATGTTTAAACTGAAAAAGGAAATTGATTAATAAATGAGAAATTTTAGTTAGGTAACATATAAAAGATATTGTATTTTACCTGGAAAAGGAAATTATTTAGTTCTTGAAAATAGAAAAGATAATATGTGTAACCTGAAAAAGGAAAATGATTAATTAGTAGATCTTTAATTGAGTAAGGGTAATTAGGTAAATTCAATAGGTACCGTTAAACCAAACTTTTAATGTTTCGGCTTTTATATAATAGTATAGATTTGTATTAGCTTATAACGCGTGCAATTCACGAGTTTGTTTTAATATATTATAAATTTTATTTTATTTTATATTTTTGTTTTTGTTTTTATATACAGTAAACCTCTATAAATTAATAATGTTGGGATCGGCAAATTTCGACAAATTTTATTAATTTATAGAGAATATTAATTAATCGAGGTACAATTTATATTGTTGCTACTATGTTGGGACCAAAAAAAATTATTCAAAATATTAATTTATTGTGATATCGAGTATTAATTTAACGAGGTTTTACTGTAATTATTAATTTTAAAAATTATTTTAAAATTATTTTAATAAAATTTGAAGTAAATTTAATAAATGATTTGCATGATTTAAATTTCATATAATAAAATTTTAAGTTAAATATGTCGTTGACGAGATTCGAAACTTGAATATTTAGTAAAGTAATTTAATCATTAAATATACCTTATAATTACATCTAACAATTCTTATTAATTAATAACAAACTACCGGTAATATGGTGACATATTTTTGGGTATATATTAATGATTGTAAATTTATGTTTTCAATTAGAAGGTAGTGTATTTAATTAATAAAGAAATATTAATGATGAGAATATTATGATTGCAAAATTATGTCTTAAAATAAAAGGTAACGTGTTTTAATTAGAAAACAAATATTAATGATTGTAAGATACGATATTTTAGGTGTATATAAAGGGTAATATGTTCTATTAAAATTAAACATCTTTTAAATTAAGGGTATTTACTAAAAATACCAGGTTTAAAGTTTCTATTTTCAAAAATACCATCTCCTTTAATTAATTGCAATTTTTCTCAACTAAGTTTCAAAATTGTAAAAATACCACAAAGTAGGTCAACCCCTCCCCCTTTGACCCACCGACTTCAACAACTTCAACACTTTTTTTAAGGCCCCGCCAGGGGCAATATTCAACCAAATGCAACAAAATTCAATTTTTTTTTAAGGTAAGGTGATTTTGGGTTGCAAGACCCTGCCAGGGGCAATATTCAACCAAATGCAACCACAATCAAATCTATATATATAAATAGTTGTATGTGATTGCATTCAGTTGAATGTGGTTGCATTTAGTTGAATATGTCCCTGCGGGGCCTTGCAACCCAAATTCACCAAAATAGCACCCATCTTAAAAAAAATAAAAAATTGAATGTGATTGCATTTAGTTGAAAGTGATTGCATTTAGCTGAATGTGGTTGCCCCTGCGGGGCCTTGCAACCCAAATCCACCAAAATATCACCCCACCTTAAAAACAAATAATAAAAAATCGATGAACATTCATCCGAAATTCTGGGCAGGAAATTGGGTTGAAAAAGGAAAGATGGTATTTTTGCAAACAAGATGGTATTTTTGCAAAAATTTACTTTTGACAATATATTTATGAAAATAGCCCTTAAATTAATTGAAAGATAAGATATTTTAGGTATTTATTAAATTTTAGTTAATATTACATTTATGTTTTAAAAATTATTTCAAAATTAATTTAATAAAAATTGAAGTAAATTTAATAAATGATCTGCATGATTTAAATTTTATATAATAAAATTTTAAGTTAAATATGTCGTTGACGGGATTCGAAACTTAAATATTTAGTAAAGTAATTTAATCATTAAATATAACTTATAATTACATCTAACAGTTCTTTTTAATTAATAAAAATCTAACGGTAATATGGTGTCATATTTTTGAGTATAAATTAATGATTGTAAATTTATGTTTTCAATTAGAATGTAGTGTTTTTAATTACAAAAGAAATATTAATGTTTGAAAGATTATGATTGCCAAATTATGTTTTAAATTAAAAGGTAACGTGTTTTAATTAGAAAAGAAATATTAATGATTGTAAGATACGATATTTTAGGTGTATATAAAGGATAATATGTTCAATTAAAAGTAAATGTCTTTTAAATTAATTGAAAGATAAGATATTTTAGTTATTTATTAAATTTTAGTTAATAATAAGAATTATGTTTTTATATAATTATCAATTTAATATTTTTTAAATTTTAATTTAAGATTAATTTAATATACTCATATTTACGTATTATACTAATATTTTCTTATTATAAACAACTTATATGGATTTTTTTAATATATTTTATTAATAATTGAAAATATGTTATAATATTTTTGGTATATATATTAATGATTATAAAATTAGTTTTATATAAAAAAGATAACGTATTTTAATTAGAAAGGAAATATTAATAATTTGAAAATATGGTACGATTGATATTTTTATAAAAGGTAATATACTAGACTAAAGTAAATGTGAAAATGACAATGGCTAATTACCATTAATTATATTACGTCATTATTTATTTCAATAATTAGGATAACCAAACGGAAAGTCAAATCAACCAATTTTTCAATCTTTCGGCTTTAATAGATTAGTATAGATGGTAATTAGTAAATTATGTTTATTATTTACTTTATGTTGTATTTGATTGAGATAAATTAAGATAAAATGAGTGTAATGAAAATTTCAATTATAATTGTGTTGGTTCATATTTTCCATCCTTTTTTTTAACAAACCAGTACCACCATCTTTCTAGACGTGACCTAAAGCAAGATCATGCCATATGAACTAGAACTCATTGATTTTTCCATTCTTTTCTAAATTTAATTTTGGTCAAATCACTTTCTATATATAATACAGCAACACAAGGGTAAAATGAGCCAATAAACCCCTTGTGAAAGTACAGTTTTGTTCTTGAATTTTGAAAAATTACATGAAGTTGCCACTGATTTCTTATTCAAACTAAAAATTTTCTAAATTTAATTTTGGTCAAATCTCTTTCTATATATAATACAGCAACACAAGGGTAAAATGAGCCAATAAACCCTTTGTGAAAGTACAATTTTGTCCTTGAATTTTGAAAAATTACATGAAGTTGCCACTGATTTCTTATTCAAACTAAAAATTTAGACAAATTATGTTCTTGTGGGGAATTGAACCCATGTCCTTCTCAAGGTAACTCATCCTTATAACCATTGAGCTAAATAAGCTTTTGAGTTTGAACTAAAAAACATTTTATTGAGATCAAAAATACATTGTTTCTATTATGTCGGGATCGGAAAAAATTATTCATTTGACGAGATTATTCATTTATCGAGATTCTACTATATGTATTTTTTTCAATATGACAATTAAAAAGGTAAGGAGGGAGTACTATTTAAATATATATTATTTAATTATTTTATCATAATAAATTTATTGATCAGGGAAAAAAATTGTTTTGTCTCACTCTGATTCCAATACATTTATGTATTAAAATGACACTTTTTTGCACTTGTGTTGTGGTTTAATATATAGTGATAGATAGATCGTATACCATATTATGAAACCTAAAATATAATATTTTTAAAATAATGCGAATCACCATTATTTTTACTCAAAAATTAAAATAATAGTAAAAATAAGATAATGAAGATGTCGGGTTTATGTAAAAGGTTTTTAAACTCAAAACTAAAAAGTCAATGTAGTACAGTGGTCGGTAGGTATACAACCAATTTTTACAGATTTTTAATATCAAATTTTATTATGTCCTTTTATCTTTGTTTTAAAAAAAAATTGTGTTATGACCTATATAATATATTTATATGTTACAAAACATCCTCTAACTTCAAAAAATTGTGCTCTTATGATCTATACATAAATAAAATAATCCATAAATTAAAGTGTTGATATTATAATATGTATAAACAGAAAAGGCATAATTGAATTCAAAAATATTCTTTAAATCGTAAAAATACACAGAATTTATATCAATTCCTAAAAGATGACCCGTACCTCGCACGGGTTATTATGCTAGTATCTAAATGAGAGTTCTAAAACTCGATTTTGAAAAGGAATAATTCACGTACCAATTTTCTTGTTAATATTTATTCATTTTGTTTCATTCTATTCTCCCAAACAAACACATATACAATTTGTAATAGATGGTTTGCACTGTAATTTTATATATAAAGTAATTATTTTACAATTGGATTACTGTACACAGGCGCACAGCTTCTGGGTTGCAAGTTGCAACCAAAACTCTAGCAAGTAAACAAATTACAACCAACAGGCAACAAGCTATCAATTTGATTGTTTCTGCCCAACAGAAAAACAAAAACTCTTCGGTCCTGTTTGGTAATTAGCTGATAGCTGTTAGCTGTTAACTATAGCTGATTGAATTAACTGTTTTAACTAACGGATTGAATTAGCTGCTTTGATTAGTGGATTTAAATTAGCTATTTTGAATAAAAATGTTTGGCAAATAGCTTTTTGAGTAACTTTTTGTGACACATTGCAAACCTCATTGCTTTCATTGCAACCGAAATTATGATCTCCTCAAAACCTCTAATTGAAAAAATTCGTAAAATGAGCTTTTTCAAAATTAGTTTTTGATCCCAAACCTCTAACTTAAATCTCTAACAACCAAACACTCACATTATAGATTTCATTTGATCAAACCTCTAATTAACTCCAAAACTCTAATTTCATCTCAAACTTCTAACTTACTCTTTATATTTAAATTTCCTTTGTCCAACTTCGGTGCAAGAGTGCATCGTCACATTCTCGAAGCACGTCTAATTAATCCTAGTACAGTATATATGAACCAAAAGTTCAAATTTCAGTATTGCAGTATTTAGGCCTAATAGTTCACAGTACGATTTCGATACTTGCCTGAATACCGCATAAAGGCTTTTATGCCTGAATCTCGCATAAAGGACTTTATATCTTATTCAAGATATATAAATTTATATAAATTACATATTTATTTATTTATTTTAATAATCGGTTCGGTTCGATTTTAACCTATAATCGGAACCGGAACCGAAAGTCTCGGTTTTTAAAAATCAAAAACCGCAACCGCCGGTTCGATTTCGGTTTCGATTTTTTCGGTTCGATTTTGACCGGTTTCGGTTCGGTTTCGGTTTCAATTCGATTTTTTACTCACCCCTAGAATGAAGTACTTTGAATGGAGGCTCGGTGACACTGTAAAGTTATCATCATAAATAATAGTAAATTTAATATACGTGATAATTAATTTTAGTTACAGCTCTACATTATAAATATAAATATGAATTTCTACTTTTTTGTATAAATTTGAAAGAACACCAAAATAGAAAATTTATAATTTCTGCATGAACATATATTTTTTGTTATGGGAATAATATTGGATTTATGGATATATTTTTTAAATGTAAATATAATTAAGTTGTATAAAAAAATTAACATAAAGGACTTTCATGAAAAAGGATAAATAAGTTTAGAAAATCGTAAAAAAAAAAAAAAAAATTAATTTTATGTCTTCCTGTAAATTTGGACTCTTCTCCGATCCTCTTTATATTTAAACACATATTTTATTTCCAATATAATTTTTAATTATATGTTTTTTTTAGGTAAATTAAAATTATTTGTTAGGATTTATGGGTGATAGCATAGAGACAACTTAACTATATTTCCCTGTACTTAGTTTTTACTAAGTTGAACATATTGTCACAGCCAGAGTATGTCTTCGTATTCGAATAATTGTTGTCATGTAATAAATGTATGATTTGGGAGAAGTTCATATGTTTGTTCAAGCCTCAAGGAATGCATCCAGAAGACAACAAGAATAAAAGTTACTGTCATGTCCCTGACAGTAATGTTACAAGAAGACAAATGTTGCAAAGTCACGATAAAGCTACATTTGACAGCAACATTGGCCGAAGCAAGAGACAGTAACATTCTCACACTTGACAGCAAGTCTGGAGCTCCGACAACAACATTGGCGGGAGCTAGTACTGTCAACATCTGAATATTCCTTTGACAGCAGACACTGCGGTTAAGGTTACTGTCACCTTGAATTATTTGAATTGGGTATTTTCTCAGTCAAAGTCCGTGACAGGTTACATGTTCAAGAAACAGATTTGCTGCAACACACTATCGTTTGTAGCAGACCTGCAAGACTACGACAGAAGCTGTTTGCACAAAATCACGCAAGCGCACATGGTCACAAGTAATATAGATATAAGTCAAGTTCGTTCCCACAGAGATCAGGTTTTTACTTCAATTTATTACCTATGCAACAATGTATGGTTTTAATTCACTGCTAAGACAATTAACAAATTGGGGTTGATTACAGATTTGGAATCCCTCGTGGTAATCTTCCTGTCAGGTTTCTAGGGGTCCCCCTTATTTCATCACAGTTGTATGTAAACGACTGCATGCCTCTGATTGAGAAACTCAATAATAGAATCTCTGTTTGGACTTCTTTATTCCTATCTATTGCATGTAGAGTTCAACTGGTTAGATCGATCCTATTTGCTATTCAATCCTTTTGGTCGAATCATTTCATTCTTCCAAATGCTATTCATGACATTATTCAATCTATGCTTACCAGATTTATTTGGAAAGGTAATATAGATGAAAAGGGTGGTGCAAAGATTGGTTGGAAGACAATTTGCTTGCCTAGATCGGAAGGTGGGCTAGGTTTGAAAGACACTTCTGATTGGAATAAGGCTCAAATTATCCGGCATCTTCTCAAAATAATCAATCATTCTCCTTCCTTGTGGGCATCTTGGATTAATAAAACGATCCTCAAGAAAAAACATTTTTGGACTTTGAAAATTCCATCTGACTGTTCTTGGATTTGGAAGAAAGTCTTAAGATTACGCAATATGGCCTTGCAGTTCATTACATACTCGATTGGAGATGGCACAACAATATCCCTTTGGTTTGATCCATGGTGGAACAATTCCTGTCTTGCCAACATGTCGAATGCTCCAATGTTCTCCCAGTGAGGTATGTCTGCTGAAGCTTTGGTGCATGATATCATAAGTTCGGGCTCATGGTGCCTCCCACGAACAAATCAAAGACACCACCATATAGACCCTATATTGCTTAACTGGTTGCATAATTTCACATTCCCAGGATTCGACTTAAACTCCCGTGATGTTATTTTATGGAATGGCATGAACAGCATAAAGATAAAAACGTGGCATGTCTGGGAGAGTATAAGACATCGCAGTCAGCAAGTCATATGGTTTCAAGCTGTGTGGCATCAACTCAAGATTGAAAGATATGCGCATCATCAATGGATATTAAGCCACGGGAGACTAAATACTCTAAACCGTCTTGCCAGGTTTGGCATTGCAATAGATCAGCAGTGCTTTTTATGTATTGGAGGTAGAGAAACTGATACACATCTATTCTTCCATTGCTCGTACAGCAGGCATGTTCTTACTTGGTTTCTTGAAAACCTTAACCTGGCCATCACTGGAAATACCTGGTCTGAATTCCAGCAAAGCCTTCTTCAAATACAAGACGGGGACAAGAGAAAATTGATTCTTCTCATGGTTCAAATATACACTTATTTCATTTGGAGAGAACGAAACGCACGGAAACATGATAAAGGAGTCCTTACTCCCAAGTCTCTTTGGAAGGGTATCATGGCTGACACTAGAGCAAAGCTTGCTTCATCCACTTGGTTCTCAAAAATTGTTTTATCTAGGACAGATTTAATAGTCTAAAGTGTGTTTCTCTTATTGCTTTCTATCTTCAATCTTTTGAGATTGGAAATAGATAGTTTCTCTATGACTTGTCATAGTGCAAGGTCTATCCTTTTGTATCCTTTCTTTTTTATATAAAAATTTAATTTAGCAAAAAAAAAGATGCAAATTATAAAATTAAGAATTAAATTAACTAATAAGAATAGAAATCGAGTTACTTATGAGAATAAAAACATGGGACTCTAACTTCATTATCTACTTCACTTAGAGTTGATGCCTTTAATCAATACACATGTGGGATTTGATATCTGATCGGACAACACGAAATAAGTAAAAGTTACCTCTCGGTATACTAGTACCAAACTACACATACATCCACAAAAGAGATAGAAGACGAGTAGACACCTATTATGTTTAGACCCTATATCTCTATAGAATTTGAAAACATAAAGGTTTAAGCACAAGTTATCCACATAGATCACATAGGGCAGCATAATATCTATATTCATGCCACAAATCATGATGTTAAAACATCAACCTATCCTATGCTAGCATGGTAAGTTCTAAATCTCAAGATCCACTATCGCTTCACAAAAGATTAACAATTCAATTTAGATGTTAGCTACGCATCTAAAAAAATTAAGATTAACCATACGAGGATATCAAGAATTCACCACACGTAATCTTTAAAGCAATCAAACTACTAAGCTACATAGATAACTCCGTTAGAATCACATGACAACGATTAGCCCATAATTGAACCGTTCATCGTCATGGGATTTGATGAAAACATGATAATAAACAAGATATGAATAAAAGAAGCAATAATATTAATAAAACAAAGAGTTGAGAAAACAAATCTATAATCCACAATAACACAAAAGATGAAGTAGATCTAGATCCGTTGCTTGTCACGAGCGTTGAATCCTTCTCTCCTTTTCTCCCTTGCAGATCTAAGCTATGTTACAAAAATAAGCTATTATATAAATTACAATGCTTAGATGTGTTTTTATAGGCTCTAGATTTCTTGCCCAGCAAGAATTTATCTTCTATTACAATTAGAATTTAATTAAGGTGCTAAAAACTGCCCAAAATACAATTAGAACTTGAAAAGGGCAAAACAGTAATTTCACTGTTTCCAACAGTCTGCTTGTCGTGCTTCCTGCCCCCACCACGCGCAAATTGCACGTGCAACACCTGTTCCATGTTGTAGAAAATCTCTCAAGCTTCGCGTGGGCAGTAAGATCGCTGAAAACGGACTTCTAGAACTCCAGATATGGCCAAAACAGTGTAAGCTGCGCAGCCTTCCCGGAAAATCCAAATTTTAATCAATTAAATCTCCAAAAACGATAGAAGCATCTACCTTAATCAACATTCTCGTAAATCTGCACAACTAAGCAAAACACATCAAAACTACAAGAAACTTGAGTCCAAGACAATCAATTTAAGCCGATTTAGAACGTTCCAAGTGGATATAAAATCCACTTATCACACCCCCAAACTTAAACCGATGATTGTCCTCAAGCATAAACAATTACAACTAACTAACTAACTAGTACCACTTCCGTAGGTGATCACGGTTGCATTTGGCATATGCAACAAGCCCTTTAAACCCCTAGGCAGCCCTAGTGGACGAGTAAGGTCTCGTGAGGGCCTATAGCGAATGTACCCACAAAATCCATTTAACCTAATGCAATGCAATGCATGAATGCAACTAAATGAAAATGCAATTAATCTAATACTAAAATCCTACCATACCTTCAAATCCTCTCATGCCATATCAACTTAAGAATCAAAGTAAATACGCAATGTCTTGGTGTCGAAAGTGCAAGTATTCACATAGTCTACTCAATGAACATGCATGAGTTCTCACAAGTCCATGTCAAGTGTAAGAATAAGTTAGTAAACATGCTAAGCCTACAAGAGTACATCTTTGAGACAACACTCGGGATCTCATACGCAAGAACAAGAAAACACTCACAATCCACTCACAAAAGAATATTCACTAAAGAACAAGGGTAAGTGTATCACTCAATTCCAACAAAATCATAAGCATGCTTGACATTTGGTATCAATCTAACTCTTAACACAACATACATCAATGACGATAATCAAAAGGTCTTTATTTGGGTTGTAACGGGGCTAGGGACAAGGTATGTCAAATAAGCCAAAACAGGTGAAGTGTCAAAAGCTAGTAAGTACCATAATAAATCATACACAACATCCTATTTTCCCCCCACATAATTTTTACTCAAAACAAACACTCGACTAGTCGACTGGAATAGGATCACAACAACACAAACATGCTCTCATAATATATATTTTTTTCTTTTTTTTTCTTTTTTTTTGGTCTTTTTTTGGTCTTTTTTTCTTCTTTTTTTTTTCGAGAGCTAGATAAAACAATAATATAAACAATAACAATGATCCCATGAATTTATTACATATTCCGACTATCAAGTAAACAACCAAACCCAATTTCAATATTTCCCCCAAAAGTAAGACCAACAATAAACCCCTCTTTGCACACCTTATTACTCCCTTAAGCACTCTACTAGCATTTGACAATGTGGGTTCAAATTAATGTAAGGCCAATACAAGAAAAAGTCTAGGCAAGTAATGTGGTATGTCACCGAAAAAATAGGATTAAGCTCAACGGGTTAACTAATTGATCATGTAAATATGGTGTGGTAATATGGGAAAATATGCGGTTATTCCTAAATGCCTTTATCATTTTAATCGTCAAATAATGTCATGCGGTTCAAGAAAGACCTCAAACAACTGCTAGCAATGCAAACAATCCTTGGACACTCAAGCAAACGAATAAATTGCAAATTTGCAATAAGGCTCAAAACTCACTTGGTGGAAAAACATACTTAATCCCAAGCAAACATCTCTCTAACGCACCAACTTGTATTCAAAGCATGCAAACTAAATCATCTTGCACATATTCATGTCCTTCTAATCACTTACAACATTCAATAAGTCTACTAGCTTCAACTTACTAGTGTATGTGTGTGCACAAGAACAAAGCATATCACTTCTCAATCAAAAGCGTCAACAACACAAAATTCCTATCAAGCATGGGTGCAAATGCAAACTACTATGAACTCACATGATATACAAACATAAAAACAGAATGTCCTATATGAAACAAACGTAGATAACACGAACATAAATGCATAATTTACTACTACTAATATGCAAAGCATGAAATCCTACATGAAAAAATAATACAACAACAACTACTAATCCCTCAAACCACCGCCAAACTTAAAATATTCAATGTCCGCATTGAATGGAAGTAAATACAAGGGATAGCAGAAAACATACCTACAAGGCGCCTTACATATCCTTCCCCATCGCAACTCAAACATGCTTGTTTGGAAAAAATCCCCTTTCTTTAGCAATTAGCATCACCTCTCCCAAGCTTAGAAGCCATAAGAATCAATCCCCAACTCACAAGAAGCTCCACCAATAATCACCAAGCAATACCACACCAAAAATAGGCAAATACCAAGACTAATACAAAATCCCAATTTTTCAAGAACACAAATTCGTAATAAAAATAAAATTTGAGAAGAAATAAACCCACTACGAATTGGAGAGGTGAACTTGCAATTAATTCCTCTTTAGAATTGAATTTTTAGAGATTTAAATAAAATAGAAGAGGAATTGGATTTGTATGGCTAGGTGTGTATATATATAAGATGATGGATAGGATGAAATAAAAAAAAATTTAGAGAGTAGGAGAGATTTGGAGAGGTTAGGATTTGATGTAGGATAGATATAGGAATAAGGAATGGAAGAAATTTGGGTTAGGATTGAATTTGGGGGAATTTTTATAGGTTAAAACACTGAAATTCGGGAAAAATTCTGGCAGAACAGGGGTATAACGCAGCAGCAAGTTGCTTTACAGGGTCTTTGGCGCGGAACAAGGCAGACACGCAGGAGAAGAATGCGTGTTAGGGGGAAAAACCATCGGGTAACGCAGGCGCAACCTGTGCGAAAATCACTGTTCATTTTTTATTTTTTTATTTTTTTGAAACACTCAGATTTTTTTTTTCACACAACACTCTTTTTTTTTCACTACACTCATTCTTTTTTTTTTTTTTTTACTACAACACTAATTTTTTTTCCCCTACACTAACGCATGGGTTGCCTCCCACGAAGCGCTTCTTTAACGTCAATAGCTTGACGTTACTTTCTCAACTCAAGGCGGTTTCAAAAGAATAACCGAACCGTTCTCAACAGAAAAACCATTCATACGAACGTTGACATCTTGTTTGCTTGCTTTCCACAAATCTCTTCCATCAGATTTCAACCTAAATTTACTACCCAACGGCCAAATCTTCTTCTTTTTCTTCTTCACACTTCTAAGATGCTTCTCCGACTCATCCGATTGAACAAAAATTTCTTCTTCCTTATCATCGGTTTTCCACCTTCGCAACACGTTATCATGCCCTTCTTCAAAAATCACTAGCTCATTATTCAAAAGGACATACCTTAAATGTGGTGGAAGTTTTCCAAGCTTGACATTCGAAAGATCTCGAACCGAAGAACTGTCAATAGAATCACTGATGGGAGGCTTAAGCATGTGTGTATCCGAATTTTCACTCAATAACTGATCAAACTTCTTTATCTGACCCGTATCAACTATTTCCACACTGCAACACTCTTCATCCTCTGTCGGAAATTTCATGGCCTTGAACACATTAAAGGTGACATTCTGATCTTGCACCCTCATTGTAAGCTCTCCTTTCTGCACATCAATCAAAGTACGACCCGTAGCTAGAAAAGGCCTTCCCAAGATTATAGGAATCTTCTTGTCTTCTTCAAAATCCAAGATAACAAAATCAGCAGGGAAGATGAGCTTATCAACTTTCACCAAGACATCCTCCACTATACCCCTCGGATACGTGATCGTCCTATCAGCCAACTGCAAAGAGATATTAGTTGGCTTCGGCTCCGGTATACCAAGTTGCTTGAAAACAGACAAGGGCATAAGATTAATGCTAGCTCCCAAATCACATAAGCATTTGCTAAAAGAAAGGTTGCCAATAGTACACGGAATGGTGAAACTCCCTGGATCTTTAAGTTTAGGTGGCAACTTCTGTTGCAGAACAGCACTACACTCCTCTGTCAATGCCATTGTTTCAAATTCTTCCAACCTTCTCTTCCTTGACAAAATATCCTTCATGAACTTTGCATATCTTGGCATCTGCTTCAATGCTTCAACAAAAGGAATGTTAATGGACAATTTCTTGAAGACATCCATAAACTTTTGAAACTGTTTCTCTTGACTTTTCTGTAAACGTCCTGGAAATGGAGGAGGTGGATAGATCTGAGTATTCTTTGTAGACTGCTCCGGAGTAGACTTTTCAACAGGTTTCTTGCTCTTCTCAACTTCACCATCTAGCTGATCAGCCACTAAATCAGATTTCTCAATTACTGGCACTGCAGATTTTTCAACCTGCTGATTCTGAACATCCTCATCTTCCTCAGTTGTTGATTTAGGATCACTTGTGACTTTTCCAGATCTCAAAGTAACTGCATTGACCTGTTCTTTGCTTTCCCTTTTGCCTGGATTAACCTCCATATCACTAGGAAGAGTTCCTTGTGGCCTACTGAGTAAGGCACTTGCAATTTGTCCGATCTGACTCTCCAATGTCTTGAGAGATGCTTCCTGACTCTTGAGAGTTGCTACCTGACTCTTGCACATTAATCTCAACTCTTCTAATTCAGATTTTTCATTCGACTGATGGCTAGAACCAGTATGAAAATGTTGCTGCTGAAAACCAGGAGGTTGAAACTATTGCCTTGGAGCATACAGTTGCTGAAAACCTAAAGAATTAAATGGCTCAACTCCGTACTGATGACCCTGAAACTGGTGATAAGACTGATGTGGATGTTGATAATTTGGATCTGGTTGCTGTTGCCTTTGAAAATTGCTCACAAATTGCACCGATTCACTGGAGATGGCGCATTGACTCGTCTCATGTGCGCCAGCGCATAGTTCACACACTCTCGCAACCTGAGGCACCCCATGCTTTGTCATAAAATCTAATTTCATATTAAGTGCCTCTAGCTGGGCTGCTAGAGCTGTAACTGTGTCAACTCCCAGAATTCCTGCAACCTTGCCTTGTGGTAGTCTTTGAGTTGGATTTTGATATTCATTAGCAGCCATCATCTCAATTAGATCGTAAGCTTCCTCGTAGCTCTTAGCCCATAAGGCTGCTCCTGATGCTGCGTCTACCATTGGCCTAGATTGTGCTCCCAGCCCATTGTAAAAATAATTGATTACCATCCAGTTTGGCATCCCATGATGTGGGCATCTCCTGAGCATCTCCTTATAACGTTCCCAAGCCTCACACAGAGATTCTCCAGATTGCTGCTGAAATTGGGCTAGCTGATTCCTCAATGCTGCAGTTTTCGCCATAGGGAAGAATTTAGTAAGAAACTTCTGAGCAAGATCCTCCCATGTAGTAATGGAACCAGCTGGTAGAGAGTGTAACCAGCCCTTAGCCTTATCCCTCAGAGAGAATGGGAAAAGCCTCAACTTGATAGCATCATCCGAAACACCATTGAACTTGAAAGTATCACAGATCTCGATAAAGTCCCGAATATGCATGTTAGGATCCTCCGTAGGAGCACCCCCAAACTGAACCGAATTCTGTAGCATCTGAATAGTGCCAGGCTTGATCTCAAAAGTATTAGCCGTGATGGCCGGCCTGATAATGCTAGACTAGATATCTTTGATCTTTGGCTGAGAATACTCCTTCAAAGCCTTAGCTGCTGCTGCATCTGCCATTGCTACTGTAGCTTCAGATTCCTCTTTCTTATTCTCTAAATTCTCTACAAGATCGTCTTCCGCCAGTGCTTCCAAACGAGCTTGTAAGCGTGTTCGCATACAAATTTAAACACCTGAAACACCACGAAACAAGAAAACTAAGTAAGAAATCCGAGTCAGTGAACGCTAACGACCACTATTGACAAGCACATAAACTAAAAATAAAACACCGATGATCCCCGGTAGCGGCGCCAAAAACTTGTTTGCACAAAATCACGCAAGCGCACGTGGTCACAAGTAATATAGATATAAGTCAAGTTCGTTCCCACAGAGATCAGGTTTTTACTTCAATTTATTACCTATGCAACAATGTATGGTTTTAATTCACTGCTAAGACAATTAACAAATTGGGGTTGATTAACTAAATTAAACTAAGATGCAAATTATAAAACAAAGAATTAAATTAACTAATAAGAATAGAAATCGAGTTACTTACGAGAATAAAAACATGGGGCTCTAACTTCATTATCTACTTCACTTAGAGTTGATGCCTTTAATCAATACACATGTGGGATTTGATATCTGATCGGACAACACGAAATAAGTAAAAGTTACCTCTCGGTATACTAGTACCAAACTACACATGCATCCACAAAAGAGATAGAAGACGAGTAGACACCTATTATGTTTAGACCTTATATCTCTATAGAATTTGAAAACATAAAGGTTTAAGCACAATTTATCCACATAGATCACATAGGGCAGCATAATATCTCTATTCATGCCACAAATTATGATGTTAAAACATCAACCTATCCTATGCTAGCATGGCAAGTTCTAAATATCAAGATCCACTCTCGCTTCACAAAAGATTAACAATTCAATTTAGATGTTAGCTACGCATCTAAAAGCATTAAGATTAACCATACGAGGACATCAAGAATTCACCACACGTAATCTTTAAAGTAATCAAACTACTAAGCTACATAGATAACTCCGTTAGAATCCCATGACAACGATTAGCCCATAATTGAACCGTTCATCGTCATGGGATTTGATGAAAACATGATAATAAACAAGATATGAATAAAAGAAGCAATAATATTAATAAAACAAAGAGTTGAGAAAACAAATCTATAATCCAGAATAACACAAAAGATGAAGTAGATCTAGATCCGTTGCTTGTCACGAGCGTTGAATCCTTCTCTCCTTTTCTCCCTTGTAGATCTAAGCTATGTTACAAAAATAAGCTATTATATGAATTACAATGCTTAGATGTGTTTTTATAGGCTCTAGATTTCTTGCCCAGCAAGAATTTATCTTCTATTACAATTAGAATTTAATTAAGGTGCTAAAAACTGCCCAAAATACAAATAGAACTTGAAAAGGGTAAAACAGTAATTTCACTGCTTCCAACAGTCTGCTTGTCGTGCTTCCTGCCCCCACCACGCGCAAATTGCACGTGCAACACCTGTTACATGTTGTAGAAAATCTCTCAAGCTTCGCGTGGGCAGTAAGATCGCTGAAAACGGACTTCTAGAACTCCAGATATGGCCAAAACAGTGTAAGCTGCGCAGCCTTCCCGGAAAATCCGAATTTTAATCAATTAAATCTCCAAAAACGATAGAAGCATCAACCTTAATCAACATTCTCGTAAATCTGTACAACTAAGCAAAACACATCAAAACTACAAGAAACTTGAGTCCAAGACAATCAATTTAAGCCGATTTAGAACGTTCCAAATGGATATAAAATCCACTTATCAGAAGCTTAAGAGATTCACAAGACAAGGCTGGTCAATTCGAGGAGCATGTGATATCCACATCTACTAGAATTTTATTAGCTAGAAATAGAAAGAATCTAGGTTGCTTTACTTATAAGGTTTTTCCTGTCTGTATAGCAATTAGGGAAAGTCAAATGGGTGTGAAAATTGTAATGAGCTGCCACTTGAAAACGACAGCAGCTCAACACCCCATGCGATAGGGACAACAGAGTATCTTAGTCTACTAAGATACATCTTAGATTCTTTTCTATTCATGTACGCATACGAAGCAATCTGTATCTCTTGAGATATCGAAGCTGGAGAAACTCTCTCAAGGTTGTAGCAACACTTCACACAAAATAAATAAAACATTTATTTTGTGAGAAATCTTGTTTCACTTATTGCTTGCATACATCTGCTGATAATCTATAATCTTAATTTTCATTGTTGATTTAAAGATTCGATTTTATCAGTATTGCATTTAACCCCCCCTTCTGCAATACTCCGGGACCAAAAACTGGTATCAGAGCGTACAGATTGATACACAAATCTGAAGATCATGACGAGTATTCAGAAGTCAAGTGGAATCAAGATTCCAGTCTTTGATAAAGAGAACTACAATTTCTGGAAAAGAAAAATCTTGTTATTTATCAAAGCTGCCCATCCACTATATTTGGGAATTCTTGAGAACGGCCCCTTCATACCTCAGAAGGAAGTAGCTGCTGCTACTATGAATGATGAGGTCATTCCAGCCCATTGGGTTGCAAAGAAGCCTTCAGAGTACACAGAGTCTGAAAAGGAGAAAGTAGTCTTGGATGACTATTTACAACTCATCTTGCTCGACTCACTTACATTAGACAAAGCCATGTGTGGTAATGTCATGGGTTGCAGATTTGCAAAAGAAATGTGGAGCAAGATAGAGCTGCTGTGTGAAGGAAGTGAAGAAGTTCGCGAGAACCAAAGACAAATTCTTGTATCACAATATGAAGCCTTTATGGCGAAACCAGGCGAAGAACTTACACACATGTTTGAAAGGTTCAGTAAGCTGATAGCTGAGTTGCAAATTCATGGAAAGTTCTATGATAGAAAGGAGATTAATATCAAATTTCTGCTCACTCTCCCTGAGCATCTTGAGCACAAAGTCATAGCCATAAGAGAGGGAAGAAACTTGAGTGATGTCTCTCTTGAAACTCTCTATGGTATGCTCAAATCATACGAACTCGAGCTTTTTCAAAAGAGAGCTATTCAAACTGGAACCAAAGGAAAGTTAGCAAACATGTCAGGAGCCCTCATTGCTCATGAGCCACAAGTAGCTTGTCCAAGTGAACCATCACAAAGTTCACAACCAACACAGATGTAATCTTTGAAGATTGAAGAAGTGTTAGATGACGAGGAGAAGGTGGTTCTGCAGCTAAAAGATGTTGAAGATGAAGACTTCTACACAGTAGAAGAGATTGAAAGCATGGATAATCCAACCATGGCTTATATGGCTAAGAGATTCAAGAATATCAAGTTCAGAAAGGACAAGTCATATAAGCCACAGGGTCAATCATCTAAATTCAACAAGGGAAGTTTTTCAAAGCCCACTGGTGGAGCCACAAGAGGAGGATACAAGACAGGGTTGGTGGATAGGTCGAAGTTCAGATGTTACAACTGCAATAAGCTAGGTCATTTTACTACTGAGTGCAGAAGACCAAGACAGAATCAAGGAAAGGGATCTGGAAATCAGTTTAAGAGAAATCAAGGGAAAGCCTATGTGGCTGAAGGAAAATGCTGGGATGATTCTGATGATGAAGAAGAAGAGGAGTTTGTGAACTTAGCCCTCATGGCTAAATCTGATGAAGAAGCTTCAAGTTCATCAAATCAGGTACCATATCTAGTCTTACTTGATATGTCTAAAACTGAGTATAGGCATACCATTGAGGATTTAAGTGCTGAGATGTTTAACATTCATGTTAGTTTATCGTCTGCTCATGAAGAAATTGCTAAGTTAACTAAACAGAATGGAACTCTCAAATCTGAAAATGAAATGTTGTTGCTAAGAACCAGTCCCCTAGATTCTTTAGCTCAAGAGAATGCTAGATTGAAGAATGATATTATCTGTGCTAAGGAAATAGAAGATTTTCTCAGGAGTAAAATTGCAGAAAATGAGTTTAAACTCAAAGCTTTTAGAAACTCTTCTAGGTTAGTCCAGGAATATCATGATAATCACAATGAGAATCAAAAGGTAGGAATAGGTTTCGAGTATGGTAGAAGGCATGGAAAGGCAATTGTTCATGATGATAGTGATGCTGTCAAACCTCAAATTCTCAAAAGAGTTAACAATCCAATTTTCAAAAATCTTCAAGCTGATTTTGATGAAACCTCCTTGTTTATCAAACAAGAGCTACTTGATGAAGATGAGTGCATTGACAGCACACTGAGCAAAGGAAAAGATACTGTCAAGTTCCCCATGATAGAAACTCTACCAAGCAATCAGACAAAATGTTCTAAAGTAGCTGACAACAAGGATGAGACAGAAACTTCAAAAGATACTGTCAAGAGAGAACCCAAGACAGCAACTTTCAAACCTGCTATCACGACAGAGGCAAAGAAAGGTACTGTCAAGGGTGGCTCGATAGCAACTTCAGAACATACTGTCAAAGCAAATGCCTACAAGCCTAAGAGTAGGAATGGTAAGTTAGGGATTGATAAGAAGAATGGATATAGTCATGTTAAGGATGCCCCTAGGAAGCTTTGCAATAATTGTGGATCATCTCACCATTTAACATTTGTATGTAAAAAACCCAAACAGGATAAGATTAATGCGTCCAATGTTAGTGGTAACTTACATAGAACCCCCATTATGCGAAGAAGTATGGATGTCTGTAGTAACATTGACTGTATGCCATGCAAAATTGTTGTTGTGAATACTTGTTTCAATCTACCTATTCTGTCTACTGAAAGATGCTCATATTTAGAAACTGCCGAGACTTCTGTGTCTGCCTATGTTGGTAAAAAGGCAGCTTCCACCAAGAGAAAGACTAAGTCTAACTCTAGAACCAAGTGGACAGTAAAAGAAGTCAGACATGAGGATTCTAGTGTCGATTTAAATGTGAAACAGAATGATATGAACAATGATGTTGTAACTGCAGGACCCAACAAAGTTTGGGTACCAGATGCAAATTAAAATCATCTGTTTTGCAGGGCAAGAAACAGAAGCAGGTCATGTGGATCATTGACAGTGGATGCTCCAGGCACATGACTGGTGATATAGCCCTGCTATCACATTTTGTGGAGAAAGCCGGCCCAATCATAACTTTTGGAGACAACAGCAAAGGTTACACTGTGGGATATGGCTATTTGGAAATTGGAAATGTTGTCATTGAAGATATTGCTCTTGTTGATGGATTGAAGCACAACCTACTCAGTGTAAGCCAGTTCAGTGACAGAGGATTCAAGGTTGATTTTGATATGATGGTTTGTGATATCTATCACAAGAAATATCGAAGCCTCTCTTTGAAAGGAGTCAGGAAAGGAAGCTTGTTTGTTGCAGATTTAAATTCTGTCAATAAAGACAAGGCTTACTATTTTTACAGTAAAGCATCAGTTAGTGAAAGCATGCTTTGGCACAAGAAGCTCTCACACCTCAATTTCAAGAATATGAATATTCTGATGAAGAAGGATTTAGTGAGAGGACTACCTTAACAGGAATTCTGTCAAGAAGGACTATGTGAGGATTGTCAAATGGGCAAATTGAAAAGATCTGTGCACAAATCAAAGCAAGTGAATACCAACACTAAGCCACTCAAATTAATTCACATGGATTTGTTTGGTCCAGTAAATGTTCAATCTCTTGCAAGGAAGAGATATGCCCTGGTAATGGTGGATGACTACTCAAGGTACACTTGGGTGAAATTTTTAGAGACAAAGGACGAAGCTGCTCAAGAAATCATTGATCACATAAGAGTTCTTGAAAGAACCCCAAATGCTCAAGTTCAATATCTGAGAAGTGACAATGGTACTGAGTTCAGAAATGCCACATTAGGAATCTTCTACAAAGAAGAGGGCATTGTCCAACAATTCTCCACTGCCAGGACACCACAACAAAATGGAGTTGTAGAAAGGAAGAACAGAACTCTCATCGAAGCTACGAGAACTATGTTGAATGATTTTAAATTACCAACATACTTCTGGGTAGAAGCTATTAATACGGCTTGTTACACACAGAATAGAACCCTGATCAACAAGACTCATGGAAACACTCCTTACTATCTATTAACTAGAAAGAAATCTACTGTCAAGTATTTTCATGTATTTGGAAGTAAGTGTTTCATGATGATTGACAACCATGAAAGAAAAGGAAAGTTCGATGCTAAAGCTTATGAAGGCATTTCCATAGGATATGGTTTGGAGAGGACTGCCTACAGAGTCTATGTCACTGATCACAAAGTCATTGAAGAAAGTGTGAATGTCACATTTGATGAAACCAAATTCCCAGGACTGCAAGAGGATGGTCAAATGGAGCCTCTTAGATTTGAAAATCAAGGGTATTTGGAAGAAGAAGAAATTGTTGCTGATGAACCTACTGGTACTCATGATATTTAGTTTGAAAGAAATGGTGTCAACACCAATGATGCTACTCAAACTCCAGCTCAATCTTAAACTATATCAGCCAATCATCAGAATGAGAATGATTCTGGAGACGTTGAAGAACATGAAGGAGAAAACATCAATGGTGGAGAGTCAACACCTCAAAGAGGAAATAATGAAGCAGATCAAGAAAGAAGCTTGCCCAGAACCACTAAGTGGAACAGAGATCACACTAGCAATCTAATCATTGGTGATCCCACTACTGGTATAAGGAAGAGAAGAAATATTTCTGCTGACAGCATGTTTTCATGTTTTCTATCTCAAACTGAGCCAAGGTCAATTGATGAAGCATTGTTGGATTCAGATTGGGTGATAGCTATGCAAGAAGAGCTAAATCAATTTGAGAGAAACAATGTATGGAAGGTGGTCCATAGACCCAAAGGGAAGTCAGTAGTTGACACAAAGTGGGTTTTCAAAAACAAGTTGGATGAAATTGGAAATGTGAAAAGAAACAAGGCAAGGCTAGTAGCTAAAGGTTACTGTCAACAGGAAGGAATCGATTATGATGAAACATTTGCTCCTGTTGCCAGACTTGAAGCTATTCGGATATTTTTAGCCTATGCTACACACTATAACTTCAAAGTGTTCCAAATGGATGTCAAAAGTGCCTTTCTTAATGGAGAATTAGAAGAGGAAGTGTATGTCGAACAGCCACCTAGATTTAAGGATGCTGAGTTGTATGACTTTGTCTACAAGCTGTTCAAAGCACTTTATGGATTGAAGCAAGCCCCTCGAGCTTGTTATGAAACTCTATCTACTTTTCTCATTGAGAATCAATTTACAAGAGGTGTAGTGGATAAGACACTGTTCTACAAGCACCATGGCAAGGACATCATTCTGGTTTAGATTTATGTTGATGACATAATCTTTGGTTCTACAAATGAGAAGCTATGTGAAAAGTTTTCATCTCTTATGAAGAGCAAGTATGAGATGAGCATGATGGGAGAACTATCATTTTTCCTAGGTCTACAAGTTCATCAAAAGGATGATGGTATCTTCATAAACCAATCGAAATATGTCAAGGAACTTCTCAAAAAGTTCAACATGGAAGATGCATCGCCTGCCAAGACACCTATCTCTACTGCAACCAAGCTGGATTTGGATCATAAGGAAAGAAAGTGGATTCTAGTACCTACAGAGGCATGGTGGGATCGTTGCTATACTTAACTGCTAGCAGACCAGACATCATGTTTGCTACATGTCTCTGTGCAAGGTTTCAAGCTGATCCAAAAGAATTACACTTAGTAGCAATCAAGAGAATCTTTAGATATCTCAAAGGCACTCCAAACCTAGGCCTTTGGTATCCTAAAGATACTGGATTTGACTTGGTTGGTTATTCGGATTCAGACTAAGCTGGATGCAAGATTGACATGAAAAGTGCAACAGGAAGCTGTCAATTTTTGGGTGGAAGATTAGTGTCATGGTTTAGCAAGAAGCAGCATTCTGTATCTACTTCAACTGCAGAAGCTGAATATATCGCAGCTGGAAGTTGCTGTGCTCAAATTCTTTGGATGAAAAATCAGCTAATGGATTATGGCTTGGAGTTATCCAATATCCCTATTTATTGTGATAACACTAGTGCCATAGTTATCTTAGACAATCCAGTTCAACACTCCAGGACAAAGCACATTGATATCAGACATCATTTCCTGAGAGAGCATGTTGAAAGGGGAACTGTGAAGCTGATTTATGTTCCAACAGAAAAGTAACTTGCAGATATTTTTATGAAGCCACTAGATGAAACAACTTTCAACAGGTTGGTAAGTGAATTGGGAATGCTAAATCTGGTATGTTAACTTACTAGTCTTTACATTTTCAATGTGGTTAAAATTGCAGCTCGTGACCTTAACTTTCAATGTTACTGTCCTGAGAAGTTACTGTCCTATGTGCTACTTGTTTATTTGACAGCATGTTTGCTATGACTATGCTAAATTCAAATCACATGCCTATTTCAATTTCTGTAATGAGTAGTCACGTGACATTAACTTATCTCATACGCCTGCTTAGTGATAAGTACTTGTGTCATTTGATATGACTACGGGTATTTGTCAGTCTTTTTAATTTAAAAGTTAAATTACTACATTAAAAAGAGGCAGTTGGAAGCTGTAGAGTCACTTAATGTGTTATAAATAAGACCAAAGCTAAACCATTTGTTCTCACTTAACACCCTAAGAACTCTAGAGTCCAAAAATGAGCAAGAGGAAGGCAGAAGATATGTCAACATCCAATGTGCCGAAGCCTCAAAAGGAGGCTGCTGCTGAGCACCCCCTTGATCCATTCTTTGATAAGCTTCAGGCTTATCTGGATGCAAAAGGGATCACGGAGGAGGAGGAGGAGATATCAAAGGTTGTTGAACAGCTGCTGGTAGAAGCTCTTGAAGAGCTTAAGAAGAAATGATGTTTAGTTCTTAAGAACTACTTTGTATTTTTTTTTTTGTTTTTTTAATAAAAAGTTCATCGTTTCATCTTCCCAGTGTTTTGCATGCAGTTCATCTCCTTTACTTTTAGCTATCTGTGAATGGGTGTTTGTTTACTTGTTTGTGTGTATGGATGTTTGTAGATGTGTGCTAAAACTAACAAATATGTGCCTAAATCGATTAAAATGTTATTTGGTAATTTTCGCTTAAGTAATAGGCACAGTCGATTAAAATCCATGACATAAATTATTTCCGCCTAAGTTGCTGTCAATAAGTAAAGATGCTGTCACGAAATGCCTTGACAGCAAGTTTCTTAGAAGACACAATTGGAAAAGTCTCTGTCATGAAATTTAAAGGAAATTGTATAAATTGCTTAATGATGACAGTTTGTTATTGCAACGATATTACTATCAAGCAAAACCTGCTATCATCCTCTCAAAATTACTAATGAATTTGTTACAGCGCACAGGTTACTATCAAGATTAGTGGACCGAATTAATTGGGATTTTACCTCCACGATTTACAGCCACTAAAAAGTAACTACCCACGACTCCACGTGACTGATTAATGGGCTAAGACACATTTACTTTCCCTTTCTCAGTAAAATATTTGCTATTTTCATGTAAGCAACTGTCAAACACACAAACACATAACTTTCAACAAAACCTCTCTCTCTCTCAAAAGCAAAAATCTCTCTCCGAAGCTCGAAGCAAGAAATGGCACCCAAACACTCCTCTTCTCAAACAAACTTTGCTGGTATTCTCACTATTGAAGATGCTGGTGAAGGATATAAAGGACTCGTATCCTTTATCAACAAGTCATATCTGGGTCATGCTATAACATCTACACCATCATTGAACCTGGAAAGACTTGAAGAATTCTGGAAAACTGCCTATGTTCCATGAGGTGCGGGTAAAGACACAATACAATGCAAAATCAAAGGAATCACCTGCATCCTCACAATCAAAGGCATCAACGAAGCTTTGGGAACTGGACTGCAAGCTAAAGAATCATACAAGGAACTTGCAAATGATGAAACCCTAAAGAAGTTTTTCTTGAAAATTGGGTATTCTGGTCCTGTTCTTGAAGAGGGTACATCGAAATGGTACTCGACTGGTGAAATGGACAGAAAGCATTTGAGAAAAAAATGGAGCATGATTTTTGATGTCATGGTGAAGGTTTTCTCAACCAAAACCTCTGGATGGAATGGAATTCCCTCCTATATCAGGAAGCTTACTCACTTTCTTGTTCATGGATACGAAGTAGATGTAGGAAAGTTGCTTATGAGTCAACTCAAGTCAGCTCTAAGCAGGAAGGTACATGTTTATCCTCAATTTCTTACTATGTGTTTAAATTCATTATGTGGTATTGATGATAATGCATCTCTCTCTATAGAATTCAATGTTTTGAAAAGAAATACACACACATCACTCAATTCACAAAATTCAAATGCACATATTCCACTCTGTTTCACCAAGTACATGGCTGATCAAGAGCCTCATCTTGACGTAGCACTACCCTCTGGGTATGTTGTCTTCTCCCTTGAGAATGAAGCTGAATTAGACCCAAATTCAGTTAACCCACATATTACTGCATACATTCCTATCAGAACCTCTAGACAACCAAAAACCACATAAACAACTTTGCAAGAATCCAAGAAAAGATCCTTGGAAACTGGTGTTGGTAGTAGTTATGAGAATGTTGAGGGAGAACTGCACATGATGCAGCAAATAAGGATGTTAGTGAAAGTGAACCCACAGTGGTTCCTCTTGAGCCTAAGAAGAAGAGAGCTAAGAGGGCCAAAGCCACTGCCAGCCACCCCACAGTCTCACAAAAGGCTGTGGAGAGTAAAAGGGAATCAAACACATCCCTAGGTGCTTCTTCTCAACAATAAGTATCTATTGAAGCTGGCCTGTCTCCCAAGGCATCCTATAAAGAGTTAGCACAACCTCATGTACTCACTCATGGGGAGCCTACACTTGCAGAAATGCAGACAGAGATAGGGCACAGTGAGGGTCATGAAACTTCTACTCTTGATGTTCCACAAGTTAACCCTGTGGAACAGCCAAAAATCTCTTCTAAACCATCACCTTCTTTATTATCTAATCCATCAATTGTTTCTTCTCAACAACCTAGAGAAGGGGACAGTCCAATCCCTTCAGGTTTTGATCATCCATCTCAAGTCATGGATGAGCCCCCATCAAGTGGTCTACAAGAACCCATTTCTCAAACTGAAATGGACACCACTCACTCAAACACTGAGCTAGATCAAGATGGTACTCTGTCGGAAAATGAAATGGCCAACATCTTGGTCAAACTCCAAAGAGCAACTGACCTTCCCGAAGTTGTTGTCAAAGACACCACAAAAGTTCCTGTTAACCCACCGGTGGACAGTAACATTTTGGGTAAAGATGCTATCGCCTCTACAAAGTTTGATCATGATACTTTCTTTGCTGAAGATGCTTCAGATGATGATCAACTTACTATCTCTGCTTTGAAGGTAAAATCTAAACTTTCTACTTCTTCAACTAAAATGCATGCAAGTACTGCTCATACCCATGCATCTAGGATGAGTGAGGGAGTGAAAAGAAAAAGAGAGATAAAAGAAAAGAGAGGTGAGCATAAAAATGAGAGGCAACCAAACGAGCTGGCAAAAGGTGAGGGACTTGAGCATGTCCAGAGGTGAACTTGAGGGAACCCCACACACAAAGGCACTAGGCCTTGAGAGTCATTCTGTGAGGAGTGATGAGATCACTCAGAAAGACAATGAGTGTGTGAGAAACCCCACAGCCTCCTTGCCCCAGTCTCTTCCTTTATATCCAAAAAGGCTGAGAACTGGTGGTCCTTCTAAACAAGCTGAATCAAGGTTGAAATCCCTTGAGGGCAGATGTGCATCCATGGAAGCTAAACTTGATGCTCTGTCCACTATGGTAGCTACTGGTTTTGCTGATATTCAACAAACTCTTCACTCGTTCTCTCCCATCCTTAGTGCTGCCAACTCAACTAAGGGGGAGAAAGTGGTAGATCAGAATGAGGATGAGGGAGAGAAAATGGTGAATGAGGGTGAGGGAGAGAAAGTGGTAGATCAGAATAAAGCAAACCTGGTAGAGAAGGAGAAACAAGGTGAAGCTAAAAGTGAGGGGGAGCCTACAAGTGAGGGGGAGCAAGTTTTGGAAGAAAAAGATGGAGATGAAAGTGAGGGGGAGCAAGAGAAAGAAGAAAGAAACTTTGGTGAAGAACTGAAGGCAACAGGAGATGGTGAATTGTTTGAAGCAGAAATAGATGGTGAGGCAGTATTGTTATCCAAGGAAGTGTTGGAGCAATTAAAGGGGACTCAAAAGTCTAAAAGAACAGTATTGCCTCCACTGAAAATCAATGAGCCAAATCATGAGGAAGTCGAAGCTCCATTCCATAAGTTGCAGAAGGAATGGAGAGAAAAAGAAATTCAAAATGCTCTGGGTAAAGGCAAAGGGAAAATGCCTGAGTATATGGACATATCTGCTGGCATATCTACTAGAACTACTTGGTCAGATGGAAGTGAATACGCCCTTGAAGATGCAGAATTGATGATGGCTGATCACATGGAGAGTACTTTGAACAACAAAGATGAAGATTTCAGTAAGTTGGTGGATGAATCAATTAGTAAAGCTGGGGGAGCTTTTACAAAATTGGCATCAACACTGAAGAGCAAAGTAATAAGTATCTCTATGAGAATCAACTTGGAAAGAAGATGGGATGTTCAGGTTTATTTGAGAAACCGGTTGACCATATTCATCACAATGCAACTTTTACAAAGTTTGCATGCTAGAGTACTCCAAGTCCTTGGAACCCTGGTAGTCAGAAATTCAACAACCTTCAATGATAGTCTGATAGCACAAATTAAAAGGATGGTTGAAGACAAACTCCCTGAGGTGATTCAAAATCCTTATGTTGTGTGTTTCAGAAGGATCACAAAGACAGGAGCTAGAAGGCTGGATTTTTTACCATTGGATAAAGTCTCAGGACTAAGCACTGAAACAATCATGACAGTGCTGAAGAAACTTCTCAAATCCAGTATCACAAGTGAAAAGGTTAAAGCTGTCAAAGATATTCATAGGCTGTTAGCAAAAAGAGATGAGGAAATCAGCTCAATCATAAAGAAGCTGATCTCTGATGCTAATGCCAAGATGGGAGGAAGCTGCAACTATGATGATACTTTGGATGATGATGAGGATGAAATTGGAGGAAGTGGTGAACCTGGAAGATTCAGGAGTTCTAGAAAAGAAGCATCTGAGAATGTTGCTACATAAACTCAGATGGATGCTACCCAAGAAGAGCAAGAAACTCCCAGTACTGAAAAGAAAGATGTTGTCAAGGAAAAAGGGGAGTTAGAAATTTGTGAAGCCTTGGAGGCAAGTATCTTGAGATTAGCTGTTGAATGCTTTAATGATGAAAAAGATACTGTCAACAAGGATACTGTCAAATTGGTTGAAGACACCCAAGTGAAAGATGTTGTCAAGAGCCAAACAGTCGAAGCTGTCAAAGTTGCTGTCATGAAAGATGCTGTCAAGGATCAACTTGAAGAAACTATCAAAGTACGAAAGCTTGTCAAGAATTTCACATCTAACAGAAGGAAGACAAGAGCCCAAGCCTATCGTACAACCAAGATAAAAGGGAAGACAGTTGCAGCAGCAAAGAAAAAGAAGCATGGAGCAGTTTTGACAGAGAAGCCCATTGATAAGAGAAAAGTAAATAGTTTTGAACTATTGAAAAAGTCAATTGATGGGAGCATATCATCTGTCTCAGTGGAACTGGACCCAGTCAACAAAAAGGTACGAAAGTATGATCTTAAGGACTGTGGAACTACATGTATAACTGTAGAACCAGACTTCACTATGGAGATAGTCTCAAATGTGGTAGGCATGCATGATCTCTCATTCAATAAGGTAAAGGTAAGGAGAAGAATTGATTTCTTCATTTTGGAAAGGATGATCACTCTCATGGAAACAAACCAAGATGTTTCCAGGAGTATCTTAGAGCATGTCAAAGAATACTATGCTCAAAGATATGCTGAATTCTATGAGAAGTATGGTGATTGGAGAGCACATGATGATGCAGACCTTGAAGTTAGTTCTGATGGGGAACCAATGCCTGATGTGGACCTGGTAGCAGCACATCGTCCTTTTACAAAGGCTGGCATGGCTGAATATGAAGCAGAAAAAGCTTATCAGGCTGCTAAAGCTAAATCATCCCAATCCACCAAACCTACCAAACCTGCCACATCTTCCAAACAAGGTGCTGAAGACCTAGAAGCTCAACTGAAGGAAAGCTACAAGAAACTCAACAAGCTATTCAGTGAGGAAGCAGGTTATCAGCCCTGTGTACTGGATAATCCTCTGAGAATCAAGGATGACAAGCAAGAAATCTATGTTGATAGTTTTCACAAGCTGAGGACCAGTATACTGAAGGATCTCTACTGGAAAGTTGTTGGATCTGTTCATAAGCTCGAAATGCTAGTTGCTTGGGAACTAGAGGTTATATTTGATCAAAGGAGAGATGAAGATCCAAATCTAGACAGAAAGAGAAGAGAATCCTTAAATGCTTTTCCTGGAAGGAGGTTCAAATTCATCCAAGGAATTCTGAAGTTTCGAACATACACGTATGATTTTGAAACTTGGTTTGATGTAAAAGATGCTGAAGTATTTACTTCTCGAGTGATACAAGGGTACATTGAAGACATTGAAGATTATGCCAGATCACCAGAAGAAAAGGCTTTAGTTGAGGACCTCAGAAAAGCAAGAAATGAAGCTCTCAGAAGAGAGGGAAAAATCTGAACAATTGGAGACTACCAAAATCAAGCTAAGTTAAACTCTGATTTGCTCATTCAATAGGAGCAATTGATTTGCAGTAAATTCATAAGCTTCATGTTCTAGATTTTTCTTTAACATTTATCAGTTATAGTGTTTCAGCTATTCTGATCTATGTTAGTTAAGTTGTCAGCACGTTTGATTGTAAATTTGTTGTTATTGTCCATAAAAACAAATTGGGGGAGATTGTTGAGATTTATGGGTGATAGCATAGAGACAACTTAACTATATTTCCCTGTACTTAGTTTTTACTAAGTTGAACATACTGTCACAGCCAGAGTATGTCTTCGTATTCGAATAATTGCTGTCATGTAATAAATGTATGATTTGGGAGAAGTTCATATGTTTGTTCAAGCTTCAAGGAATGCACCCAGAAGACAGCAAGAATAAAAGTTACTGTCATGTCCCTGACATTAATGTTACAAGAAGACAAATGTTGCAAAGTCACGATAAAGATACATTTGACAGCAACATTGGCCGAAGCAAGAGACAGTAACATTCTCACACTTGACAGCAAGTCTGGAGCTCCGACAGCAACATTGGCGGGAGCTAGTACTGTCAACATCTGAATATTCCTTTGACATTAGACTCTACGGTTAAGGTTACTGTCACCTTGAATTATTTGAATTGGGTATTTTCTCAGTCAAAGCCCGTGACAGGTTACATGTTCAAGAAACAGATTTGCTGCAACACACTATCGTTTGTAGCAGACTTGCAAGACTACGACAGAAGCTTAAGAGATTCACAAGACAAGGCTAGTCAATTCGAGGAGCATGTGATATCCACATCTACTAGAATTGTATTAGCTAGAAATAGAAAGAATCTAGGTTGCTTTACTTATAAGGTTTATCCTGTCTGTATAGCAATTAGGGAAAGTCACATGGGTGTGAAAATTGTAATGAGCTGCCACTTGAAAACGACAGCAGCTCAACACCCCATGCGATAGGGACAACAGAGTATCTTAGTCTACTTAGATACATCTTAGATTCTTTTCTATTCATGTACGCACACGAAGCAATCTGTATCTCTTGAGATATCGAAGCTGGAGAAACTCCCTCCAGGTTGTAGCAACACTTCACACAAAATAAATAAAACATTTATTTTGTGAGAAATCTTGTTTCACTTATTGCTTGCATACATCTACTGATAATCTATAATCTTTATTTTCGTTGTTGATTTAAAGATTCGATTTTATAAGTATTGCATTCAACCCCCCCTTCTGCAATACTCCGGGACCAACAACTGGTATCAGAGCGTATAGATTGATACACAAATCTGAGGATCATGACGAGTATTCAGAAGTCAAGTGGAATCAAGACTCCAGTCTTTGATAAAGAGAACTACAATTTCTGGAAAAGAAAGATCTTGTTATTTATCAAAGCTGCCCATCCACTGTATTTGGGAATTCTTGAGAACGACCCCTTCATACCTCAGAAGGAAGGAGCTGCTGCTACTGTGAATGATGAAGTCATTCCAGCCCATTGGGTTGCAAAGAAGCCTTCAGAGTACACAGAGTCCGAAAAGGAGAAAGTACTCTTGGATGACTATTTACATCTCATCTTGCTTGACTCACTTACATTAGACAAAGCCATGTGTGGCAATGTCATGGGATGCAGATCTGCAAAAGAAATGTGGAGCAAGATAGAGCTGTTGTGTGAAGGAAGTGAAGAAGTTCGCGAGAACCAAAGACAAATTCTTGTATCACACAGGGCCGTCTCCAGTAATTTGGAGGCCCTAGTTTGGATTGGTTTTGAATGTTAGATTGATCGTTTGAATTGCTAACATGGTAATATATAGCGTGTGATGCCCCCGACCCCGGTTTGATTTCCTCTGGAAAGAAACCGGCCCAAGGATCCGCCAAAACTACAACACAACCTGCTTAACCTACTAATAATTTTTTTTTTTTGTAAATTTCGGCATGAAGTATTCGTAAATAGGACTATCCACCTGTTTTTCAATTCAACAATTCAACTCTATAACAAAAGTCTATCTCAACAAAAATTGTGCCACGCACATCTCATCGCAACTACTATCTACCATGTACTGTAATTTGTACAACTACAAACCAACTATGTCCAGACTTACCTCAAATCAACATACAACCAGAGTCCCCAACAAGTGCTTCCACCAAGTCGATCTACAACTCCAGTACGTGGAGCACAATGGTCCATCACTTCTGTCAACCTTTCCTAGTATTCTTCTGCAATCTTCAGTATCTTCCTGTGATAATTTATAAAATAAAGAATGAGCTATAAAGCTCAGCAAGTATATTTTGTAGTGATCCACTGAGGTTTTATAAAATAATTTATTTTTGGAAATCAATATCACTACACAATTTATGATAAAATATAACTCGCACCGAAACCAGAGTTCTGCCAATATATCATCACAACACAGTTTATAATAAAATATAAACCCACACCAAAATCAAAGTTCTGTCAAAGTATTCATCTTTTAAAACTGAATAATAATCTCGTAAACTGTTTTATTTCACAATAATCTAAACTCAACACAATTTCACAATACACTGAATCTTAAGACATTTTCACAATATTGCATGTAAGCAATCATCATCATTTCACAATTCACAGTTTATAATAAAAATATAAACTTCACAATTTACGTGAGGAAAAACTGGGCATTCTACACACGACAAGTTCATCAGGTTCTACCAGTGGGGGTCCCCGGCCTTTACTTCCTATTTCGGGAAGTTCACACAGTTTTCATTTTGGAAGTTCTACCAGTGGGGGTCCCCGACCTTTACTTTCTATTTCGGGAAGTTCACACAGTTTCCATTTCTGGAAGTTCCACCAATCTCCATTTCTGGAGGTTCATACTGTCTCCATTTCTGGAGGTTCATACTGTCTCCATTTCTGGAGGTTCATACTGTCTCCATTTTTGGAGGTTCATACTGCCTCCATTTCTGGTGGTTCATACTGTCTCCATTTCTGGAGTGATTCACTAGCAATGACAGTCTGCTCAGTTTTCCTCAAAATCACATTTCAACATATACCAGTTAAAAACAGTTTAACAAGTATTCATATATAATAATATAAAAATCACACTTTAAACACCTCGATTTAAAAGGTATATTTCTTTTAAAATCCACATTCCTACTTGAAAAAATATATTTCTTCCACAATCCACAAATACACATTTCTACTTTTCTAGTTCAAAATCAATATCTTACTGGAAATAAGATTCCCATTTTTACACGCATAAAAACAAAGTACGCATATGATTTAAAACGTAGTAAATACGTTATCCAAAAATATAAAGCATTATATTCAATTTATCACAACAAGATATACTTACAACCACCGCTATCCAAGCATTCCAACTGTTCCTCACCCCACATTTCCGATAACTGTGCAAAACACGCACACCACTATCAAACCATCATGCTTCTCCGGTAACCACTACCGATGCCCCGTATACACATTTTTTTCTTTTCGCGAAAAATTGTCATTTTCACGACCACGCACCACCTCCCTCTTCTCCGATTTTTCTGTCCTATTTCCCTGCATCTCTCTGAAATATCTCACTGTAATTCTCTTCTTCTATCTTCCATGATGCTCCCTCTTACATATTTCTATATCTCTCCCAATATCAAGAAATCTCTCCAGCCTTTTCTCTCCCTCTCTCTTTCCCTCTATCTTTCTTTCTTTCTCCATTTTCACCGATCTGTTTCTCCTATCTGCCTACATCTCTCCAATATCTCGCCATGTACATCTCTTCTTCTATATACCGTAATGCTCCCTCTGAAATATCTCGTCATCTCTCCCAATATCCAGTAATCTCTCCCGTATTTTCTCTCCTGCGTTTTTTATCTCTCCCTCTCTTTCTTTCTCTCCTCTCCTTCCTCTCTTCCAACACCGCTGTCACCACCACCACCGCCATCAGTGGTGGTCTTTCTACTGCTGCCATTATACAACACCACCACCCACACCCTCCGAAGCACACCCACACCCTCCGAAGCACACACAACATATACACACACTTCTACATCACAACATCATTTCTTCTCCCTCTCCTCTCCATCTCTCACCCTCGCTGCTCAACACCACCACCACCACGGTGGTGGTCTTCCTGCCACACCACCATAGCATAGGCACACAAGCTGCACTCCTCTTCAACACAAAACCGAACCCCTTAAACACCACTCTCAATCTTCTCTTCAACTCAAACAATCAATTGAAACCCAAATCCCTAATTTTCTTCTCTTCTTTTTCTTCCCCTCTTTTGATTCTCCTTATCTGTTTTCTGCCGACTGATTTTTATTTTTAAGGAATTGGGGTTGGCCCAATTCTTATAACAATATTACTAACAATTTTTCGGCCTAAATAAAAACACTACTCACTCATTTATATCTCCTTTTTATTCTACTTGTAATTGTTTTATTAAAACAATTATCTCCCAAAATTTCTAAAATAATTATACTCTTTAACTTAATAAACATAGAGTCGTCAAATCTCTAAAATCTAGTATTTTAAATAATTAGGAGTCCACTTGAAAATTTCCCGGAAATAAATCCTAAAATTATCTGACGTCAAATAATTAATATTTGACATAAAAATTCCATCTTTAACCAATAAAATAAAATATTTCTCAAAATCCATAATTTATCAATTCGATCTCTAAATTCTTCATTATCTCCAAAACGGTTCAAAATTTAACCGTAATAAATCTTATTTCCAATAAAATAATTAGAATTAATATTTTCGGGATGTTACATCCTTCCCCCCTTAGAAAAATTTCGTCCTCGAAATTGAGCGCACCTGGTCTCATAAAAACAAAGTGGGATACTTCCCCCTTATACTGTCTTCTGGTCTCCAAGTTCTTCTTTAACATCATGACTCTGTCACAAAAAATTCATCAAAGGTATTACTTTTATTCTTAACATCTGCTTCTGTCAATCATAGTCTTTAAGGGGTTTTCTAAAATTTTCAATTCTCTTGAACACCTATCGGTTCATACTTCAATTCCTGGTTAACTCTCCAACCTGAAAGTTGCTCTACAGTATTTCTCACGAATACAATCTCTTCACATGATTTCAGCTATAGGCCTTAATCTTCTTCTAAAATAATTATAACAATCTTCAAAAGAATTTTATCAATAATTTATCATAGTCATCACACAAGGATTAAGAAAATGAGTATTTAGACATGATAGGTTCACAAGTTCTACTAATGGGGTTCCCGACCAGCTAACCAACTGGTTTAGCTTTACTTCCAATAAGGAAGCATCAACAATTCACAATATCAATGTAAGAATACTCACTTCTCATCCAAAAATCATCAATCAAAAATCAAGATATCCTTCACGGTCGGAAATCAACAGCAATTCAGTATACACATATACTTACTCATCATCATTTGTATGTATATCCCATTTGAGAATACACACTTACTTTATCATCGTAATCATCATATTTCCTTTACAATTCAAAATCATCTCAAGTACTGGTAATATGGTTTTTCATCAGTCATCAATACGCAACTCTATAGTCATCCACATGTCGCGTTCTACATGATCTATCTATCATGTATCTCGACTCCTACTACTGGCTTCCAATATATCAAAATCTCTCGATGCATCAAAATTTTCCAAAAGGTGCAACAGTCAGTATCTGAGGTAGAACCGCAGTCTCTACGAAATTGAAACTAGCGGACAAAACTACGTCAATAGCTATCTAAATAATTGATCAACATTAACGGCGAAAAGAAATCTAGCGACTCGAACCCTCATACGCTATCACATCCTCAATTAATAAAATAATAAATCCTCAAATACTTGAATTCTCAAGAAATCTCAGAATTTCTTAATTCTACTAATATCATCCTCAATCAACAATCTATATCCTCAAATTCTCATTTCAGTAACTAGCAGAGTAAAATCTCGAACAACAATTTATCTCTCCAGTTACTAATATCATCATCATTATAATATATCCAAATTCCGTAATATCTATACTCCCCAAAATTATCAACCACTGCTGTTTTCAATAAGTACCTTTAGAATTAAATCAAAAAAATCCTAATTTAATCCACGATTTTCAAATGTCTTCATATTCCAAGATCATTATATAATATCCTATCAATTCTTATACATCCATTTCTTCGTCACTTGCTCTCGATCTTTCTCTTCTTCTTCTTTCTAAGATATGTCACATCAGTGACGCCTCCAATCCAAACTTTATCACCTTTCTTCTTCATACCTGTTGACAATAATTCAACTTAATTTAATAATATATTCTCAATTTCCTTCCATTTATACACCTTTAAAACTCTCGATACAAACCTCGATTTACATCACAATTTCAACCTAAAAAATCTATACATCGTCACTCGAAGCACTTAATTCCAAATCCATCATATACTGAAAATCTTAAATCCCAATATCGTCTAAAATCTCAAAAGAAGGTTCTTAAAAAATTAGGGTAATTCTAAACATAGCCCTAAGGGCTATGGTTAAGCATTAATGTAAGTGGATAAATGCATTTAATATGTCAATTTTGCACTTAATACATCATTTTTGCACGAATATCAATATAATTTTTTTGCAATTTGGGATATTTTTATTAGTGGAAATTAATGTGAATGCAGGGGGTCCACTATTATTACTTGGGAAATTAAATAAGGATGTAAAGAAGCATTGAAAAACCAAAAATCAATTAAATAACTAAGAATAAATGTTGAAAACAAGAGAATATTTAATGCTTAAGCATAGCCCTTAGGGCTATAGTTAGCATTTCCCAAAAAATTAATAACCTCATAATCCTCAAATATTAAAATAACTATTTGTCTACGTCCACAATAATAAAACTCGTTTCCTTGAATATAAATATCCATTCGCTGATGCTAAAATCAAGTCGTCAAACAACATTCTAATTCTCAAAATCCTTACATTCAGGGTTACACGTTTATCCCCGAACCAAAAATTAAATCCTAAAAAATATTCTAATAGTAGTGTCAAAAATCCAGAGAAAAATTATTGTTTCCCAAAGCCTTCACATCAAACTGTCATCATCTACTTTACATTAAAACTCTCGTAATTCCCACACATTCGTGAATCCATCATATATATCTAGTAGTATTCTATCTAAAATTCCATTTACACAAAATTCCAAAACTCGTGATTTTCCTCACTTCTAATCCTTGAATAATATAGTCTCGAACAACGAGATCACATGCCAAAAATCACATCCCCCAATGAATAATCTAGTTGTCAAATCGTATGCTCAATTCTACAAGTTTATCTCCTCAAAACAATTTAAATCCTCAAACAAGAAATAAGCACTACCATAGAATTATATATCCTTAAACAATTTCGCACATCCCAAAAATCACATGTATCGCTAAATGATGTCCATAATTCCTCAAAAGTATTTCCATAACCTATATCCTCAAAATTGATTCATGCCCAAAAATCTTCAATTTCTTAACCAATATCCTTGATAGGTACACTTACTATCTCACTCTTTGGCACTATATCTAGTAATTCACTATAGCTCCATATAAGCTCTCATGTTATTCAACATTTACTAAGGATCTTACTAACTCAAGACCCTAAAACTTAACATCTTTTCCCATGCGAAAAACCTTTGCTCTGACAAGCTTATTCCTCGAAAACTTCAAATTCTGCACATCCCTTATTCAAATCCTTAGTTCCTTGACAAATTTCAGTCATACAACACTTTCTCTTTATACATATCTCACTCTTCTACTCCATAGCTCTGATACCATCTGTGACGCCCCCGACCCCGGTTTGATTTCCTCTGGAAAGAAACCGGCCCAAGGGTCCGCCAAAACTACAACACAACCTGCTTAACCTACTAATAATTTTTTTTTTTGTAAATTTCGGAATGAAGTATTCGAAATAGGACTATCCACCTGTTTTTCAATTCAACAATTCAACTCTATAACAAAAGTCTATCTCAACAAAAATTGTGCCACGCACATCTCATCTCAACTACTATCTACCATGTACTGTAATTTGTACAACTACAAACCAACTATGTCCAGACTTACCTCAAATCAACATACAACCAGAGTCCCCAACAAGTGCTTCCACCAAGTCGATCTACAACTCCAGTACGTGGAGCACATGTAACGCCCCCAAATCCGGGGTCAGGGATTAGGTCGTCACACGGAAAACCTTAATAACAAATCAACTGTTTAACCACATTAAACCATCTGTAGCCATTAATAATTGAGTTACAACATTTGAGACCCCAACCACCAAGCATCTTTTAGGTTATAGGGCTAGAAACAAGAATCAACTCCTTACTACTAGTATAACTTCGTTGAGAAGTACACCAGTAACTAATACTATTTTACGCAAAGTAACATATATATTACACATCAATATACTTACATATAACTTACTCCAGATATAAACTTTCTAGATCATAACGTCTTCACAAAGGCACGCTGCCCGCTTCATCTAAGCCATGCAGATAACCTCGTCCGGCTACCTTCCTCTGAAAAGTTAATATTTGAAAACAAGCAAGTATGAGCGAAAGAATTGCTCAGCAAGATATTACTAGGGTTTAATAAAATATCAGTTTCTCTTCCAATCGTATAATATCATTTTCTCTTCTATAACAAGATAATAAACTATACATCATCTCAGTATAATATCCCAGATAATATAACCTTTGGGTAAAATCTTTCAATATAATCTTTTTATTCACTTTTTATATGACAATTGTATATAAAATAATATAAACTCAGTTTCTCTTTTAACCGTAAGGTAATTTCATACTTTCATACAATTTTCCCTTTTCAATATATCAATCTGACTTTATCGTCGATTCTTTATTCAAAAATTTTGGGGGTTTTCACTGTTGCCGAATACGTGAGGCACGATGATCAGTCGTCCTCCGTACCCGTCCCTTTTTACTACCGGTAGAAGGAATGAAGGCCACCTGCTAACATCATCCCTGGAGGAAGGCCACCTGCTAACATCCTCCCTTGGCATCTTCGTGCCGAATCATATAATGAATGCTAGACTATGTCGCACACAGCCCTGACACAGCCTTTTACGCAAGTTTGTTGTTAATCCCCCTTTTTCAAATCATTTTATCATTATCAATACCATTTCACATTTTTCCACTTTTCCGTTTCCATTCGCATTTCCATTCACATATATCATTTTCATTTCCATTTCACATTTCACCTTTCCATTTTCATATCCATATTATAATCATTTGAAAACTTATATACAGGTATATCAATTCAAGACATACATTCATTTCACTATGAAATTCCTTAAACAACCTTTTAACAATATATAATCATCCTTAGAACACTTAGAATTCTAAAGAATAACTATTCAATAATCCCTTTTAAATGAATATTATAATTAATATTCACTGAATTAAATAACCATTAAAATAACATTTATCATTATCATTCCAGACATTTTAACCAAAAATGTCTCATTTATAACCATCGAAATATCTTTATTATTATCCCGGAACAAAGCGATTTTTAAGAAAACATTTTTAAAATAATATTCATCTAATTAAATAAATTTAATTCGACGAATAAGGTTTATTTAATCAGTAGATACTTCAAGAGGTATCTACTAATTAAATAAACACTAGTTTGTTGGTGATGTTGCCATTAGGTTAATTATTGCGAAATTCTTTCTAAAAACTTTGTCCGGGTTTTCGAAAATATACATTTTAAAATAACCCCTTCCACTTTTCCATTCATATATCAATACTTTTAAAATACACCAACTAAAATACTTTACATGTAAGTCCCTTTTTAAGAAAAATCTGTAGATATCAGCTGTTGTCCCCTTATATAACAAAATATTTATTAATAACGTCTGAAACAGTTTAGAACTCAAATATCCCAATTTACACATAATTATAATATCATAAATAACTTTAGATAACAACTGATACCATAATGTCATAAGAATAACCATAAATAACAACTGATATCATTCCCTCCCATATCACTTTACTCTTTATAGTATATCACTCTCTCCATAACACATATACTTCCAGTCAAACCATTTTACTTAAAATTAAACAATTTATCAATATAAAGATAGAAGAAATCTTGCAAATATGGACTAAAGTCTTATTCCACACATTTCATATATTTTAAAATAAATATACTCTGAACGATAGAGTATGTATAAATAAACTTGCCTCTGGTCCTTAGCACCAAACGGAATACCACGAATAAATCCTGGGCGTTTTGCCCAAGCAGTTCCATGAACTTTACACGACACCTTGATCCTTTCTTTTTGATACACGTTGCTCCACTTGATCACGCCCTAATGGTACTGTAATTGTTACGATTACGTGTCAGTCCAACCTCGTATCTCGAGTAGACACAACTCAGAATTACCACTGAGTCACCTAAAATCGTACTATAGTTATTATCCCTATAGCTGACTACTCAAATACCAATTAATGAACATAACACATTTAGTCAACTTCACTTAACATATACAATTATAATACTAGTGTCATTCTATGACAAAACTAAGTTTATAAATAATCCTCAAAACGCATTTAATCCCCGAAATATATAAATCCTTGAATTAATTCACTTAACACATATACACATAAACAGTTAACACCCAAATCATACCTTTAAACCATTGAAATCAAATAAGTTAAATAAATTTAAATGCAGGGGATTTTCAGAAAATTTTGGCATGTAGTATTCGTTTATCGGACTATGGGCTCAGCCCCTCCATGCCAAACAAAACAATTTATAACCCTGTTTTTGATAAAATAAAAGCTGCCTCAATTGCAGCAAAATAAAAATATACAAATAATGAAAAGTACCCGCCTAGACATGCGGCACCTAGCACATAATAATTTACACTACTACTTACGCTACACCAATGATCGTATTTCTCACGCATTTTACTGATACACGTGACAACCAATCATTGACGTTCGTAAGCCCTAGGGAACAACCCCTAGCACTAACTATTACTTACGCTATATCAATGATCACATCACTTAAGTATATTAATTATACTCGTGATAGCAAATCATGGATATTCGTAAGCCCTAGGGATTAGTCGAAAAGAATTACACAAGTCCTTTAAATATTGACATTTAAAAACTTGTGATCTTCTCATAACCCCTAGCACAATTCTAATTATTATAAAATTCTAACATTTAACACATAGACATTACTTAGTAACTCCACAAACTCTTAGCACATTAGCATTTACCAATATATACTCGACTACTACAGCTATTCCACATAAACCATTTACAACTAGCAATCTCATATAAGTTCCAACGTTACACGACAAATAATATTTAGTAGCTAAAAGTCATTTACCCACATATGTTTCACCACCAAGTACTTGACCGCTACTATGACAATTATGGCCTCCAACAATTAGTATGACTCGACTTACAGCATTTAACACATATACACTTACAATTTAGCCAACTCATATAGCTACGCATTATATGGCACTAACTAGTTGTACTTAACAATCAACATAAAATACTCAAACTCCGACATTCAACAAAGTCTCCCAAATTTTTAACTTTTAATTATTACATGACAATAACAATTAGTAAATACCACTTACAAGACCCGAGCATATTACCTGCTCACAAATTGACCAAATAATTATAATTAGCAACTTAACTCTCCAAATTAACTTATGGAAATTAAACAATATCCATAATTTAAAATATTAATCTACTTGCGAGAATTAACAATTAACTCAAAATTTATATCTAATTACAATAATTAAACAATACTTGCAATTTCACAACTAATTAAATCAACAACAACATATACACAATCTCATCACTAATTAAATCACAACAATACTAATTAAATAATTAAATTACTACCATCAACAATATACTCACAATTAACTCGAATTAAATGACAACAATTACATAATTAAGATACGAAAATATACCATTTTCGTTTTGGATTCGACGTGCCCGATAATCAACCATCGGAAATCAACCTCCACCAATCCTCCTCTCTCTCTCTCTCTCTCTCTCTCTGCTGCGTATACGTACAATACACGCGCACACATCAATTACTGTTGCCTCGCCATCACCACGGCCACCTTACCCCGCGATTCCGGCCAACCACCGCCACCGCCGCCGCGCAGTGGCGTTCCCCTCTCCCCTGCTCAGTCGCGTCTTCCTCCCCCACCCCTGCACACACACACGCAGCCCCTAATACAACATGTATATACGCACATATATGTAAGTATATATTGATTAATTGGTTCTCAATCTTTCCCCCAATTCAATTTCCCCCAATCCTATAAACCCTAATTTGTGTTTCTCTCTCCCCGCTGTTTAACAGCGTGTGTGGTGTTTTTGTGCTATTGGGCTTGGCCCAATCCTTTATATTACTACTAACACTTAACTCCGAGCCCAAATAAAACACTACTCATTCTTGTAAAAACTAATACACATCTTTTATAAATCGAAATTAAATAGAAAATTGGGAAAATTAAACTTTTCATTTTTAAAATGAAGAGTATAAAATTATGAACACCCACATATTTTTAAAATATTTTTCGGATCAAAAATGAATTAAATATGAATTTTCAAAGTTTTGATCCTTTAAATACAATAAAACTCTTAAAATCATTTTAAAATACCGAAACATCCAAATTAATTCACCCAACCATTTTAAAAACTAAATAATATTATAAAGATAATATTACCAAAGATTTCATGATTTTTAATTCCTCCGATAATTTTATAAAATTAACAGAGGATCAAAATGCATGATTTAAATATATTTAAATCCTCAAAAATATAAATAAAATACATCAGCCTTCACAACTCACACAATCATCATATAAACACATAAACACAACTTCACATACATTCCACCTTCCAACAATAATCACATAATATAGTTCATAATTATACTGAACCAGACAATAATTAAATAATTCGCTTTAGAAATTCCTTGAACTGGATAATGAACAATAAAATAAAATAAAAATTTCCTCCTCATTTTAGGAAAAACATTAATATTCTTAAAATAATAATAAAATCATTTTCTGAAAATTCGGGTTATTACAGCACAACCACTAAGTCAACCACCAGCTCTAATGGTCCATCACTTCTTTCAACCTTTCCTAGTATTCTTCTGAAATCTTCAGTATCTTCCTGTGATAATTTATAAAATAAAGGAATGAGCTATAAAGCTCAGCAAGTATATTTTGTAGTGATCCACTGAGGTTTTATAAAATAATTTAGTTTTGGAAATCAATATCACTACACAGTTTATAATAAAATATAACTCGCACCGAAACCAGAGTTCTGCCAATATATCATCACAACACAGTTTATAATAAAATATAAACCCACACCAAAATCAAAGTTCTGCCAAAGTATTCATCTTTTAAAACTGAGTAATAATCTCATAAACTATTTTATTTCACAATAATCCAAACTCAACACAATTTCACAATACACTGAATCTTAAGACATTTTCACAATATTGCATGTAAGCAATCATCATCATTTCACAATTCACAGTTTATAATAAAAATATAAACTTCACAATTTACGTGAGGAAAAACTGGGCATTCTACACACGACAAGTTCATCAGGTTCTACCAGTGGGGGTCCCCGGTCTTTACTTCCTATTTCGGGAAGTTCACAGAGTTTCCATTTCTAGAAGTTCTACCAGTGGGGGTCCCCGGCCTTTACTTTCTATTTCGGGAAGTTCACACAGTTTCCATTTCTGGAAGTTCTACCAATCTCCATTTCTGGAGGTTCATACTGTCTCCATTTCTGGAGGTTCATACTGTCTCCATTTCTGGAGGTTCATACTGCCTCCATTTCTGGAGGTTAATGCTGCCTCCATTTCTGGAGGTTCATACTATCTCCATTTCTGGAGTGATTCACTAGCAATGGCAGTCTGCTCAGTTTTCCTCAAAATCACATTTCAACATATACCAGTTAAAAACAGTTTAACAAGTATTCATATATAATAATATAAAAATCACACTTTAAACACCTCGATTTAAAAGGTATATTTCTTTTAAAATCCACATTCCTACTTGAAAAAATATATTTCTTCCACAATCCACAAATACACATTTCTACTTTTCCAATTCAAAATCAATATCTTACTGGAAATAAGATTCCCATTTTTACACGCATAAAAACAAAGTACGCATATGATTTAAAACACAGTAAATACGTTATCCAAAAATATAAAGCATTATATTCAATTTATCACAACAAGATATACTTACAACCATCGCTATCCAAGCTGTCCAACTGTTCCTCACCCCACGTTTCCGATAACTGTGCAAAACACACACACGACTATCAAACCATCACGCTTCTCGGGTGACCACTACCGATGCCCCGTATACACATTTTTTTCTTTTCGCGAACATTTGTCATTTTCACGACCACGCACCACCTCCCTCTTCTCCGATTTTTCTGTCCTATTTCCCTGCATCTCTCCGAAATCTCTCTCTGAATTCTCTTCTTCTATCTTCCTTGATGCTCCCTCTTATATATCTCTATATCTCTCCCAATATCAAGAAATCTCTGCAGCCTTTTCTCTCCCTCTCTCTTTCCCTCTATCTTTCTTTCTTTCTCCATTTTCACCGATCTGTTTCTCCTATCTGCCTACATCTCTCCAATATCTCGCCACGTACATCTCTTCTTCTATATTCCGTAATAATCCCTCTGAAATATCTCTTCTTCTCTCCAAATATCCAGCAATCTCTCCCGTATTTTCTCTCCTGCGTTTTTTTTATCTCTCCCTCTCTTTCTTTCTCTTCTCTCCTTCCTCTCTTCCAACACCGCTGTCACCACCACCACCGCCATCAGTGGTGGTCTCTCTACTGCTGCCATCATACAACACCACCACCCACACCCTCCGAAGCACACCCACACCCTCCGAAGCACACACAATATATACACACACCTCTACATCACAACATCATTTCTTCTCCCTCTCCTCTCCATCTCTCACCCTTGCTGCTCAACACCACCACCACCACGGTGGTGGTCTTCCTGCCACACCACCATAGCACAGGCACACACGCTGCACTCCTCTTCAACACAAAACCGAACCCCTTAAACACCACTCTCAATCTTCTCTTCAACTCAAACAATCAATTGAAACCCAAATCCCTAATTTTCTTCTCTTCTTTTTCTTCCCCTCTTTTGATTCTCTCTCCACGTTGTTGTGTTTGTACTTGTATGTATATGTTTCTCTTTATCTGTTTTCTGCCGACTGATTTTTATTTTTAAGGAATTGGGGTTGGCCCAATTCTTATAACAATACTACTAACAATTTTTCGGCCCAAATAAAAATACTACTCACTCATTTATATCTCCTTTTTATTCTACTTGTAATTGTTTTATTAAAACAATTATCTCCCAAAATTTCAAAAATAATTATACTCTTTAACTTAATAAACATAGAGTCGTCAAATCTCTAAAATCTCGTATTTTAAATAATTAGGAGTCCACTTGAAAATTTCCCGGAAATAAATCCTAAAATTATCTGACGTCAAATAATTAATATTTGACATATAAATTCCATCTTTAACCAATAAAATAAAATATTTCTCAAAATCCGTAATTTATCAATTCGATCTCTAAATTCTTCATTATCTCCAAAACGATTCAAAATTTAACCGTAATAAATCTTATTTCCAATAAAATAATGAAAATTAATATTTTCGAAATCGGGATGTTACATAGCGGGTTAACGCATGTCGGACGAGAGTTGAACTAACAAAAACTCTTTATGGGACTTTTTCTCGATCGAATAATCGATTCAGAGCTCGTAAGTGAAATCCAACTACAAAATTCGAGAGATTTTTTAATTTGATTTTTAAAATTGGTTTTGTAAAAATATTTATTTTCTCTAAAAAAAGCTTTTTCTAATAAAAAAATATTTGAAAAAAGGGTAGGAATCAAAAAGAAATAAGACATAAGATATTTAATATTTGGAATAAAATAACAAAAGTAACCAAACTTTTTTGGATCTCAAGTTTATACTATATAACATTTTAAACAATATTGATATTAAAAGAGTGTGACAAAATTTTACTAAAATTCTATAAACATTAAATAATGTATATATTATGGGAGGAAAATGTGGCCCCTATAATTTTGGAGGCCCTAGGCACAAGCCTAGGGCAACTCCCCTTGGAGCCGGCTCTGGTATCACAATATGAAGCCTTCATGGCGAAACCAGGCGAAGAACTTACACACATGTTTGAAAGGTTCAGTAAGCTGATAGCTGAGTTGCAAATTCATGGAAAGTTCTATGATAGAAAGGAGATTAACAACAAATTTCTGCTCACTCTTCCTGAGCATCTTGAGCACAAAGTCACAACCATAAGAGAGGGAAGAAACTTGAGTGATGTCTCTCTTGAAACTCTCTATGTGCTAAAATCATACGAACTCGAGCTTTTTCAAAAGAGAGCTATTCAAACTGGAACTAAAGGAAAGTTGGCAAACATGTTAGGAGCCCTCATAGCTCATGAGCCACAAGTAGCTTGTCCAAGTGAACCATCACAAAGTTCACAACCAACACAGATGCATCTTTAAAAATTTAGGAGGTGTTGGATGACGAGGAGAAGGTGGTTCTGCAGCTAAAAGATGTTGAAGATGAAGACTTCTACATAGTAGAATAGATTGAAAGCATGGATAATCCAACCATGGCTTATATGGCTAAGAGATTCAAGAATATCAAGTTCAGAAGGGACAAGTCATACAAGCCACAGGGTCAATCGTCTAAATTCAACAAGGGAAGTTTTTCAAAGGCCACTAGTGGAACCACAAGAGGAGGATACAAGACAGGGTTGGTGGATAGGTCGAAGTTCAGATGTTACAACTGCAATGAGCTAGGTCATTTTGCTACTGAGTGTAGAAGACCAAGACAGAATCAAGGAAAGGGATTTGGAAATCAGTTTAAGAGGAATCAAGGGAAAGCCTATGTGGCTGAAGGAAAATGCTGGGATGATTCCGAAGATGAAGAAGAAGAGGAGTTTGTGAACTTAGCCCTCATGGCTAAATCTGATGAAGAAGCTTCAAGTTCATCAAATCAGGTACCATCTCTAGTCTTACTTGATATGTCTAAAACTGAGTATAAGCATACCATTGAGGATTTAAGTGCTGAGATGTTTAACATTCATGTTAGTTTATCTACTGCTCATGAAGAAATTGCTAAGTTAACTAAACAGAATGAAACTCTCAAATCTGAAAATGAAATGTTGTTGCTAACAACCAGTCCCCTAGATTCATTAGCTCAAGAGAATGCTAGATTGAAGACTGATATTATCTATGCTAAGGAAAAAGAAGATTTTCTCAGGAGTCAAATTGCAGAAAACGAGTTTAAACTCAAAGCTTTTAGAAACTCTTCTAGGTTAGTTCAGGAATATCATGATAATCACACTGAGAATCAAAAGGTAGGAATAGGTTTGGAGTATGGTAGAAGGCATAGAAAGGCAATTGTTCTTGATGATAGTGATGTTGTCAAACCTCAAATTCTCAAAAGAGTTAACAATCCGATTTTCAAAAATCTTCAAGCTGATTTTGATGAAACCTCCTTGTTCATAAAACAAGAGCTACTTGATGAAGATGAGTGCATTGATAGCATACTGAGCAAAGGAAAAGATACTGTCAAGTTCCCCATGACAGAAACTCTACCAAGCAATTAGACATAATGTTCTAAAGTAGCTGATAACAAGGATGAGACAGAAACTTCAAAATTAAGATACTGTCAAGAGAGAACCCAAGACAGCAACCTTCAAACCTGCTGTCACGACAGAGGCAAAGAAAGGTACTATCAAGGGTGGTTCGATAGCAACTTCAGAACATACTGTCAAAGCAAATGCCTACAAGCCTAAGAATAGGAATGGTAAGTTAGGGATTGATAAGAAGAATGGATATAGTCATGTTAAGGATGCCCCTAGGAAGCTTTGCAACAATTATGGATCATCTCATCATTTAACATTTATTTGTAAGAAACCCAAACAGGATAAGGTTAATGCATCCAATGTTAGTAGTAACTTACATAGAACCCCCATTATGCAAAGAAGTATGGATGTCTATAATAACATTGACTGTATGCCATGCAAAATTGTTGTTATGAGTACTTGCTTCAATATACCTATTCTGTCTACTGAAAGATGCTCCTATTTAGAAACTGCTGAGACTTCTGTGCCTGCCTATGTTGGTAAAAAGGCAGCTTCCACCAAGAGAAAGACTAAGTCTAACTCTAGAACCAAGTGGACAGTAAAAGAAGTTAGACAGGAGGATTCTAGTGTCGATTTAAATGTGAAACAGAATGATATGAACAATGATGCTGTAATTGCAGGACCCAACAGAGTTTGGGTACCAGATGCAAATTAAAATCATCTGTTTTGCAGGACAAGAAACAGAAGCAGGTCATGTGGATCATCGATAGTGGATGCTCTAGGCACATGACTGGTGATATAGCCCTACTATCACATTTTGTGGAGAAAGTTGGCCCAATCATAACTTTTGGAGACAACAGCAAAGGTTACACTGTGGGATATAGCTGTTTGGAAATTGGAAATGTTGTCATTGAAGATATTGCTCTTGTTGATGGATTGAAGCACAACCTACTCAGTGCCAGCCAGTTCAGTGATAGGGGATTCAAGATTGATTTTGATATGATGGTTTGTGATATCTATCACAAGAAAGACCGAAGCCTCTCTTTGAAAGGAGTCAGGAAATGAAGCTTGTTTGTTGTAGATTTAAATTCTGTCAATAAAGACATGGCTTACTATTTTTACAGTAAAGCATCAGTTGGTGAAAGCATGCTTTGGCACAAGAAGCTCTCACATCTCAATTTTAAGAATATAAACATTCTGATGAGAGAAAAAGGCATTTTGGCTGGCTATCTTTTTTGTTTTTGGCACTTGGATGGCTGAGAATAATTTTTGACTTTATGGCTGGCTGTAATAAAATTTTTAATCACTTGAGGGGCTCCCGTCAAAACGATACTAACGCCGTCTAAACAGTAGGGGTGAAATTGACCTTCCCCTAATTGTTTCCCCAATATCCCCTAATTATGTCCGTAATATCCTAAAATCCCTAATTCTCTCTAAACATATATCCCTAAATGGAGTTCAAATCCAAACAATCAACACCTCTCACCTAATTTATCTCCTTTTAATTGAAGAGCAGAGGTGAGAAGGGCGCTGCTCGAATTAAAGGTGGGAGTGAAAGGAATGGTGCGGGTGTTGTTGTGATGGAGGTGAACGGAGGAGGGTATTGTTGGTGGAGTTGAAATTGAAGAATAGAGGTGGTGAAAACGGAGAAGAGGGAGGATGTTGGGTGTCGGAGAAGAAGCGTTGCGGTGGAACAGTTTGAAGGGGAGGTGAGATGAAGAAGATGGGTGGAGTGCAGTGATGTTGTTGAAGCAGGTGGCGGCCGGTGGTGGAGAATTGAAGAATGGTGGTGATTAAGGAGTCGAGGCCGTGAGTTGGATTTGAAAGGGGAAGAACCGTGGTGAGAGTTGTTGACGAGGGAGATTTGGAAGGAGTTGTGAAGGAGATGGAGGCGGTGTAGAAGAAGGACGAATGGTGTTTGAATGATGGAGGAGAGGTGTTGATTATTTGGAGGTAGTGGTGAGGTGCAGAATGGTTGCAGGCGTGGTTGAGAAGAGATGGAAATGGCAGAGAAAAGAGGCAGAGAAAAGAGGGGAAAGGAGATGGGTGATGTTTGTAGAAGGAGAATTGGAGTTGGTTGTGAGGAGAGTGGAAGAGAGTGAGGTGAGCTGAGGTGAACGTAGAGAAAGGATTGGTGAGATGGGTGAAAAAGAAGAGAGGTTGGAGGGAGATGATTGGAGGTGATGATAGAGGAGACGGGAGGCGGGTGTTTGTGGTGCTGAGAGAAGAGGATGAAATAATGGTGATTGCGGTTTGAATGGAGGCAAGAACGGTGGTAGATGGGGAGATGGGGAAGGTGAGGAGGAAATGGGTGGTGGCTGTCGGTGAATAAGGACTGAACGGAAGGCAGTGTTGTGGTGAAAGAGAAGGGCAGTTAAAGAGAGGGGTGAGAGTTGATGTTTTTGGTGAAGGCAGCGGAGTGGTGACTCTTCGGGTGGTGGTTGTTTATGTTGGTTCGTTCATGGTGATACAAAGGGTGTGTGATGGCGTTGCAAAAAAAGAAAACGGGGCAATGGAGGTGGGCTGTGGGCGCGGAGAATTGTGGTGAGGGTGAACATGATGAAGGAGGTTTTGCAGGTGGGTGTTGGAAGTGATTGAAATGTGGAGATGGAACGAAGAGAAGATATTTCTGTAAATACCAGAAATACCCCTGTCAATTTCAAGTTTTGGGGTCACATTCTAACGGTGTTTGACGGGAGCCCCTCAAGTGATTAAAAATTTTATTACAGCCAGCCATAAAGTCAAAAATTATTCTCAGCCATCCAAGTGCCAAAAACAAAAAAGATAGCCAGCCAAAATGCCTTTTTCTCTTCTGATGAAGAAGGATTTAGTGAGAGGACTACCTCAACAGGAATTCTGTCAAGAAGAAATATGTGAGGACTGTCAAATGGGCAAATTGAAAAGATCTGTGCACAAATCAAAGCAAGTGAATACCAACACTGAGCCACTCAAATTAATTCACATGGATTTGTTTGGTCCAGTAAATTTTCAATCTCTTGCAAGGAAGAGATATGCCCTGGTAATGGTGGATGACTACTCAAGGTACACTTGGGTGATCACCTTTAGAGACAAAAGACGAAGCTGCTCAAGAAATCATTGATCACATAAGAGTTCTTGAAAGAACCCCAAATGCTCAAGTTCAATATCTGAGAAGTGACAATGGTACTGAGTTCAAAAATGCCACACTAGGAAACTTCTGCAAAGAAGAGGGCATTGTCCAACAATTCTCCACTGCCAGGACACTACAACAAAATGGAGTTGTAGAAAGGAAGAACAGAACTCTCATCGAAGCTGCGAGAACAATGTTGAATGATTCTAAATTACCAACATACTTCTGGGCAGAAGCTATTAATACGGCTTGTTACACACAGAATAGAACCTTGATCAACAAGACTCATGGAAACACTCCTTACTATTTGTTAACAGGAAAGAAACCTACTGTCAAGTATTTTCTTGTATTTGGAAGTAAATGTTTCATGATGATTGACAACCATGAAAGGAAAGGAAAGTTCGATGCTAAAGCTTATGAAGGCATTTTCATGGGATATGGTTTGGAGAGGACTGACTACAAAGTCTATGTCATTGATCACAAAGTCATTGAAGAAAGTGTGAATGTCACATTTGATGAAACCAAATTCCCAGGACTGCAAGAGGATGGTCAAATGGAGCCTCTTAGATTTGAAAATCAAGGGTATTTGGAAGAAGAAGAAGAAATTGTTGCTCATGAACCTACTGGTACTCAGGATATTGAGTTTGAAAGAAATGCTGTCAACACCAATGATTCTACTCAAAATCCAGCTCAATCTCAAACTATATCAGCTAATCATCAGAATGAGAATGATTCTGGAGACATTGAAGAACATGAAGGAGAAAACATCAATGGTGGAGAGTCAACACCTCAAACAGGAAATGATGAAGCAGATCAAGAAAGAACTTGCCCAGAACCACTAAGTGGAACAGAGATCACACTAGAAATTTAATCATTGGTGATCCCACTACTGGTATAAGGACGAGAAGAAATATTTCTGCTGACAGCATGTTTTCATATTTTCTATCTCAAACTGAGCCAAAGTCAATTGATGAAGCATTGTTGGATTCAGATTGGGTGATAGCTATGCAAGAAGAGCTAAATCAATTTGAGAGAAACTGGTCCCTAGACCCAAAGGGAAGTCAGTAGTTGACACAAAGTGGGTCTTTAGAAACAAGCTGGATGAAAGTGGAAATGTGACAAGAAACAAGGCAAGGCTAGTAGCTAAAGGTTACTCTCAACAGAAAGGAATCGATTATGATGAAACATTTGCTCCTGTTGCCAGACTTAAAGCTATTCGGATATTTTTATCCTATGCTGCACACTGTAACTTCAAAGTGTTCCAAATGGATGTCAAAAGTGCCTTTCTTAATGGAGAATTAAAATAGGAAGTGTATGTTGAATAGCCACCTGGATTTGAGGATGCTGAGTTGTATGACTTTGTCTACAAGCTGTTCAAAGCACTTTATGGATTGAAGCAAGCCCCTCGAGCTTGGTATGAAACTCTATCTACTTTTCTCATTGAGAATCAATTTACAAGAGGTGTAGTGGATAAGACACTATTCTACAAGCACCATGGCAAGGACATCATTCTGGTTCAGATTTATGTTGATGACATAATCTTTTGTTCTACAAATGAGAAACTATGTGAAAAGTTTTCATCTCTTATGAAGAGCAAGTATGAGATGAGCATGATGGGAGAACTATCATTTTTCCTAGGTCTACAAATTCATCAAAAGGATGATGATATCTTCATAAGCCAATCGAAATATGTCAAGGAACTTCTCAAAAAGTTCAATATGGAAGATGCATCACCTGCCAAGACACCTATCTCTACTACAACCAAGCTGGATTTGGATCCTAAAGGAAAGAAAGTGGATTCTAGTATCTACAGAGGCATGGTGGGATCGTTGCTATACTTAACTGCTAGCAGACCAGACATCATGTTTGCTACATGTCTCTGTGCAAGTTTGCAAGCTGATCCAAAAGAATCACACTTAGTAGCAATCAAGAGAATATTTAGATATCTCAAAGGCACTCCAAACCTAGTCCTTTGGTACCCTGAAGATATTGGATTTGACTTGGTTGGTTATTCGGATTCAGACTATGCTGGATGCAAGATTGACAGAAAAAGTACAACAGGAAGCTGTCAATTTCTTGGTGGAAGATTAGTGTCATGGTTTAGCAAGAAGCAGCATTCTGTATCTACTTCAACTGCAGAAGCTGAATATATCGCAGCTGGAAGTTGCTGTGCTCAAATTCTTTGGATGAAAAATCAGCTAATGGATTATGGTTTGGAGTTGTCCAATATTCCTATTTATTGTGATAACACTAGTGCCATAGCTATCTCAGACAATCTAGTTCAACACTCCAGGACAAAGCACATTGATATCAGACATCATTTCCTAAGAGAGCATGTTGAAAGGGGAACTGTGAAGCTGATTTATGTTCCAACAGAAAAGCAACTTGCAGATATTTTTACGAAGCCACTAGATGAAGCAACCTTCAACAGGTTGGTAAGTGAATTGGGAATGCTAAATCTGGTATGTTAACTTACTAGTTTTTACATTTTCAATGTGGTTAAAATTTCAGCTCGTGACCTTAACTTTCAATGTCACTGTCATGAGAAGTTACTGTCCTATGTGCTACTTGTTTACTTGACAGCATGTTTGCTATGACTATGCTAAATTCAAATCACATGCTTGTTTTAATTTCTGTAATGAGTAGTCACGTGACATTAACTTATTTCATACGCCTGCTTAGTGATAAGTACTTGTGTCATTTGATATGACTACGGGTATTTGTTAGTCTTTTTAATTTAAAAGATTAAATTACTTCATTAAAAAGAGACAGTTGGGAGCTGTAGAGTCACTTACTGTGTTATAAATAAGACCAAAGTTAAACCCTTTGTTCTCACTTAACACCCTAAGAACTCTAGAGTCTAATATGAGCAAGAGGAAGGCAGGAGAAATGTCTACATCCGGAGTGTCCAAGACACAGGAGGAGGCTGCTGCTGAGCACCCTCTTGATCCTTTCTTCGGTAAGCTTCAGGCTTATCTGGATGCCAAAGGGATCACTGAGGAGAAGGAGATTGCAAAGGTCGTTGAGCAACTACTGGTCGAAGCTCTTGAAGAGCTTAATAAAAAATGATGTTTAGTTCTTAAGAACTATATTTTTTTGTATTGTTTTAAAGTTTTTTTAATGAAAAGTTCATTGTTTCATTCTCCCAGTGTTTTGCAAGCTGTTCATTTTCCTTACCTTTATTCTTCTGTAAATGGTTGTTAAGTTGACTGTTTGTGTGTATGGATGTTTGTGGATGTGTGCCTAAAACCAACAAATATGTGCTTAAATCGATTAAAATGCTTTTTGGTAATTTTCGCTTAAGCAATAGGCAAAGTCGATTAAAATTCATGACATAAATTATTTTGCCTAAGTTGCTGTCAGTAAGTGAAGATGATGTCACGAAGTGCCTTGACAGCAAGTTTCTTAGATGACACAATTGAAAAAGTCTCTGTCATGAAATTTAAAGGAAATTGTATAAATTGCTTAATGATGACAGTATGTTCTTGCAACGATATTACTATCAAGCAAAACCTGCTGTCATTCTCTCAAAATTAATAATGAATTTGTTAAAGCGCACAAGTTACTATCAAGATTAGTGGACCGAATTAATTGGGATTTTACCTCCACGATTTACAACCACTAAAAAGTAACTACCCACGACTCCACGTGACTGATTAATGGGCTAAGACATAGTTACTTTCCCTTTCTCAGTGAGACATTTGCTATTTTCATGTAAGCAACTGTCAAACACACAAACACACAAACACATAACTTTCAACAAAACCTCTCTCTCTCTCAAAAGCAAAAATCTCTCTCCGAAGCTCAAAGCAAGAAATGGCACCCAAACAATCCTCTTCTCAAACAAACTTTGCTGGTGTTCTCACTGATGGAGATGCTGGTGAAGGATATAAAGGACTCGTATCCTTTATCAACAAGTCATATCTAGGTCATGCTATAACCTCTACACCATCCTTGAACCTGGAAATGCTTGAAGAATTCTGGAAAACTGCCTATGTTCCAGGAGGTGCAGGTAAAGACACAATACAATGCAAAATCAAAGGAATCACCTGCATCCTCACAATCAAAGGCATCAACGAAGCTTTGGGAACTGGACTGCAAGATAAAGAATCATACAAGGAACTTGCAAGTGATGAAACCCTAAAGAAGTTTTTTTTGAAAATTGGGTATTCTGGTCCTATTCTTGAAGAGGGTACATCAGAATGGTACTCGACTGGTGAAATGGATAGAAAGCATTTGAGAAAAGAATGGAGCATGATTTTTGATGTCATGGTGAAGGTTTTCTCAACCAAAACCTCTGGATGGAATGGAATTCCTTCCTATATAAAGAAGCTTACTCACTCTCTTGTCCATGGATACAAAGTGGATGTAGGAAAGTTGCTTATGAGTCAACTCAAGCCAGCTCTAAGCAGGAAGGTACATGTTTATCCTCGCTTTCTTACTATGTGTTTGAATTAATTATGTGGTATTGATGATAATGCATCTCTCTCTATAGAATGCAATGTTTTGAAAATAAATTCACACACATCACTCAATTCACAAAATTCAAATGCACATATTCCACTATGTTTCACCAAGCACATGGCTGATCAAGAGCCTCATCTTGACGTAGCACTACACTCTGGGTATGTTGTCTTCTCCCTTGAGAATGATGCTAAATTAGACCCAAATTCAGTTAACCCACATTCTACTGCATACATTTCTATCAGATCCTCTAGACAACCAAAGACCACAAAAACAACTTTGCAAGAATCCAAGAAAAGACCCTTGGAAACTGGTGTTGGTAGTAGTTCTGAGAATGTTGAGGGAGAAACTGCACATGATGCAGCAAATAAGGATGTTAGTGAAAGTGAACCCACAGTGGTTCCTCTTGAGCCTAAGAAGAAGAGAGCTAAGAGGGCCAAAGCCACTGTCAGCCACCCCACAGTCTCACAAAAGGCTGTGGAGAGTAAAAGGGAATCAAACACATCCCTAGGTGCTTCTTCTCAACAAGAAGTATCTATTGAAGCTGGCCTGTCTCCCAAGGCATCCTGTAAAGAGTCAGCACAACCTCATGTACTCACTCATGAGGAGCCTACACTTGTAGAAATGCACACAGAGATAGGGCACAGTGAGGGTCATGAAACTTCTACTCTTGATGTTCCACAAGTTAACCCTGTGGAACAGCCAAAAATCTCCTCTAAACCATCACCTTCTTTATTCTCTAATCCATCAATTGTTTCTTCTCAACAACCTAGAGAATGGGACAGTCCAATCCCTTCAGGTTTTGATCATCCATCTCAAGTCATGGATGAGCCCCCATCAAGTGGTCCACAAGAACCCATTTCTCAAAGTGAAATGGACACCACTCACTCAAACACTGAGCTAGATCAAGATGGTACTCTGCCAGAAAATGAAACAACCAACATCTTGGTCGAACTCCAAAGAGCAACTGACCTTCCGGAAGTTGCTGTCACAGTCTCAATTGCTGTCAAAGACACCAAAAAGTTGGTGTCAACCCACCTGTGGACAGTAACATTTTGGGTAAAGATGATGTCGCCTCTACACTGCTTGATCATGATACTGTCATTGTTGAAGATGCTTCAGATGATGATCAAATTACTATCTCTGCTTTGAAGGTACAATCTAAACTTTCTACTTCTTCAACTAAAATGCATGCAAGTACTGCTCATACACATGCATCTAGGATGAGTGAGGGAGTGAAAAGAAAAAGAGAGATAAAAGAAAAGAGAGGTGAGCATAAAAATGAGAGGCATCCAAACGAGCTGGCAAAAGGTGAGGGACTTGAGCATGTCCAGAGTGCACTTGAGGGAACCCCACACACAAAGGCACTAGGCCTTGAGAGTCAGTCTGTGAGGAGTGATGAGATCACTCAGAAAAACAATGAGTGAGTGAGAAACCCCACAGCCTCCTTACCCCAGTCTCTTCCTTTATATCCAAAAAGGATGAGAACTGGTGGTCCTTCTAAACAAGCTGAATCAAGGTTGAAATCCCTTGAGGGCAGATGTGCATCCATGGAAGCTAAACTTGATGCTCTGTCCACTATGGTAGCTACTGGTTTTGCTGATATTCAACAAACTCTTCACTCGTTCTCTACCATCCTTAGTGCTGCCAACTCAACTAAGGGGGAGAAAGTGGTAGATCAGAATGAGGGTGAGGGAGAGAAAGTGGTGAATGAGGGTGAGTGTGACGCCCCCAGATCCGGGGTCGGAGATCTAGGCGCTCACGGTCCATTTTCCATTAATAACATACTTGTTCTTGCACATAATATAAATAAAACAGCCATCGACCCCACAACAAAACTCACACCGCACACACACACACACAGGTTAGAGTCTCAGAAACGTCATACACTTGATTAAGCAAAAGTAAAAGTTTCAGAGTTATTACAGACCGAATTAAATAGCATTTATGCTACCAGCAACACTTCGATATGATGCGAAGTTGGCGGCTTGAAAGTTGGTTATGGTACACTGCCTTGCACAGGTCATACTTATAAATAAAACGTACTAACAAAAGTTGCCAACCAATCCGGCTAATGGGGCCTACCGGTGGAATCTCAACTGCAGCCTGGGGTCTAGTCACCTGCTTTCGAACAGTCTGACAGGATCTTGCCATTTCTCTTAGCTGTTGTGTTTGTAAAATTTGAAAACAAGCAAGAGTGAGCAACTATAGCTCAACAAGAATATATGTATAAGGTAAGCAATATAACATTTCATATGTTTAGCAGTCATTAAACTCGTTTGTATCAATCAGTTATAAAATCACTTGTCATTGTTGATAAATTTCAAAGGTGCACCAGTACGTGCCCTTGTTTTCAAAATAACCTTACAGTTCTAGATACTGCATAAAGTCAACATCTTTCTCATCAAAATAGGACACTATCGGCAACTGGCACATAGGCCTGAGAAGCAGTGTCAAAGCATTTTTCCAAAATGGAGGAATGGGACTTAAAGAAAACATAAAACCTGACAGGGATTGACGATGATCAGTCGCCACATCCGAGTCCAATAATCCGCGGGTCTTCTCTACCGGTAGAAGGATAGAAACTACATCCGTAACTATCCCCGGGTGAAAACTACATCCGTAATCACCCTCGATGAAAACTACATCCGTAATCATCCTTCGGCAACACCTGGGCCGGAATAATAATTGATGGACCGCCTGGCTCACGGCCGCTTACACATCCCGGGAATCGTTCGTCAACGGTTCCCACACATGCCAGAGTCCCTTTTTCTTTTTCTTTTAAAAACTTGATTTTGATTGAAAACAGAGTAATTGAGGTCCGACATCAGTCGACCGATGATTCTTGAAATCATACAAGAAGCAGAACCTGACCGGGGGTTTTCAAAAGTGTTTTGAGTTCGAATGAGTTTGAGTTTGAAAGTATTAAAAAGTGTCTTGGATTAACTTTGTCTTTAAATAATGAACAATAATTAATAAATAATATTTTAAGATTTAATATTAATAATTAATAAAATAATTATTCGATAAAATAAACTTTTAATCCAAGATAGGGTTTCGAGTATTTACGAAGATATGAATATAATACTTGAGTATATGATACTCCCCGAATGACCCTTCGGGTTTTCGCAATCTAGATACGATATAATAATATACCGCTCCCCAGTCAATAGATATATACGGACCGCTATGACCTCTATTGCTAGAGTCGTTGTCCGAAGAAAACATTTCAATCTAAGTTCAAGGGGTACAAGCATATATGTACTTATACAATCTCAATTGCATCAATACTTCAATAAACATAGCATTTGATATAATTGAAAACTACAAACACAACAGTGAAAGTCCTTGTATATGTATAAGTTTTGAAAAGTAAACTTGCCTTGGTTTGGTTGGGGTGGTCGAGCGTGCGGAGTGGAACGATCTATACATAAGCAATAACCGCTCGTTAGTACCTTAACAATATCTCTTTAATTACGGGGTTTTAGGGGGGTACGAAATTGACTTAATGACTTCGTCTTATGACACTCTAGCCCCCACTATAGGTTCATGTCACCACTCGATTACGCTCGTCACTTATTCGACTTAATTTAGTTACCATATCCGAGTCATAACCATTACCTCTAGAATTATTATCCACTTAATGACTTTTTCCCTTGCGCGAAGTTTACTCTAGCATTTTTATAAAATTGAAAATTTTATATTTTAATCAAATTCGTTTTGGTTAGCCTTCCCCACTGCATTTACTAGCTTCTCTAATTTTTCCATGGTCCCACATAAGTTTTAGGGGTTTAAACAAGGTTCACAAGGGGGTCATTTAGTGCAGTCCGGAATCCAGAAACACAATTTACTTCTCCGGCCATAACTTAAAATCTATACATCACCTAGTAATGAACCTTACATTTCCAGAAAATACATTCAAATACCTTTCCAACAATATATGGTAGGACATCAGGGGACAACATTTGGGGGTTCAAAACCGTGTTACAAGACAGGTCAATGCTCCTGGAAAAACTCAGCAAGCACATACTACTTAGATCAACCATTTTTCACAATTCCACAACACAACCAACACTCAATACACTTAGTTCATGGTTCATAACACTCATGGAGATATATATACTATCCATAATCATAAAAGTCACAATCTCAACATCAAAACTCAAGATCCATGTCATCCAATACTTATACAACGAAGATTAGCTCACAAATACATGGATCTACTACCAAACCTTATAAATACTACATAACCAAGAGGGTTTGTGATTTTTATACCTTCTTGAGCACCTAGGAGCCTTGGATAAGCTTTACACAACTCAATAACACCTTGAATGGTCTCCTACAACCCTTACAATCCAAGATCTAAAAGAAAATCAAACATGGTTACTATTCACCCAATCTTTAACAATTTGTAACTTGAATTTGGGTGGATGAAATGGCTTGAAATTACTAACATACCTTGTCTAGATGATGTAGAGAGCCTAGGAATTATGCCTTGAATTGTGAGTGAAGAGAAGTGGAAGAAAGAAAATTTTCTTCCTTGTTTCTTGTTTAGGCCGAGAGTTTTGTGCTTGGGGGGGGGGGAGAAGTGTTTTGATTTCTTTGTGTGGTTGAATGATTATGTTAAGTGGTTGGGTGATACATATTAGTGTATGTATAAGCATGGTACAAGCCTAGGTATGGCTCCTTGTACTTCTTGTCTCCTCTTTTTGAAAAGCAAGGTAACTAGTTACTATTCTTCTTTCATTTGGTTAACTAGTTTGCTTATTTCCTAACTACTTGGTTGCATGGGACTTGCATGCAATACTACTCCTTGTATCATTATTCTTCCACCAATGCTTGTCATTTAATCTTTAATTCGTATCGTATCTTAATTAATCTCTCGTAATAATATTTTGTCGCGTAGAGATTTCCCCTATAATTCCTTAAGTACTTAATTGTGTAAATTTCCTCGAATGTCCATAATTCCTTGTCATAATCCTTAATAAATCTTTTAACACTCTAATCATTCTCAAATCCCAAGTTTTATAAATCTTACTAACAATAAGACTCTTGCCTTCACAATCTTCCTTTTATCTTACATAGTGAATGCAACAACACAGTTTCTCAGACAATCATTTCTATTAATCAACAGGGATGACCAGAAAGGTTCCATATTGACATTGCCACAAGGTATTAAATAAAAGAAAATATTACCAAAAATTAGGGTTCTTATAGCCTCCCCTCCTTAAAAGGATTCCGTCCCGGAATCAGGTTGAAAACAATTGGGGGTGCTTTTCACGCATTGCGCTTTCTAGTTCCCATGTTGATTCTTCGACATTCTGGTTCCTCCACAAGACTCTCACTAGTTTGACAACCTTGTTCCTCAGCACCTGTTCTTTTCTATCCATGATTTCTACGGGTTGCTCCACATATATTAAGTCTGGTTGCATATCCACTTGATCATGTTCTATCACATGTCGGAAGTCGGTATGGTAGGGTCGTAGCATGGACACATGGAACACATTATGTACTTGCTGTAAGCTCGGAGGTAAAGCCAATTCATAGGCTAACTTTCCAACTCGTTTCAGGATCTCAAAAGGTCCAATAAATCTCGGGCTTAGTTTCCCCTTCTTACCAAATCTCATCAATCCCTTCCACGGTGTTACTTTTAACATCACAAACCCTCCTACCTCATATTCTTTATCCTTGCGGGACTGGTCTGCATACTTCTTCTGTCTGTCTTGGGCCGCTACCAGCCGTCCTCTTATGAGTTCGATAGTTTCTCTTGTCTGTTGGACCAGTTCAGGTCCTAATATCTTCCGCTCTCCTACCTCTTCCCAACACAAGGGAGACCGACATCTTCGTCCGTACAAAGCTTCATATGGGGGCATGCCTATACTCGCATGGTAACCGTTGTTGTAGGAAAATTCGATCAACGGCAAGTGGTCGTCCCAACTTCCCTTGAAATCTATGGCACATACTCTCAACATGTCCTCGATGGTCTGGATGGTTCTCTCACTCTATCCGTCTGTTTGGGGATGGTATGCAGTACTCATGTTTAACTTAGTCCCCACACAATCCTGAAAACTCCTTCAGAACCTGGAGTTGAATCTTGGGTTTCTATCTGATACAATGCTCACAGGAACCCCATGCCTAACCACAATCTCCTTTAAGTAGATATCCACCAGCTTGTCGACAGTGTATCTCTCGTTGATTGGAAGAAAATGTGCTGACTTGGTCAATCTATCGATAATTACCCAAATGGCGTCATGATTAGTCTTGGTCCTTGGTAATCTGACCACAAAGTCCATCGCAATCTGTTCCCACTTCCACTCGGGTATCTCTAAGGGTTGCAACAATCCACTGGGCCTCTGGTGTTCGGCCTTCACTCTTTGACATGTCAAGCATTTACTTACCCACTCTGCTACGTCCTTCTTCATATTTGGCCACCAATAATACTCTTTCAAATCCCTATACATCTTGGTGCCCCCAGGTTGAATTGAATACCTTGAACTATGAGCCTCTTGCAAAATCTCGTCTTTTAATTCTTGAACGTTCGGGATCCATATCCTAGATGCGTACCTCATAATTCCATTCCCGTCCTTCTCACACTTAATTTCCTCGCCAGTCAAAATTTTCTCCATCGAATTCTTTTCTTCTTCTATCTTCTTTTCCTGGCATAACTTAATCTTTTCCAATAGCGGTGGTTGGACTCTTATTTCCATTAGACTCTCTTGTCCAATTCCTGGTAACCTCACCTCAATCTCCAGTTTCTCAAGGTCCTTGATCAACTCGTCCACTGACGTTATCATCTTGAGTTTCTCCTTTCGGCTAAGTGCATCGGCCACCACGTTGGCCTTCCCTAGGTGATAATGAATCTCACAATCATAATCCTTTATTAGTTCTAGCCATCTCCTCTGCCTCATGTTTAACTCTTTCTGAGTGAATATGTACTTCAAGCTCTTGTGATCCGTGTAGATTTCACACCTTTCTCCGTAAAGATAATGTCTCCAGATCTTCAAAGAGAAAACTATCGCTGCTAATTCCAAATCATGGGTGGGGTATCTTATCTCATATTCCTTAAGCTGTCTGGACGCATACGCAATCACCTTACCGTGCTGCATAAGCACACACCCTAAACCTTTATGGGATGCGTCGCTATAAATCACAAAATCTCCCTTATCATCGGGTAGGGCTAGTACTGGTGCTGTCACCAACCTCTTTTTCAACTCTTGAAAGCTTTCTTCGCATTTCTCAGTCCACACAAACTTTTCGGTCTTGCGAGTTAGCCGGGTCAAAGGGGCTGCTATCTTGGCAAAGTCTTGGACAAATCTCCTATAGTAGCCAGCCAATCCTATGAAACTTCTCACCTCTGTCGGAGTGGTTGGTCTCTCCCAATTTGATACAGCCTCTATTTTGGCTGGGTCCACTAGAATGCCTTGTTCGCTAATCACATGCCCCAAAAACTGAACTTCCTTCAACCAAAATTCACACTTCGAGAACTTAGCGTACAACTTTTCTTCTCTTAATGCTCCCAATACAATCCTCAAGTGCTCTGCATGTTCCTCTTTCGTCTTGGAATAAATCAAGATGTCATCGATGAAGACTATAACACACTTGTCCAGGTACTTCTTGAAGACTCGATTCATTAAGTCCATGAAAGCTGCGGGTGCATTCGTTAACCCAAACGACATTACTAAAAACTCATAGTGTCCGTACCGGGTGCGAAAGGCCGTCTTTGGTATATCTTCTGGCTTAATCCTTAGCTGGTGGTACCCGGTTCTCAAATCGATCTTGGAAAAATAAACCGCGTCCTTTAGCTGGTCAAACAGGTCATCTATCCTGGGCAAAGGATACTTATTCTTTATGGTCACCTTATTCAACTCCCTGTAGTCTATGCATAATCTCATACTACCATCCTTCTTTTTCACGAATAGCACCGGGGCTCCCCACGGTGACACACTAGGTCTTATCATCCCTTTATCCAACAGCTCTTGTAATTGAGTGGCCAACTCTTTCATCTCCACTAGGGCTAGCCGATATGGGACTTTCGAAATTGGGGCCGTACCCGGAATTAAGTCTATAGCGAACTCGATGTCTCTATCAGGTGGTAGTCCTGGAAGATCATCCGCGAACTCATTAACGACGGGGATTTCCTGTAGGTTTGGTGCCTCCTTCTTGGTATCCTTCACATAGGATAAATAGGCTTCGCATCCTTTACGTAACAGCTTTTTAGCTTGAATCATAGTCAGGAACTTTTGGTTTTGCCGTTTTCCACTAAACACTACTTCCTCGTCCCCTGGCAGTCTTAAACTCACTTTCTTCTTCACATAATCAATCTGAGCTCCATGGGTTGTCAACCAATCCATACCTACTATTACGTCAAACTCTCCTAGTTTAAAAGGTATTAAATCTACCCGAAAGTGTCGCCCTTCTATTTCTAGGTCGCAACCTGGACATACTTGGTTAACAGGAATAATTTCATGATTAGCTATCTCTACTTGCAGTCTGTCTCTCAGTGGTTCAGTCTTAAGGCCTAACTGACATACAAAATCTAGAGATATGAAAGACTTGGTAGCTCCCGAATCAAATAAAACATTCGCATTAACTGAGTTGAGTAGTAGGGTACCTGCGATCACATCCGTGTTCCTCACGGCATCTTGCACAGTCATATTAAAAGTTCTTGCAGTAGGGGCCCTGTTAGAAGCAGTTCCACTCACTCTTGACGCAGCTGGCCCAGAGGACATACATTCCCTCATTCGGTGCCCAGGTTTCCCACACTTGAAGCAATTACCTCCGGCACTGGTGTTGTTACTAGTTCCTCGACAGGTGTTAGCATAATGTCCTGTCAGCCCACACTTGAAGCACTTCACATCTTGCAGGTTACACACGCCCGCATGTTTCCTTCCACATTTATTGCATTCCGGGGGTGGGGCTCGGGGTGGGGTAGAGTAAGACGATCCCTGTGGTCGACCGCTCTGGCCCACACTCCAACTTTCAGCTTTCTTGGTTCCAAAGTTTCGGCTGGGTTGGGACATTGTTCCTCGCTAAAATTTGCTCGGAAAGCTCCCTCCCGCAGAGTTTCCCTTTCGACTATCAAACTTCCTCTTCTTTCCTTCCCTCTCCTTCTGCATCTGTTCACCCCCAGCCTCAACAATCGATGCTTTCTGTACCAGGGTGGCATAGTCTATCAGCTCAAGAACCGCCACACGATTCTGAATCCATTGCTTTAGCCCCAATTGAAACCTTCGGGCCCTCTTTGCCTTAGAGTTCACATATTCCAGCACAAACCTTGATAGCTCAGTAAATCTTGCCTCATACTCGGCCACCGTCATGTTACCTTGCTTCAGTTCCAAAAATTTCAGCTCCATTTGTGTTTCCATGAACCTAGGGAAATACTTTTCCAAGAACAGCTCGCTAAACCTCTCCCAGGTCACCACACCTCTTCCTTCCAAATTCCTTTTAGCTTCCCACCAGTAGTTCGCCTCACCCTTCAGGAGATAGGTGGCGAAAACAGTTTTTTGCCCTTTAGCGACTCCTAGTATCTCGAAAGATTTTTCCATTTCTTTCAGCCAGGCCCTTGCCTCAACCGGGTCTGCAGTTCCCTTAAACTCCGGGGGTTTCAGGGATTTGAAATTCCGAAAGGCATTGGCATTCGCATTGTTGGGTGGTGGCTGAACCGGGGGACGGTCCAAGTTCTGCCTGAGTAGGTCCATGAATTTCTCCATAGGGTCTCTCCTTGGATTTTCCACCTCTCGGGTATCATCTTCAGCTTCCTCTTCATCATACTCAGAGTTATCAAACAAGTTATAATCACTACCTTCATCCTCGCTCAGGTTCAAATACTCTCTCTCACGGTTTTGGTGGCCTCCCGACCCATGGTGGCTACCCTGGCCTTCAGAGTTGGCCGGGTGAGCTCGAGTGTTCATTCTTCTGGGTGGCATGATTCTGATAATAAGACAAAAATGGGTTAGGGTTTTCAAATTATTTGACCGTATTTAGAGAAGTCAGGAACGTATTGTTCCTCCTTATACAGGGTTAAAATTTCGAAACTCGCAGTGCCCTTATGATGGCGATAAAACTGTAAAACCTTTTTAGGGAAAGTCGTTACGTGGTTCGAAAACATTTGTAGGAATTTCCAAGATTTCAAAACTTCGTAACTTGTAGAAATATTTTTTAAAATTTTAAATAAATTAAAACTTCTTTTTTTTTGAAAGATTTATTTTAGAAAAAAAAAATTGTAGGAACATTTTTGGAAAATGTAGAGAACAATTTGAAATCGCATATCGTAAATTTGAAACAGCATGGTTGTATTTGTGGCTTGTAGCAATTGTATAATCACAGTTGTATATCAAAACAGTAGAGCATGGCATCGGAAAGTAAAGCAGTTGAGACAATATCAAGGAAACTGAAACTAAATAAGTACGGTACAAGGGTTGTCACAAAGTTTGGATGTTAGAGCCAAATACATAGTTCCGATGTCAAAGTCTAGCAAAAGTGGAACAAATACAAGTACATCATCCGAATAGTCAGGGCTACACAAAAGTAGGGCTACATCCGTACATACTATCCGAAGTCACATCTACATATCTGTAGGTCAGTCTACTCATCCACTGGTCAGAAAGGATGCCACTGCACAAGTCAACTATCCCGCAAAATCGACACACTAATGTCATCTGAACCTAGGGGACTGAGCTATCAATAACACATCACGGGGCCGCACCGCGACAGAGCAAGGTCCTCACTCGGGCAAATGAACGACGCACAACACGCCTAGCATCCCTAGCCTGGATCAGTCCGCCCCCGCGGATCCCTAATCCAAGAATCCTCTCGCGACTCCTCCTCTCGATCCTGTGGAGTCGAGCTCTAGTCCTCCTAGCAACAGTAGTCCTCATCTCAGCCTGAATCCTCAGTCGCGCCTCGCGCTCCTCCACTAGTGCTCGCCTCGCCTCATTAAGTCTGGCCTCGGTAGAAAGTAAGTCTCGGGTCATGAACTGCACGACATAGGCGTGCTCAGCGCCCGACACCGGGGGTAGGTCCAGTGGTGGGGGTGGCATAACAGGGGCAGGAGCAGGAGCAGGGGTAGGGTCACGCTCCTCCTCGCTAGAAGTATCCTCCTCGGAGTCATCATCTAAAGAAGTGAGGCTCAATGATTGCGGAGAGGATGGGGGTGACACAACACGTCCCTCGCCGGATCGCACACTCTCCTCATCAGTGGCTACAAGGGAGGGGGTAACAGGCTCAGGCTCAACAAAGGGCTCCTCATCGGGATCCTCATCATCAGTATCCCCTATCAGCGTAATCCAGGGGCCAAGCTCAGAGTCATCACTCATGTCCTCCTCGGGATCCTCGGTATCTCTCAGCAGCGCCTCATCGTGCTCTCTCTCAAAAGCCTTAGGGTCTGGTATCTCCTCCATCTACACAAGGGAAATAAGGTGGGTTACTAACCATAAAGAAGGGTTTAAGGAGTAGTTCCCTCACGGGCCTTAGAAGTCAGGGCTATGTCCGATAACCCGACTGTGAACTCGATGAGAGCTCTAGGTATTAAGGGGGTTATTATTAGTGTTATTATTATTCATATTATTATGGTTGCTTTCCTAAATTACTATCGTTTCTGAGAACTGTAACCTCCTCTCTGATACCATTGCTGTGATGCCCCCAGATCCGGGGTCGGAGATCTAGGCGCTCACTGTCCATTTTCCATTAATAACATACTTGTTCTTGCACATAATAAATAAAACAGCCATCGACCCCACAACAAAACTCACACCGCACACACACACACACACACAGGTTAGAGTCTCAGAAATGTCATACACTTGATTAAGCAAAAGTAAAAGTTTCAGAGTTATTACAGACCGAATTAAATAGCATTTATGCTACCAGCAACACTTCGACATGAAGCGAAGTTGGCGGCTTGAAAGTTGGTTACGGTACACTGCCTTGCACAGGTCATACTTATAAATAAAACGTACTAACAAAAGTTGCCAACTAATCCGGCTAATTGGGCCTACCGGTGGAATTTCAACTGCAGCCTGGGGTCTAGTCACCTGCTTTCGAACAGTCTGACAGGGTCTTGCCATTTCTCTTAGCTGTTGTGTTTGTAAAATTTGAAAACAAGCAAGAGTGAGCAACTATAGCTCAGCAAGAATATATGTATAAGGTAAGCAATATTACATTTCATATGTTTAGCAGTCATTAAACTCGTTTGTATCAATAAGTTATAAAATCACTTGTCATTGTTGATAAATTTCAAAGGTGCACCAGTACGTGCCCTTGTTTTCAAAATAACCTTGCAGTTCTAGATACTGCATAAAGTCAACATCTTTCTCATCAAAATAGGACACTATCGGCAACTGGCACATAGGCCTGAGAAGCAGTGTCAAAGCATTTTTCCAAAATGGAGGAATGGGACTTAAAGAAAACATAAAACCTGACAGGGATTGACGATGATCAGTCGCCACATCCGAGTCCAATAATCCGTGGGTCTTCTCTACCGGTAGAAGGATAGAAACTACATCCGTAACTATCCCCGGGTGAAAACTACATCCGTAATCACCCTCGATGAAAACTACATCCGTAATCATCCTTCGGCAACACCTGGGCCGGAATAATAATTGATGGACCGCCTGGCTCACGGCCGCTTACACATCCCGGGAATCGTTCGTCAACGATTCCCACACCTGCCAGAGTCCCTTTTTCTTTTTCTTTTAAAAACTTGATTTTGATTGAAAACAGAGTAATTGAGGTCCGACATCAGTCGACCAATGATTCTTGAAATCATACAAGAAGCAGAACCTGACCGGGGGTTTTCAAAAGTGTTTTGAGTTCGAATGAGTTTGAGTTTGAAAGTATTAAAAAGTGTCTTGGATTAACTTTGTCTTTAAATAATGAACAATAATTAATAAATAATATTTTAAGATTTAATATTAATAATTAATAAAATAATTATTCGATAAAATAAACTTTTAATCCAAGATAGGGTTTCGAGTATTTACGAAGATATGAATATAATACTTGAGTATATGATACTCCCCGAATGACCCTTCGGGTTTTCGCAATCTAGATACGATATAATAATATACCGCTCCCCGGTCAATAGATATATACGGACCGCTACGACCTCTATTGCTAGAGTCATTGTCCGAAGAAAACATTTCAATCTAAGTTCAAGGGGTACAAGCATAAATGTACTTATACAATCTCAATTGCATCAATACTTCGATAAACATAGCATTTGATATAATTGAAAACTACAAACACAACAGTGAAAGTCCTTGTATATGTATAAGTTTTGAAAAGTAAACTTGCCTTGGTTTGGTTGGGGTGGTCGAGCGTGCGGAGTGGAACGATCTATACATAAGCAATAACCGCTCGTTAGTACCTTAACAATATCTCTTTAATTACGGGGTTTTAGGGGGGTACGAAATTGACTTAATGACTTCGTCTTATGACACTCTAGCCCCCACTATAGGTTCATGTCACCACTCGATTACGCTCGTCACTTATTCGACTTAATTTAGTTACCATATCCGAGTCATAACCATTACCTCTAGAATTATTATCCACTTAATGACTTTTTCCCTTGCGCGAAGTTTACTCTAGCATTTTTATAAAATTGCAAAATTCATATTTTAATCCAATTCTTTTTGGGTAGCCTTCCCCACTGCATTTACTAGCTTCTCTAATTTTTCCATGGTCCCACATAAGTTTTTAGGGGTTTAAACAAGGTTCACAAGGGGGTCATTTAGTGCAGTCCGGAATCCAGAAACACAATTTACTTCTCCGGCCATAACTTAAAATCTGTACATCACCTAGTCATGAACCTTACATTGCCAGAAACGAAATTCAAATACCTTTCCAACAATATATGGTAGGACATCAGGGGACAACATTTGGGGGTTCAAAACCGTGTTACAAGACAGGTCAATGCTCCTGGAAAAACTCAGCAAGCACATACTACTTAGATCAACCATTTTTCACAATTCCACAACACAACCAACACTTAATACACTTAGTTCATGGTTCATAACACTCATGGAGATATATATACTATCCATAATCATAAAAGTCACAATCTCAACATCAAAACTCAAGATCCATGTCATCCAATACTTATACAACCAAGATTAGCTCACAAATACATGGATCTACTACCAAACCTTATAAATACTACATAACCAAGAGGGTTTGTGATTTTTATACCTTCTTGAGCACCTAGGAGCCTTGGATAAGCTTTACACAACTCAATAACACCTTGAATGGTCTCCTACAACCCTTACAATCCAAGATCTAAAAGAAAATCAAACATGGTTACTATTCACCCAATCTTTAACAATTTGTAACTTGAATTTGGGTGGATGAAATGGCTTGAAATTACTAACATACCTTGTCTAGATGATGTAGAGAGCCTAGGAATTATGCCTTGAATTGTGAGTGAAGAGAAGTGGAAGAAAGAAAATTTTCTTCCTTGTTTCTTGTTTAGGCCGAGAGTTTTGTGCTTGGGGGGGGGGAGAAGTGTTTTGATTTCTTTGTGTGGTTGAATGATTATGTTAAGTGGTTGTGTGATACATATTAGTGTATGTATAAGCATGGTACAAGCCTAGGTATGGCTCCTTGTACTTCTTGTCTCCTCTTTTTGAAAAGCAAGGTAACTAGTTACTATTCTTCTTTCATTTGGTTAACTAGTTTGCTTATTTCCTAACTACTTGGTTGCATGGGACTTGCATGCAATACTACTCCTTGTATCATTATTCTTCCACCAATGCTCGTCATTTAATCTTTAATTCGTATCGTATCTTAATTAATCTCTCGTAATAATATTTTGTCGCGTAGAGATTTCCCCTATAATTCCTTAAGTACTTAATTGTGTAAATTTCCTCGAATGTCCATAATTCCTTGTCATAATCCTTAATAAATCTTTTAACACTCTAATCATTCTCAAATCCCAAGTTTTATAAATCTTACTAACAATAAGACTCTTGCCTTCACAATCTTCCTTTTATCTTACATAGTGAATGCAACAACACAGTATCTCAGACAATCAATTCTATTAATCAACAGGGATGACCAGAAAGGTTCCATATTGACATTGCCACAAGGTATTAAATAAAAGAAAATATTACCAAAAATTAGGGTTCTTACAGTGAGGGAGAGAAAGTGGTAGATCAGATTAAAGCAAACCTGGTAGAGAAGGAGAAACAAGGTGAAGCTGCAAGTGAGGGGGAGCAAGTTTTGGAGGAAAAAGAGGGAGATGAAAGTGAGGGGGAGCAAGAGAAAGAAGAAAGAAACTTTGGTGAAGAACTGAAGGCAATAGGAGATGGTGAATTATTTGAAGCAGAAATAGATGGTGAGGCAGTATTGTTATCCAAGGAAGTGTTGGAGCAATTAAAGGGGACTCAAAAGTCTAAAAGAACAGTATTGCCTCCACTGAAAATCATGAACCAAATCCTGAGGAAGTCGAAGCTCCATTCCAGAAGTTACAGAAGGAATGGAGAGAAAAAGAAATTCAAAATGCTCTAGGTAAAGGCAAAGGCAAAATGCCTGAGTATATGGACATATCTGCTGGCATATCTTCTGGAACTACTTGGTCAGATGGAAGTGAATACGCCCTTGAAGATGCAAAATTGATGATGGTTGATCACATGGAGAGCACTTTGAACAACAAAGATGAAGATTTCAGTAAGTTAGTGGATGAATCGATTAGTGAAGCAGGGGGAGCTTTTACAAAATTGGCATCAACACTGAAGATCAAAGTAATAAGTATCTCTGTGAGAATCAACTTGGAAAAAGATGGGCTGTTCAGGTTTATTTGAGAAATCGTTTGACCGTATTCATCACAATGCAACTTTTACAAAGTTTGCATGCTAGAGTACTCCAAGTCCTTGGAACCCTGGTAGTCAGAAATTCAACAACCTTCAATGATAGTCTGATAGCACAAATTAAAAGGATGGTTGAAGACAAACTCCCTGAGGTGATTCAAAATCCTTATGGTGTGTGTTTCAGAAGGATCACAAAGATAGGAGCTAGAAGGTTGGATTTCTTACCATTTGATAAAATCTCAGGACTAAGCACTGAAACAATCACGACAGTGCTGAAGAAACTTCTTAAATCCAGTATCACAAGTGAAAAGGTTAAAGTTGTCAAAGATCATAGGCTGTTAGCAAAAATAGATGAGGAAATTAGCTCAATCATAAAGAAGCTGATCTCTGATGCTAATGCCAAGATGGGAGGAAGCTTCAACTATGATGATACTTTGGATGATGATGAGGATGAAATTGGAGGAAATGGTGAACCTGGAAGATTCAGGAGTTCTAGAAAAGAAGCATCTGAGAATGTTGCTACAAAAACTCAGATGGATGCTACCCAAGAAGAGCAAGAAACTCCCAGTACTGAAAAGAAAGATGCTGTCAAGGAAAAAGGGGAGTTAAAAATTTGTGAAGCCTTGGAGGCAAGTATCTTGAGATTAGTTGTTGAATGCTTTAATGCTGAAAAAGATACTATCAACAAGTATACTGTCAAATTGGCTGAAGACACCCAAGTGAAAGATGCTGTCAAGAGCCAAACAGTTGAAGCTATCAAAGTTTCTGTCATGAAAGATGCTGTCAAGGATCAACTTGAAGAAACTGTCAAAGTACGAAAGCTTGTCAAGAATTTCACATCTAACAGAAGGAAGACAAGAGCCCAAGCCTATCATACAACCAAGATAAAAGGGAAAACAGTTGCAGCAGCAAAGAAAAAGAAGCATGGAGCAGTTTTGACAGAGAAGCCCATTGATAAGAGAAAAGTAAATAGTTTTGAACTATTGAAAAAGTCAATTGATGGGAGCATATCATCTGTCTCAGTGGAACTGGACTCAGTCAATAAAAAGGTACGTAAGTATGATCTTAAGGATTGTGGAACTACATGTATAACTGTAGAACCAGACTTCACTATGGAGATAGTCTCAAATGTGGTAGGCATGCGTGATCTCTCATGCAATAAGGTAAAGGTAAGGAGAAGAATTGATTTCTTCGTTTTGGAAAGGATGATCACTCTCATGGAAACAAACCAAGATGTTTCCAGCAGTATCTTAGAGCATGTCAAAGAATACTATGCTCAAAGATATGCTGATTTCTATGAGAAATATGGTGACTGGAGAGCACATGATGATGCAGACCTTGAAGTTAGTTCTGATGAGGAACCAATGCCTGATGTGGACCTTGTAGTAGTACATCGTCCTTTTACAAAGGCTGGCATGGCTGAATATGAAGCAGAACAAGCTTATCAGGCTGCTAAAGCTAAATCATCCCAATCCACCAAACCTACCAAACCTGCCACATCTGCCAAACAAGGTGCTGAAGACCTAGAAGCTCAACTGAAGGAAAGCTACAAGAAACTCAACAAGCTATTCAGTGAGGAAGCAGGTTATCAGCCCTGTGTACTGGATAATCCTCTGAGAATCAAGGATGACATGCAAGAAATCTATGTTGATAGTTTTCACAAACTGAGGACCAGTATACTGAAGGATCTCTACTGGAAAGTTGTTGGATCTATTTATAAGCTCGAAATGCTAGTTGCTTGGGAGCTAGAGGAAATATTTGATCAGAGGAGAGATGAAGATCAAAAGCTAGACAGAAAAAGAAGAGAATCCTTAAATGCTTTTCCTGGAAGGAGGTTCAAATTCATCCAAGGAATTCTGAAGTTCAGAACATACACGTATGATTTTGAAACTTGGTTTGATGTAAAAGATGTTGAAGTATTTACTTCTCGAGTGATATAAGGGTACATTAAAGATGATGCCAGATCACCAGAAGAAAAAGCTTTAGTTGAAGACCTCAGAAAAGCAAGAAATGAAGCTCTCAGAAGAGAGGGAAAAATTTGAACAATTGGAGACTGCCAAAATCAAGATAAGTTAAACTCTGATTTGCTCATTCGATAGGAGCAATTGATTTGCAGTAAATTCATAAGCTTCATGTTCTAGATTTTTCTTTAACATTTATCAGTTATAGTATTTCAGCTATTCTGATCTATGTTAGTTAAGTTGTCAGCACGTTTTGATTGTAAATTTGTTGTTATTGTCCATAAAAACAAATTGGGGGAGATTGTTGGGATTTATGGGTGATAGCATAGAGACAACTTAACTATACTTCCCTGTACTTAGTCTTTACTAAGTTGAACATACTGTCATAGCCAGAGTATGTCTTCGTATTCGAATAATTGCTATCATGTAATAAATGTATGATTTGGGAGAAGTTCATATGTTTGTTCAAGCCTCAAGGAATACATCCAGAAGACAGCAAGAATAAAAGTTACTATCATGTCCCTGACAGTAATGTTACAAGAAGACAAATGTTGCAAAGTCACGACAAAGCTACATTTGACAGCAACATTGGCCGAAGCAAGAGACAGTAACATTCTCACACTTGACAGCAAGTCTGGAGTTCCGACAGCAACATTGGCGGGAGCTAGTACTGTCAACCTCTGAATATTCCTTTGACAGCAGACTCTGTGGTTAAGGTTACTGTCACCTTGAATGATTTGAATTGGGTATTTTCTCAGTCAAAGCCCGTGACAGGTTACATGTTCAAGAAACAGATTTGCTGCAACACACTGTCATTTGTAGCAGACCTGCAAGACTACGACAAAAGCTTAAGAGATTCACAAGACAAGGCTGGTCAATTCGAGGAGCATGTGATATCCACATCTACTAGAATTGTATTAGCTAGAAATAGAAAGAATCTAGGTTGCTTTACTTATAAGGTTTATCCTGTCTGTATAGCAATTAGGGAAAGTCACATGGGTGTGAAAATTGTAATGAGCTGCCACTTGAAAACGACAACATCTCAACACCCCATGCGATAGGGACAACAGAGTATCTTAGTCTACTTAGATACATCTTAGATTCTTTTCTATTCATGTACGCACACGAAGCAATCTGTATCTCTTGAATATCGAAGCTGGAGAAACTCTCTCCAGGTTGTAGCAACACTTCACACAAAATAAATAAAACATTTATTTTGTGAGAAATCTTGTTTCACTTATTGCTTGCATACATCTACTGATAATCTATAATCTTTATTTTCGTTGTTGATTTAAAGATTCGATTTTATCAGTATTGCATTTAACCCCCCCTTCTGCAATACTCCGGGACCAACAATCCCCGAACTAGCGAGGACTCCGACTATGCCCCTAAGAAGAACCAAGGACCAAGGTTCACTGAGTATGCAAGGTTGAATAATCCTAGAAGTTGAATCTTACTGGACATTAAGAAGGATAAGGATTTCCGATGGCCGAAGCCACTCAGGGGTGATCCCGCAAAGAGAAACAAGAATCAGTATTGCAGATTCCACAGAGATGTGGGCCATGACACTGATGATTGCAAGCAACTCAAAGATGAGATCGAGTTTTTGATTCTTAGAGGGAAACTGAGCCACTTCACTAAGGGCGAAGACCGTGGTAATCAGAGAAGAGAGTATGATAGGAGGGATGACGATCAAGATCGCAACCCACAGCCCCGAGGCCAATAATTAACATGATCTCAGGAGGCCCGACTGCGGCCGACACAACAAGGAATTCTCGGAAGGCTTATGCTAGAGAAGTGATGCACATCGTGGGAGAGGCTCCAAAGCGTGCAAAAACTGAAGTAATGGTTGGTTTTGATGACTCAGACTTGGAAGGGGTGAAGTTCCCCCATGACGATCCGTTGGTCATAACTTCTGTGATTGGAAACTCAGAGGTGAAGCGAGTCTTGATAGACAATTGAGCTTCGATTGACATTCTATTTCATGATGCATTTGTGAAGATGGGGTACAATGATTCTCAGTTGACCCCCAATAACATGCCTATATATGGATTTAATGGAGTAGAATCCAAAGTTGAAGGGACTATTCAGTTGCCTGTAACTATTGGACAGGAGCCCAAGGAGGCCACTCAGATGTTAAACTTCCTGGTAATCAAGGCGGTTTCAACGTACAACCCTATCCTCGGAAGGGCTGGACTTCATGCATTCAAGGATGTCGCCTCAACTTATCATATGAAGATCAAGTTCCCGACCAGAAATGGTGTTGGAGAACATAAAGGTGATCAAAAGATGGCACGAAGCTATTATGTAGCCTCGTTAAGGCCTGATGGAGTCGGGGGCAGGTCCTTTCGATTGAAGACATGGATGTCCGTAGTGGTAAGGAACGCCAAGAAAGGTCGTCAGAGCACATCACACAGAAGCCTCAGACAGCCATTGAGGTTAAGGCGTTAACTGACTTCGTGGTTGAATGTACCATTGGCAACCAAGAAGTCGAGGGGCATGAGGTAATACCCCAAGCAGGAAGTGAACTTCAGAATAATAAGGAGGAGACCAGAAGGAGTGGTGGGTGCTCTATTTTGATAGAGCATCAAAAACAAAATCTGGTGCAGGCCTAGTCTTGCAAAGTCCCGATGGGCTCAAGTTATCCTAGTAGGACTTAGCTTCATATTTATCTAGTAGAAGTAGAAATAAGGTTTATTCAAACCATTGAAGAGCATGTTGCTCCGAGTAGGATGGTAGTACTCTATGTAAGGGTTGAACCCATTTCAAGTTTTTTTTTTTTGCTAAGCTGATGAATATTAAAAAGAAGAAAGAAAACAGAGGGATTAACCCTTGCATCATGCCGGAGCACAAAGACAACCTATCTACTTACAATCTAACCTAAAGAAGGAAGATTGAAAATAGAAAGTACAAAAAGAGGGTACTACAATACCAGCAAAATCAATCAACCGAAATCCATCTATACATATGTAAGTGAATGAACTGTTGAAACCATCTAGCATTCTTCAATTTAGTCTTCAAGTTAGGCATAATTCCCTTTAGCAGCTTGCATGGGCCAAAACTCCCTCTATTATGATGCCTAGCATTTCTCTCCCTCCAGATATGGTAAGAAAAGATCTGGGCAGCTAGAAGAACAGCATGTTTCAACGAACAGTTCATGATCAGACCCCATTGAGCAAGCAGATCAACCCACGTAGAACCAGAGCAGTCCACCTTTAACAACCCAGTTAACTTCGAAAGAACGTAACTGCTATAAGGGCAAGTGACAAATAGGTGAGATGCAGTTTCGATTCCAGCAGCACAGAATTGGCAAAAAACGGAGACCTCCAAGCCAAAGGAAGCAAGTCTGTGCATAGTTGGCAGCCTGTTATGGCAAAGAAGCCACTAATGATGGGCATACCTGCGAATCATAAGCTTGTGCCACACAAAATCAGCCCAAGGTACATTAGGAGCATGACCACGAATAGAATTCCAAATGTCCCTCGTCTTTAATTTTCTAAGGGAGGTTCCATGCCATAAAACATCGTTTATAGCATTCAGGTCAAAAGCAGGAAAATCAAAATGTTGCAACCAGTAGGTGAGGCTTGGATCCAAATGATGAATTCTGTGAGATGGAGTAGGCAAGACTCACGCACCTGTAGATATCAAGTCATTGACATTAGAGCAGTGAGCAAGATTTGACTGAGCTATGATCGAGTCAAAACGAGATAGGGCCAGACATTGCGAATGCCACCAAGGATCAAACCATAGAGATGTCCCAAGTCCATTTCCAAGTTTGTAAGTGACATATTGACAAGCCAAAGAACGTAGCCTAAGAACATTACGGAGGATCCACGAGCAGTCAGTGGGCATTTTCATAGTCCAGAAGTGGTTCCTTTTCAGCACAGTAGTTATTACCCAACTAGGCCATAAGGCCTTACTCCCTCTAACAATACTACATAAATGAAACAGTAGTTGAGCTTGATTCCAATCCTTAAGGTTTTTTAGACCCAACCCACCTTCTCCACGAGGCTTACAAACCCTGTCCCAACTCACTTTCGCACCACCTTTTGAATTCACATCGGCCTTCCATAAGAACCTTGTTAAAATAGATTGCAATTTCCCGTGCACAGAATCAGGAAGAAGAAAATGCCTTGTCCAATATGCCTGAATAGCAAATAGGACAGAATGAATAAGTTGCACCCTCCCTGCAAACGAGAGAAGAAGAGAGGTCCAGCAATTAATTCGAGCAATCACCTTTTCTAACAGAGGAATACAGTCATTGTGACTCAGCCTGGAGGAAATTAGAGGAACCCCTAAGAACTTAACTGGAAGAGCACCATGTGTTATCCCATATGTCTGATCAAACCAATTAATAAACTCATTGCTGCAGTTGCCAAAAAGCACTGTGCTTTTAGCAAAACTAGGATGCAACCCAGTCGAGGCAGCAAAGTTTTGGATAGAGTGCATGAGGTGCGACATAGATCCACTATCCTCATTACAGAAGAGCAACATCATCCGCATAGAAAAGGTGAGTTAACTTCAAGTCCTTGCATTTCCAGTGAAATTTTAACCCAGAAGGAACTGCAGCAAGCATACAAGATAGAACGTTCATTGCAATCGAGAAAAGATACGGGGAGATAGGGTCACCTTGACGAAGCCCTTTCTTGCCTTTAAAATAGCCACAAAGAGAACCATTTTCTTTACAGAATAAGTGGGAGTAGAGATACAAGCATATACCCAGTTGATGAATTTACAGGGGAAGTGAAGCTTACGCATAACACCCATGATGAAGTTCCAGTCTACAGAATCGAAGGCCTTTCGAAGGTCCAGTTTCAGGCCACATTTAGGAGAACCAGAGTCACGGTGGTAACCCCTAAACATCTCCTGTGCCATTAAAATGTTATCTGAAATGCTTCTACCTAGGATAAAGGCAGATTGAGATGCATCAATCAAGGTAGGAATCACAGCTTTTAGACGAGTAGCAAGAATCTTTGAGATGCACTTATAAGGGATAGTGCACAAAGAGATTGGTCGAAAGTCAGTCATATTCGAAGGAGTTGACACCTTAGGGACCAGAGCAATAGTTGTTGCATTCACAGATTGGTGAAGACTTGAAGTAGCAAAGAAACTTTGCACTGCTTTACAGAACACATCACCTATAATATCCCAGGCGGCAATATAGAATTCAACAGGGAAGCCGTCCGGCCCTGGTGACTTGTTCTTTTTCATAGACTTTAGCGTAGCCAGAATAACACCATTTGTAACAGGAGCTTCCAAAGAGGAGGCTTGAACAGAAGAAACCGATGCACAAGAGATATTATCAAAATCAAAATGAGGAAGTTGATGTGACTCCCCTATAGAATTGGTGAAAAAATCCACTGCCACCTGAGATACTTGTTTGTGACCCCTGACAATATCACCTTCCGAATTTTGAATGACCAAAAGCTTATTCCTATTCCAATTTGCTCGAACCTGATTAAAAAAGAAACTAGAATTTGCATCACGAACCGAGAGCCACTGAACTCTAGATTTCTGCAATAAAAAAGCCTCTTCTTGTAACAGAGCAGTTTCCAGATGAATGGTTGCTTCTTTTTCTCTCTGTAGAAGCTCAGAATTCACATTATCGACAGACAGAGAATCTTGCACTGCATCCAGCAAATCACGAGCAGAAGAGACATTAGTGTGAACGTTACCATGAGCCTTATTCAAAGCAATTAGTTCCTTCTTAACCTCTCTAAGTTTACGAAAGAGAATAAACATTGGATCACCAGAGCCCTGAGTAGACCAAGCTCTAGTGACAGCAGGGAGGAAACCATCCAAGTCTTTCATAAAAGAGAAGAATTGAAAGGATTTATTGACCTTCTCCATCTGCAAAGGGATCAAACAAAGAAGAGGACAGTGGTCCATAATACCTCAATTTTTAACAAGAGCAAAGGCTTCAGAGAAAGTATTGAGCCAATCTTTATTACAGAGCATCCTATCCAGACGTTTTTGGACAAGGGTGGAGTCCCTTATTTTATTAGTCCAAGTGAAGATGGGACCAGCAGTCTTGATATGATCTAGAGCAGAAGTTGAGACACAATCCAAAAAAGATTGCATCCCAGGAGTCCAATGCTCACGACCACCCTTGACTTCGTTTAAAGCAAGAATACAATTGAGATCACCCGAAATGCACCAAGGAATCGAAAGAAGGCGACTGAGGTCCTCAATCTCTTTCCAAAGAGGTTCTCTGTGATGGTCTTTGTTATGAGCATAAACAAAAGTGACAAAAAAATTGACCTGTTTCTCTAAATAAGTAACAGAGCAAGTAATTTGTTGATCAGATTTAGAATGCACCAGAACATACCAAACAGATGGATCCCAGCCAACCCAAACTCTGCCATAATCATGCTTGTCATAATTATTAACCCACCTCCAGTTTTTATTAATGCACTTAGAAATCGAGACAAAATTTTCTTCACGAACTTTAGTTTCAACAAGGCTCAAAAGAGTCAACTTATTTTTTGAGATAAAATTTATAACTTCCTTTTGATGAGGGCTCTTGTTCAACCCCCTAACGTTCCATGTGGCAAAATTCATTGACAAGAATAATTTGGTAGCTTACCTGCTAACCTCAGGCTTCTTTTTACAGTCAATTCTGTGTGCACTCTATCAGCACCCATAGCAATGTCTTCGACCTGTTCTGGCTTCATAAGAGATTTGTTCTGTCTACGTTTCTTTTTGCTTGGAGTTATTACAGGCATGGATGGAAGTTTACCTGGTTCTAATGAGTTAAGCAAGTCAAAAGGGTTGATGTCTTCTATTGGGTGAATTATAGCCAGAGGCACAGCAGAACAAACAGATTGGTCAGTACCCTCATTATCCTCATCCTCATAATCATTTTGGGTAGAACCAATATTGTCATCATTTTGTCTAAGACTCCCATCACCGACAACCATGATCTGAGCATTGGCCTCTTCTTCATTCAATATTTGGTCCTCATCCATAACAACATCACATCCTGCAAATTTACCAAACATATAAGGCACCATCCCTTGTGAAGAGAACAGGTTATGACAAGGAACAGTGGACTCCCCTGCCTGACTCGAGGCAAGAGTATCCGAATTGTCACCTTCTCTACTGGATTTGTTCTGAGTTCTTACATTCCTAGTTGGTCTAACAGCTTCAGGATTATCCAAGCATCTAGCCAGAGAGTGCCCAAATGCCTTACAGAGGCTGCACGAGTATGGTAATTGTGGGTACAAGATCTCTACCTTTTCACGATCATACACTCCTTTGCAGACCACATCAACCCAAGCATAGTCAGGCCTAGGGCCCCCATATTCCAGTTCGATCTGCACAGCAGCATATTTAAGAGGCTCAAACCTGGCTGTGGGCTCATCAAATTTCAACGGCTTGCCCACACCCCTAGCAATAGAAAAAAGACCCTCACGGTTCCAATATGTGTGTGGAACATCGACCAACCGAATCCAACAAGGGACCTTAGTTACAACATTTTTCTTAAATTGCGAACCCTCCATCCATGGTTGAAGGTACATCAATTTCCCACCTAAATACACCGTGTTCAAACCCAATATAGCATCTTTTTCATGCTCATGATTGAATTTAAATGTAAAGTATCCTTTCGAACTATAATACACCCTAGATAATCCCTTATTTTTCCACATCTTAAGTGCTTGCTCTTTGACAAATTTGAAAGCAAAACTTTCGCCGATAAAATGTCCGATTAAACTAGTATCCCATTATTTCCGAGCACAAACATGGAACTCACGAGGTGGCTTGATATTCACCGAACCATCCTCATTGTAAGTAACCAGTTGATGAGAATCCACGTTAACATTGATATTAGCATTTGGAATATTTTTACTTACCACAGAACTCCAAGTAACAGTTTTCTTTACACCACTAGTCTCCCCATGTTCCAGATTATTAATTTTAGGAATTCCATTTTCATTAAGATTTCCCTGTAAGTTCTCTAGACTAGTGGGTTCAGGTTGGTTACCAGATGAATTGAGTTTAGCCACCGAGGTAACCTCCTCAGGCGAGACGACACGACTATCTCCCGAGGAAATAGCCACGGTTGGACCACTTGTATCCCTCCAAGAGCCATCATTTTCAATCAACTGCATCTGCTCTCTCATCCGTTGTTGAGTACGCGGTGATAGAAGTTCTCCCATAACCTCATTGGTGTTAACAGATCCATCTTCCACAAGTGCTGGTAGCAAAACAGGAACAGGGACAACATGATCTGCATAGTTGTGACCTATAAAGTTAACAAATTCCTCCGATTCCATCGAACCAGAGTGTTCCGAATTAATAGAACCCATCGGATAAGACAAACTTAACAAATCGAGCAAATAAAGACCAAGATGTGACAGAGTAGAGCTAGTTGAAAGGTAAAGGAAGAGGCGTGAAGAACGTGGGGAAAGATTTGGGTGTCAAAAAGACGGTCAAAGGGGCAAGTTTTTAGTGTTTTCCGATGAGCAGGAAAAGAAAAGCAGTGAAAAGTAAAAAGGCTGCTGTGTTTAGATGAGAGAGAACGGAGCATTTTTAGGCTTCATCCTGAGGAGTCCAATCAAGTTATTAATGCAAGTTTGTTTTCCACTCATTGATTATGTGATTTTATTTATATGCCAAGCACCTGATGAGTGCAAGTCAAGGATGACCAAGTACCGAAAATAAAAGAATACACAAATGGAGAACAAACAAATGCATAAATGAAGACCCCAAAGGGTCAAGAGTTAGGTTACAACACGACCAAATAAGAGTTTAAGTCCATTAGGGGCCCAGGTTAAAAGACAAGCAGATAAAAGCCACAACAATCAAAGCCATGCAAGGCCGAGGATGTTAAGGACTAGCTACTCTTCAATATGTCTTAAGTACCTGGATTAAGGATTCAAGGATGAAGACTAATAGATAATAATGATGTATTTGCTTGGACAGCGGCTGATATGCCAGGGATTGATCCCCAATTTATAACCCATAGGTTGAATGTCGATCCTGAGCGAAAGACAATGAAGCAAAAGAAGAGGAATTTTGCTCCTGAAAGGCAAGAGGCCATTAAGCAGGAAGTGGACAAGCTCTTAGAAGCTGGTTTTATTGAGGAGATTCAGTTCCCCAAATGGTTGGCTAACCCTGTGATGGTCAAGAAAGCAAACGGAAAGTGGAGGATGTGTATAGACTTCGCTAATTTGAATGATGTATGCCCGAAGGATTGTTTTCCCCTGCCAAGGATAGACACATTAATAGATGTTATAGTTGGACATGAGATGTTGAGCTTCATGGATGGGTTCAGTGGCTATAATCAGATTAAGATGCGTAAGGATGACATCCCAAAGGTATCTTTCATAACTAACTTTGGTGGTTTATACTATCTTGTTATGGCTTTTGGTCTAAAAAATGCAGGAGCTACTTACCAACGATTGGTGAATAAGATATTCGCCCATCTGATTGGAAAAACCATGGAGGTCTATGTTGATGATATGTTGGTCAAGAGCCTATTTACGGTAGACCACATTAAGCACTTTAGAGAGACATTCGAAGTGCTGAGGCACCACAAGATGATGTTGAATCCTGCCAAGTATGCTTTTGGCATTGGATCAGGAAAGTTTCTGGGTCTGATGGTTTCAAAAAGAGGCATAGGGCCAATCCTAATAAGATCAAAGCGATTTTGGACATGGAACCACCCCGCTCTATACGGGATGTACAGAAGTTAACAGACCGAGTTGCAACCCTAGGGAGATTTATCTCCAAGTCTGGTGATAAATGCTTGCCATTCTTTCAAGCGTTGAAGAAGGTGAAAAACTTTGAGTAGACACCCGAAAGCCAAGAGGCCTTTGAACTATTGAAGAAGTATATGGCTGAAGCCCCGTTGCTAGTCAAACCTAGTCTTGAAGAGACTCTTTATTTATACCTGGCGGTATTTGAACAAGCATTGAGCGCTGTCCTCATTCAAGAATAGAATAAAGTTCAAAAACCTATATATTACGTGAGCAAGGTTTTGCACGGAACTGAGTTGAATTGCTCAACCATTGAGAAGTTTGCTTTGGCATTGATGACTGCCTCGAAGAAGCTAAGACCGTACTTCCAGGCATACAAGATTGAAGTCTTGATGGACCAGCAGTTGAGGAACATATTGCCTAGTCCAAAGGCTAGTGGAAGGCTGATCAAACGGGAAATCGAGCTTAGAGAATTTGATATCACGTATAAGCCCCGGACAGCCATCAAGGCTCAGGCATTAGCTGACTTCGTGGTTGAATGTACCATTGGCAACCAAGAAGTCGGGGGGGCAGGAGATAGTAACCACCCCTGGAAGAGAGGATAAAGATGAGGATTAACCACCCCTGGAAGAGAGGATAAAGATGAGGAGCTTATACCTGATCAGAAGAAATATTGGGTGCTCTATTTTGATGGAGCATCAAAAACAAAATCTAGTGGTGCAGGATTAGTCTTACAAAGCCCCGATGGGTTCACAGTTTAGTATGCCTTGAAGTTGGATTTCTCGACAACCAACAACGAAGCTGAGTATGAAGCCCTGATAGCCGGATTGGGCTTGGCTAGAATCATGAAGGTCAAGAATCTCAAGGTTTGTGGAGATTCAAGATTGGTAGTCTCGCAAGTGAATGGTGAATTTGAAGCCAAGGATGAAACTATGGCCAAATACTTGAGAGTCGTGAAGGCCGTTATGACCCAGTTTGATGAGTGCTATGTGGAGCACATTCCGAGGGAAGAAAATGTTAAGGTCGATGCCCTCTCAAAGTTTGCTTCTTCTGAGATAGAGAACTATGCTGAGAGTGTTTACTTCCAGGTCTTGAAGGCCCCGTCTATGAACTTAAAGTTTGTAGCACCAATTGATATAGGGGGTTGTTGGATAGATCCCATCAAAGTTCATCTTGAGACTGGTTGGCTCCCTGATAATGCCTTGAAGGCACAGAAATTGTTAGTGAGAGTTGAATCTCAAATCCCGACACAAAATTTTATCCTTCATGACCAAAAAGGCTGTCTACCTCTGTAAAGCATAATGTAATGTAATATGTAATAGAGGACATATGTAACTCAACTAGGATAAAAGATAAATAATATTAACTCTATACAGGGATCGTGAAATTTGAAGAACAGGCACCAACAAGGATCAAGTCGCTGAAAGAAGTTCATTAACATGATCAAGCCTCAGTGACAAAATAAGATGTACAGATGATTCAGTTGAAGGGCCAAAAGATTCCATGTATTTATTGAAGATACTGCTGCAGGCTAATCAATTGGAATATAGCGAAGATGTGAAGATCAAGATCAGTGCTAGTCACTTGTGAACCAGGCCAGTGCACTAAGTGTCAGCACATACGAGAAGGATCAACACATTAATTCACAGAAAGAATTGCCAAAGCCTATTGACAATCAAGGACATACATAATATTTCAAGGTATTATCAAAGATTAATTTACTCTTAAAATTAACTAAGTAACAGATTAATTAATTATTTATAATAAATAATTAAGTTAATCTGGTACTTGAATTATTTTCTGAGATGAATTAAAACAGCAAAATAAACAGAAGAGAATATGAATAGTAACCGAAATCACTATTCATATGAATAGTACCCGAAATCACTATTCATATGAATAGTACTATTCATATGGCGGCTACTATTCATATGGCGGCTACTATTCATATGGCGGCTACTATTCAAATGGCGGCTACTATTCATATGGCGGCTATTATTCAAAAAGTGGCTGGAGGGGCCCACGGGGGTTGTTGAAATAGTACAGCATAGTAACTTTCTATAATCTATAAATAGGCATGCTGTATTTCATTTCAAAACACCTCAACACACAACTTTCTCTTCTCTCTCTTATATCATCTCTGTGTAAGCTGCTAGACAGTCCATCTAGTAGGAAAGCCGGCTTAGCCCGCTTTCAGGAAGTGTCGGGTAGAAGGTCCTCGTGCCTAAACTATCCTTAGGAGTGTTTGATTTTGTAGCTGATCCATAGGATTAGATTGTGTAACAAACCTCCGGGTTTTATCTATTAAAAGATATTTCCCACACAGTTGTGTTATTTCGATTTAGTATTTTTGATTTCATATCCACATCAAAAAGCGAAATATTTTTAAATAACGTATTCAACCCCCCTTCTACGTTATTCCGGACCTAACAATTGGCATCAGAGCCACTCTGTTATTATACAACAGTTAAGATCCAAAAAGCTATACAATCATGTCAGAGAAGAATGCTGATAGTATCTCTGAAGCTACTGAGACCAAGGTACCTCATTCTACTCTAGCTTTTGATACTACTGATATATCTGAGTTAAGAATCTTTCTTAAAACCTTGCATCTTAGCTATAGAGATCAGACTTTAGAAAATGAAAGAATAAAATCTGAAAGTCTAGAACTTAGAAAGAGAAATGACTATCTAGAATTAGAATTAGTCCAGATGTTAAAAATTCAGAAAGAGAGAGATGATGCTATTTTTGTTAAAACTGAATTATTGAAAAGGCATGCTTATCTTGAATCTGAACTTGCTAAAGAAAGAAACATTATTAAAACTTGGACTAACTCTGGTAAAAATACTCAGATTATCATAGAGAATGATTGTTGGAAAGAAGGTCTAGGTTACACTGATAAAAAGAAAACTGCCAACCTAGAAGTTGAGACATCTAAACCTGTATTTACTGAAAGGGCTGCAAAGCCCAAAATTAATCCTGTGAGGTTTGTACCAAAATCTGACAAACCAAAACAGGAAGTCAAATCAGTAAATATTGACTTAATGTCTCAGAAACAGCTTAAACACAAGCTGAAGGAGATAAAAAGAGTGAACAAGGTAAAAGAACCTAGGAAAAACAGAAATGGAAAGGTAGGCGTCAATAAAAGCAATAACTATATGCCTATTCCCAATGCTCCTAGGAAGAAATGTTACAACTGTGGAAATCCTAACCATCTTGCTACTTTTTGCAAGAAGAATAAAAATATAAACTCTATACCTCCTAAGTCAGGAGTTAAGAGTGGTTCAGTTACGTTTAAGCCACAGAATCCTTGTTTTCACTGTGGCAATATTTGGCATTCTATTTATACATGTAAAGAGTATCATAATTTGTATTATGCTTATTATGAAGTTAAACCCTCTTTGAATAAATTCAAGATTGATTCTACATGTATAAATTCTGATAAAAAGAATGTTAGCACAAACTCTGATAAGACTTCTGTTGCAAAAGCTAACAAACTTAATAAGGCCAAAGGATCCAAGCAAGTCTGGGTCCTTAAAATTAATCATTAGTGGTTTTTGTGATTGCAGGGTAACAGGAAAAATATCCTTGTTCTGGACAGTGGATACTCAAGACACATGATTGGAAATAAAGCCCTGCTATCAAAATTTGTGGAGAAAGCTGGCCCAAGTGTTTCTTATAGAGATGGCAACATAGGAAGGACTCTGGGATATGGCAATATCAAACTTGGGAATGTCATCATTGAATCTGTAGCTCTAGTCTCAGGACTCAAACATAATCTTCTAAGTGTGAGTCAAATCTGTGACAGAGGTTATCATGTGAATTTCTTTGAAGAACACGGTGAAGTTGTAAGCAAATCTATAGGAAAAGTTGTTCTGAAGGGATACAGGCATGGTAACATTTATGAAGCCAAGCTTTCAACAAACTATGATGGCTCTGCAATTTGTCTACTGAGTAGAGCATCAATTGAAGAAAGCTGGGATTGGCACAAGAGGCTTTCTCATCTGAATTTCAACAGCATTAATGAGCTAGTGAAGAAAGATCTTGTGAGAGGATTGCCCAAATCAGTTTTTACTCCAGATGGCCTATGTGACTCATGTCAAAAGGCAAAACAAAGGAAAACTTCATTCAAAAGTAAGACTCAATCCTCAATTCTTGAGCCATATCACTTATTGCATGTTGATTTATTTGGTCCAGTAAATATAATGTCTATTGGAAAGAAAAGATATGCTTTGGTTATTGTTGATGAATACACCAGATATACATGGGTATATTTCATGCACAAAAAAGAAGAAACTGCATCAATCTTAACAGAGCATGTCAGACAACTAGACAAAGGATCTAAGCATACAGTGAAAATCATAAGGAGTGATAATGGCACTGAGTTCAAGAATGCAGTCATGGAAGAGTTTTGTAAAGAAAATGGAATAAAGCAAGAATTCTATGCACCTGGAACTCCACAAAAAAATGGAGTAGTAGAGAGAAAAAATAGGACTCTCATAGAAGCTGCAAGGACCATGCTTGATGAAGCAAAGCTGCCAACTTACTTCTGGGCTAAAGCTGTGCAAGCTGCTTGTTTCACACAGAATGCTACACTCATAAACAAACATGGTAAAACACCATATGAGATGGTGAAAAATAAGAAGCCGAACCTGAAGTACTTTCATGTGTTTGGATGTAAATGTTTTATTCATAAGACTCATCCAGAACAGCTTTCCAAATTTGATTTAAAAGCTGATGAAGGAATCTTTGTTAGATACCCACTATCCACAAAAGCATTCAGAGTCTACAATCTGAGAACAAAAGTGGTCATGGAATCTATCCATGTGTCTTTTGATGATAAGAAGATAACAGGACTTGAAGATTTTGATGAACATGACCAGCTGAGATTTGAGAATGAAGAAACAAATGCTGATCTACAAAATTCTGATACTCTTTCAGACTCTGTTGTTCAATCTATACCAGTAGATTAGACAGCAGCACATGTTGAGGGGGAGCAAGTGAACGATGAAAATGAACCCCAATCAAGTGAAGAAACATCAAAGAATGCATCTACTGCTAATGATGCACTAAACTCTGATTCATCAAACTCTGAAAGCAACAGCTCAGGGGGAGCAAACAATGATGTTGGTATCTTGGTACAGCAAGAAGCAACACTCAGTATCTACCTCAACAGCCGAAGCAGAATACATTGCGGCAGGTAGCTGTTGTGCTCAAATCCTGTGGATGAGGAATCAACTTCAGGACTATGGACTCATGTTGGACAAAATTCCAATTCTATGCGACAACACGAGTGCCATTGCCATTGCTAACAATCCAGTTCAACACACCAGGACTAAGCAAATTGATATCAGGTATCATTTCTTACGAGAGCATGTCATGAATGGAACTGTGGTATTATATTTTGTTCCCACGGATCAACAAATTGCAGACATCTTTACTAAACCACTGGATGAATCCACTTTCTCCAGGTTAGTTGGTGAACTTGGGATGTTAAATCTGTCTAATTAATTTTGGATAATCAATAACTGCAATTTGTTATAAGTTCACATGTATTTTAAATGTCAATATGTTTAGAACTTGTGAATTTATTTGCATCCAGTCCTCAAATTATAGTTATCTTTATATTAATTACCACGCATATAAATGCTATATTTTATGGTAATTAGTTAGTAAATAATTGAGTTAATTGTAGCATAATTAAATAAATATCTTATTGACATATATCAATTATTGGTATTTTGTTAATTTTATGTCTATTTAATTGTGAGTTTATCTGATTATTGTGGATTAATTCTTGATTTACTGTGTGATTATTTTTAAATCCATAATAATTAGAAGTATTAAATATGTGTATGTGTATAGGCTGGTAGGTTTCGGCGATAAGATGGTTTTTCGGCCGACAGGTTTCGGTGATAAGATGTTTTTTCGGCTAATTAGGTAGTTAGGTGAGAAATTATTGAGCGGTGTTATTTTTCAAACATAACCTGTCACTATTACACCTAACCCACTAATACTTGAAACCTTATAAATGATGAGTTTTTGTTTGTGTTTAACATCATCATTTTTCAGATATACAGAGCATACACACACAATTGCTGAATATTTCAATCTTTGATCGGAAAGATCTCACAATCTAGCTGGTGGTTTTTAGAGCGGATTTCATATTCTTGTTATACGCACTAACCCTTGTTTTTTAATTTCCTCAAAGTTTTTGAAAATGGCATTGCAGGGAAGCTTTTTAATTGCTAAAGTTAATCCTGTTTCCATTCAGCAAATCGAAACCATTCAGGATGAGCAATTTCGGGCTTGGACACAATTTCTGAATGAACATTCATTAATCCGCTATGCTTTAGTTACACAGGTACAGCTTAACCATGATGCATTGTGTGAACTTTATTGCATTGCGGTTAACACTTCTGGACAGGACGGGTGTGTATTCACATATCGACTATTTGGTATGTCGATTAGGGTCACTGAACGAGATGTTAATCGAATTCTTCATTTTCCTATGAAAAATCTCGTTTCTGATCCTACAACTGAACAGATTGAAATGTTCTTTCGTTTTATAAGGTACCAAGATGGCAATTTCAATACTGGTAATCTTTCTAGAACGTTTCTAACCCAGTACTGGAATTTCTTCTTTCACACTCTTAACCATGTTTTTTCCTCAGATAGAACAAATCAAGATCGAATACCTCAATTTATTCAAATAATAGGGTATGCGGTCGCCAATAATTTGAGGATTAATTTTGGAAAAATAGTGCTTGGTCAAATCATTTTAAAAATGAAACGCTTTGGAACAAGAGATGTTCGGACTCAAAATGTCAAATGTCTATATCCAAGGTTTCTATAGTTAATATTGAATGATTTTTTGAATGATGAAGACAGGGTACGCTTGGAAAATGGTCAAAAGGTGGAATGTTCTTCCATGAAGACGAATGTAATTAATTACATAAGCAAAAAGAAATATACGGATGTGCCTACAGTCTTAACTGAATATCTAAAGACTGTCCCACTTCCGTTATTACCACGACCAGTGAGAGCAGGTATACGACAAGGTAATATTTCAATCCCTGCTATTCCAACCTTTGTATTCCCTATTGTGTCACAGGAAATAAAGTTTCTACAGCCCCCAGTGGCCATCTTACCCGACCAAGAGCAGGAAATCCCACCGACTCTAACACAGGTCGAAGAGCCCATTCTACAAATGCAAACACAAACACAACAAACTCCTACACCTCAATTGTCACTTAAAAGACCAGTCATCCATATTATTGAGGGAGATAGTGCCTCAGCAGCACCACATAAGGAGTTAGTTACAACAGCCGCTCTACCTCATTCTAAACGAAGTAAACCCAATGAACCTGAGGTAACGGCAACTGTTAGTGAAACAATTCTTTCTTATCCAATGAGTGCAAATGTAAATGAGATTGAATTGACGGGAGCAACTATCTTGAGTTCCATTTCACAGAACATACGAGTGGTTGATGATCTTTCTAAAGATCATATGCCTTCACAGGCATCCGAGGTGGAATTACCTACCTCAATAACTGCTGGTGAATCTTCCATTTTACGGAAAGATCCATTGGTGGGTGGTTCTTTTATGAACCAAGTGTCTTCACAGACGTACGAGGGAAACTTGGGTTTTGTGCCATTTAATCGATCCAAGTTTAACCTCCTAGAGGGAAAATCTCTGGATCTCTTTCGAGATTTACCACTTTTTACCAGTGGTCGGCAACTCGCTTCACGCGAGGACGGAAGCTCACGAACTTTCATTGCACCATCCGTGACCTCTGAAAAAGGGGCTAGGATGATTTCATTTGCAGGTACACATATCGGTGGAAGCTCTAGAGGAAAGTTGAGGGAAACACCAACAGAACATGTAAGTGTAACCCAAACCACTAAACCGAGTGAATATAGAGTGTTGAGTGAAACACCTGCAGAACGTACAAGTGAGCAACCTACTCAACCACATGCACCTGTAACCAGAAAAGAATACAACTGACTCCTTACACGGGTCCAAACAATGGAGAAAGAGTTGCAAAATATCTGTAAGTCCATTGCAGAAATCAAAAATTTGCAACTTATTCAACATGATGTATTCCAGGTTCAATTAAGTTCCATGGCATCCCAGTTTAGTCATGCAATTCATTCCTTGGGGAAGATAGCTTCGTCTAATTTACCAACTCCACATCCTACTACTCTGGAGGATAACCCAACTGAGGGGGAGAAGGTGGATGATCAAGAAAATTCTACTAGGCGTAAGGGCAAGGAAAAGGTTGTTGACACGGAATTAACTTTAGTTTGGGAAAGAAAAAGCTAATGGGAGTATTAGTGCTATGTGTAAAGAAAGCAAGGCAAACTTGAAGATATGTTCAGTCTAGAGGAACAATTGGCTTGCACTTGCTCAAATTTTAGAAATCTGGATAGTGTATATATATGATCCAGAATGCGCTTTAATATTATTTATCTTTGTATTTTATTTGTATCAGTTGAGTTATCCTTTAGGTATTTGCTTGTCAAACCCTAACAATCAAATAGGGGGAGATTGTAAAGCATAATGTAATGTAATATGTAATAGAGGACATATATAACTCAACTAGGATAAAAGATAAATAATATTAACTCTATACAGGGATAGTGAAATTTGAAGAACAGGCACCAACAAGGATCAAGTCGCTGAAAGAAGTTCATTAACATGATCAAGCCTCAGTGACAGAATAAGATGTACAGATGATTCAGTTGAAAGGCCAAAAGATTCCATGTATTTATTGAAGATACTGCTGCAAGCTAATCAATTTTAATATAGCGAAGATGTGAAGATCAAGATCAGTGCTAGTCACTTGTGAACCAGACCAGTGCACTAAGTGTCAGCACATACGAGAAGGATCAACACATTAATTCACAGAAAGAATTGCCAAAGCCTATTTGTAATAACCCGAATTTTCAGAAAATGATTTTTATTATTATTTTAAGAATATTAATGTTTTTCCTAAAATGAGGAGGAAGTTTTTATTTTATTTTATTGTTCATTATCCAGTTCAAGGAATTTCAAAAGCGAATTATTTAATTATTGTCTGGTTCAGTGTAATTATGAACTATATTATGTGATTATTGTTGGAAGGTGGAATGTATGTGAAGTTGTGTTTATGTGTTTATATGATGATTTGTGTGAGTTGTGAAGGCTGATGTATTTTATTTATATTTTTGAGGATTTAAATATATTTAAATTATGCATTTTGATCCTCTGTTAATTTTATAAAATTATCGGAGGAATTAAAAATCATGAAATCTCTTGAAATATTATCTTTATATATTTATTGAGTTTTAAAATTATTGGGAGAATTAATTTGGGTGTTTTGGTATTTTAAAATGATTTTAAGAGTTATGTTGCAATTAAAGGATCAAAACTTGCAAAATTCATATTTAATTCATTTTTGATCCGAAAAATATTTTGAAAATATGTGCGTGCTCATAATTTTATATTCTTTATTTTAAAAATGAAAAGTTTAAATTTTTGAATATTTTATTTAAGTATGATTTATAGATTTATAAGTAGTGTTTTAATTGGGGCTAGAATGAATTATTAGTGGTAGTAATATAAGTTTGGGCCTAAGCCCATTAAGCAATAAAAACGCAGCTGAACAAACAGACGGGGAGAGAGAGTAGAGATTGGGGAAAGAAGTAAATTAGGGTTTATAATCAAATTGGGGGTTTTTGATTGTGGTGTTAATTGGTGTGTATATACATATATATATACGTGTGTGTGCGTGTATAGGTGCAAGTGTGTGCGTCGTGTGTGTGTGTATGTGGGCTTGCAGCGGGGAAGGAAGGAGGGCGGCCGGCGACAGGCAGCTCCGGAGAGCTTGTGGTGGCCTGGTGGTGGCGCGAATGGCAGCAAGGGGCGGGTGGCAACAACTAGCAGTGGTAGTGCAGAGAGAGAGAGAGAGAGAGAGAGAGAGGGAGATGGCAGGGGAGAGGGAGAGAGATGGTGGGTTGTTCGATGGTCACCGAAAATGGTATAATTTCGCTTTGTATTTATTTAATTTTCGTATTAAATTAGTTGTACATTCGATGTAGTTTATTGTTGAATTTAATTAGTTGTAAATTGTGGTAATTTAATTAGTTAAATGGTGAGATGTATGTGTTAATTTTGATAATTAGAGTATATTGAATTTTGAGTATATGGTTGTGATTTAATTGTGAGCCTAATGTGATAATGGTTGTAATTAGATTAAAATGGTAAGATTACGAATATTGTTAATATCCGATGATTTAATTCGGAGAGTGAAATGGTTTATTATAATTGTTGGGTTTAGATGTGGGCCCGAGTATATGTTCGGATTAGTAATTACTAATTTACTAATTGTTAGTGTTGTATAATGTGTTAAGAGTATATTTGAGTTTGCTAAGTTGTAAATGTAAGTGCTAATTGCTAATTGCTAATTGGTAGTTTTCCATTGTAATTGGTAATTGCTAAGTGTTAAAGTGCTAGTTGAAATAGTTGGAATTATATTGTGGTTTTGTTAATATTTGGGTTAATGATTATTGGTGGTTAATGGTGATGTTAGTATTACGTGTAGAGTTTATGTGAGTTGGCTAAACTGTAAATGTCTATGTGCTAAATGGTATAAGTCGGGTCGTAGTAATTGTTAGAAGTCATATTTGTCAACTACATGGTGTTGACTTACATGTGGATAAACTTAGTTTATTTTCTTTAAATGTTGAGGTGCCGCATGTCTGGGCGGATACTTTTCTTTATGTGCTAGGTACCGTATGTCTGGGCGGGTACTTTCTGTACTTGTTTACTTTTATGTTGTTGCAATTGAGGCAACTTGATTTTCCTTGGATTGGTTGAATTGAAAAACAGGGTTGAATTGCTTTGGAGGGGCTGTGCCCATAGTCCGATAAACGAATACTACATGCCGAAATTTTTTAAAAATCCCCTGCATTTTAATTTATTTAACTTATTTGATTTCAAGGGTTTAAAGGTATGATTTGGGTGTTAACTGTTTATGTGTATATGTGTTAAGTGAATTAATTCGAGGGTAATTGTTGTCTCGAGGATTTATGTGCTAAGTGATTTAATTCAAGGATTTATGTGTTTCGGGGATTAAATGCGTTTTGAGGATTATTTATAAACTTAGTTTTGTCATAGAATGACACTAGTATTATAATTGTATATGTTAAGTGAAGTTGACTAAACGTGTTATGTGCATTAATTGGTATTTGAGTAGTCAGCTATAGGGATAACAACTATAGTACGACTTTAGGTGACTCAGTGGTAATTCTGAGTTGGGTCTACTCGAGATACGAGGTTGGACTGACGCGTACTCGTAACAATTACAGTACCATTAGGGCGTGATCAAGTGGAGCAACGTGTATCAAAAAGGAAGGATCAAGGCGTCGTGTAAAGTTCATGGAACTACTTGGGCGAAACGCCAAGGATTTATTCGCGGTGTTCCGTTTGGTGCTAAGGACCAGAGGCAAGTTTATTTATACATACTCTATCGTTCAGAGTATATTTATTTTAAAATATATGAAATGTGTAGAATAAGACCTCAGTCCATATTTGCAAGATTTCTTCTATCTTTATCTTGATAAATTGTTTACTTTTAAGTAAAATGGTTTGATTGGAAATATATGTGATATGGAGAGAGTGATATATTATAAAGAGTAAAGTGATATGGGAAGGAATGAATGGTATCAGTTGTTATTATGATTATTTTTATGATATTATGTTATCAGTTGTTATCTAAAGTTATTTTTTAATATTACCGTTATGTGTAAATTGAGGATATTTGAGTTCTAAACTCTTTCAGACGTTATTAATAAATATTTTGTTATATAAGGGGACAAGGGTTGAGGTTTACAGATTTTCTTAAAAAGGGATTTACATGTAAAGTATTTTTGTTGGTGTAATTTAAAGGTATTGATATATGAATGGAAAAGTGGAAGGGGTTATCTTGAAATGTATATTTTCGAAAACCCGGACAAAGTTTTTAGAAAGAATTTCGCAATAATTAACCTAATGGCAACATCACCAATAAACTAGTGTTTATTTAATTATTAGATACCTCTTGAAGCATCTACTAATTAAATAAACCTTATTCGTCTAATTAAATTTATTTAATTAGATGAATATTATTTTTTAAAAATGTTTTCTTAAATCTCTTTGTTCCGGAATAATAATAAAGATATTTCGATGGTTATAAATGAGACATTTTTGGTTAAAAATGTCTGGAATGATAATGATAAATGTTATTTTAATGGTTATTTAATTCAATGAATATTAATTATAATATTCTTTTAAAAGGGATTATTGAATAGTTATTCTTTAGATATTCTAAGTGTTCTAAGGGTGATTAAATATTGTTAAAAGGTTATTTAAGGAATTTCATAGTGAAATGAACGTATGTCTTGAATTGATATACCTGTATATGTGTTTTCAAATGATTATAATACGGATATGAAAATGGAAAGGTGAAATGTGAAATGGAAATGAAAATGATATATGGAAATGAAAGCGAGAAAATGGAAATGTGGAATGATATTTTGTAAATGGAATAACGATTTGACAAAAAGGGGGATAACAACAAAAAACATAGGAGGCTGTGTGCTGCACAGTCCAGCAATCAATATTTTAATTCGGCCCAAGAGTTGCCGAAGGAGGATGTAGTGGTGTACCTTCCTCCAGGGGGATGTAGTGGTGTACCTTCCTCCTTCTACCGGTAGTAAAAAGGGACGGGTACGGAGGACGACTGATCATCGTGCCTCACGTATTCGGCAACAGTGAAAATCCCCAAAACTTAAAAGAAAGAATTGATAATGGTTTCAGAGTTGTGTATTGAAAAAGGAAAATGGTATGAAATGATGGAATTGTTTTACAGTAAGAAGAGAAACTGATTTTATATTACTTTTACATACAGTTGTTGTATAAAAGGAAATGGAAAGATTATATTGAGAGCTTGATTTTAAATGTTATATTACCTTGAGATATTATACTAAGATGATGTATTGATTATTATCTGGTTATAGAAGAGAACTGATATTATATTATCAATAAGTAAGTGATTTCATATTGAATAACCAGCAAGTTTATGTTGGTGTATTACTATGCAAACAAGATGTGGCTATTTAATTACCTTGTAACGACACCTTTTATCTTGTATTGGTACATTGTTCAGTTGATATTATTTTCAAACATTATACTTTCCCTATAGAATTCGTGGTTATAAATGTTCAAGAATGATATTAAGTATCGGTTGAATGTTGGAAACCCATGCACCTGATGGGATATTTTGTTAAACTCTAGTAATAACTTGCTGAGCAATTCTTTCGCTCATACTTGCTTGTTTTCAAATATTAACTTTTTAGTGGAAGGTAGCCGGACGAGGTTATCTGCATGGCTTAGATGAAGCGGGCAGCGTGCCCTTATGAAGACGATATGATCTAGAAAGTTTATAGCTGGAATAAGTTATATGTAAGTATATTGATGTGTAATATATATGTTACTTTGCATAAAATAGTACTAGTTGCTGGTGTACTTCTCAACGAAGTTATACTAGTAGTAAGGATTTGATTCTTGTTTCTAGCCCTATAACCTAAAAGATGCTTGGTGGTTGGGGTCTCAAATGTTGTAACTCAATTATTAATGACTACAGATGGTTTAATGTAGTTAAGCAGGTGATTTGTTATTAAGGATTTCTGCGTGATGACCAAATCCCTGACCCCGAATTTGGGGGCGTTACAGAGTGGTATCAGAGCTGAGGTTATAGTAAACTAGAAACGAGAGTGAGTAGGAGTGTGTTTAGTTATGTGAGAACGTCAGAGCTCATGTAGAGTTCATGTTGGACTACCGGGTGTAGTGCCAATGATTAAGTTAAGATTTGAATGCTATGTTGAAGGGCATGTTGAAATAGAATTCTCTGCGATTATTATTGTCGATGATTGAATCCTTAGTGATTATTACGAGTCGACGATGGCGTAAGTTATCAAGCACCTTAGGGTGTGCATGGAAAAGAACAGCTTTGGGATTGAACAATTATCCATCAGAGGAGCCGACATAAAAGGCATTCGTGGAGACCTTGGCAATATCCCCATTGGTGAATTTTTTATTACCTTCCCAATCCATGAATTATTTGACATATCTTTAAGAGAAAATTTTGATAAAGGATATGTTTCCTCTTCGAAGTTATTTTTATACTTGTGTTAAGTCATGTTTGGTTTCAATTGTGCTAAGGGCTTTCATTATACTTACCTTCAGGTTTTCGAAGCCCTATCAAATGATATTATTTCAAACTTCCAGTTTTCTTCAATAGTGGATAATTCAATGGTGATATAGCACCACTTGTTTGTTGAATACCAGTATCTTTCTGGTTATCCTTTTCTTTGGAAATCGTGCCTTGGAAATTGTTCGATTTTAATCCAAGGTGTCCCTTTGAGAATTAATTGTCAGAAGATGATTATTATTGACTTGATTTTGAATTTCTTTCATACTTCTCAACTTCCACTGAGACGAACAACCCTGTACTGATAGGGGCCACAAGGACTATCTGTCTGTGTGATAGAAGTCTGATGGGACGCCATCACTTGTGAGTTGTGAAATACAAGAAGGCTAATTACCTTTAGTAATGTCTCAACTGAGACACGCAACGTGAGTTCTTATGATCATATTGATCTCTCAGTAAATTCTCTTATTTCCAATAAGGTTTGTTTTGAAACTCATAATCCTATGGTCACCAGTGGGTGACATTTGTCTTGATATGACAGCTATCTTTTCAAAGATCCATGATTCTTGTTATCTCTAATGAATTTCAAGGGGATGCCAACCAGGTCGGTCAAGTCGAAATTCGCTGATAGAAGTTAGATTCGAACGGAATCGCCAAGAACAGGAGCGAATCCCAAAACGAATATAATATCAGTGGCGTATCGATAGAATTAGTTTGCTCTCTCTCATGGATGTTATTGTTATGCAAAATTACGCAAGCGCACGTTGTCACAAGTAATATATGATTAAATCAAGTTCGTTCCCACAGAGATCTAGAATGGTGTTCAATTCAATTAATGTACCTATGCACCGATGTATGGTTTTTATCCACTGCTAAGACAAATAACAAATTGGATTTTTATTAACTACTAAATTAAACTAAGATGCAAATTATAAAACTAAGAATTAAATTAACTAATAAGAATAGAAATCGAGTTACTTATGAGAATAAAAACATGGGACTCTAACTTCATTAAATACTTCCCTTAGATCTGACGCCTTTAATCACTATGTGCAATGGTTTTGATATCTGATCGGATAACACGAAACAAGTATACGCTACCTGTCAGCATACGCATACCAAACTAAACATACATCCACAAAAGAGATAGAAGATGAATAGACACCAATTATGCTTAGACCCTATATGTCTATAGAATTTGAAAACATAACGGTTGAAGAACAAGTTATCCATAAAGATCACACAGGGCAGTATAAGTATTTTCATCTCACACCACGAATCATATTGATAAACAATTATGAACCTATGCTAGCATGACAAGTTCTAAATCTCAAGATCCACTTTCACTTCACAAGAGATTAACAATTCAATTTAGATGTTAGCTACGCATCTAAAAGCATTACGATTAACCATACGAGGATATCAGATATACACCACACACAGATCTTTAAAGCATCAAGATACTAAGTTCCATAAATAACTCCGTTAGAATCCCATGACAACGATTAGCTCATAATTGAACCGTTCATCGTCATGGGATTTGATGAAAACATGATAAATAACAAGATATGAATAAAAGAAATAATATTAAATAAACAAAGAGTTGAGAAAACAAATCTATAATCCAAAGTAACACAAAAGATGAAGTAGATCTAGATCCGTTGCTTGTCACGAGCGTTGAATCCTTCTCTCCTTTTCTCCCTTGCAGATCTAATCTAGGTTACAAGTAATAAAACTATTGATAATGTGTATATCTCTATTACAATGGTAGGATGTGTTTAAATAGGCTCTAAAAGTCTTGCCCAGCAAGAAAATACCAAAACAGAATTATAATAGAATTTCTGCAAGATACGTTTCCTAAACTGATTCTGTTTTTTTAAGGAAAATTCGTGGCTGACTTTTCTTCAGTTTTTCTGGAACGTTCCAAACGTAATTGGACCTCTGGACCACCTTAGAATGATAGAGAATCTCGTTATCTTCGCGTGGACTGCTTACGGGCCCCAAACGGAGTTGTAGAACTCAAGATATGGCCCAAACAGTGAATCTCACGCGTGCAGCCCAATAAATCCGAATTTTAATAAATTAAATCTCCAAAAATGACAAAAACATCCACCATAATCAACATCCTTGTAAATCTGCACAACTAAGCAAAACACATCAAAACTACAAGAAACTTGAGCCCAAGACAATCAATTTAAGCCGATTTAGAATGCTCCAAGTGGATATAAACTCCACTTATCAGTTATGATTAATGGAATGAGTGCAATCTCTCTCTCAAGAGTGTTATGTTAAGGGAATCAGTGAACTCTCTCTCAAGGATAGTATGATAATGAAAGTTGGTCAAGATATATATATATATGAAAGGAATAGTGATGGGTTGTAAGACTCCAGTGATAACTGTGTCAAGTATGGATTCTATGGTTGAGAATTGAGGTTTCGGAGGAGTTGTTTTACGAAGGGACACTATCTCCGGTATTGTAGAATAAGAGTTGATGATGAAGGAGTTAAGGAATCCCAGTAGTGGCCTTAGCTGATTCCGTGGACGGAATCCTTTTAAGGGGGTAGACTGTAATAACCCGAATTTTCAGAAAATGATTTTTATTATTATTTTAAGAATATTAATGTTTTTCCTAAAATGAGGAGGAAGTTTTTATTTTATTTTATTGTTCATTATCCAGTTCAAGGAATTTCAAAAGCGAATTATTTAATTATTGTCTGGTTCAGTGTAATTATGAACTATATTATGTGATTATTGTTGGAAGGTGGAATGTATGTGAAGTTGTGTTTATGTGTTTATATGATGATTTGTGTGAGTTGTGAAGGCTGATGTATTTTATTTATATTTTTGAGGATTTAAATATATTTAAATCATGCATTTTGATCCTCTGTTAATTTTATAAAATTATCGGAGGAATTAAAAATCATGAAATCTCTTGAAATATTATCTTTATATATTTATTGAGTTTTAAAATTATTGGGAGAATTAATTTGGGTGTTTTGGTATTTTAAAATGATTTTAAGAGTTATGTTGCAATTAAAGGATCAAAACTTGCAAAATTCATATTTAATTCATTTTTTATCCGAAAAATATTTCGAAAATATGTGCGTGCTCATAATTTTATATTCTTTATTCTAAAAATGAAAAGTTTAAATTTTTGAATATTTTATTTAAGTATGATTTATAGATTTATAAGTAGTGTTTTAATTGGGGCTAGAATGAATTATTAGTGGTATTAATATAAGTTTGGGCCTAAGCCCATTAAGCAATAAAAACGCAGCTGAACAAACAGACGGGGAGAGAGAGTAGAGATTGGGGAAAGAAGTAAATTAGGGTTTATAATCAAATTGGGGGTTTTTGATTGTGGTGTTAATTGGTGTGTATATACATATATATATACGTGTGTGTGCGTGTATAGGTGCAAGTGTGTGCGTCGTGTGTGTGTGTATGTGGGCTTGCAGCGGGGAAGGAAGGAGGGCGGCCGGCGGCAGGCAGCTCCGGCGAGCTTGTGGTGGCCTGGTGGTGGCGCGAATGGCAGCAAGGGGCGGGTGGCAACAACTAGCAGTGGTAGTGCAGAGAGAGAGAGAGAGAGAGAGGGAGATGGCAGGGGAGAGGGAGAGAGATGGTGGGTTGTTCGATGGTCACCGAAAATGGTATAATTTCGCTTTGTATTTATTTAATTTTCGTATTAAATTAGTTGTACATTCGATGTAGTTTATTGTTGAATTTAATTAGTTGTAAATTGTGGTAATTTAATTAGTTAAATGGTGAGATGTATGTGTTAATTTTGATAATTAGAGTATATTGAATTTTGAGTATATGGTTGTGATTTAATTGTGAGCCTAATGTGATAATGGTTGTAATTAGATTAAAATGGTAAGATTACGAATATTGTTAATTTCCGATGATTTAATTCGGAGAGTGAAATGGTTAATTATAATTGTTGGGTTTAGATGTGGGCTTGAGTATATGTTCGGATTAGTAATTACTAATTTACTAATTGTTAGTGTTGTATAATGTGTTAAGAATATATTTGAGTTTGCTAAGTTGTAAATGTAAGTGCTAATTGCTAATTGCTAATTGGTAGTTTTCCATTGTAATTGGTAATTGCTAAGTGTTAAAGTGCTAGTTGAAATAGTTGGAATTATATTGTGGTTTTGTTAATATTTGGGTTAATGATTATTGGTGGTTAATGGTGATGTTAGTATTACGTGTGGAGTTTATGTGAGTTGGCTAAACTGTAAATGTCTATGTGCTAAATGGTATAAGTCGGGTCGTAGTAATTGTTAGAAGTCATATTTGTCAACTACATGGTGTTGACTTACATGTGGATAAACTTAGTTTACTTTCTTTAAATGTTGAGGTGCCGCATGTCTGGGCGGATACTTTTCTTTATGTGCTAGGTGCCGCATGTCTGGGCGGGTACTTTCTGTACTTGTTTACTTTTATGTTGTTGCAATTGAGGCAACTTGATTTTCCTTGGATTGGTTGAATTGAAAAACAGGGTTGAATTGCTTTGGAGGGGCTGTGCCCATAGTCCGATAAACGAATACTACATGCCGAAATTTTCTAAAAATCCCCTGCATTTTAATTTATTTAACTTATTTGATTTCAAGGTTTTAAAGGTTTGATTTGGGTGTTAACTGTTTATGTGTATATGTGTTAAGTGAATTAATTCGAGGGTAATTGTTGTCTCGAGGATTTATGTGCTAAGTGATTTAATTCAAGGATTTATGTGTTTCGGGGATTAAATGCGTTTTGAAGATTATTTATAAACTTAGTTTTGTCATAGAATGACACTAGTATTATAATTGTATATGTTAAGTGAAGTTGACTAAACGTGTTATGTGCATTAATTGGTATTTGAGTAGTCAGCTATAGGGATAACAACTATAGTACGACTTTAGGTGACTCAGTCGTAATTCTGAGTTGGGTCTACTCGAGATACGAGGTTGGACTGACGCGTACTCGTAACAATTACAGTACCATTAGGGCGTGATCAAGTGGAGCAACGTGTATCAAAAAGGAAGGATCGAGGCGTCGTGTAAAGTTCATGGAACTACTTGGGCGAAACGCCAAGGATTTATTCGCGGTGTTCCGTTTGGTGCTAAGGACCAGAGGCAAGTTTATTTATACATACTCTATCGTTCAGAGTATATTTATTTTAAAATATATGAAATGTGTAGAATAAGACCTCAGTCCATATTTGCAAGATTTCTTCTATCTTTATCTTGATAAATTGTTTACTTTTAAGTAAAATGGTTTGATTGGAAATATATGTGATATGGAGAGAGTGATATATTATAAAGAGTAAAGTGATATGGGAAGGAATGGTATCAGTTGTTATTATGATTATTTTTATGATATTATGTTATCAGTTGTTATCTAAAGTTATTTTGTAATATTACCGTTATGTGTAAATTGAGGATATTTGAGTTCTAAACTCTTTCAGACGTTATTAATAAATATTTTGTTATATAAGGGGACAAGGGTTGAGGTTTACAGATTTTCTTAAAAAGGGATTTACATGTAAAGTATTTTTGTTGGTGTAATTTAAAGGTATTGATATATGAATGGAAAAGTTGAAGGGGTTATCTTGAAATGTATATTTTCGAAAACCCGGACAAAGTTTTTAGAAAGAATTTCGCAATAATTAACCTAATGGCAACATCACCAATAAACTAGTGTTTATTTAATTATTAGATACCTCTTGAAGCATCTACTAATTAAATAAACCTTATTCGTCTAATTAAATTTATTTAATTAGATGAATATTATTTTTTTAAAATGTTTTCTTAAATCGCTTTGTTCCGGAATAATAATAAAGATATTTCGATGGTTATAAAAGGTTAAAAATGTCTGGAATGATAATGATAAATGTTATTTTAATGGTTATTTAATTCAATGAATATTAATTATAATATTCTTTTAAAAGGGATTATTGAATAGTTATTCTTTAGATATTCTAAGTGTTCTAAGGGTGATTAAATATTTTTAAAAGGTTATTTAAGGAATTTCATAGTGAAATGAATGTATGTCTTGAATTGATATACCTGTATATGTGTTTTCAAATGATTATAATACGGATATGAAAATGGAAAGGTGAAATGTGAAATGGAAATGAAAATGATATATGGAAATGAAAGCGAGAAAATGGAAATGTGGAATGATATTTTGTAAATGGAATAACGATTTGACAAAAAGGGGGATAACAACAAAAAACATAGGAGGCTGTGTGCTGCACAGTCCAGCAATCAATATTTTAATTCGGCCCAAGAGTTGCCGAAGGAGGATGTAGTGGTGTACCTTCCTCCAGGGGGATGTAGTGGTGTACCTTCCTCCTTCTACCGGTAGTAAAAAGGGACGGGTACGGAGGACGACTGATCATCGTGCCTCACGTATTCGGCAACAGTGAAAATCCCCAAAACTTAAAAGAAAGAATTGATAATGGTTTCAGAGTTGTGTATTGAAAAAGGAAAATGGTATGAAATGATGGAATTGTTTTACAATAAGAAGAGAAACTGATTTTATATTACTTTTACATACAGTTGTTGTATAAAAGGAAATGGAAAGATTATATTGAGAGCTTGATTTTAAATGTTATATTACCTTGAGATATTATACTAAGATGATGTATTGATTATTATCTGGTTATAGAAGAGAACTGATATTATATTATCAATAAGTAAGTGATTTCATATTGAATAACCAGCAAGTTTATGTTGGTGTATTACTATGCAAACAAGATGTGGCTATTTAATTACCTTGTAACGACACCTTTTATCTTATATTGGTACATTGTTCAGTTGAAATTATTTTCAAACATTATACTTTCCCTCTAGAATTCGTGGTTATAAATGTTCAAGAATGATATTAAGTATCGGTTGAATGTTGGAAACCCATGCACCTGATGGGATATTTTGTTAAACTCTAGTAATAACTTGCTGAGCAATTCTTTCGCTCATACTTGCTTGTTTTCAAATATTAACTTTTCAGTGGAAGGTAGCCGGACGAGGTTATCTGCATGGCTTAGATGAAGCGGGCAGCGTGCCCTTATGAAGACGATATGATCTAGAAAGTTTATAGCTGGAATAAGTTATATGTAAGTATATTGATGTGTAATATATATGTTACTTTGCATAAAATAGTACTAGTTGCTGGTGTACTTCTCAACGAAGTTATACTAGTAGTAAGGATTTGATTCTTGTTTCTAGCCCTATAACCTAAAAGATGCTTGGTGGTTGGGGTCTCAAATGTTGTAACTCAATTATTAATGACTACAGATGGTTTAATGTGGTTAAGCAGGTGATTTTTTATTAAGGATTTCTGCGTGACGACCAAATCCCTGACCCCGGATTTGGGGGCGTTACACTATTGACAATCAAGGACAGACATAATATTTCAAGGTATTATCAAAGATTAATTTACTCTTAAAATTAACTAAGTAACAGATTAACTTAATTATTTATAATTAATTATTTATAATAAATAATTAAGTTAATCTGGTACTTGAATTATTTTCTGAGATGAATTAAAACAGCAAAATAAACAGAAGAGAATATGAATAGTAACCGAAATCACTATTCATATGAATAGTACCCGAAATCACTATACATATGAATAGTACTATTCATATGGCGGCTACTATTCATATGGAGGCTACTATTCAAAAAGTGGCTACTATTCATATGGCGGCTACTATTCAAAAAGTGGCTGGAGGGGCCCACGGGGGTTGTTGAAATAATACAGCATAGTAACTTTCTATAATCTATAAATAGGCATGCTGTATTTCATTTCAAAACACACCTCAACACACAACTTTCTCTTCTCTCTCTTATATCATCTCTGTGTAAGCTGCTAGACAGTCCATCTAGTAGGAAAGCCGGCTTAGCCCGCTTTCAGGAAGTGTCGGGTAGAAGGTCCTCGTGCCTAAACTATCCTTAGGAGTGTTTGATTTTGTAGCTGATCCATAGGATTAGATTGTGTAACAAACCTCCGGGTTTTATCTATTAAAAGATATTTCCCACACAGTTGTGTTATTTCGATTTAGTATTTTTGATTTCATATCCACATCAAAAATCGAAATATTTTTAAATAACGTATTCAACACCCCTTCTACGTTATTCCGGACCTAACAGCCTCCAATCGAGTTTGTCATTTGAGTTTAAGGACTTGAATCAAGAGCCATCAATCAAATTCAAACCAAATCAAGGTCCTGTGAGCATAAGAAGAAGGTTGGAAACCTAGAATCCAGATAAAGGGTTAACAACCAGCCAAGGCACACCAGACTTGAAGTCAAGTGCTGAGTGGCAAGGGGACTTCTTGAACGATCAACCGAGAAGCAAGACCTCGACCATATGTAGCAAGGGGGGAAAGAACTAAGGGACTTCATCATTTTTACATCTTAGAATGAGAATGAAAGGTTGATTATAACCAACAACCATGAATGGATTCAAGGTTTAAAACAAAGGATTCAACAAGCGAGTTACGGCCCAGAAGGTCACGAAAGCCAATTTGAATTGAAGGATGTCTGTTTGGTCATCGTTCGAATACTGACATTGAGGTCCAAATATTGACATTTGAATACTAACGTTGAGGTCCAAATATCGACGTTCATATACTGACGTTGAGATTTAAAACCGGGGCTCAGCCAACTAGAGGCAGCCGATCGGGGCACCCGGGAAGCTTCAACCGACTGGTCTTCGTTTCGATGTCGAGAGTCCCGACATCGTTTCGATGTTGAAAGTCGATCCCGACATCGTTTCGATGTCGAAAGTCGATCCCGACGTCGTTTCGAATATGAAAACTAAGCTGAAGCCATTGAAGGCCAACGAAGCTACTAGAGCCAACCTTGGATCAAGAAATTCAAGAATAGTTCAAGAATGAGCCATTGAATCAACATTCCAACATGGTGATTGAAAGATTCTAAGTAATTTCTATTTAAGATCAGGCAAGCATGAAACTTTTAAAAGGAGTTTGAAGCTAATTAAAAAATTAGAGAAGCCTTAAACAAAATTCATGAATGACCACATTGTTGGTTTTCCATATTGATGATCGAGTGTCGATATGAAAGCTCATATTCCATTGTCGATATGAAAGGTAGTTGTTAAAGATGGAAGTTGAAGTGTTGGAGCCAAGGGTGCCAAAAAAAAAATTTGAAAACCGGCCGACCGGGAGCCAGCCGACCGGGGCAACCGGGAGGCTTCGGCCAACCGGGGCATGGCCAACCGGTGGCTGGCCGATCGGCGCACCCGGGAGGCTTCGGCCGACCGGGTTCCATATGGAGTAGTATGAAGATTTTTGGCATCATTTCGATGTCGAATATTGATTTCAATGTCGTTTCGATGTCGAATATTGATTTCAATGTCGTTTTGATGTCGAATATTGATCCAGACATCATTTCGAATATGAAAATTGAGTTGAACCAGAATATTGTTTAAGCGCCGTTTGATGCCACTGAGGTCATGTTTGGAGATTGAAATTCATATTTGAACACTGAAATCCATGTTAGAATACTGAAGTTGATGTTCGGAACTTCACCTTGATGATCGATATGTCACCTTGATAATCGACATGTCACGTTAATGACCGACCTCATGCCCCGGACCCTTCAACGCTGTTTGGGCCATATCTTGAGCTCTGGATATCAGATTTGGATGATCTTACTGTCCACGCGAAGCTCTCTGAATTTTCCACAGTCTTGGAGACCCTTGGCCGACTGAATACTGGCAGACTGAGGCATTTTAAGTCCTTAGGCCGACTGAAACTCTTTTTCAGTCCTACATGGACTATCAACGCTGTTTGGGCCATATCTTGAGCTCCGGATGTCAGATTTGGACGATCTTACTGTCCACGTGAAGCTCACTGAATTTTTACACTCTTGGAGGCCCAACCGACCGACCATCATCCGATTGACCATTGACCGATAGTGCCGTTAGCACTGTTTAGTGCCGTTAGCACCTTTTAGTGATGTTGGCGTCGTCTAGCGCCGTTTAGCATCGTTTGCACCGTTAGCACCATTTAGTGTCGTTAGTGCCGATAGCACCATTAGTGCCGTTAGCACCGTTTAGTGTCGTTAGCACCATTTAGTGCCAGTAGCTCCGTTTGGTGTCGTTAGCACCATTAAGCGTCGTAGCGTCATTTAACATTGTTTAAGTGTCGTTTAAGGTTGGTTATTGCCATTTAGCATCGTTTAAACATCGTCGTAAATGCGTCGGTTGCTCCACGCTTTACATCAAGACGATACCCGTGAAACACTAGTGTAAACTAAAATCCCCAGACAAGGGTAGGAAAATTAAGTAGTCCTAGATAAGGGATAAAAAGGACCCCGAGTCTCGAAAAAGACAAATATAACTTCTACGAAAACCCGATCAGTTTTCCTAGAAGTTGGGGGCAAATGATATGGGCTAAAAATAAGCCCTAAAGACACAATTAATGTTGCATTAATTTGACTCAGCTTGGTCCAAACACGAATCCCATTAATGAGGCCCAAAACCCTAATTCAATATTGAGGGTGATTGGCAACTTGCAAATAAGAGTCAGATAAGGATAAAATATCTTTTTGAGTAGCCTCCAAGGCACCGAACTCAACATGGAAACAGGCTCCTACCTTGCAGGAGTCTAGAACCTTTCTCAAGGCGGTGACTTGCCCACCAAGTCACCTAACCCTACTATGATTCTTAGGCTTCTCAGCCTATATTAAGGGCCTGACCCCTCATTCTCAGAACTATGTTTTTGTCTTGATTCTTGATATTCATCAAGGTACGTAGGCATCTTATGAAGGCAGATTCAGCCACGAACATGAGAGCAGCCATTAAAGCACGATGTTCATGAACCCTAGCATTAAAAACATACAAATCCTAGCCGCAATTCGATAACCTAATTTTTATTTCACAACACATACCTATAAAGTGGATAGTCCATGGATCAAAATAAAGTTGAAAATCTTATCCGAACCTAAATATGGATACCGAACCTAAGGAATGGACTACCCACTAATTTGTAATATATAGATTACTCAAGAAATATATGCAAGTAATATTATATCAGTGGCCTGGTCGATAAATGTATATAATAAAGAAAAAATGGTTTCAAAGTAATGATATCATATTCGGGAGTTAGAATATTTAAACTTTAACAGTATGGAGGAAAAATAATTGAGTTGTTTTTTTTTTGCCACCAATAAATAATTGAGTTGTTTTTTTTTGAAGAAAAATAATTGAGTTGTTACTCACCTTTTATAGCCAAAAATGACTTAATTCAATTAATGAAGCATTAAACGCAAATCTACTACGAATCTATATATATATATATAGGGTTTTGTTCAGGTGAGAACCCCTTATTATTGTGAGAACTGAGATCTAATCACAGCCCCACAATTTTTAAACAATTTTAAATCCCAACCATACATTAACCACACACACAAACACAAACCACACACGCATACACACACAAAACACATTCCACACACGCCACACCAATCCCCCCTCTCCCCCTCCCCCCGTCCCCGGCCCCGGCCCCTCTCCAATCTCCACCTCCAGTTCACCCATTTCCACCCATGACACACACTCCCTCTGCCCCCGTCCCACCCCCACCATATCATCACCACCGCCGCCGCCCACTCCCACACACACACATACATAAACAACAGACACATACACACACCTTTTGTGTCTATTTAAATTCGGCGAGTTTGAATTCCGGCGAGCTGAAAAAACACAGGTCCGACACCGATTAAGTCGATAAGATATGTAGACACTGTTTTGTTGAACATTTTGGTAATTTGTTTATTATGATTTTCGAGTTATTTTGTGGATTTTCGAGTTTTAGTGAATAATGATCCAGTGATTTTCTGATTTTTGTTGAAAGTTGTGGTCGGAGGTGGTGAGGCTATGGTGGTTGGATGTGGCCGGAGGTGATTTTGTAATTAACAATGGTGATTCTTGTTGATTTTGTGTCGCTTTTGTGGTGATTTTCGGTTGTTCTTGGTGATTTATTGGTAGTGGTCGGAGGTGACGGAGGCGAAGGGTGGTTTGTGGTGGTGATTTTTCATTTTTCGGTGGTGATTTTCTGTTTACAGTTGGTCGGAGTGGTGATTTTTGTGTTTTTGGTGGTGATTTCTGGTTTGGCGGTGGTGATTTCTGGTTTGGCGGTGGTGATTTTTGTGTTTTCGGTGGTGATTTCTGGTTTGGCGGTGGTGATTTTATGTTTGCCGGTGGTGATTTTCTGGTGGTCGCCGGAGGTGGTGGTGGTTGCCGGTGGTGGAATTAGAAAGAAGATGGTGAAATTCCAAATATAAAATATTAAAATATTAAAATATTAAAATCTAAAATGAATGGTGAAAGATGAATATAATGTATTTAAATGAGTAGCTAGGATTAGATCTCATATCTCACCAAAAATGGGGTTCTCACCTGAGCAAGACCCTATATATATATATATATATATATATATATATATATATATATATATATATATATATTAGAACATCGGGTTAATAACGAATTATATTTAGATACGAACTCAAGAAGCCATGTGAATGTAAGTATTATTCTATAAATCACTAATTAAGTTTTAATTAATGATATGGTTTTCTATTACTAAATCACTATTCAAATCTATCTATTAATATATATTGAACTTCAATATAAGGGCAAAGATTGCTATTTTAATGGGTATGAAATTACGATTTTACCCCTATTTTTTGAAAATTACAAAAATATCATCCTTTAATAGATATGTAAAAAATAGTGAAATCATGTTTATGTTGGAATTAGAACCACTAACCTTTTATTCTCAAACTCATGACTTTTGCTAAAGTTGATTTTGAGTGTTACTTAAAAAATTTACTCCCTCTGTCCCACTCATTTCTTTACAATTTCCTTTTTGGGACGTCGACGTCCCACCAATTCGTTACATTACTAAAAATAGTAACTTTTAACAATAAAATACATTATTACATCCACTACTTCACTTCACTTTTTCAACACTTTACACTATTACACCCACTACTTCACTTATTTTAATAATAAAATCACTGTTACACCCACTACTTCATTTATTTTTAACAATATTACACCCACTATCCTTGGTATCCGTGCCCAGCCCCCATGTTAAGAACTTGACGGGACAGAGGGAGTATAAGATAAACCATCTCTCTTCTCTTTTTATCTGAACCTCTTTTTTTTAGTAAATGAAATGTTGGTTCATAATATTTCTAGAATATTGGATAAATAAAAGTTAAAAAAATATTTTAATCGATTAAGTATACTCTACAATTCTCCTTTTTCATTTTAAATACTTGATATAAAAAAAATTAGATTGTACATCATGTAACTGAGTCCAAAAAGAAAAAAATACTTGCATCTTCATGTAGATGTCAAATTATTTAAATAAAAAAAATAAGATTTGATTTTAAGAATATGTAAATTTTAGTTATCAAATCATACTTAATTTATAATTGTATCATATAACCTTTAGATATATAAAATCTTAAATATGTGAGTTATATTATAGGATTTTGGTCGACCAATTATTTTGACTTTCAACGATTTAAATATATGATTGGTCAAAAAACATAAATCTTTAAATATATATGGAAAATAATTGAAATTATGTTCAAAAGATGAAAACTCTAAAACTATGATTTATGTTATATATAAAAATATTATAATTAACATTCAAATTAAATAAAAAAATATATAAATTTTGAATCATAATATTATAGAAATACAATAAATATTTAAAATAATCAATTAGATTATAACTCGACTTTAAAAAATGGTACATATGAATTTTTTTATAATATATTGATAATATAATGTAAAATGGTTGAGTTATAACATATACTTGGATCAATATACGATACAATCAAAAAAATTGAGTTTAGATTTCATATACATGCACCGGTCATTAAAGTTGTCATATTTTTACACCGATTGAAATATTTAGAAAAATTTAAAATAGATTTAAAAAATTCAAAATATAATATAAAAAATATTTCAATTTACCCAATTTTTTATTGAACTTCTATATTGTGTTATAAACTTTAGACTAAACCAAATATTTAAGTTTAAAAGTTTAAAAATGTATATATTTATAAAAGATAAATGAGACAAATGAAATAATGAATTTTACTCAATATTAAAAGATCTTGTAATATGTTTTAACAACAAAATCAATGAATTTACGAAAACCTCTATTATACATGGACAATTTTACTAAGATAATCATTTATATTATAGGGATATTTACAAAAATACCTACCTTTTCTACCTCCTCTTCCATTTTTACTTCCACTCACTTTCTTTTTCAATTCTATAAAATTACATTTGCAAATATACAACCAAGTTTGTTTTTAACTTTTTATTTTTTTAAAAATACGTTCTACTCTTTTCTCCCCCGACCCGCCTTACTTTGCCTCGTTCTTTTCTCCACCATCAATACTGCCATGACCATAGCCCCAGACCTCCTCCAATGACGTCTTCATCATCATCGAATCCAACTATCGATATCCATCCCCGCCATTCCGCCACCCACTGCCTCTTCCATTTCTTTCTACCCCCAATAATACAATCATCATCACTACGGTCATATTCTCCGGTAGAGGCCCCGCAGGGGCACATCGGAGTCGATGTTATTTCTGTGCTCAATTAGGGAGAATTAGATATAGAAAAGTTGTGCATGAGCATTTGTTGAGGTCTAGGTTTAGTAATTCCCAGGTGATTTTGAATTATGTGGTGATTATGTATGCGAAATGTGGGTGTTTGGAGGAAGCACGCCAGGTATTTGATGAAATGCGTGTGAGAGATATTGTGTCTTAGAATGCATTGATTATGGAATATTCACAACACGAGAGGAATGGGGAAGCGTTGGGGTTGTTTTCGGAGTTGTGGAATGTGGGATTAGAGTCGAATCATTTTACGTTTTTGATTATGCTTAGTGCCTGGGAAGGGAGGAAGATTCATGAGTTTTGTTTGAAATTTGGGTATGATGAAAATGTTTATGTGGGGAATGCGCTTTTTGATATGTATGTGAGGTGTCGGTTGATGGAGGAAGGAGAGGGTGTGTTTTGTGGGTTGTCGAGTAAGAATGATACCATGTTTTAATTATTTGATGGATATGTCTTTAATCTACATTTTACATCAGTGCATTTAGTAAAAGTTTTGATTATTGTTTGACGAGTTATATTAGAGTGAATTACTCTTTTTGGCCCCTCCCCTGCCCAGCTTGTTAGCCTTAAGACATGTAGGTTGTTCCATAATGTAATAAGGAATTTAGTCATGTTTATGTGCAAAATTTACTAGTTTCATTTTATTGCTTACATGTTATCAAAAATTGATCACTCGGATATAGGTTTCTCGAAGATTTTAGGAGTATTTTCCAAGATGGTTATACATGGTTGTAAAGGCTCACACATGTCATGCATATACTTTTGTATTTCTAAAGATAATATGATTCTCCGTAGAGCAGGTCCCACAGGGGCACCCATCTGATAGTCAGATTTAACTATTTTTTCAGTTGCAACTTCTGCAACCATGGTTGCAACTTCTGCAACCATGGTTGCAAAGGTTGCAAACATATTTGCAACTTATTTCAAGGCAACTGGTTTTTATGATCGGAAGGATATAAATTTCTCAATCGATGCGTATGCAAGATAGCTCTTGACTGTTTTGATGTCACGTTGCATTATTTTGAATTTACTTCATCACCTAAGTAAGTTTCAAAACTATTCAAGTTTGTTAAACTTATGTAATGTATACTTAGTTATATTATATTCTATGATTTGTTTTGTTTTTCTTTTCTTGATGCAGTGACTACCGGATATACATGTTGTCATATGCCGGGTATTATGCTACTATACCGGATTTTCCGCAAGGTCAACTAGATATTGGTGCTCACAGAAGCAGACCTGCCTTATTATTTTATTCCTACGGAATGTCAAAGCAAATATACAGCTATGAGAGTGAGTCGGAGAACATTGCAAAGGCTCCAACAACAAAAGCTCCATCAACAAAGGCTCCAACAAGAAAGGCTCCAACGTCAAAAGCTCCATCAACAAAGGCTCTAAGAACAAAGCCATATGAGAGAAAGAGAAAGGCGGGAGATATGAAAAGAATGAGTCATGTTTTTTATTTTATGACATTAAGTAGTAGAAAAACAATGTTGCTGACATATCTATGTAGTTCTTTTGGTTCGATGAATTTGATAATTAATGGTTTAAATTTTAAAAAAAAACTTTGTTTTTCAACTATGTTTGATAATGGTTCGTTGTTTAGATATTTTATGCAATTGTTACTGTTTGGTAATGGTTCAATATTTATGGTCCTTAACTGGTAATATAAATAAAATTTGAATTTATATGGAATAGGTCCCGCAGGGGCACCCATCTTAATAGTAAGATTGAACTATATCGATCAGTTGCAACATTTGCATCCTTGTTTGCAACTTTTGCAACAAAGTTTGCAACTTTTGCAACTTTTGCAACCATGTTTGCAAACGTTGCAACTTCTGCAATCATGATCACAAAGGTTGCAAACATGATTGCAACAATTTTCAACCATGTTTTGAAAAGGTATAAACGTATATGAAGTCAATCCAGTAATTAACATGACAAAAGAAGTGTAAATATTTAATCATGTTTTGACAGGGTAAAGCGTTTTGTTTTGTAAATATCTTTTGATGTTATAAAAATTTTACGAGGGTTCGTCCTCATTTACCAAAAAAAAAGAGAAAATGTTAGTCACTTGTTTAAGGTCTAATGCTATGTTGCATATGCTACATTCTACTATTTCTTGCATCTGTAATCTTTGTCTCATCATTCTTTGATGGCATTGTTGCACATTGTGTTTATTATCCAGTTATAACTTATCAATATTAGTTGCAACACTATTTGCAACTTATCAATATCAACTGCAATCTTTGCAACCATGTTTGCAACTTCTGCAACCTTGTTTGCAACTTATGCAACCATGGTTGCAACTTCTGCAACCTTGGTTGCAACTTATGCAACCATGGTTGCAACCATGGTTACAGAAGTTGAAAACATGTTTGCAACTTATTTGTATCAGTTGCAACTTATGAAAATTGACATTAGACATATTATTAAAATGCACTCATACCCATTATACATATAATTAAAATTGCACATGTTTCATGTAAAATAATCATACAATATGACACATGATTTTATGGTAATATGAGCACAATCTGATTTTATGTGGAACAGGCCCCGCAGGGGCACCCATCTCAAGAGTCGGAGTTAACGATTTTTATCAGTTACAACTTTGCAACCATGTTTGTAACTTTTGAAAAGGTTGTAACCATGTTTTCAACTTCTGCAAGCTGTTTTCAAATAATATGTCATACATTATAACATGATTGCAACCTTTGCAAACATGGTTGCAAAATTTAAAATGTAACTATTTTTATCCGTTGCAACTTCTGCAACCATATTTGCAAAGTGCAACCATGATTGCAACTTCTGCAACCATGATTGCAAAGGTTGCAAACATAAATGAAACCATGGTTACAGAAGTTGCCAATATGTTTGTAACTTATTTATATCAGTTGCAACTTATGAAAATTCATATTAGACATTTTTACAAAAATATATATATTTACAAACAATATTTAGCAAAAAATTTATAGATAAATAAATATTTACAAACAATGCAAGAGGACTCCTCTCAAAATAGAAAATGGAACAAACTGCATGTGGACTAAAAACTTCCTCTTAGAACACTCTCCAAGTGAAATTACACAACAAAAACACCATATATATCAACTAACAGAAGATGCAACCTCGACAGCCACTAGTAGAGCACCCACCTGAGCTAACCCAACTCTGTCCAAAACCCAGTCCCTGCATACCACTTACAGCTGCAAAGAACAACCTTTCTCAAAAAACCAGCAGAAAAACAAACATAATTACTTTTGCTATTCCTGTTAAAGCCCCACCCCACTACATCGCAAACTGCAACCACCAGCAAGCACAGAACCCAGCCACACCTTTGAAAAGCACATACATATGAAAAATCTAGGCATGAGTTTCTTTACAGCAGCCCCACATAATGCGTAGCTAGTCCAGACCCACTATATCCAACAAGCAGGTTTGCAAATCTTATTTAGAACATTATATCAGACTTCATAATTCTTGATATTTCGTATTATAATCAACTAAAGCAAAATAATGCAACCAGATGATCTTAGTTGCAAAACAAGTTTACAAATCATTTTAAAAAAGTTCTAAACTACGAGGCCATATCAACAAGCACTTCATACTTAGAAAAACCTCTTTCGCAACTAAAAGTAAATAAAAGCAAATCGATGCAACCAAATGATCTTAGTTGCAAAACAAGTGTATAAATCGTTTTAAGAAAGCCCATAACTCCGATGCCATAGCAATTCGAGCCACTTCATACTTAGTAACCTCTTTCGTAACCCAAAACAAATAAAAGCAAAAAAAAACACAATTAGATAATATTAGTTGCACAACAAGTGATCTATAGTCTTTAGGACATTCAAAAGAATAGTGCAATATCATAATAACTCGAGGCAAGTTATGATTTATAATCTCATTCATAAGTAATAATAAATCAATGCAACCACACGATCTAAGTTGCAAAAATAATCTATAGAACATTCAAAAAAACTCAAGTGAGATATACTTGCAATTTAAACCAATTTATACTTAGTAACTCTTTCGTAACCAAAAACAATTTGAAAAAAAGTAAAGAACCGCAATTTCTAATTTGTAAATATAGTTTGCATAACATTCAAAAAAAAATTAAAATTGTGATTAATTTACATTACAACTTTGTAACATCTTTCGCAACCAAATTAGTACAATATGCTCACTCAAACAATTCAACAAACACTTGAAATGCGTAACAGATATTTTCCATTTGGAAGATTCGAGTTACTAATTGCAATATACCTTTTTTCATGATTCGAAGACCATTAGGACGATCAATTAACAAGTTTTTGGTATCTGAAAATTCCGATTTGGATGAATAGATGAAGAAACACGAACATACACAACGCCTTACGAATATGCAACCAAAGATAATCAACACATATCAATATAAAACAAATCTAAATAATCGTTGTTGACTCTTCATTTAAACAATTTAACACAGACATAAACATATGGTGCAAATCAAATCTCTAAGCACACTATCCGATTAAACTCACCACCGTCTTCTGATTACGCTTCGATGAAAACTTGTCGCCGCCACTTCGATTAAAATCACCGTCGCTGTTCGATTGAGAAACTGCTCCTGCGGGGCCAACTAACTGAAGGAGAAAAGCGAAGCTTGAAGCTGCGTGTGGTTGAGGAGTGAAACAGAGATAGCGCGTGGGGTTCCTTATAACCGAAAAACGTATTTTTAAAATAAATGAAAGTATGGTTCGTAGCGCCTGAATTTTAGAAAGTTGGGACTGTATTTTTTAAAGCCCAAAACTTAAGATGGGTAGCTTTAAAAAAAACCCTATATTATACTCAAATATTAATTTAATAAAGTTCATTTCAAGTAATTAAAAACTAAATTAATAATTTAACAATCATAAGTATTCATGTGATTATTATCGTATAAATATTTATCCAAATTTAATGAAATTTAATCAAATTATAAAATATTTGATTCAAAAAAATGGCATGCAGTATTACAAAATAACTATGAAAATGTTCGATAAATCGAAATCTTATCGTTTATCTTATTTTTAATTACAAAATTATATATATATATATATATATATATATATATATATATATATAATTTCGGACAAGAAATTAGTTCAGTGTCCGTGCCTCGCACGGGCATTTACGCTAATAAATTTTGAATTTGAAAAATGAATTTATACTCCATTTTCAATCGTATGGTTAAAAGCTAGATTAGGGGTATAAGCCTAATGTTTAATTTTCTTAGACAACTACTTATAATTTCTAGGTGTTGTTAAAAGAAATTAGGAGAAAAATTGGCCCTTGTTAAGGGCCTTTAAATAAAGATAATAGAGTAAAGTTCTATGAAATACTCATTTAATTGGAGTACTTGGAGTACATATACATTTTGCATTCAAAATTTTGCAAACTTTATTATTTTGCAAAGCTTATTACGTGAATATCAATATTTCATCAAAAATTTTGAAAATTTTGTATGTTTTACTAACAAAATATTGTAAAACGAATTGTTCTGCAAAACACATTTGGGTTGCAAAACATATATGTTTTGATTGCAAAACATAAAGAATTTTCAAGATGAACATATTTCAAAACATACATGATTTCCAAGATTATCAATGAAATTATGATATTCATATAACAAGGTTTGCAAAATAATAAATTTTAAAATATTTTGAATGAAGAACATATATGTACTCCAAGTACTTCAATTAAATAGTACTCCATAGAACTTTTCTCAAAGATAATATTCTTTAAATAAGAGTTTTCAGAATAGAAGGACATAATAATACTCCTTTTGGTTGATACTTTAGTATAATGTTATATTACTTTTGGAACTCCAATTAAAGTTGCTATGAACGGATTTTGAGATTTGTTTCATGTTGGATATTCTAGTGTAATTGGATTGACTAGTTGATCAATGTAATCATAATGTTACATCGAACAAGTCGGGAGAGTGCGGAGTGCATGCTCTGTTCGAGTTCGTTATGATTTCAGAATTATTGCTTGTGAGATATGTCTATTGGCATCAAACACATCTGTTAGAATGAGATGTGTCTATTGGGAAAAGACACATCTTGAGATGTGTCTATTAGCATTGGACATGATTGTTGGAAATGAGATGTGTCTTTTGGCAAAAGACATATCTTGAGATGTGTTTATTGGCAAAAGACACATCTGTTGACATCTATAAATAGGTGTTGCATTGATCATTTTCATATAGTTGGTTCATTTGAAATTCACAAAAAAACACATTCTCTCTTCTTGCAGAATTTCTGACTTTATCCGATTGAATTATTTGGGTGAACCACAAATAACTTCAATCTGAAAGTGTTCACACGACTTCAGAAAAATCCAAGTTATTATCACCCTATTCTCCAACAAAGATTGAAGTTATCTATTTTCTGAAGATGGCGAACGTAGAATCTGCAAAAGATATGACAAGCAAGTTTGCAAAGTTGGACAAGTTTGAGGGTCAAGATTTTAGAAGATGGCAGAAAAAGATGCATTGTCTGTTGACCACGTTGAAGGTTGTGTACATTCTAAGTACCCCCATGCCAGAAATGATCGAAAATGAAACCGCTGAACAAACTAGGAAGCGGTGCAAGTGGGAAAACGATGACTACATCTGTCGGGGCCACATCTTAAACGGTATGTCTGATTCCCTTTTCGATATATACCAAAATGTTGAGTCAGCGAAAGAATTGTGGGATTCTCTTGAATCCAAGTACATGGCAGAAGACGCTTCTAGTAAGAAGTTTCTGGTCAGTAATTTTATGAATTATAAAATGGTCAATTCTGGACTGGTGATGGAACAATACAATGAATTGTTAAGGATTCTGGGACAGTTTGCCCAACACAATCTGAAGATGGATGAATCTATCTCAGTTTCTGGTGTTATAGACAAACTACCACCATCATGGAAGGATTTTAAACACTCCTTGAAACATAATAAAGATGATATAACTCTGGTTCAACTTGGAAGTCACTTCAGAATTGAAGAGGCTTTGAGGACTCAAGAAATTGAGAATAATCCTAAGGGAAAGAACCAAGTCGGTAACTCTTCTGTGAATATGGTTGAAGATGGTGGATCTTCCAAGAACTCTAAGAATGGCAAGGGTGATAAACGAAAGTTTAAAGGAAACAACAACAATTCTTCCAACAAAGGCCTAAGATGGCATGTTGGAAGTGTGGCAAACCTGGACATTTCAAGAAGGATTGTCGGGTTGGTAAAGGCAAGCAAGAAAAGAAAAATGCTGGTCCAAGTGGATCCAAGGATCCAGAAAAGCAACAAGGTCAGATTTTAATGCAAAATTGTAATTCTGGTCAGAATTATGTATCACTAATATCTGAGGCATTTTACGTGCAGGATGACAATGTTGCTTGGTGGATTGATTCAGGAGCAACGAGTCATGTATGCAAAGATCTTCGTTGGTTCATAGACTTTCAACCAATCGAAGATGGATCTATCTTAAAGATGGGAAATGTTGCAACTGAACCGATCAAAGGACTAGGAAATGTCAAGATAGTTTTTACTTCTGGCAAATGTATATTGTTAAATAAAGTGTTGTATGTTCCTGGGATTCGGAAGAATCTCTTGTCTGGTGTTGTATTGAACAATTGTGGATATAAACAAGTTTACGAAAGTGACAAATATATATTGTCAAAACATGGCTCTTTTGTTGGCTTTGGCTATTTGTGTAATGGTATGTTTATGTTGAATGTAAATACTCCATTTATTGATGAATCTGCTTGCATGGTTTCTACTAGTACTAGCAATAATTTGAATAAACCAGAATTATGGCATGCTAGACTAGGACATGTACATTACAAAAGAATAAAGGATATGTCTAAAATGAGTCTCATACCTGCTATTGATTTAGACAATGAAAAATGCAAAACATGCATGTTGACAAAGATAACTAGAATGCCCTTTAAAGAGGTTAATAGGGTGTTTGATGTTTTAGAATTAATACACAGTGATTTGTGTGATTTCCATTCTACACCATCATTAGGAAATAAAAAGTATGTAGTTACTTTTATTGATGATGCTACAAGATATTGCTATGTATATTTATTGCAAGCTAAGGATGAAACTCTTGACTTCTTTAAAATTTATAAACAAGAAGTAGAGCTACATCAGAGTACCATGATTAAAAATCTACGTACTGATAGAGGAGGTGAGTATTATGATCTGGTTTATTTTCAATCTACTGGTATAATACATCAAACCACGGCTCCTTATACACCACATCAAAATGGTGTGGCGGAGAGGAAGAATTGGACTTTGAAAGAAATGGTTAATTCCTTGTTAACCTACTCCGGTTTGAGTGAGGGATTTTGGGGTGAGGCTATGTTGACAGCCTGTCATTTATTGAATCGAATTCCTAGTAAGAGGAATAAGATTACCCCTTATGAACTTTGGTATAAAGAGTCACCAAAATTGAGTTTTCTGAGAGTTTGGGGATGTAGAGCAGTTGTAAGACTCACTAAACCCAAAAGAAGAAACTTTGGTGAACGAGGTATAGATTGCATATTTGTTGGTTATGCTGAGCATTCTATAGCATATAGATTCTATGTGTTAGAATCTAATGACTATGTATCTGTGAACTCGATTATCGAGTCAACAGATGATATATTTGATGAAAACATATTTACATCTATACCTAGACCAAGGGACATGCTTCAGAATTCTTTTAGTAGGAACTCAGTTTCTACTGAAGATGTGAATGGACCGTCTGAACCAAGGAGAAACACAAGAGCTAGAAAAGCAAAGTCTTTTAGAGATGACTTTCATCTTTATCTAGTAGAAGGCTCTAGAGATGAAATTGAATATCAATACCAATATTGTTTTGTTATTGAGGAGGATCCAAACACTTTTAGCGAAGCTATGAAATCTAGGGATGTTGCATTCTGGAAAGAAGCTATCCAAGATGAAATGGATTATATCATGAATAATAATACTTGGGAATTGAGTGATCTGCCCCCTGGCTGTAAAGCATTGGGAAACAGATGGATCTTCAAAAGGAAAATGAAGGTGGACGGTACCATAGATAAGTTTAAAGCCAGATTGGTAATCCAAGGTTTTAGACAAAAAGAAGGGATTGATTATTTTGATACTTATGCTCCTGTTGCTAGAACCTCCACTATTAGGTTGTTAATAGCACTTGCTGCTATACACAACCTTGTCATTCACCAAATGGATGTGAAAACTGAATTCTTGAATGGTGAATTAGATGAAGAGATTTATATGAAACAACCCGAAGGGTTTGTTATGCTTGGTTGTGAGAACAAGGTGTGTAAATTGAAGAAATCAATTTATGGTCTGAAACAAGCACCGAAGGATTGGCATGATAAATTTGATAATGTGGTCTTGTCTAACGGTTATTTTCTTAACCAAACAGACAAGTGTGTATATAGCAAATTTGATGCTTCTGGTAAAGGAGTTATAATTTGTTTATATGTGGATGACATGTTTATTTTTGGTACTGACCAAAATCAAGTGGATAAAACCAAGAAGTTCTTGTCATCTAATTTTGATATGAAAGACATAGGGGAGGCTGAGGTGATTCTTGGTATAAGGATCAAGCGTGAGAACAATGGTATTTCAATTTCTCAATCTCATTATATTGAGAAGATTCTGAAAAGATTTAACTTTAAGGATTGTTCTCCTGTTAGCACTCCTCGTGATCCTAGTATTAAACTCCTACCTAATACAGGTATTGCAGTATCTCAACTTGAATACTCAAGGGCTATTGGTAGTCTTATGTATGCCATGATAAGTACTAGGCCAGATATTGCCTATGTTGTTGGAAAGCTTAGTAGGTACACTATCAAGCCAAGTTCACATCATTGGCAAGCCTTAAGCCGAGTGTTCAAATACTTGAAAGGAACCATGGATTATGGTTGACATATACTGGATTTCCTTCGGTTATTGAAGGTCATTCAGATGCAAGTTGGATTTCCAATAAGGAAGATCATTCTTCCACAAGTGGATGGGTATTCCTTCTTGGGGGAGGTGCTATCTCTTGGGCATCGAAGAAACAAAGTTGCATTACTGATTCAACGATGGAATCTGAATTTGTGGCATTATCAGCGGCTAGTAAAGAAGCTGAATGGCTAAGAAATCTAATTTATGAGATTCCATTGTGGCCTAAACCGATATCACCCATATCTATCAGATGTGATATTGAGTCTGCCTTGGTTAATGCTTATAGACAAGTGTTCAAAGGCAAGTCTAGACACTTAGGTGTTAGACACAGCATGATTCGTGAGCTTATCATGCATGGTGTTATATCAGTGGAGTTTATAAGAACTCAACATAATTTAGCCGATCATCTAACCAAAGGGTTGAGTAGAGATCTTGTGCACAAGTCGGCTGTGGGGATGGGATTGAAGTCCATAAAAAACCTCTCATGTTGAGATACCCAATTCCCATCTAATATGACAATAGGTGCTGAATTCAATGTGGAAAGCTTAACATCTAGAGATTGGAACACATTAGTATTGTCATCCCAAGGTATGTGTTCAGACCTGCAAGTTAAGGAGGTTGAAGTTTATCTTCTTAATAGTTCTTTTGAAAAATTGCATATGCAGGTGCGAGAGTAAAAGAACTACCTATATGAGCATGAAGTTTAGCCGCTTCAAGAAGCTAGGACTTGGCTTTGATATGCTTATGAAGGATTAGGACACAAGGCTAGTAAAAGATAGTGTCAAGTGAGAACATTTGAGAATGTAAATTTATGTGTATATTATCTTCATGTATTCATTATGAATAATGAAGGTTCAATCCATTGTGACACCTTGGTATTCGAATATTTGGAATGTGTAATATACTAATGTGAAATTCAATCGTCACGATATTTCATTTATGCATAAGTTTGTTGTTTGTTGTGATTTTGTTTAGTTAATCATGGATTACGCTAAAATGGGGGAGGATTGTTGGATATTTTAGTGTAATTGGATTGACTAGTTGATCAATGTAATCGTAATGTTACATCGAACAAGTCGGGAGAGTACGGAGTGCATGCTCTGTTCGAGTTCATTATGATTTCAGAATTATTGCTTGTGAGACATGTCTATTGGCATCAAACACTTCTGTTAGAATGAGACGTGTTTATTGGGAAAAGACACATCTTGAGATGTGTCTATTAGCATTGGACATGACTGTTGGAAATGAGATGTGTCTTTTGGCAAAAGACACATCTTGAGATGTGTTTATTGGCAAAAGACACATCTGTTGACATCTATAAATAGGTGTTGCATTGATCATTTTCATATAGTTGGTTCATTTGAAATTCACAAACAAAACACATTCTCTCTTCTTGCAGAATTTCTGACTTTATCCGATTGAATTATTTGGGTGAACCACAAATAACTTCAATATAATCTGAAAGTGTTCACACGACTTCAGAAAAATCCAAGTTATTATCACCCTATTCTCCAACATTTCGTTCTGTTAATTTCATGCAAGCTTTTGGTTACGTGGATGGAGAATGGAAAGAAACCCAATTGATTTGTGGATAAAGAGAATTTGGTGAACATGCAGATTTTGAGTTTAATGAAGATCAGATCGACTCTTTTCTTATGAAGTACTGATCACACTTTTTTCTGTAAATTTAGTTGGGGTTAAATATCAAAGTTGGGGTTAAATATTAAAGTGATCGCTTAGCAAAAAAAAATAATCAAAGTTGTCACTCAAGTAAAATTCATATATCATTTTCCGCATCAATTTTAAAGGAATATTATTTAAATCATTAAAATCATAATAAATATTAAATAGATACCTTTAAATATGTGTTCGGAAAGTAAAAGTAATTTTTTGTTCAATTGTACACATTTTTCTTGAACACTACTGCAATCAAATGAAAAGTTGTTGACTTCTAGTATTTCAGATAATATATTTAGATTTTAAAAAATTTATTGTTAATTAAAGCAAAGAAAATAACTATAAAATTAAAAAGAAGTAGTAAATGAATTTTTTAAAATATGAATATATTATCAGAAATATTAGAATTTAACAATTTTTCATTTGGTTGCGACAGTATTCAAGAAAAATGTGTACAATTGAACAAAAAATTACTTTTAGCTTCCGAATACATATTTAGAGGTATCTATATGATATTTATTATTAATTTAGTGATTCAAATAATACCCCGTTGAAATTGATGAGGAAAGTGATATACGGGATTCACTTAAGTAACCATTTTGATATTTAACCCGATTTAGTTGTAATTTCTTTTAACATTTAGATAATTTTCTTTTCGAACATTAAGGTTCTATTGTCTAAACGTTCCGGAGCATGTTACGTGTCTTTCGGTTAGATAATAAATTTTTTTGAATGAAATAAACACCTTCATCCGAATATTGTATTATATTCGATGCAATTCATCTATAAAATAAATACCCTAATAAAAAAATAGGTGTCTCAAACCCAACATATATATTTTAAAATACTGATTAAAAAACTTAATCAATCTAGAAAGCTGTTGCAAGAAATAATAGATTAAAATAACATCAAATTACCATGATTCATGTTGTCTAGTCGGAATGGGAGAATGGGAATAGTATCACATATTTTACGAATCCAACTAGAAGAAGGTTTTATGACTTAAAATTTATTTTGCCTATATAAGCGAAGGATCATACTTGTTTTAAAATCTCTTTTAATATTTTGTACACACAAAGGCGCAATCATACATTAATCATGGCAGACGACTTGAAACGAAAGTTTATAGAGGAAGAAGAGGATGATTATGTGGAGTACGTCCCTGTCAAAAAGCGCAGGGCCATTGCTGCGCAACAGATTCTTCAGAGAAAGAGTGATCAAAGACAAGGTAATGATTCTACTACACCTTCTGCTGCTATTATTCATGAGAAAGTAGAAGCAAAACCACCTAGTTTGCTAGCTGCAACGCAGATGCGTAAGCGTGTTGAGATGATCAATCCTTGTGAAAAGATTGACCGAGAAGAGAAAGATATTGTTGAGCACTTGTCAGACCGCAAGGCCTTGATGTCAGTGCGTGAACTTGCCAAGGATATTAAGTACACTGAGCCGTTCAAAACAGGGTGGAAGCCTCCGTTGGCTATTAGAAGGATGTCGATGAAGGCCTGTGATGCAATCAGGAAGAAGTGGCATATACTTGTTGATGGGGAAGATATTGCACCCCCTGTTAAGAATTTTAAGGATATGAGATTTCCGGAGCCTATTTTGAATAAGTTGAAAGAGAAGGGGATTGTAAAACCTACGCCTATTCAAGTTCAAGGGCTTCCTGTGATCTTATCAGGACGGGACATGATTGGTATAGCATTTACAGGGTCTGGTAAGACGTTGGCTTTTGTGTTGCCACTGATCATGATGGCTATACAAGAGGAGAATATGATGCCTATTGTTCATAGGGAAGGACCATTCGGTTTGGTTATATGTCCATCTCGCGAGCTTGCTAAGCAAATACATGATGTTGTGCAGGAATTTGTTGAATGTTTGAGGGAGTGTAATAATTATCCAGTAATAAGGTCGATGCTCTGCACTGGCGGTGTTGATATGCGTTCTCAATTAGAGGTTTTGCAGAAAGGTGTACATATTGTTGTAGCTACACCAGGGAGGTTGAAGGACATGTTAGCTAAAAAGAAAATGAATCTTGATAGTTGTAGATACTTGGTCTTGGACGAGGCAGATCATCTAGTGGATTTGGGTTTTGAAGATGAGATACGGGATGTGATCAATCACTTCAAAGATCAAAGGCAAACTCTTCTATTTTCTGCTACTATGCCAACAAAGATTAAGAATTTTGCTATGAATGCATTGGTTAAGCCTGTCATCGTCAATGTTGGAAGGGCTGGAGCAGCAAATCTTGATGTCATTCAAGAAGTGGAGTATGTGAAACAAGAGGCGAAATATGTCTACCTTCTTGAATGCCTGCAAAAGACTCCACCGCCTGTTCTAGTATTTTGTGAGAACAAAGCTGAAGTTGATGAAATACACGAATATCTCATCTTAAAAGCAGTTGAAGCAGTGGCGATTCACGGGGGTAAGGATCAGCAAGAAAGAGAGTATGCAATCTCCTCTTTCAAAGCTTGTAGGAAAGATGTGCTGGTTGCAACTGATGTGGCCTCAAAGGGTTTGGATTTTCCTAACATTCAGCATGTTATCAATTTTGATATGCCAGCTGAAATTGAAAACTATGTTCATAGGATTGGAAGGACAGGGAGATGTGGAAAAACTGGCATAGCCACAACATTTATTAACAGCAGGCAAGGGAAAACAATTCTTCTTGATATGAAGCATTTGCTAATTGAAGCGAAACAGAGATTACCTCCTGTGCTGGCCGAACTAACAAGTGATACAGCAGAGGTAAAAGAAGGATGTGGTAATTGTGGTGGACTAGGTCACCGCATTCACAGTTGTCCTAAGCTAGAGCACCAGAATATGCAGCGTGCATCTAGGTTCAAGATAGATACTTTTGGGGATGGGGGTTACAAAGCAGAATTCTAGTTGGTAATTTGTGCAAGGCACTGGAGGATATTGTATCTTATATTTTACTTTCACTTCTGTTACTTGTTAGCATTTAGCTGTATAACTCACTGTTGTATATAAATACTTGTATGTTACTTCAGTATACTTCTCAACAGATATAATAGCTTAATGCATAGTACATGAACGTGACAATTTCATTACTTTATCGACAATAGCTTACAGAAGCTTGAAACATTATGTCAAAACAATAGTAGCAATAGTACTATCAATGATTGATCAATCTTTTGTAAGGTTGGTGACTATGATCTACTTTCAAGTAGATCAGACTGACAGACTAATCTTACTAGCATTATATTCTCATTCAAAACTTATTAAAGGACAAAAAAGTACAGAACACAAAACTGAAAGCTGCATAGCTAACTATTGTATAACTTTATTTTCTCAGTTATTCTTAGGTGGATGATGTTTTGGTCTACCGTAATCTGCACTATAAGCAACAAAACCAGACTCATTCTTCTTCTCCTTGACAATTAGACTTCTTTGTCCAGATTTGCGCTCACTTTTCTTGTCTGCAACCAGTGCCGGGCTTTCAATAGCAGTACTTGAGCTTCTCTGAATAGGAGTAAACACACTTCCACAACCACTATAAATTTTGTCAACCGCTTTATTCCAGCTTTTTTTCAACTTTGATTCTTTGTCAGCTGCTGCATGCACATTATCAATAAGTACCTGCAAAACAATTCACTAAATTTCCTTTAACATGCATAAATCCTGGATCGGACTTGGTACAAGTTTTTTATGTCAACTCAGCTAGGATGTAGATTCTAAGTAATTTACTACAACTTAATTTTAAGTCGATTAGGAACTATAGCACTCAGGCATTAATTTGGTTTGCCTCTGCCAATTCCCCTGCTTTTTCTTAAGCTTAGGTACTCCTATAAGCAAACATGAACATCACACACTGATCATGATTAGTAATAGCTGAAAGCGAAAATGGTATAAAATGGAGGACGTTACCACTTCATCGCTAGCATCATTATTCTGCAGTGGTTCTGCTGAATCATCGACACCTGAAAAAAGTATAAGCATTTGAAAAAAATTGAAGGAGTGAAAATGTGAAAAATACAAATACAGGAATCTCTAATAAAACAGATGAGCACCTTTACAAGAAACGACTAGTTTCATGTGGCTTCCAGTAATGATAAACAAAATTACTAGAGATAAGCTTAACAACAATACTAGTATCTGCTGCAGCATTGCTTCTTGATGGTTATATCTGCTTTCTTAAACACAAACCAGAAAACAAAAGAGAAAATAACACACATAACATGTTAATATATATAGACACTACTCAGAAATCAGAATAGAAGCACACAATTTATCAGTAGTCAAATATGAGGCTTAAAAAATTAAGGGTCAAATCTAGGGACTAGCTAGGTTTCCAAGATGGTACTACAACTACTACTATACTAGTTTTACTTGAGATTTACTATACTTCTTAAGTTTCTTGAAACAAACTAAAATGGAGACAAGTGTGGAGACTGGTACATGAACATTCGTGTCAACCCATGTGTCAGTACTCTTGATTACAAGGATCTCGAAATATTTAAGTAATACTTATAGAATTCGTAAGACTACACATTGGAAACTTGAAAATGTTTTGAAGAAAACGGTGCAGCTACGGGTTTGTAGACTTTGGGAGTCATTACACACTCTTCTCAAGTTAATTATGTAGTAAAAAACTGTCTATGTCACATGCGGAGTAATGTTTGTCTCTTCAGTTCAAAGAAAACTTATGTAGTTCATGTTAAACAGCTATTTGCATAGGTGCATTTGCATGAGCAGGACTAATGCTCGTGTAACTGTGAGCTGATGTTGTACAAATTGAGTGCACAGAATCGTGCAGACCAATAGGGACAGAGTCTGTAACTGAGCCGAGTCGAGTGCTGCACTATTTAAGTTTGCCTCATCAAAAAACAGCCATTAAACTGCTCAGAAGTTTTGTTCGCGAATGAGTTCAGTTTACATGTTTATGAATTTAGAAAATCATTTTTATGGACCGGAGACTGATACAAATTCGTCTAAAATTGATTTTAGAAAGGTTGTTCAATAGATTATGCATTTGTTGTTACTACCATCAAGCATTTACTTCGTTTTAGCTTTTAGGACAAGTTGAATACTTCAGTGACATAGTATTGCAATTGTCTAATACTACTACTCAACTGCTAATAGAATACCTGGGCCATGTTTGTTTTAGGGGATTATAATCCTTGGAAAATTACACTATCTTTCTTAAATTTAAAGGATTATAATCCCATGAAAGTATATTGCTATCATCTTTTTGATTCATTTCTATGGGATTATAATACCTTCTTTCACAAGGTATTATTATCCCATGGGAGTGAACTAAAACAATGATCAAAATGTGAATTCATGGGATCATAATCCCTTACGTTTGGGATTTATAAGGTACTAATAATTTGAGGATTATAATCCCTTGAAATGTATTTGTTGTAATCCCGCTTACAAGAAATGAACCTGATGAATATAGTTGTGTGCTAAATTCATTTATCGCCGCATATATTTCTGATGGCTGATGCGTATCAACTGAAAATACGTGTAACAGGATTGAAGTTTGGTTACCCTGGGTCCTCAACTTGTCTCATAATAAGCGAGCAAGCCATGTTGAATAATCAAGGCCAGATAACATATTTGTGATTATCATCTCTGAGCAATATGAGAAATTGTTGCCTGGCCTACTTCATCTTCTATGGTTGTGAATCAATAAAAAGACTTCACATGTAGGCATGTAGCTGGTGGGCTTGCATTTATTAGTTTTGGGTACTAGCATATCTGATGTTTTTTTCATCTTATAGTACTAGCATATCTGATGTGTTAACATTTAAAGGCCTGACTGACTCACTGTGTCACTCTTTTGACTGTTCTCTAGTTACTGGAAAAATTATTATTACTTCTTCAACCTTTCTCCAAACTAAACCACAAAAGAACGAATAAGGGGATTATGTGGCGGAATAGTATTCCAACGATATAACATCCTGGGTCCTGGGAGGTCGAGGAAATAGGGTATTAATGAAAAACATTAAGTGAATTGCATTTTGTGTAACTTGCTGTACTTTGTGTACCTTAACTATCAATTGAACATTTTGTGTACTCAAACTATGCATATGTGTTCAATTTGTGTACAACCGTTGGTTGATACTAACTTCCGTTAGTAACCAAAAAAACAAGGGGGCAGTCTTGTCTTCTAACCATTTTTTTTGGACAGCATCTTTTTTTAATATATACTAGCTTAAAACCCGTACGATGCACGAATTTTCTTTTATATTATAAGATGTGAATTCGTAGGCTTAAAATTTTAAATACGATTATTTGATAATAATTTTAAATGTGTTTTGCCTAAAAAAAACTGATTACCTGAAAAGGGAAATTAACTAGTTACTGGTAATATAATATTATTCTTTTATTTTATTAAATAAATAGATGAAAACCATTGGATCTACCATAAAAAAATATTTTATAATTTAATATGTTATAAACAAAAAATTGTATCTATATTAAAATATGAAAAGGTGTATGTCAGCGATTTAAATGATATATAATTAAGTTTTCTGTCAATAGCATTATCAATGTAGGTCTACTATATTGAATAGGATTAATGTAAAAGTTCATAATATTTCTCATGAGATTCTGAGTATTTTCATTTGAATAATAATTATTAAATCATCACCAAATTAAAGATAATTTTATGAGCTACGTGTGGATTGTAAAATCATCCAAATCTGATTTATAGATCTCAGGATAGAGCCCAAATAGTAGATATTAATTTCTTTTAATACTAATAAATAAATAAATAAAATCAATTTTAATTTAAGCTTTTTTAATTATATCCTTTTTATATTATATATATTTTTTTAAATTCAATTCTAATATAACATTTTTTAATTACATCCTCTTTAGATTATAATTTTCATTTTAAAATTTACTTCTAATGTAACTTTTTTTAATTATATCTTTTTCAGAGTTTAATTTCCCTTTTTAATATGATAAAATTTTAAATAAAATCAATATATCTATTATATATATAAAGGAGGATACGCGGGAGTTTAGGTGGCGCTCTAAGATCAACTCAATCTATTTTTTCAATTTTTTAGAGTTTTAGAATTTTAAACACTAATAAATATAAAAATATCTTTTAACATATTAAACTCCTTTATATATATATATTGAAGTAGAATAGGTGTTCTAATTTATAGACGAGAAGAGTTCAAATTTACAGAAAAGACATATAATTAGAAGTTCTATTATAAGTAAAATAGATATTTAATTATAAGACATATGATTAAAAGTTCTATTGGAAGTAGAATAAGAGTAAAAATAAATATTAAAAAATTTTAAAAAAAATCTTTTAACATATTTCGCTCCAATTATTTAAATGGCGATTATTATTGTTGAACAAAGTCATGGCCAGTATCATGTTTTGTTGATAATAGCCGATGGGCAGGTAGGGGTGTACATGGTTCGGGCTGGGCGGTTTGGAAGAATTTTTTGACCCAACCCAATTTAATCGGTTTGAAAAATTTTCAACTCAATCCATTAAAATTAAATTCATAATCCAACCCAATCCAATCGGTTTGGATCGGTTTGGACGGGTTATGAATAAATATTAAAAAAACTTTATAAAAAATTATTATCATTTTTGTGGTTGCTGAAAGAATGAAAGGTTTCCGCATATGTTTAATACATTTCAGCATAACATGATTGCGATAAAAATTTAACATACGACTTGCATCTCATAGTTTCTATAAAAGATAAAATGTTGCTACTTTCTCTCGGTAAACTTCATATATTTTAATGGTTTGCATGACAAAATACATGAATATACATGGCTGGTACAAAGACCTGTTAGCACTACTGCTACGCGGTACTGCAGTAGGCACTCTTCTTTCAATCTTGATATAAATGTAAATGGGCCAATGTAATAATGGATCATGGATAAAAAAAATATTTTATTAAATTAATTTATTTTTTAATCGGGTTGGGTTGGTTCGGTTAAAAAGAATTAAAACCCGTACCCAATCCATTTAAATCGGTTTAACGTTTTTTCAACCCGTGTACACCCCTATGGGCAGGTATATATAAGCTAATGCCTAATAGTCCGAGAATTGTAATACCATGAAAAAAAATATGGTTGTAATTGCTTGCTTGAATACATATCTCGAGCCTTTGACAACTTTCAGGCAAGTAACAGGAATATCCTAGCTTTTATATTTAAGTGCATTTGTGCTTGCTTTGCTATTTTCTAATTTTTTAGAGTTTTAGAATTTTAACCATTAATAAATATAAAAATACCTTTTAACATATTAGAAGTAGTGTGTTTGAATTTATATATAAGAAGAGCTTGAATTTATAGGGAAGACATATATATTTATAAGGCATATAAAAAAAAAGTTCTATTGGAGATAGAATAGGAGTTCGAATTTATGGAGAATACGAGTCGAATTTAGAGAAAAAACATATAATTATAAATTATATTAGAAGTAAAATAGGTGTATGAATATATATAGAAGACATATAATTAAAAAAATTATTGGAAGTAGAATACAAGAATGGTAGTGACATCTTTTATGATATTCTAAAATTATATATTTTTTATACAAGTTATTTACACTTCTATTAGGAAAATTTTTCATAAATCCAATACTAATCTCATAAAAAAAGTCTTCATTTTTAAAAAGAAAAGAACTGACGTGTTAATATAATAAAGGAACATTCTCATGCGGGAACCCTAAATAAGTACAAGAATATCTTTAATATAAAGAGAAAATAAGATGTTTTTTCTATTTTTTAAAACTCCATAAATTTTAGAAAGCTTGGAGAAAATAAAAATTGGAATTCCGTAGGTTTTGATTTTAAGGAAAAAAGTTGTATAATATAAGTATCATCAATAATATGTAATGAAGTTGGAATTTCGATCACAAATGAAAGCGACTCGAAATGTGTTTAACGGGAAGACGGCTCACTAGAAAAGATTGTATCAGCAATTAGATTTGATATTGATGTTATAAATTTTATTTCATTTTTAGGATTCGATTTTTCATGGATAAACATTGTAATTATATCCTATTATATAATAAGAGTAAGAGGGATAATAAGCAAGTACTACCATAGGTCAAGGGTTCGACTCTCACCAACAACATAATTAAATTTAATATTTGTAACTTTAAATATACTAATAAAACATATGATAAAATTCACTTTTCAAAACTCATTAATCATCTATTAAATTTAATATTAGTACTCGCTAAAAATTTAGTTTACAAGATATCATTAAAAATTGCGAGTATATAAGCACGTAGCAGCCATCATCTCTTCTAAAAAAAACTACTATCCCTGCCTTTCGGGAAACAATCCAAATCAAACCTGACTTTAACTACTAAATAGTTCCGGTTCAAAATAAAAATTCATGTTTGTCTTCTGTACTTCATATGTGCATATAATTTACGTTAATTTTGGGGAAAAATCAAGTAATAATTGTTATGGAATAAAAAGTAGGGTGTATTTATTGCGTATTGAATGCTAGGGTTAGAGAGAGCTTCGAGATTTAATGGCTGATCGAGTGTTTCGTGACTTAATATGTCCTCACAAGATGCCTACGTATCTTGCAAATATCAAGAATCAAGCCAAAAAAACATAGTTCTGTATGTGTGGAATCAGATCCTTATATAGGTGGTGAGAACCCTAGATTTAAAGTAGAATTAGTTGCCTTGGTGGGCAAGTCACAGTTTAGGCCCAATTCTAGATCCTTCCGGATGGAAGGTGGATAAGCATTACAGTTGTATTCCTTGGAGGCTACTCCAAAGATGATTTGGTTTCCTTTTGGACTCAATAACGGAGTCTTTTATTTGGCTGATTTAGTAGCTACGAAATTATTAGTATATTTAGGGTTTTGGGCCTCGTAATTGGGCTTTAACCTTGGGCCTTCCTGGGCTAAATTAATGTATCATTAATTGTATTCTTAGGGTTTACTTTCAACCCACATCATTTGCCCCCCAACTTCTAAGAAAACTGATCAGGTTTTCATTGAAGTTAAAAAGGTTCATGTACACTAGTGTTTCACAAGTATCGTCTTGAGTGTAAAGTGTGGAGCGACCTACAGATTTACGACGATTCACCTTATTCGAGGTTGAACGATACGTGTCTTACAGAAAATTATTAATAATTTCCTAACACTTTTCTTATACCCACAAGTATTTTAATCGTATATTGATACATCAATCATGCCATAATTTCTGAAATTTCTTTCAAAGAAGCCATTTTTTTACAAGAAAAATCAGCAAAAACCCTTACAATCTTCGACCAGGATTCCTGGTCGAATTTTCGATCAGGATCCTAGTCGACATAAGCTCATGTTGTCATCCTGGTCGACGTACTTCGATCAGGATCCTAGTCGAACAAATGCCATTTACACACTCTGGTCGACAACATTTCGACCAAGATTCCTGGTCGACATTTCGATCAGGATCCTGGTCGAATAAATGAAATTTGGACACTCTAGTCTGTTGCATTTCGACCAAGATTCCTGGTCGACATTTCGATCAGGATCCTGGTCGAATAAATGCAATTTGGACACTCTGGTCTGTAGCATTTCGACCAAGATTCCTGGTCGACATTTCGATCAGGATCCTGGTCGAATAAATGCAATTTGGACACTCTGGTCTGTAGCATTTCGACCAAGATTCCTGGTCGACATTTCGATCAGGATCCTGGTCGAATAAATGCAATTTGGACACTCTGGTCTGTAGCATTTCGACCAAGATTCCTGGTCGACATTTCGATCAGGATCCTGGTCGAATAAATTTGGGTTTCAAATTGGGCCTGCTAATCTTTTTGGGCCTTATAGATTTGAGGATAGGCCTTTGACCAATAGCCTGGCGAAACAAGTAGAATTATGACCAAATTACTGGGCCTACCAATCTTGTTGGGCCTCAACCCATTTTGTTTAATTGTATTATTGGATTTAATTAATCCATACATTATTTTATTTTGGGACCTTCCAGATTTTCTAGAATCTTCTAGGTCCTTCCTTTCTTTGGGCCTATGGGCCTCTAAATAGGCCTTAACCAGTTATCACCGGTTACTTGGAATTTTAACCGGCTGCTAGCTAGTTATAGAATTTCTATAAATTAAAAGAGTGGAGTGAGATTCATTTCTCACTTCACTCTAATACACTCCACTTTCTTCTAAAAATTCTCTTAAGCATTTCTCTCGAGTTGAGGCGATTCTCGGTGATTTTTCCAGCAACTCTATCATTTTCAGGCGAGTTTTTGCCGGTTTCTTGGTTTCTTTGAAGACTTTATGGGTTTTTGTTGCATCTTTATCTTCTTTACTAAAGTTTCTGGGCTAGAGCATTCATACTTTGAAGATCAATGGAGGATAGTCAACACAGCGCTTTGCGAAGATGAATTCAGCTTCAAAAAGAGGTAACGATATCGAAATTCGTTCTTCTTATATGAGTTTAACTGAAATGATCAATATGCGCGGAGATGATTATCCCTCATTAGCTGATTTAGATGCTTATGGTGTCTCAACACTTCAAATGCCTTGCGTAGGTGCTGAATGTGGTCGGTCTTGTGTAGGCTTTTCACCAACATATCATCAACATAAACTTCCATAGTCTTTCCAATGAGATGAGCAAAAATCTTGTTTACTAACCTCTGATAAGTAGCTCCTGCGTTTTTTAGTCCAAAGGCCATGACTAGGTAACAATACACTCCAAAGTCAGTGATGAATGATACCTTAGGAATATCGTCCTTATACATCTTGATTTGGTTGTATTCGCTAAAACCATACATGAATCTTAGCATCTTGTGCCCAGCCGTGGCATCTATCAACATATCGATCCTTGGCAAGGGAAAACAGTCCTTTGGGCATGCGTCATTCAAATCAGTGAAGTCTATACACATCCTCCATTTTCCATTAGCTTTTTTGACCATTACGGGATTGGCCAACCATTCTGGAAACTGGATTTCCTCAATGAACCCTGCCTCTAGGAGTTTGTCAACCTCCTGCTTTATGGCTTCTTGTCTCTCAGGTGCAAAATTTCTTTTCTTTTGTTTTACCGCCTTCCTGTCTGGATCTACATTCAGGTTGTGTGTGATCAATTGGGGATCTATCCCTGGCATATCAGCTACTGTCCACGCAAAGACATCGCTATTATCTTGCAGGAAGGCAATCAACTCACTTTTCAAAGGGTCCTTCAGAGACGCCCCGATATCAGTGACTTTCTCATAATCACCCAACTCTAAAGGTATGGGAACCAAGTCTTCTGCTGGTTTTCCTCTCCGTTCTTCATCCTCACGAACATCCATATCCTCAATTGGGAGGACCTGTCACCCCGGTTCCGTCCGGCCTCAGTGCAGCCACATAACAACTCCTTGCCATTTTTTGATCTCCTTTTTCTTCTCCCACGCCATTTCTGGTTGGAAATTTAATCTTCAAATGGTAGGTAGAAGCAACCGCCTTAAAAGCATGAAGTCCCCTCCTACCCAGGATAGCATTGTAGGTAGACATGGCTTTGATAACCAAGAAATTTAACATCTGAGTGGCCTCCTCGGGCTCCTGCCCTATGGTCATGGGTAATTGAATTGTCCCTTCAACTTTGGACTCTACTCCGTTGAACCTATATATGGGCATTGACGGCGTCAACTTAGACTCAGTATAACCCATCTTCAAAAAGGCATCATGGAATAGAATGTTCACTGAAGCTCCATTGTCTATCAAGACTCTCTTCACTTGGGAGTTGCCGATCACTGAAGAGATTACCAATGGATCATCATGGGGGAACTTCACCCCTTCAAGGTCCGAGTCATCGAAACCAATTGAGACCTCCGTCTTTATACGTTTAGGTGCCTCCCCAACAATGTGCATCACTTCTCGTGCATACGCCTTTCTGGAATTCCTACTTGTCCCGGCCGCTGTTGGGCCACCAAAAATCATATTTATTACCGGCCCTCGGGGCTGTGGATTGCGGTTGCGATCGTCATCCTTCCTATCATATTCTCATCTTGGGTTTCCTTGATTCCCATCTTTGCAAAACTTATTCAACTTTCCTCTTTGGATTAGAAACTAGATCTCATCCTTCAATTGCCTACAATCATCAATGTCATGTCCCACGTCTTTGTGGAATCGGCAGTATTGATTCTTATTTCTTTTCTCAGGATCAGTCCTTAGTGGCTTCGGCCATCTCACGTCCCTATCCTTCTCAATGTCCATCAGGATTTGGCTCCTTGGGGCATTCAATCTTGAGTATTCAGTAAATCTCTGTCCCGAATTCCCCTTTCTAGGAGCCGAGTCTGAATCCTTGCCCATACGCGGGTACTTGTCCTTGGTATCATATTCCTGATCCCTCTTCCTCTTCCTAGAATCATTGTTACTCCCTCCATTACCTGCTGTGGCTTCTTTCTTCATACTATCCTTGGCTTTGATATACTTATCAGCCCTTCGTTGTAATTCAGCCGTGTTCTCAGGAGGATGTTTTACCAACGACCTCTTAAAGAAGAGGTCAGTGGTTCCATGCTCCAAGGCTACCATGGCCACCTTATTCTCCAAATCAGTGATATTCAGTGTTTCGTTAATGAACCGCTTGAGGTAGTCTCTCAGATTCTCATTCTTCCCTTGCACCACATACATAAGAGATGCAGAGCTTTTCTCATGAACTCTTCCACTGATGAATTGGCTAACAAAAGCGGCACTCAATTCCTTAAAAGAACTGATCGAATTTGGGGGCAGACGACTATACCAACGTTGTGCCATACCCGACAGGGTTTGAGGGAACGCCCTACACTTCAGGGCATCACTTGTTGGTTGCAACAGCAGCGCGTTTGAGAACGTCCTTACAGGATTAGCGGGATCTCCCGTTCCATCGTAAGCCTTTATAGTGGGCATCTTGAACTTCCGTGATATACGTGCATTAATTACCTCTTCCGTAAATGGAGGCGTCGGATCATCAGGATCCCCGAGGGACATTAGATCTTTGGGGTTGCTTCTAGGGGTTTTGACCCTTGTGTTTTTAGGGATCTCAGCCCTCCTTTCTCTCCTTGGGGTTTCTTCCAACTCAACAAATGGAATTTCTCCGCCAGTCGTTGGTGGAGGTCGATTCTAATTCTGCCTTTGTTGCTCCCGTTCTATGTCCTCTTTCAGTTTCTGGATCTTGGCCTCATGAGCCTTAATTTTTTCAGCAGCTGTTAGGGTGGGTTCATCATGGATCCTTCGGCGATATTGTTCAACAGGTTCCTTACTTGGACGACGCCTCCTAGGGGGTATATCCTCATCTTCTGAGGATGAATCGTCATAATATGGACCAGAGTAATCTTGGTATTGTTGGCCTTGATTAAGTCCCAAACCCCTTATGTAAGATTGGACATACGGATCGCATATCTGGAGAGCACGACCACTTGGACCAGGCTGATACGGGGGATAATTTGGCAACCCATACATCGGGTTTGTGCTTGCTGGAATCACAGTAGTAGAGATCTGAGCGGTGGGGGGAATGGACTGACCTCCAAGAGGGGAGACTATCATTTGTAGGGGATTCGTCCCTTGAGTAGAGGGATCCGTCACCAAAGGTAACGATCCATGAGCTTGCATTTCGATCCCTTGAGTCTGAGTAACTTGCATCTGGGAACCCGTCCCTGGGGGTTGCTGTTCCCCAATCGGGGGTGCAGTGGTGTTGGTGTTGGTTTCAGAAAGTGCTGGTGTTCTCCTGGTGGTAACCATGGTTGATATTCGGTTCCCACAGACGGCGCCAAATGTTATGGAATAAAAAGTAGGGTGTATTTATTGCGTATTGAATGTTAGGATTAGAGAGAGCTTTGAGCTTTAATGGCTGATCGAGAGTTTCGTGACTTAATCTGTCCTCACAAGATGCCTACGTATCTTGCAAATATCAAGAATCAAGCCAAAAAACTTAGTTCTGTTTGTGTGGAATCAGATCCTTATATAGGTGGTGAGAACCCTAGATTTAAAGTAGAATTAGATGCCTTGGTGGGCAAGTCACAGTTTAGGCCAAATTCTAGATCCTTCCGGATGGAAGGTGGATAAGCATTACAGTTGTATTCCTTGGATGCTACTCCAAAGATGATTTGGTTTCCTTTTGGACCCAATAACGGAGTCTTTTATTTGGCTGATTTAATAGCTACGAAATTATTAGTATATTTAGGATTTTGGGCCTCGTAATTGCGCTTTAACCTTGGGCCTTCCTGGGCTAAATTAATGTATCATTAATTGTATATTTAGGGTTTACTTTCAACCCACATCAATAATAAAAGAGAAAACTTGGCCTGGGGACAACCTCAGGTATCTCTCCTAAAGTTATAACAAAATATACCTATAAAATAAGGGGCCATGTAGGGGCATTTTTTAAAATATAAAACATTTTTCAGTAATTTACAAAAATATTCTTAAATTTGTATGAAAATTTGTTCTAGCCTCAGGTAGAACCCTAAGATCACCCTCAGGCACATGAAACCCATAATAAAATGTAACAAAAAAGTCAAAAAAACAAGTTTTTATTAGTTACATATATAAATTTTTTACAAAATAATTTATAATATAAAAATACATGTTAGCCAGTAATTTAATTAAATCCTTATATATAATAAGTGTAAAAGGGATCTTATCCATAATTTTGATCACTGTACCATCAAAATAATCTCAACCGTCGACCCTAAAATTTTTAAAATTAGATAATCAAAATTACGTCAAATTAAAATAAAAATTATAATAATAAGTTGCATTAGAAGTGAATTCAAAAAAAATTATAATCTAGAAAGGGTATAATTAAAAAAGGTTGTATTATAATTGAATTTAAAAAAAAAATTATAGTCTGAAAATGATATAATTAAAAAAGGTTATATTAGAATTGAATTTTATTTATTTATTATTAGTATAAAAAAATTCATATTTACTATTTGGGTTCTATCTTGAGATCTGGAAATTATATTTAGATGATTTTATAATCCACTCGAAGCTCATAAAATTATCTTTAATTTAGTGATGAATTAATAATTATTATTCAAATGGAAACACTCAAAATCGATTTTAAGTGAAAGTATAGTTACGAATTTTTACATTAATCATATTTAATGTAGAAGTCCTACATTGATAATGATATTCAATGTAGAAAACCTAATTATATATTATTTAAATCATTGACATACATATATTCGTCATTTATTGTTAAAATTATATTTGTTTGTTAGTAGAACTATCTTCAAATAATAACAAGGGTATATTGATAATTGAAACGAATTATAAGTAAAATTCATAAATCGAATAGAATTTTTAACGTAAAAATCGTCAATTTCTTCTCTCTATTGTTTCTGTGTTGATTTGATTAGAAAATAATCGTTAAACCAGATCAATAAATTAAAGTTTATTTTGTTGATTTCATGTGGACTGTAAAACCGTCCAAATCAAATTTTAAGTATACAAGATGGAATACAAATATTAAATCGAACATGTAAAATCTTATATATATCAATTTTTAACAACAATTGGATATGTAAATTAATAACATATAAAATTTAAAAAATAATTATGATTATAAATATTAAAAAAGAAGTCGTGCATTGCAGGGTTATAATCTAGTACAAGTAATATATGTAAAAGTAGGATTTTGATCTTAACGAGAGAGCAGCTCAATAGGAATAACCAATTTTAACGAGAAAGCGGTTCATTAAAAAAACCGTGTTGAATATTAAAATTTAATATTAATGATATAATAGAAAATAAATATATTTAAATTTTATAGAATTTTAGGATTTTAAATATTACTAACCAAAAAAACTATCTTTTAACATTTTAGAATCATAATAGGTGTTCAAATTTATTGAGAATAAGAGTTTGAATTTGTAGGGAAGACATATAATTAAAAGTTTTATTGGAAGTAGAATAGGTGTTAAAACATATAAGTAAGAGCAAGTCCAATAGATCCCTTATATGGCCTCCTAACTCAAATTATAAGGGATAAGGTCTAAATAGTGCTCCAATAGACTCTTAACTTTTCCTTAAAAAGTTAAGAGCATCATGTCATCTTATCTTTAAGGGATCCCTTATATCACTTTTATCAATAAAATAATATTTTCCCTCCTTTTTTCAATTGTTTCCCTCTTTTTTTGTTATTGCTTCCTTCTTTCATTTATTATTTAATAATTATAAGGAACAATTATAAGGAAGCTTGTTGGAGTTGTCATACCTTATAATGTGACGCCCCCAAATCTGAGGTCAAAGATTCAGGTCGTCACATCATCATCCAACCATATCATACCTGTATTAACTTTACAACTCAACAATACATCCATCCATACCTCAATCTTACACACAATCAAGTTAGAGCCTCAGAAACGATAACCAAAAGTAACACTAAATATTACAATTCATTTGTACAATCCAGAGTCTTACGCAATTCCAATTATACAACTACACTTGAAGATAAGTCTTACTATTACAGTTGAAAACCTATCAGACTACTCTGTAGTATTTATCAGGGACTAAATCATCTCCGGGTAATTCTTCTACTCCTCTTCTGTTGGTGCGGTGTTAATCGGCCAAATTCTTCCCTTTCTGAAAAGCTTTTATAAAGCAAGAATGAGCTACATAATGCTCAGCAAGTTCACTATTTTGTAAAATAATAATGTGATTTATTTCGAAAACATTCCCAACTATATGGGTATATATCTCAGATTTCAAAACATAATTGGACAATGTATGTGCCCGAGTTTGAATAAAACATCTATACTCACTAAGGAGCTTTAGGATAACATATGAACCCCTTATAAGGTTCCCATTTCAATATATCTCAAGTTTGAAAATATATACATATGAGTATATCATTTTCGGCAAAACACTCTACGATTAACATACTGTACAGGGAATACATCATTGCAAACCTCTTTCCTTCCATTAGCTTAGAAGGTTTCTCATAAAAAAACATTTCATTCTTTGAAACAATTGCAAGAGTGCACTAACACGTGCCAATCTTTATAGAAAATCTTGCAGTTCTAGATACTGCACGATGTCAATATTTTCTCATAAAAAACCACACTATCGGCAACTTGGCACTTAGGCCCAAGAAGCAGTGTTTGAGTATTTTTCCAAAGTGGAGGATGGGACTGGAAGAAAACATAAAAACCTGACAAGGATTGACGATGATCAGTCGCCACATCCAAGTCCAATAATCCGCGGGTCTTCTCTACCGGTAGAAGGATAGAAACTACATCCGTAACTATCCCCGGGTGAAAACTACATCCGTAATCACCCTCGATGAAAACTACATCCGTAATCATCCTTCGGCAACACCTGGGCCGGAATAATAATTGATGGACCGCCTGGCTCACGGCCGCTTACACATCCCGGGAATCGTTCGTCAACGGTTCCCACACCTGCCAGAGTCCCTTTTTCTTTTTCTTTTAAAAACTTGATTTTGATTGAAAACTGAGTAATTGAGGTCCGACCGCAGTCGACCGATGATTCTTGAAATCATACAAGAAGCGGAACCTGACCGGGGGTTTTCGAAAATGTTTTGAGTTCGAAAGAGTTCGAGTTTGAAAGTATTAAAGGTATCTTGGATTAGCTTTGACTTTAAAATAATGAACAATAATTAATAATTGATATTTTAAGATTTAATATTAATAATTAATAAAATAATTATTTAATTAAATAAGCTTTTAATCCAAGATGGGTATTTTGAGTATTTACGAAGATATAAAAATAATTACTTGAGTATACGATACTCCCCGAATGACCTTTCGGGTTTTCGCAATTTAATTACGATATAATAATATACCTCTCCCCGGTCAATAGTATATACGGACCGCTACGACCTCTATTGCTAGAGTCGTTGTCCGAAGAAAACATTTCATTCTAAGTTCAAGGGGTGCAAACATATATGTACTTATACATCTCAATTTCATCGATACTTCGATAAACATAAACATTTGATACGATTGAAAACTACAAACACAACAGTGAAAATCCTTGTATATGTAAGTTTTGAAAAGTAAATTTGCCTTGGTTTGGTTGGGGTGGTCGAGCGTGCGGAGTGGAACGATCTATACATAAGCAATAACCGTTCGTTAGTACCTTAACAATACCTCTTTAATTACGGGGTTTTAGGGGTACGAAATTAACTTAAGGACTTCGTCTTATTACACTCTAGCCCCACTATAGGTTCATGTCATCACTCGATTACGCTCGTCACTTATTCGACTTAATTTAGTTACCATATCCGAGTCACGTCCATTGCCCCTAGAATTATACTCCACTTAACGACTTTTTCCCTTGCGCGAATTTTACTCTAGCATTCTTATAAAATTGAAAAATTCATATTTTAATCCAATTCTTTTTGGGTAGCCTTCACCACTGCATTTCCTAGCTTCTCTAATTTTTCCATGATCCCACATAAAGTTTTAGGGGTTTAAACAAGGTTCACAAGGGGGTCACTTAGTGCAGTCAGGAATCCAGAAACACAATCCACTTCTCCGGCCATAACTAAAACTATATACATCACCTAGTCATGAACCTTACATTTCCAGAAACTACATTCAATTATCTTTCCAACAATATATGGTAGGACCTCAGGGGACAAGATTTGAGGGTTCAAAACCAAGTTACAAGACAGGTCAATGTTCCTGGAAAAATTCAGCAAGCATGTAGCACTTAGATCAACCAATTTTCTCAATTCCACAACACAACCAACACTTAATTCACTTAGTTCATGCTTTATATCACTCATGGAGATACATATACTATCCACAATCATAAAAATCACAATCACAATGTTAACTCGAATAACTTGTAGAAGGGGGGGGTTGAATACAAGTTATATAATCGTGTCTGATTTTTGCTTGATTATATGAACAAGAATAAACGAATGAATCAAACTCTTGTTTGTATTAATAAGATCAAATACAAACTCTACCAAAGGTGTACAATACCTTTAGCAGCTGCTGACAATACAAATATCTCTCTGTTTGTTTCGAACTCTCGAATACAAACCTTATACAGAGCTACGCATACGAACTCACAACTTCTTCGCTCTTTTTACAATGATATTGAGAGAGTATTTATAATGCTACCTATCAACTAATAACAGAAAGATATAATCTATACATGACAATGTTCTGCCTTCTAGTCGATAGTTTCCTTCAATAGAAAACTCTTTCCTTCATAATGTCTTCTTGCTTGTTCTTCAAACAACGATCCTGTTTTATAGCACTTGCCAGTTTCTGTAGTATCTATAATGACATCATCAGTAACATGACTGATATCAGGATCTGTACACTGCATCAGTATCTGATCAACCATCAGTATTGGACCATCATCAGGATTTGCTCTCTGTTCCTGACATGTAGTCTCCGATACACTGTTCATTCCTGACTAAACTATACAGATAACTGTTTTACACATAAAACCTATATACAGTGCTAAATCCTTTATAAGATCAGGATTACAAGAAGTATAATGTGTAAATTCTATTCTTAACATCACAACTTATGAATTATTCCTAACACACAACATCAAAACTCAAGATCCATGTCATCCACTACTTATACCACCAAGATTATCAATATAACACATGGATCTACTAGCAAACACTATAAACACTACATGACCAAAAGGGTTTGTGATTTTTATACCTTCTTGAGCACCTAGGAGCCTTGGATGAGCCTTACAAAACTCAATAACACCTTGAATGGTCTCCTACAACCCTTACAATCCAAGATCTAAAAGAAAAACCAACCATGGTTACTATTCACAATATCTATTATAATTAATATCTTGAAATTGGATGGATGAAATGGCTTGAAACTCTTAACATACCTTGCTTAGATGATGGTGAGGGCCTAGGAATTATATCTTGGTTTATGAGTGATGGGAAATGGGGGAGGAAGAATTTTCTTCTTCCTTTTGTGTTCTTGGCCGAGAGCTCCTTGGAAGGGGGGGGAGTGTTTTTTATTTTTTTGTGTTTGTTTGTTTGGTGAATAATTGTGTTAAAAGGTGTTGGGTGATACATAATGTGTATGTATAGGCAAGGTACTAGCATAGGTATGGTCATATGTACTACTTGTCTCCTCTTTTTGAAAAGCAAGGTAACTAGTTACTATTCCCCCTCCATTTGGGTAACTAGTTTGCTTATTTCTAACCACTTGGTTGCATGGGACTTGCATACAATACTACTCATTGTATCATTATTCTTCCACCAATGCTTGTCATTTAATCTTTAATTCGTATCGTATCTTAATTAATCTCTCGTAATAATATTTTGTCGCCTAGAGATTTCCCCTATAATTCCTTAAGTACTTAATTGTGTAAATCCCTCGAATGTTCATAATTCCTCGTCATAATTCTTAATAAATCTTTGAATACTCTAATCATTCTCAAATCCCAAGTTTTATAAATCTTACTAACAATAAGACTCTTGCCCTCACAATCTTCTCTTTTATCTTACAGAGTGAATGTAACAACATAATTTCTCAGACAATCAATTCTATTAATCAACAGGGATGACTAGAAAGGTTCCAAATTGACAATGCCACATGATATTAAATAAAAGAAAATATTGCAAAAATTAGGGTTCTTACATATAATATCTTAAATCATTAAGAGCCTAATATTTTATAATATTTATAAGGAAAACACAAGGAGGCTATTGGACTTGCTCTAAGAGTTTTATTGTAAGTAAAATAGGAGTTCAAATTTGTAAATAAAAGAGTTTAAATTTATAGAAAATACATATAATTAAAAATAAATTAGAGGTAGAAAGGATGTTTGAATATATAGAGGATACATATAACAAAATGTTTTATTAGAAGTAGAATACGAGGATGGTGGAGACGTCTTATACGATTTTTTCAAACTTTATATCTTTTTCCCTGTAAATCCTTTATTTTAACTTTTTTATACAATTTAATTATACTTACATTAGAAAAATATGTCCATAAATTCAATATTATTCCTGTAATGAAAAGTTTTCGTATTTAAAAAAATTGATGTGTTAACATAACGGAAAAACATTTTCATGCAGGAGCTGTAAATTAATAAAAGAATATATATAATATATAAAAAAATATAAGATGTATTTTCATAGTTTAAAACTTCATAAATATTATAAAGTTTAAAGAATGTAAAAATTGGAATTTAATCTCTTTCAAGGTTTTAATTTTTAAGAAAAAAGTTATTTCATAAGATAAATGCCATAATAGTATGTAATGAAGTTAGAATTTCGGTTCCAAATAAGTACAACTCAAAACATGTTTTAACGGAAAGACGACTCATTAGAAAAGATTGTATTAGCTATTAGAATTTAATACTGATGTTATAATTTTTTTTTTTTTTTTAGGATTCGATTTTTATGGATGAAAATTATTACATAAGTCTTTATAATATATGTTAAAGTTTGGATTTCGGTTTTAACGAGAGAGTGACTCAATCGAAAGAATCGTGTTTAACAAGAAATCGGTTCGTTAGAAAAGATTATGTAATTATTAAAATTTAATATCGATAATATAATATAACGTAAATATGTATCAAATTTTTTAAAAAAAATTGTAATGCCGTCGCGAAGCGCGGCTTTATCGACTAGTTAGATATAAGTAAGAGAGGGATAGAAGAAATGGAGTGAAGGAACTGACGCCAAAACACACGGCAAGTAGCTAAGTACATACGAGTAAACAAATGGAAACTAAGGGCAGCTAGTACTATTTAACGATGTACACAAGTTGCATAGATATGCATACTTTGAGTACATAAAGCTCTGTTGTAAAAATCGCCCTAGGCGCGGCGCTAGGCGCCATTGAAACGCCCCGACTCGATTCTAGGCGGTTAAAAAACGTTTTTCGAATAAATTGGTCAAAATCGGCAAAAAACCGGTTTAGGCGGTTAAAAATCGGCAAAAAATCGGTTTGGGCGGTCAAAAATCGGTCTAGGCGGTCAAAAAATCGGCCTAGTCGGTAAAAAAATCGGAAAAAATCAATAAAATGCGTTGAAAAATTCAAAAATCGACAAAAATATTTGGCAAAAATATATAATAAATAAAAATAATTAAAATAATATTTAAATATAACCTATTAATGCTCCGATTAATCCGTCCGATTAATCTCCGCCTACCCGATTAATCGCTAGGCGGTACCCCGACCGCTCTGGGCCGCCTAGCGATTTCTGGAACACTGACATAAAATGTTCAATCAATAGTTTAGGTACACAAATTGCAGAAAGTGAATAGTTAGGTATACAAAGTGTAATTCACTCAAAAACATTTGTAGAGATAGCAGTACTGTTTTGTTAACGAGCTTACTGAAATTTTAGCCGGCAATATGATACAGTAGTATTGCCATATCAACTGCTTAGATAATCTTCACACTTGTATACATTATGAAATTGTTACTATCGGCTTCTTAGGCGTGTCACCGTATTAGTAGTTTCATTTTTTTTTTTTAATCCCTACTTGTTTTTTCTCTCTAGTTTAGTTCTTGGCATCTATGGCCGTCTCATTATATTCTCTATCTACCATTTTGTTTGTCACTCTTTGGAGTTTTGCATCCTATTTTCTTATTCAACAGTTATTTTTCTTATTCAACCAAACCTCTGTCTTTTTTTCTGAACTCAGTATGTTCACATAATTTTCATAATTTTGTTCTATTTGGTATGCTTCAAGCGACTGACTCGGTAAACTCTTATTGGTTAATAATATAAAAAACTCCGGAGATTTTAACAATATTATGCTGTTCATTACGGGAATTTAAAACTAGATTTTATTCCCATTTGTTCTTTTTAACTTCTTCTAGCCAACGTGCATCTCTAAGATTCAGTACTGACTTTGGAACATATAAACTGACAATAAAACTTTCCACTGAAATTCACCACATATGACAAGGTAGGTTTTGATTTGACTTCTAACAAAGAAAAGTATTACTACATTATTAAAAAAATGATTGTTTGCCGAATTGGTTTGAATGAGTTGTTGTGGGGGAATTAAGTTAATGAACCATTAAGAGAGACTATAAATAGAAGTTTGTTGTTTAAGTTCTATCTGTTCATCTGTAGTTGAAGGCATATAGCTCAAAAGAACTTGAGAAATGGCTTCTTTTTCAGTGGAGGATTTTGTTGGGAATGGATGTCTGAAAGAGTTGCTTCCAAAGCTGTTAGAAGAAGGTTGGGATGATGTTCCAACTTTAAAGATTATGAATTCAGAGGATATGAAAGCTGTAAACATGACTCAACAACAAAAGGTATGTTCACTATCTTGTGTGTACACTCTTATCTTGTTAATACAATCACTTTGTTGATTTTCGCTAGAAGTATGAGTTAACATGATTCATGATTTCTCTGATACAATGAAGGATGCACTAGAAATAAGGTCGTATGTTCATGATCGTGCCTTGATGCAATACGCAGAAAAGCTGGAGGCCTCACAAAAATGTCTCCCTGAGCTTTTAAATTTAAGTTCAGCAGATCTGTATTCACAGTTTGGCTTGAAAAGAGGTCATCTTGCGCGTTTCACACAAAGAACCAGTAATGAATATGCAGCGGATCCTTTGCCAGCATCAATGACAACACGCCCAATGGGACAAAGAACTATAACGCCATCTAGAAATGATAGTATTTACAAGAGTGGGCTTATGTCTATCAACTCCAGAAAATTGCAAAGTATGGTAAGATCAGCCCCGGCAGGCAATAGTATGGCTTATGATGTAACAATTGAGCAGTCCTTATCTGATTTTAAAATGAAAGATGGACAAATCTTTAAGGGAATTGTGGCTGCGATGCCTGATGAACCTAGAGGATGTGGTTGTGTACAGTCCCCACCTATTATTGAAAATGTTGCACCATACTCCGTTATTGATAACATCTCAGTTCAAAAATTAACTCCAGAATATAAAATTGGAATGGAACGTTTGGTAAAAACAAAGACACCTCCAATGAAAGCCTCCGAACTTTGGCGTCACAAACCAGCCGTGCTTCTCTGCCTCCGTAGACCTGGGTAAATTTTTAATATATTTATGTCATTCTTATTCTGCATTCTCATCATAAACTTGGACATAAAAAGCAAACATTTTCCTAGTACATGCATAATCAGTTAGGTAAATGTAACAAATTGATTAGAAGCTCTACCAACCTAAAGATTTGTGGAACCTAGCAATCACAAAGTCAAATGCATTTCTGTTTATGAGATTTCTTGTAAATACAAGTCAGAAATTTATGATAACTATAATGATAATTGCTGTCTGAAATGGAAATCCAGGTGCATCATGTGCCGAGCTGAAGCACACAAGCTCTATGCAAGAAAACCAATATTTGATGCACTTGGCATTCAGTTATATGCAGTTCTTCACGAACACATAGAAGCAGAGGTATGTAGTCAAATTACTGCAGGCTTCAGACCTTTTTAGTTTCTGTCTTAGTTCTTGACACAAGGGTGGTGGTAATTAATAAGCTAAAGAATCTACGTTTTGTAATTTAAGATATCAGCAAATATTTATTTCTCGAGATCAGGTGAAGGATTTCTGGCCAAGATACTGGGGTGGCGTCGTACTCCTTGACAAGAGCAGAGAATTTTTCAAGGCTTTAGGTGGTGGGAGCTTGCTTAAAGACAAGTTTGTCTCAGGATTTCTGTTTAATCCTCGAGCCATTGCAAATTACAAGCGTGCAAAAGCAATGGGTATAGATTCGAACTTCAGAGGAGAAGGTGAAATAAAAGGAGGACTATTTATTGTTGGCAAAGGCAAAAGTGGAATTGCGTATCAGTTCATAGAAAGGAATTTTGGAGACTGGGCACCTATTGCTGAAGTCATTGAGATTTGTGCTCGGCTTCAGGTACTGCTTGTATGATTCTTTAGTACTTAAGTCATAAACTTTCAGATTTTCATTAACTTCTGTTGTCACATGCAGAATCAACATCATAGTCATGAAGGGGACTCTACCAAATCACTGCAGGAATCTGAATATGTTTAATTTATATGTTTGTACATCTTAACGGCTGTACTATCCAATTATCTGCTTTCTATATATAAGGGATGGTGACTATGTAATTCTTGCCTTCTGCGGCGAAGTAAAGATGATTATGATTATATACAATATGTTGAGATACATAAATTTGAATAGGAGTGAAGCACTTCACCTAGAAATGGCAGTATTTTCGGCTTCAAGTAGGTCTAATCTTTCATCGCAAAAAGTTAGAATACAGATAGATCTAAGGAACATTACCACCACTGTGTTTTGATGGTAGCATCTCAACTATATGGCTTTGAAGCAAAGCACAAGTTATCTTGATTCTTCATAAAAAGGCAAACAACAGAAAAAGAAGAGTCGATACACAATCTAAATGGTATATTATAATCAAATAAAAGGACTGCCACCTCATGTTAATCAGTTAATACATTGTTAAACACAAAGATTTCACCTCTGCACTTGATTTTACAGGCCCTGACACTGGTTAATGCATTTCACTTGAGCAACTTCTAGCCTGATCTGCTGTATAAATTTTACAAGAAAACCCTTTTAATTACCCTACATTTCTGGCTCAGGCATAGATATTTACTGCAGCGATGCCTCAAAGATCCACTTGTTCAAAGACCAACTACAGCCTCATTGCCAATAAGACTTCATTTTCCGAATCTTAATACAAAGACAACCCCGCAGCTTTGTAGAGAATATCTTAAGAGGCAAAATATGGTGATATCATACTCCATAATCCTCGCGCTAACCCCAAAGAAGCTTTTATGTGCATGCATGATTCTCATAGTTGTAATGGAATATAATCAAATGTGCTACGTCAGTTGAGGAAAAAAATTACAATCAGAGTTCAGCTTTCATATGGACTGTTTGCAGAGGCCCTACATGTATTCAAGATTTTTTTGTAATTAGCTCAGAATTCAGAAACAGGTCCAGAGTTATCAGTACAGAGGCATATATATGAGAATATTTGCAAGCTATACCTTGTAAATCTTCTTCGTCCAGGGTAATATTAGAATTAAGACCCATTTGCACAATATTGTGGAGCTCATCCTCCCAGACATTTGGTACCTGCAGTTGGATGAGTCAAATGACAAATTTGATTGTTACTAGCGAGATTTGGTTTTGCAACCTGCTATCTAACAGGCACTATAAAGTATGAAGCTTGCTCATCCTACAACATAATCAAAGTGTTACTTTTATCAGGATTACGTAATAGGGAGCTGCAAAGGATATTGATGCACACTACAAAATGGGCATAGATAAATAATGCGTGTGTGTAAAAGGAAAAAAGATCAAAACATGACTAGAAGTAACCTGAGAATTAGGCTCTTTATATCCTCCACTCATGGAGGTCAAATGGGAAGTAAGGCTTCTCCGAAGTTCATCCGGAGATGGTCCCATGCCAGCAAGACCGGCTTGAATTAGTCCTGGTTGTGGCAGATGCATTGGAGCATAAGGCATAGACATTCCAGGATGAAAGCCAAGTGTAGAAGAAGGGCCAGCTCGTGGCTGATGGATCTGCATCACATTTGCATATATTTTGAGAATAACGTGTAGTTGATATAAAGTAATGCACCAATCAATGCAAATGACTTTGGATGTGTCATGTGTGCTTGTGTGGTTGCTCTTACATCTTTTGCTAGAAGCCCTTCAATGTCAAAATCCAGCCGAGGATTAACTGTTGCAAGCTTCATGGAGAGAAACTGATGCAAATCAAGAACATAACAGTGCATTATTTTCTATTTTTGAAATCAAAGATCATGTGATGTACAACAATAACGCATATTATAACATAAATGAATTATTAGTATAGATGCATGTGAATTTCAACAACTTCTAAGAAGTTTTAGATTAGCAGACACTTAAAATGATTTGGTGAAATACTGCAGTAAACTTTATTCTGACGAAGGTCTTCAAAACAATAATGGCAGATATTTGTTAGATGCATCATGCATATCAACCAGAACATTGACCAAGGTTGGATTCTCATGCTGTATGTGTAGGAACTTAACATGAAAAAACAGAAAATGCCTTTAAAAAAGGAATACAGGTCTAAATAAAAAACAAATATTATGGTCATAAAAATTTTGACTAAATACCTTAACTTGGCGTTGTAGTGATTGAACATAATTAATGATTTCATCCAGCATAACTGCTTTACCAGTGACCTGAAAAAATCATCAGTTTTCTTGAGTGAGCTTTAAAAGAAACACCTTATATGTATAGGGAGCTGTAGTTAACAGTTACTCAATTAATTTTGAAGACAACTAACCTTGCTGCAACCTGGCACAAGATCCTGAAGAAATTTCATTCTTTCACTGATCTTCTCCCTTCTCACCTGTTACAAAAGTCAAACTTGATAACTTTTTCTTTCATTGTTCATTACAAGATAAAAAAACCTTCCCTTTAATAACAGAATGAAATATTACTCTTTCTGCAAGACTATGGCTATTAGTTGCCTGCCCTCTTCTTGCTCGTACATGTATGTATTCTTCCTTGTTCGAATCGGAAGCCTGAGATCCCTGTTTACCATGTTTACCACCAGGCTTATTGATCGTCGGAGATTGATTTTGAACACCCTTCAGTTGTTTTTCTGAGTTATCCTTCGTAGATTCAGGTGGATTTGAAGTGCCCCTACCTTGGTCAAGTTCAGTATCCTGCTAAATACACAATGACAGTCAATCAAGAAGGAGTTAAACCCCCACTAAGCAGTTCATATTAATTATGAGAAAACAATAGTAAACATTCATTTCAATTATGAATAAAACAATAGGAAACACGGTTTACCTGATCAATTGTTTTCCTTTTTCTTAAGCCATGTGTCTTGGCAAGAGTTCCAACACTTCCCAATGCAGACGGCTCAGCTTGAGCACCCCCACTACTGAATTCAGCTTCATCTGACTCAACACCGGGCTCACACAAAGCTTGTTTTTCTTGATCATTCGACCTTAGAAATCTGTTATTTCTCTCATTATTGATCGGGCTCCCTGTACTAACTCCATGCTCCACAGGCATTATATCATCCTTGGAGTGTTCGACCGTGCTCATCTCGTTTTTGTGGGACTGCCCTCCAGATACTGATTTCAATCTACTGCCTGCAAGAATTTCCTGTGTCCCTTGCATCGGTGCTGGGCCTCTAGTATAAGGACTCATGGATTCTGGAACACTAAACGGATTTGCTAAATCACTAAAATTTCCTCCACTAAAACATGAAAACCTCGCGGCCCGCTCAATGAATGCGGAATCTGTTGGAAACTGAGATAAGCTCTGAGGAACCATTCTAGTAGATGTTGGTAAAAGCATACTCTCTTTCAACATTGAATTATTAGGATTCCAGCCCATATCCATGGCCCTCTCCAAATCAGTTCTTGGAGGGCCCAGATTGCCTTTTCCAAATCCAATTGCACTTGAAGAGCTAGCATTATTTTGCACATTGACATCACAAAACCCCATGTTCAGTGAATTTGTGGTGGGTTGATCCCAAATATTGGCACAGAATGAATCCACCATAGATGCAGTGGAACACGGAGAAGACTCCATTAGATCTCCTTTACACATCGCCATGGGATTTTCAGCAGGAATCAATCCCATTGATGCATTTGTGAGATTAGCACCACTAAGTCGCCAATCCGATGGCATGTCATGTGCATTGTAGTTCCTAGAATTCCCATCCCCTCTTTCAGCCTCATTTTTATCTGGGCTTCCCTTTTCCATATCCCCCTTCCCAAAAAGAAGAAAAAGAAGCCAAAACCAGATACACTTCTCTTAAGTTGTCTACCAACAATCAACAATTACCCTATGCAGAAAATAAAGTTCCAGGATTGTTACCCAAGAAAAGCCCTAAATTCAAAGGAAGAAAAGGGAAAGTGCAGATTCTAACCCTAATAAAAACCTCAACTTTACTTCAAGAAAGAGAATTTATCATCAAAAAGCAACTGTACATCCCATCTACAAATCATAAGCTGAATCAAAATGCAAGGCATTAAACGAAGAAAAACCAATACCCCATGATTATACACCAAACTCCAACCACTATTTCCAAAGCAATCACTGAAATTGTGTTTCAAAATCACACAAATAAAAGTCCCTCAATCAAAAGGAAACACAACTCAAATTCATAAATGAGCTAACAATCATACATTAATCAGACAATTACATTAATTTCAACATCATAAATAAGCATTCAAAGCCTGAAGTTGGCAGTTATAAATAAATAAAAACCACCCCTTTAACTCAAAAAAAAAAAAGACAAAACTAAAAGTAGGAAAAGAAAAATACCCATTTCAGATTCTGTGCTCCTACTTTTGTAACTCTGTTGTACATCACCATTCTGCAAAGCCTTCTTTTCTCACTGATAAAAACTTTTGCTTGAATTTAGGGACTTCTCTTACAAACCCTTCTTTTTTCAGCTCTCAACTCACAAGCCAAACAAACAGTTTGTCTGTACTCCACTCACTTCTCAGAGCATCTGAAACAAGAAAATAAGAATAAAATTTAAAGGGTATTTCAAGAACCTGAAAAAGGAGACTAATATCAATGGTCCTGCATTTATACCCACGCCTGCATCAAAAAAAGAGCTCTTGATGATTAACCACCGTCACTGCTACCGTAAACAAATACTAGTAAAAGATATACTATTAAATTTATACAAAATTATTTATACAAGTACATTTCTTTACCATCTACTAGTGCATAAAGTAGTAAACTTTCTTTACAAATCTTTAAAATATTATGACTAATTATCAAAGATCTTGGATTTAGTTTAGTTTAGTTGGGCTAACTTTACTTTAAGGATACTGCTATTACAATAATTTACATGGACAGTACAATAATTATACAAGGTTGAGCTAGCAACTGACATTGCCAACTCTCTTTGGACTTTTCTTTCATCTTTTTATTAAATTGTCCTTGATTACACATTGAAATATGAGCCTAATAGTCTTTAATTGGTTAAGTTTCCTAGATACACTCCATCTTTTTCTATTCTTTGTTTCACAGTTTTTAGTAGTCTTGCTTATAAGTTTACTTAAACTTGAAGTAGTCTAGTGGCATTTCTTTCTTTGATAGATTCATTTGCTTATCTTTCTTATTCATTTTCTTCTTTTGGAGTTAACAATTATGGTTTCCCAATTCAAAATCTAAGTATTTTATTTGAAAAATCCATATATATGTATTTCAAAATTTTCCAATAAATAAAACAACAATCTATTAGTATATATTAAACTTCAACACAAGGGCAAAAAGTGCCATTTTAATGGGTGTAAAGTTACGATTTTACCCCTCTTCTTATAAAAATTACAAAAATGCCATTCTTTAATAATTACGTTAAAAATAGTGAAATTATGTTTTTGTAAGGGTTCAAACCTCTAACCTTCTAATCTCAAACTCACGACTTAACCAAGTGTGCTACAATTGCTTTTTAGTTTTGTATACAAATCCTATAAGATAAACCACCTCTCTTTTCTTTTTATCTCATCCTTTTTTTTGAGTAAATGAAATGTTGTTTCATATTATTTCTAGAATATTGGATATATAAAATTAAAAAAAATGTTGTAATCGATTGGTCTTACTCTACAATTCTCTTTTGCCATTTTTAAATATATTTTTTGTCAAGCCATTTTTAAATACTTGATATAGAAAAAAAATTAGATTATATATAATGTAACCGAGTCCAAAAAAAATTAGATTGCCAATTTAATTGTTATGAAGTTACGATTTGATCCCTATATTTTTAAAAATTACAAAAATACCATCTTTTAATAATTATGTAAAAAAATAACGAAATTATGTTGTATTAAGATTCAAATTACTAACCTTCTTCAATCAAACTAATGACATAACCAACTTTACTTAAAAAACCTATAAGATAAATCACATATTCTCTTCTTCTCTATTCCTCTTTTATTTTTACTTTTGAGCAAATAAAATATTAATTTATATTATTTCTAGAAAATTTGATAGATAAAATTACAATAAATATTCTAATACATTGAGTATACTTTACAATTCTTTTTTGCCATTTTAGATAATTGATATAAAAATAAAATTTTAGATTATACCTACTGTAACTGAGTACAAAAAAATATTTATTTATATGCGTCTATAGATATTAAATTCATGAAATAAAAAATAAAATTTGGTTTTAAGAAATGTGTAAATTTTAGTTATCAAAATCATACATAATTAATAATTGCGTCACATCAGTTTTAGGTATATAAAAATTTAAGGGGTTCTTCGTCGACCAACTGTTTAGAATTTCAACGAATTAATATATAATTGGTCTAAAAACATAAATATTTAAACATACATGAAAAATAATTGAAATTATGTTAAAAAGATGAGAACTCTAAAAATACTATGTCATATAAAAAAATGTAACATAATTAACATTCAATAAAATCAAAAAAAAGATATAAATTTTTAAATCCTAAATATTACAAAATTAACATAATTATTTATAATGATCAATTAGACTATAACTCGACTATAAAGTATGGTATCTATGAATTTTTACATGATATGAAATTGATTAATATAATATATAATGGTTGAGTACTTAGATCAGTATATGATAAAATCAAAAAAATTTGATTGTGAATTTCATGTACACGCATGGGTCATTAAGGTCGTTTTCTCATAGTTAACATCGACTGAAATACTTAGAAAATTTTAAAAATGAGTTAAAAAATAATTCAAAATATAATATAAAAAATTGGTATGCAAAATTACAAAATAATTATAAAAATATTAGATAAATTGAAATTTTATCGTTTATCATATTGTTAATTATAAAATTATTTGAATATATATACAATTTTGGACGAGAAATCAGTTCAGAAGGCACGGGCATTTACGCTAGTGTCTGCTTATTTAACATCCTACACTAGTAAGTTGCATGTTCGGGACAACGTTTTTTTTTTTGCAATATTGAAAACTCTTAAATTAATATTTGATCGGTATATGATAACATATCTTCAATCTTAAAAATAAAAATAAAAGTGCTATTATTATAGTATAATACTCATTCCGTCCCTCTCATTTACTATTTTGGGACGTTCCTCTCATTTCTTTACATACTATAAATAGTACTCCCTCCGTCCCTCTTTAGTTAGCGCATTTGCAAAAAACACACATATTAAGAAAGTTTTAATTATGTAATTTGTTTCCATATTTTCCCTTAATCTTAACATTAAATGATAAATTATGAGTGTGTACATTAAATATAAAGTCAAACATTGATATTAGAAATAAAGGGGTATATATGGAAAAATTGGTAAAAAAAATGTATTGAACCAAGGAATGTGACAACTATTTAAGGACAAATTTTTTTTGCAAATGTGCCAACTAAAAAGGGACGGAGGGAGTAACTTTTAACAATAAAATACTCCCTCCATCACAAAATACATGTCCCTTTTGCAAAAAAAATTTGTCCCAAATTACATTTCCCCCTCTTCTTTCCTTACAAATATCTCATCTTTCTATACAAATTTAAGTCTAATTTTCCAAAATTACCCCTATATTTGTATTTTCAATGCTTGACTTCTTTAAAACTTAACTTTATTCTCATTTTTTAATGTATTTAGTAAGGTTATTTATTGAAAAACTTATCCAACTAATCTTTTTCTTAATACGCGTATTTTTTTTCAAAAAAGACATGTAAATTGGGACGGAGGGAGTACTTTATTACATTCACTACTTCACTCCACTTTTTCAACACTTTATACTATTACACTCACTACTTCACTTATTTTAACAATAAAATCACTATTTCACCCACTACTTCATTTTTTTAACAATAAAATAACTATTACACCCAGTACTTCACTTATTTTAATCATAATTCTTGGTCTCCGTGAAAAAATCCATGTAAACTACCATGAGAGAGAGGGATCAATAAGTATAACATGTAATTAATTTATTGTTTTTAAGCTCACATCGGTTTTAACAACAATGTTCTAACTGGCCCGCAAGGGTTGTCTCAGTTGGTTAAAGAGAGGTCACCTTACCTCTTGGTCACAGGTTCGACTCCCATGGGAGGCGGATTTGTGATTATGCCATCCTGGGGCAGAGCCTGTCGCACTTGTGCGGTTTGCCTTGGATCACGTGGTTTGCAGGCTATTGCGTGAGCCCATGGGTTTACCCAGAGCGCACCCGAAGGGTAGCGGCTGCGGATTCCCATGTTAAAAAAAAAAAAAAAAAAAAAAAAAAAAAAAAAACAATGTTCTAACTGAAGAGTGAATAATGTTTAGCTTAAAGAGTGTACGCTAACCAAGTGCAACTGTTCAAGGACTCAAAACAAAATGTTTGGTAAACATAAACTCTCAAGTATATGTCATAATCATGGTCCACACTCGACCATAGACATGTAGCTCTCAAATCTATTTTTTTTTCAGACAAACAGCTCTCATATCAATAGCACAAGTACACAACCGCATTTACATGGTAAAAACTCAGTGCATAATTGTTAATCATGATTTTGAAGTTGAAACTAAAATAATTAACTTGTATGATTATAAAACTAAAATAATTGAAAGATAATTAGTAAAATGGACCAAAACCAAGACTGAAGGCCCTCCCCTACCCTCCAAATACGGCAAATCATGAACCGCAACAAGTTTTTCAAATTTTTAGCATGTAACATTACTTCGTACAACGTATTGGGGGTATTGCGGAACGTCATACAACGCATTATCTATGTTACGACACACAAAAAAATGTGTCAGAAGCTTGTTGCGAAATTGCGCATCTGCGGTTGCGGTGGACGAAATGTAGTATTAACGAGGTATTTAGGGCCAATTTTTTGAAATGGGACATTTTGGACATGCAAATTGAAGATGGGGCATTTTGGACCTTCACCCAATAATTGACATGAATTGGAAAACTCGACTAACTAGAATTGATAGGCCATAAACAGCCAAGGCCCAACAAGGAGCCCAAAACAATAAGCAAATCATCTCATGAGAATAAGAATGGCCCAGCCCAGAGTAGTGGACCCCAGGCCCGGGGTCACCACGACGTGGCATGGTCCCCACCCCGGACTAGGGGACTCCCCGACTTGTGGCACTCAGTATACGTGGCACCCCACCTCAGCTGACACTCCTATTTGTGGCGCTGACCAACACTAAAAGACAAGGGAAGACACATGCCAGATCATGCCCACCACAACATGGCCACATTCCAGTCAATGGTCACCCCAGACAAGGCCACGTGTCCTACATCCCGGGAATTCAGCGGCTCGTCCCCCAGATCCAACGGTCGGGGGTGAAGGTAACCTACCCCTAAACCCTAGGCCTAGGGCTATAAATACCCCTAGTAAATAGGGTTTAGGGGTTAGCCATTCTTACACACCTACACACATTGATTACTTTGGGATACTCTACTTGATTATTACCTTCCAAAGCCAACTCTTATTCTCACGCCGGAGGCACCTCGGGGCCAAACCCCCCCTCCGGTGTTGTTTTGCAGATACCCCACTACAGCTACACCACTTCCGAGGCAGGAGTTGGCGAGGAAGTACCCGATCAAGATTCAGAGTTATCATTGGCGCTAGAAGGAGGGGCTGAACCTCCGAACTCCAGAACCCCGAACCAACAGCCGAACTGAAACAACCCGAACTACCTAAAACCGAAAACCATGCCTCGACCAAGCAAGTCCACCAAGCGCCCAGCAAGCAGCACCCCGAGGGAAGAGCCCCTGGCTCCGATCCCGGAGCAGATCCCGCAAAAGCAGATCCCGGTCCAGGAGAGGCTCGGGATCGGTCCGAACGATGCTCGGGTCACGGTCGAAGTGAACCGATACAAGTATACCGACGTACCCCTTGACTCTGCCCAAATGGAGAATTTAACCCCGGAGGAACTTGCCGAAGCAATCCGGGCTTATCGAAATCGCCCCCATCCGGAACCTGAACCCGACCAGGCGGGAAACTCCGAGGGGTCAGCCAACTCCCACAACTCGCGAGCCTCGGTCTTTGCTCGCCTCGGGAATCAAGACCAAAGAAACGAAAGGGACCATCCAACCCGGAGTAAGGTCAGAGATGATGAGGCTGACGAGCTGAAACGGATAGAAAGACTCTGGGAAAAAATAAGACAAGAGGAACAAGCTAAGTTGGAGCACAGAATCCAAAGAAGGCTCCAAGAAGAGGAGGAAAGAATGAGGAAATCCAAATCCAAAAGAACCCGGAGAGAGGTAAGCCCGGAGATTATCTCAGATGATGAAGAACATCCCAACAACCTGGTTCAAATGATCCAGGAGCTACAGAGGAAAGTCAACAATGACTCCGGGTTTGAGATCCAAGACACACTCACCCCTTTTAGCCGCTCTCTTGAAGCCATGCCCCGGCAAAAGAACCTCAAGCACTACAACTTTGACTCCTTTAATGGGTTGGAAGACCCGGAAGAACACCTCAACTACTTTGAGCAAATAGCCCTGATATACTTCTATAACGACCTAACCAAGTGCAGGTTCTTTGCCTCCACACTAAAAGGAGCAGCTCAGAGATGGTTCAGCCGGATCCCTTCCCGGAGCATACATAGCTGGAAGGAGTTCAGGGAAGCTTTCCTCCGGAGGTTCCGAGCCAACAAAACCCCGGAATATCACATGTGCCACCTCGAAACAATCAGGCAACATGACAACGAAACACTTTCAGCCTTCATGATACGATTCCAAGAAGCCATAAACCAAGTCACGAATCTGGATGAAAGGGAAGCCTTGAGCATCTTCCGGAAGAACCTAGACCTGGAGCGTAGCGAACGCTATGTAATTGAATTGGTAAACAAGGAGCCCCAGAGCCTGGCTGCAGCCTATTCTATGGCCGCCAAGTTCATCAAAGAAACTGACATCCTACAAGCAATGAGGATGACCCGGCAGGGCACCTCCTCGGGAAGAAGTAAAGATGATCGCTCTAGAAGTGATCACAACCCAGACAAGAAGTTTAAACCCAACAAGCAATACAACTATATCCCAAGTCACCAACTGACAGTCCCAGACAAAGACCACTCCTCCAGGGCCAAATCCGAAGCCAAGCCCCCAAGACCGGGGAGAGCCGAGCCGAAGCCAGAACCAGACTGGACACCTCTGAACCGGCCATGAGCTGATATACTAAAAGAAGTCCGGAACAAACCATTCTTTTATCCTCCTAAACCCTTGGTATCAGCCCCGGAGAACAGGCCCCGGAACAAACACTGCGACTATCATGCAACTCATGGCCACGAGACAGAAAGTTGTGTCTCCCTTAAGTTCTTTATCGAAGACCAGGTCAAGAAAGGAAATATGGACCAATGCCTAGCTCGGAGAACCACAGAGAGGGGAGATGGATCTGGGGCTCAGAAGACTAAGCATGTGGTGCACGTGGTATTGGGAGGATCCAATTCCCCTCCGGCAAGTCCGGGCTCCGGGGATGAGGTAATGATGATAGACTCGGCCCCAGAACAGATCATATCTTTCAGTAATGCTGATTTTGAAGGAGTGGATCCTAACCACAATGAAGCCCTGGTGGTGACCCTAGACATCGCGGAAAATGAGGTAAAGAGAATCATTGTTGACAATGGCTCCTCTGTCAACGTATTATTCAAACACACCATGGACAGAATGCAGCTCGGAAATGTCAGAATGAACGAGTGCAGGGAAGACCCGCTATACGGCTTCGGCCACAACTTGGTCCCCATCCAAGGAACCCTTTACTTGCCTGTCCAATTCGGCACCGCCCCGAAGCAGATAACCCATATGATCAAATTCTACGTGATCAGTATTCCTTCCTCCTACAATGTGATCCTGGGGCGCCCAGCCTTGACCAAACTCCGAGCCATAACCTCAACCCCACACCTTAAATTCAAATTTCCCACGGCCTCCGGGGTTGGAGAGGTAAAGGGCGATAATGAAACAGCTAGCCGATGTTACGGCCAAGCCCTGGTCATGGCAGAGACAGACCCGGAGAACAAGAGGAAAGCCTCCTCTTACCAGAAGAATCTGAGCAGAAAGAAACACAGAGCCTCAACCTACAAGAACCCCGGAAAGGAGGCACAAAACATTGAAACAACAAGAGCCCCGAACCAGGAGCCAGGTACATCCGAGGCCCGGGAATACCTAGCCTCAAACTCCCATGCCCGGGTCCAGAAATCATCCCTGGTGAAAGATCAAGCCAAGCTAGAACCCGCCGTAGAAATTGAAACAATCGAGCTCATTCCGGGAAACGCGGAAAGAAAAATCAAGATCGGGACCGGCCTAGAAACTGCCTTCAGGCAAGAATTAATCCAACTACTCCGGGAATATGCTGATGTTTTTGCTTGGAGCCCATCTGACATGCCCGGGCTCCGGGAATCCCTTGCAATGCATAGCTTGGATGTTGATCCCAGGAGAAAGCCTGTGAAACAGAAGAGAAGGAACGTCGCCCCGGAGAGGCAAAGAGCTATAGACGAGGAAGTGGACAAACTACTCAAGGCAGATATTATCTGCGAGGTCAAGTACCCGGAGTGGCTAGCCAATGTGGTTTTAGTCAAAAAACCTAATGGAAAATGGAGGATGTGTGTTGATTACACGCACCTAAATGAAGCCTGCCCCAAAGATCCATATCCACTGCCAAGTATAGACCAGCTCATCGACGCCACCGCCGGACATGTGATGCTTAGCTTTATGGACGCCTTCTCCGGGTACAACCAAATCAAGATGAACCCCGCAGATATAGCCAAAACCGCATTTATCACTCACAGAGCTGTCTACGCTTATAAGTTCATGCCCTTTGGACTCCGGAATGTCGGGGCTACATACCAAAGAGCCATGGTTGAGGTATTCAAGGACCAAATCGGCCGGAATCTGGAGTCCTATGTCGATGACATCATTGCCAAGTCTGAAACCGTCAAGGAACATGTCCCCGACCTACGGGAATGTTTTGAAAACCTCAGAAAAAATAAGATGAAGCTAAATCCGGAGAAATGCACCTTCGGAGTAGCAGCGGGAAAATTCCTAGGCTTCATGATCAGCCAAAGAGGGATTGAGGCTAATCCGGAGAAGATAAGGGCCATCTTGGACATGCAACCACCCCGAACCCAGAAAGACATTCAGAAGCTAGCCGGATCATTGGCAGCCCTAAGAAGATTCATATCCAAGTTGGCAGAAAAGTGCTTACCCTTCTTCAATTTGCTCAAGGGGGCCAGCAACAAGAAAGAAATCACTTGGAGCCCTGAATGCCAGCAAGCTCTTGACACTATCAAGCAATATCTATCATCACCGCCCCTCTTAACGAAGCCGGAACCCGGGGAACCCCTACATCTATACCTCTCTGCCGGGCCCCTGGCTGTGGCCGCGGCCCTAGTCCGGGAAGTCGAGGGAAACCAGTGGCCGGTATACTACGTCAGCCAAATCCTAAAAGATGCAGAAACAAGATACCCCAATCTGGAGAAGTTTGCCTTTGCCTTAGTCACGGCCTCAAGGAAGCTCAGGCACTACTTCCAAGGCAGAGAAATCAAGGTTGTAACAGATCAGCCACTAAGACGAATAATCCATAAGCCGGACGCATCTGGAAGGTTGATAAATTGGGCAACTGAGCTAAGCCAATTCCACTTGACATTCATACCCCGGACAGCCATCAAGGCACAAGCTCTGGCAGATTTCATAGTAGAATGCTCCTTCCCAGAACCGCAGCAAGCTACCATAGTAGCTGACAATGTGGCAAACCAGAACCGAGCCCCGGGATCATGGACTCTCCATGTGGATGGATCCTCAACAGCTGACAGGTCCGGGGCGGGAATAATCATGAAAAGCCCGGAAGACTTCCAAATCAAACAAGCCATAACATTCAACTTCCCAGCAACCAACAACCAAGCCGAATATGAAGCTCTCCTAGCCGGGCTAAGGTTAGCACGAACTCTGAAAATCAACAACCTGGACATCTATAGTGACTCACAAATCGTGGTGCGGCAAACCAAAGGCGAATACATAGCCAAAGATCAAAAACTAGCCCAATACCAAGCACTTGTCAAAAGCTACTTAGCCACCATTCCGGAGTACAGAATCAACCAGGTCAACAGAGAAGAAAATTCCGAAGCCGATGAGCTATCAAAACTAGTCCAGAACTCAGCCGAACTAGGCAGCTCGGTCTACTTTGAAGAATTGGGAAACCCAGCCATCGACCAAGATGTGGTAATGGAGATAGATGGTACCCTGAACTGGATGACCCCTTTCATCCTCTATTTGGAAAAAGGAGAATTGCCCGAAGATAAGAATGAGGCCAGAAGGTTGAAAAACAAGGCTTCAAAATACTTCATAGAAGACAACCAACTCTATCGCCGAACCTTCTCATCTCCAATACTGAAGTGTATAGGCCCGGAAGAAGCCAGTTACTGTTTACAGGAAGTACATGAAGGGATTTGCGGGGACCACATGTCCGCAAAGGCCCTTGCATACAAAATCATAAGGCAAGGTTACTACTGGCCAACAATCCACTCAGATGCAGTAGAATTCGTTAAGAAGTGTAGAAACTGCCAACTGTTCAGCAATATACCAAGGCAAAGCCCGGTCCTGCCATCTTCAGTTCTATCACCTATCCCCTTTGCTGTATGGGGCATCGATATAGTAGGCCCTTTCCCCCGGGCCAAGGGTGATCTGAGGTACCTCCTTGTAGCAATCGATTACATGACTAAGTGGGCCGAAGCAAAGGCAATGAGGACAATAAATCAACAAGATTGCATCAAGTTCATGGACAACATATTAATGCGGTTCGGCCTACCCAGGGTCCTGGTCTCAGATAACGGTCCCCAGTTTGTCGGCTCAGATTTTGGAAATTACTTGAAGGAAAGGGGAATCAAACACAAGAAATCCTCAGTAGCCTATCCCCAGGGAAATGGGCAAGTGGAGGTGACAAACAGAATTTTGCTAAGGGGAATCGAGAAGAGGCTGAAGGAAAGCAAGAACAAATGGCCCGAAGAGCTACCACATGTGCTATGGGCTTACAGAACTAGCCCGAGGTCCGGAACAGGGGAAACCCCATTCAAGCTAGCATATGGAACTGAGGCAATGCTGCCAGTTGAAGTGGGTTCTCCTTCCCACAGAGCAATTAACTTTGATGAAGATGCGAATGAAGAGGGGCTACGAGTTAATCTGGAACTAGTTGATGAGGTCCGGGACAAAGCAGTACAAAGAATGGAGAAGTATAAATAGAAAACAAGATAATACTTCGGGAAGAAGTCAAGGGTCAAAAACTTCCAAATCGGGGACCTAGTACTCCGGGATACCGAAGCTTCAGATCCCACTAACACAGGAAAGCTTATGCCTAAATGGGAAGGCCCCTACAGGGTTAAAGAAGTACTTCGCCCCGGAACCTACAAGCTCAGTCACATGGACAACACTGAAGTCCCCAACACCTGGCACGGCCTCAGACTAAGAAAGTACTACCAGTAAAAGAAAATAGCTTTAACCCATATATGGGCATTTTTTGGAAATTGTACTTGAAGATCATGTAATCGTTGTGTTATCAATGAAAAAGAGTTCTAATTCTTACCTGGCACTTCAATCTCACAGTTATTATCCATTTCCTACTTGGAAAAGTTTTCATCCTTTCCAAAGTAGGCCAAAGCCCGGGACCTTAGCAATGCTTAGGCCCGGGAAGCCATAGGCATCCATTTCCTACTTGGAAAAGTTTTCATCCTTTCCAAGTAGGCCAAAGCCCGGGACCTTAGCAATTCTTCGGCCCGGGAAGCCATAGGCATCCAACTCCTACTTGGAAAAGTTTTCATCCTTTCCAAGTAGGCCAAAGCCCGGGACCTTAGCAATGCTTAGGCCCGGGAAGCCATAGGCATCCATTTCCTACTTGGAAAAGTTTTCATCCTTTCCAAGTAGGCCAAAGCCCGGGACCTTAGCAATGCTTCGGTCCGGGAAGCCATAGGCATCCAACTCCTACTTGGAAAAGTTTTCATCCTTTCCAAGTAGGCCAAAGCCCGGGACCTAAGCAACGCTTCGGCCCGGGAATCCACGGGCATCCAACTCCTACTTGGAAAAGTTTTCATCCTTTCCAAGTAGGCCAAAGCTCGGGGACAAAACCACCACTCCTCAACCCGGGATACCCGAATTAAAGAGTGGGGGGCAATACAAATTATAAATAGACAACATCAAATGAGCAGGGAAAAACCCAATAATCCATAAACGAAACGGGCCGGGCTGACCAACAGCCCGAAACACCCGGCAGTTATACAACAGCAAAATTCAGAGTTATACAGCAAATTCAGAGTTACTTAAAAGGTTACAAGGGCATAGCCCGAATTATGGACGCAGCCAATAAGGGGAATCAGGGTTCAGGAGGAGGAGAGGAATCAGGAGCACCAAAAGCCTTAGGCTCGCCTTCACCCCGGGCCAAGGCATCCTCGGCAGCAAGGTACTCCGTGATGAAGGTCTCCCAGGTAGCGGCCTCAGGAGCAGTCTTGAACATTCTCTCAGAGATGACCCAGCAGCGATGGATCTTTTTGGACGCCACGGCGGCCAGATCATCATCATAAGCATCTGACCCCCGGAACTCGGCGATTACCTGCTCCTCGGACTTCTTGGCCTTCAGCTCATCCCGGAGCCTCTTCACCTCAGCCTTATAATCAACCAGCTTAGCCTTGGCTGCGTCCCTCTCGTCAACGGCTTGCTTGATGCCGCCCTTAAATTTCTCAATCCGGGCATCCGTCCGCTCCCTCAGCTCCTCAAGTTGCTGCTTCAGCTCAGCAACCTCCTTCTCTTTCTCCGAGGCCGAGCTTAAAGCAACTTGGGCCTCCTTCACTTCCCTGCATGCTTTAGCAACAGCTCCAGCAACCCGGACCCCAAGCTGCGAAGGTAGGAACGCAAGTTAGAAAAATTTAGAATCAATAAGCAAAGATAGAAAGAGCCCGGAGAAGCTTATACCTGGCCGAATACCCCCATCATCTGCTGCAGCAACTCGGTGGAGGTAGATTTACTCATCTCCTCCCACTCCGACTTGCTAGGGAGGTCAGCTAGGAAGCCAATGAAATTTCTTTCCTCCGGGGACACTGGAGCCGGCTCATGAGGACGAAAGTTCTTCGGACCACCAGCAGCCGAACCCTCCTGCACTACCTCGCAGTCGGAAAGCATAGTCCCGAATAGCTCAGTCCGAGCTGAGGTCACCCTCGGCCTCTTCCTTGCTACCAGGCTAGAATCTTCAACCCCGGTCTCCGTGTCCACAGGCTCGGGGCGCGGTGCCATATTCTCAGAAGCCCCCTCTTGATGGGCTTGGGAGCCGCTAGTATCTCCAGGAGCCTTGGTATTGTCACGAACGTGACCAATACCCCGGAGAGCAGCACCAAGAGCTTTGCTTGCTTTGCTCATCTGCACAATTTTCTCAAACTCCGGGCTGTATCCGGGAAGGCCTAAAATCATGAAAACAAAACATTAGTCCGGAGTAAAATGAAACATTAAGAGCAAAAGTAAAAGCAACATACAACCCGAACTTACATCCTATCTCAAACAGATACTGATGACTCATAAGGTCATCCCGAGTCACCTGCCTTCCGAGACCCCGGCAGAAAGCATGAACCCGGTCCATTGCCGCATCCTGAAGATCGAAAACCTCAAAGTTCATGGCAAGAGGATTCTCCTTAAAGGTGGGCATGTACCGGATATCAACGCCCCGAAGGAAGACGAACTCCCCGTTCCAACCCTTTAAAGTGGGGAGCATAACCAGAGGCTTTGACGCTGAGGAAGGATACCCACATGCTTTACCCCGGAACCTAAACTCGAACATGGGGACGTTGTTGGAGTGTACCAACTGGAAGACGTGGTGAAAAAGTTTGAAAGTGGGCAGCACCCCAGCTTTCTCACAGCAACCAAGAAAATATGAAATCCATTTCACCGCGTTCGGGGTAAGCTGGGTGACGGGAATCCCATACTCGAACAAGCATAGAGATTTAACAAACTGGTGACACCTAGGCCCGTACCCCGACCTTAGGTGCTCCAACCACACTCCGACCCAGCCGCCCTCCGGCCTGTGATAAATCTTTTCACCGGGCTCTGGCCATCTCCACTCTACATCGTTATCCAAGTGGAATGTGGCCCGGAAAATGGGGTCCCAGTCGACCGGCTCCTTTACATACTTACTTCGGAATGGACCGACGTCCATCCCAGAACCCGGTTTATCCCCGAATTTGGAATCCAGAAAAGCCTCATCGTATCTAATCATTTCGGCCACATCTGGATTCTGAGAGAACTCCGTGCTGAGATCCCTGAAGAAGAAAGCTTGGGGAATCCCCGGGTCCCTCTTTACGAAATAATATTTACTATGGCCCCAACTACCATCTGGCTCGCTGAGACTATACCCCGGGCCCATGTCCTTCGTCGCAATACTACTAAGTACGGGCAGACTACTCTTCTTTTTCCCCATTATACACCACTCTAGATCTATCAACTCTACACTACTATCTGAAGAACTAACACTAGCGGAGGAGGTACTGGGCTCGGAAAGAGGGGTTAACACTCGATTGGCAATTACACGTCGCCTAACCATACAAGGACGCTACCCCGGGCTACCCAACACAATAACAGAATGAACGTAAGAAGCTACCAAAGGGCGACCTATGGGAGTACCAGAACCCCGAAAAAGAAAAGCGGTAAAATTGACAAGAGTCCGGATAAAGAGGACTTACAAAGAATAGAGAGGCCGGAATGGAGAAAGCAAGAAAAACCGATAGCCCGGAGCACTGGTCTTCAGAGAAGCAGAATAACGACAGCAAATCAAAAACGCGTAAAGAAAAAATGATAGGAGATTGCCACTATTTATAGGCAAAATCTTGAACCCCAAACGCCACAAACACGTGGCGGCCCAAAAATCGGCCCACTATCTCCAAAATCCGGAGATAGTGGGTGACAGCTGTTATCTTTCAAAAAAAAAAAAAAAAAAAAGATAAAAGAAAGAGAGAGAAAAGAAAAGAAGAAATCCAAAAATGCATATATGCAACATTATATGTATTCATATACGTATATTTCCGCACATCTACGCAAGACGGAGCCCCGGGATGCACACCTCAATACAAACCCCGGGCCTGGGGGCAGCCAAAGCAACAAAAGCAACCACTAGCCCCGGATATGCGTACTTCAGTGCACACCCCGGAACTGGGGGCAACCAAGACAAAAGTTTCTCCCCCAAAGAAGACACGGACTCTCAGAACTACAAAAACCTCCGGCCCCGAGGACATATGTCCAGCACTCTAGAGAATCCAGAAAGTTCACTCTCCAAGGCAAGAACACTTCTTACTACTCCCCCATCCGGAGAATCCGCATAAGGGAGTGGGGGGCAAATGATAGGCCATAAACAGCCAAGGCCCAACAAGGAGCCCAAAACAATAAGCAAATCATCTCATGAGAATAAGAATGGCACAGCCCAGAGTAGTGGACCCCAGGCCCGGGGTCACCACGACGTGGCATGGTCCCCACCCCGGACTAGGGGACTCCCCGACTTGTGGCACTCAGTATACGTGGCACCCCACCTCAGCTGACACTCCTATTTGTGGCGCTGACCAACACTAAAAGACAAGGGAAGACACATGCCAGATCATGCCCACCACAACATGGCCACATTCCAGTCAATGGTCACCCCAGACAAGGCCACGTGTCCTACATCCCGGGAATTCAGCGGCTCGTCCCCCAGATCCAACGGTCGGGGGTGAAGGTAACCTACCCCTAAACCCTAGGCCTAAGGCTATAAATACCCCTAGTAAATAGGGTTTAGGGGTTAGCCATTCTTACACACCTACACACATTGATTACTTTGGGATACTCAACTTGATTATTACCTTCCAAAGCCAACTCTTATTCTCACGACGGAGGCACCTCGGGGCCAAACCCCCCCTCCGGTGTTGTTTTGCAGATACCCCACTACAGCTACACCACTTTCGAGGCAGGAGTTGGCGAGAAAGTACCCGATCAAGATTCAGAGTTATCAAGAATGATTTTTTAGTTGTTAAAGTTGTCAATGTCTCCTCCACTGGTATAAATTCGACTTAATTAACAAACTAATTAGCTGAGTAAAGTCGATTGGACTGGTTTATAAACAAGTGAAATTTGATTAAAGATTTGACAAACAAAATTGATTAAAGATTTAAAATCATCTTATTTAACTCACGTCCGTTCCGCAATACAAAGTTTACTCTCTCGTATAGGGTTGAGCAAAAGTGAACGAAAACCGAAAAAACGAACCGATCCATGTAATTTGGATTCAGATCCTTTTTTTAAAATTTCGGTCTATTCAATTTTTCGGTCCGGATCGAATTATATTTTGATTCGGTTCGGTTCTTAAAAGAAAAAATTCCATCCGGATCAAATAGACCGAATTATATTTATATTATATATAATATATGTTTATAATTTAATATTTGTGTAATATATATCGATAAATGCAACTTTGTTCTAATATCTTAACGTCACCTTATTCGTAATTATTTAATTTGTATAGTTTATTAGCTTGCATCGTACTTTTTCAAAATATACATTTTTTTCTTCTTTATATATATCCGTAGAATTAAATATTTACTATTAATTGTTATCTTACTAATTTATTATTGCGCTTAAATACGGATTTATTTGATTTTTCTCAGGTACTATATCTATTAGTAATTCACGAAATTTGATTTTCTTTTTTTTTTTTCAAATAAATATCGGTTTTAAAAAAACCAAACGGACCTAACCAAAATTATTTTGGTTCAGTCCATAATATAAATTCAATTCGGTTTAGTTCCAAAAATATTAACAATTTAATTTTCAGTTTATTCAATTTGTTTCGATTAGGTTTTGGATCGAACCCGTTGAATGCTGAACCCTACTCTCGTATCACAAAAATGAGAAGGCAGTTCTGTGCTCTTACAAGGGGAGAGCATGGTTCGGTTTGGGACGGTTTTGTCTCGAAACCGAATCCGAAATCGCAAGTCTTCGGTTTTATAAATTGAAAATCGTAATTCCAATCGAATCGTTGGTTTTAGTTTTAAAAAACTCGATTCTATTTTTAACGGTTCGGTTTCGGTTTTAAAACCGAACGAAAAAATCATAAATATATTACAAGACTTTAAATTTATAAATTATAACGTTCTCGACTTTTAAACAAAGTGACTGAGCTGTTGAATGAGTACACTATGTGTATATGTTAGTGTTAATGTTAGATTTGTAGATTAATGACATTGCAATGTAACATTTATATACACATGATCTGGCAATTATCTAAATTTTCTTGTAGGGGTATATAAGATAGCCAGCTTTTATGAACGTTATTCAAGGTTTGAAAAAATTGCATAACAAATCTACTCTATTTTCTTAAAACCACACTTTATTAATATTATTTCTTGTTTACGAAGCAAAGAAGAAGTCTACCGTCTCTGTTTTTTATGATGAAATCAACATTCCCTTTGGATTTGGGAGCTACAAAAATCTTATACGTTTGTAATCTGCTCGGATATTTTTTTTAATGCGAGCTAAAAACTTTTATAGTATTTACGCTCTTATGAAGTTCTTCTGCTGTTACTTTTTTTTCAAAAAAAAAAAACTAATGTTTAGGTTGTTCAAACTTAGACACTCAATCTCTTCCGCTATCAATAATTTGTATTTCAATACATAATTAAGAATTTAAGATAAAAAAGTTTTATTACATATTTTCAGCTCCGACATCTTCCCTTTTCTCATTCGACATCATTTTGAATCTTAATTATAATTTAAGACATAATATATTTATTAATTTTAAAAATACACACACAAATTTGTACTGTATGTGGATTAAAATTGGTGTATAAACAGTAGTGGTGTGAATAACATATGGGCATTGATGAGTTATATCCATGTCAGAAAAGTTGGTTAGGGTGAAAAATAGTACAGTACTATATTTTTAAATCACATGTCAAGAATCTGGAGTACTTGTGTTACTCTACCCAGAAGGGCGCCAGAGCCCAACCATAACTATACAAAAACCTGCTATGGAAGAGTCAAACTGCCAAAATGCTTTTCACACATCATCATCATATATATGCTCCCTACTAGTAGTACTCCTACGAATTTGATTCAAATATGCCTTGTTTGACTACATTTTACTTTGCAAGAGTTGCCAACATACATTACACGTGAAGAAGTTATCTCACTCCTTCGCTTACATAAGCTTTCACAGTTGACCTGTAATTCTGTAAACGGCTCAATAAAAAATACTACCTCGGTCCCATGTTGCTGTAAAAAATATAATAATGAACTTGCGGTTGATTTATTTTTATGAATTCACATTTCATATTTAAACAAAAAATTCACACTTTTAATGATATCCGATATAGTGCGATACTAATCAAATGTATGAAACACAAGTACACAATCATATATAATGACTAATATTTATATCCGCCATGCTGGGCTTTTTAATTTTATAATTAACAACTAAAGAATAATAGATAAAATTGGGAAAATAAAATTTAACAATCACAAACGATAAATACATTTTTAGTACAATTTTCAATATTATTAACAATATTTTTTAACGATTCAATCATATAATGTTAATATTACTTCAAAATATGGTGTGTGACAAATTTTATGTAAAATTGTTTTTAATTGTTCTTCCCCCTCCGTCGGTTTTAGATTATTAACATTATAGTGATACTATATTTTATAAAATTCGATATTTAACCAAAATACTGTATAAGATGTTTTTGAGAGGTACTAATAAAAAATCTTCTATAATAACTTTTAAAAATTTCATGGCCTTGTAATATTATTAAATCTGAGGATTATTAAAAAAATGTAAATTTTAAATAATAAAAAATAAATAGTACTTTTTATTTATAAATCAAATTAAATGATAAAGAACACTTCTCGACACCGCCTCCAGCGGCACCTCGCTTTCTTCGTAAAAAAAAGTGACAATAAATCACTAATATAATTATTTAATTTACTTACTTATAAGTTCAAAGTAATAAATATAATTTATTTTTTAAATTTTAAATTCGAATATTTATAGAAAAATGAAATTTTAATTTATCAAAAATTAATGTATTTCAACAATTAAATTATAATAAATAATAAACAAAGCTCCTCGCCACCGCCTTTGGCGGTACCTCGATCCTTATTTATTATAAAAATTAATACTCCCTTCGTCCCGGTGAGTTGTTTACATTTGCGGACCAGTTTTCGGCATGGATTTTAAGGTGTATTTTAATGATAGTTCTATAACTTATTTTTGATATTTTTTTATAAAAATAGAACAATTATATTTTTATACAAAAAAGGAAAATATCAAAAATAAGTTATGGAACTATCTTTAAAATGCCCCTTAAAATGCGTGTCAGATACGTAATTTTTTATGTAAAGAAATGGATGGGACAGAGGAAGTATATGTTATGATAGTACTAATTTTTATATCTGATTAAGATTGATTAGATATAATTTATTTAAAAAATGATCCAAATTACTTAACTACTTAAAAATTTTAATATTTACTTATTTTCATGTGACATATTGTTAGATTATTAATTAAAAAAATTGAATTATAATTATTATTTAAAGTGTCATACACTCGGCACCGCCTCCGGCGGCACCTCGCTTTTTTCGTAAAAAAAAAGTGACTATAAATCACTAATATAATTATTTATTTTACTTACTTATAAATTCAAAGTAATAAATATAATTATTTTTTTTAATTTTGAATTCGAGTATTTATAAAAATGTCAAATTTTAATTTATCAAAAATTAATGTATTTCAACAAATAAATTATAATAAATAATAAACAAAACTCTTCGCCACCACCTTCGGCGGCACCTCGATCCTTATTTATTATAAAAATTAATATATGTTATGATGGTACTATTTTTTATTTTTTATATCTGATTGAGATTGTTTAGATATAATTTATTAAAAAAATGATCCAAATTACTTAACTACTTGAAAATTTTAATATTTACTTGTTTTCATGTGAAATATTGTTAGATTCTTAATTAAAGAAATTGAATTGTAGTTATTAATTAAAGTTTCATACACTCGGCACCGCCTCCGGCGGCACCTCGCTTTTTTCGTAAAAAAAGTGATTATAAATCACTAATATAATTATCTATTTTACTTATAAATTCAAGCTAATGAATAAAATTTATTTTTTTAATTTTAATTTCGAATATTTATAAAAATGTCAAATTTCTATTTATCAAAAATTAATGTATTTCAACAATTAAATTATAATAGATAATAAACAGAACTCCTCGCCACCGCCTTCGGCGGCACCTCGATCCTTATTTATTATAAAAATTAATATATGTTATGATGGTACTATTTTTTATATCTGATTGAGATTGATTAGATATAATTTATTAAAAAAAAAAGTTAAAATATTTATGTTGATATTAAATGTATTTAAATAAGTTAAAATATTTATGTTGATATTAATATAAATAGAAATGTATTTTTATAATTAAAAGTTTTAATATTTAATAAGAATACTCCTCGGTCCCGTCTCCGACGGCCGAATCCTATATATAAAAGTAATGAAGAAAATCACCTGTAAGTTTCTAAAATTAAAATCATATAACAAAAATATAATACGGGTAATATTTTAGGATAACTTCTGATGCCAAAAAATTTACAACTGCTTAAAATAAAAATAAAAATATAATTTGTATATAATATAAATTATAAATTTTATATTTATAAGGATTCCTCGACCTCGCCTCTAGCCAGGCCTCGAACCCCTATATATGAATAAAATAAAAATAGATTTATGAATGTAACGCTCGCATGTTACATGTTGAATCAAGTTAACAATTTGACATTTCTAGAAATTTTTATAGATTAGTTTAACTCAATTTTTGAAAATATTATATGTAATTTATAAATCTTAATAGAATAAAGAAATTATATAAATATTAAAAAAATTCATATAATACACGGATTATAAGCAAATATAATAAGCCATATAACATAAGATTTCATATGTAACACGAAAATAGGTATTGTACGCTACTCGCAAAAGATCTTAAACACAACAAAATTAAAAAAGTTACAAATTCTCGAAAACATTTTTAAAAAAAATATTGCATGTATTTAGAAAAAAAATATTGAAACTAAAGTTTAAGTGTGATGCATGTTTTGATAACTCTTTTGTAATTGAAATGTAGCAGATAAAATTGTGTTGGTTTATTTAGCAAAACTAAAATAAATTACAACTTTGATATCAAATTTCAAACGACTTCACAACTTTCTTGAAGTGTACATAGTTTGTCCATGACTTTTTCATGCTATCATTTATCTTGGCCACCGAATCAAGGTGTGTCAAATTTAATCTTTTCCTGGGAAATTATAGATGCTACACTTCTATAATTATGTGATAAGTTGTCAATCTACACTACCAAGCATTAGTCCTAGGAGTTATGTTTTCCCTTTTCAAAACAGTCATGAGGAAGATCCTTCTCTTGACCCCAGTTTTAAAGACTCTTAAAGAGGTTCTCAACTTCTTGATGCATCATCTAGTCTATTTTTTCTGGAGTGCTTCGCATACTGGAAGAAAGATTTTAAACACCTGAAACCAAAATAAATTCGTAACGTAAAAAGTTGTAATCAGTCAAAATTACATAAAAGAATACAGTATGGTTGGGTGTGCATTGCTCATAGTCATAGCCATTTGGATACTCATCCATAGAATGTACAACTGAGATACAACCTTTCCATTAGAACAAACAGCAACATATATACACGAGTAAAAAGTGCAATAAATAACACAAGTAAAATCCAATTTCCATTACTAATCCATTGCATTTACTGGAATACGACAATGAAGTCCCGATCAAATTAATTTTTTTATAAGTAGAATCATGCTTCTCAATTCCAAACTTTATGAATGCCTTAATAAACACCAAATAAAAATAAACCCAAAAAAATCATAGCAATTTGTAGATAATAGGCATAAGGAATTTGTAACATTTATATTCGACAACCTACCGCAAACTCAAAAGGTATGTACTGTAAGAGCACATAAACATCCAGTAGACCTTATAGAACTTTGCCTAGTGAATCTGTTACCAGATTTGAAAAATGTAAATAGTAGCATCACTTTTAGGCTTTTAGCTCCTGGTTCTTCCAACACATGTCTTCCAAACCTCTACTAAATGTTAAGTAACCAAACAGATTATTATATGAAATTTATAAGATGTCACCATAATACATTCCAATGTAGATCTCTTCGTGCAAAAATATAGTGGCTAATATGGTAACGATTACTGTGTTTAAAGGGTTAAACATAGCAGAAAATAGGGGACCCCTCTTTTATATGACCCAGGCTTGAGCATAGAAGGAAATTCCTGATCCCACAATACCCTGTACATGTATGAAATCACTTCATATACTTGAAAACTGAACAAATTTTGAGTACTAAATCCAAGCTAGTATCTTCAGAGCAGAGTATAAAATGGGGAAACAGGAAAAGGAATCGAAGTAGTTACCGAAAAGAAACAACAGGCGAGCTGGAGATATGAGTTCATCGTCCAAGTTTCCAGATCCCTTTCTACGAACAATGCTACTATTGCTGATTGTAGTGTTGCCATGAAACACATCCAAGCCGACAAAGATAGATGATCAGGATAACTCGCTGAAACTGGCACCTATCACAAAAAAATTCTTTTAATACCAATTAAAAAGTAACTCACTGGAACAGTATATAAGCTGTAGCTGATTACGTACCTGCAAAATCAGCCATAGCGACCAGCAAATACTGCTACTAAAGAGCAGTAAACAACCTAGGAGCCAATAGTCGTCAACTGCAGAGCCTAAAACAGATTTGTTTGGTAGTAGTTCTTCGTTTAGTAGTTTTGGTCCTTTGAGCAGTGCCATTGCAATAGCTCCAGCAACACACAAAACAGTTCCAACTATCTTGGCAATGCTTCTCAAGCTTTGAATTTTTATTTTCTCTAACCTGTTCATTTACCAGAAATGAGAACATATTCGTATTATTTATAATTAATCATTCTGAAATCTGTGTTGAAAATCGACGGGATATTCAAAATGAAATACAATAACAACAATACAGTTCGTCGAAGTAAATGGTTATACAGTTGTACCCGACAATGAGTGTAATCACAAAGGTGACAACAGGAAGTAAATTCGACATTGCACTTGCCATGGAGGATGAGGTTAGGTATAAGCTCTCAAAATATATGTTCTGGTTAAGAGTGAATCAACGTCCAAGGCAAAACGGACGTCAGCAACTTCACCAACGTCTTTAAAGAAAGCCTCCCTGTCAACTTATGTATCGTGGGGGGTTTGAGGCTGCAGTGCATAGGACATTCATTTTCAGCATATGTTACAAACACTGCATAAAGATACGGGAAAACACAACAGATAAAAGATTAGCTTACAGCTTTCTTGGTCTCTGTCTTGACAAATTCTGCATCCACCATGACTACATCAACCTCCTGTTCGCCATAATATTTCTAAAAACTATTAATCCACCATAACATTCTCTGTACAATTAAAATATGAACATGTGATAACATCTAGTAACAGGTAAGGTAAAAGTTGATTAGTATTCGACTTATAGATAGACATTTTTTTGTAGTACTATCATAAAAAAATAAAGCTCTTTGAAAATCATAAAACTGAATACCGAAGATATGAGTCAAACCATGTAATCCATTGCCCCTTTAAGACATGTTTATACATGTATTATCAAGCACAAACACCCTTCTATACTTGTTTGGCCAGAATATGACATTGCAAATTCGAAAATAATGAACACCTGAAATATGTAAAAAAGAAGATTAAATTTGTATTCGTAACGAATAAATAGATAAAAAGCTAACGGCGATAACATAGGGTGCTGAAATCTAGCACAAACTTGAGATGTAAGACCCATTCCGATGTTAAAATCGTCTTTACTTTATGTTCAAGGCTAAATATCAACAAAATCAACAAATAATCATGTAGTTAAACTTGTATATACACACCAAAAATCAATCTATTGACGATGATTATATTCACACAAAGAATCGAACTAACTATTATACGTATCAATTTTTGTCAAAAAATTAATTCTTAATTCATATTAAGAAAAGTACCTGGAAGTTACAGTATCAATTTTTCTTTTGGGCAAATCGTCAAACAACTTCTCAGCAAGCTTCAATCTACAATACAAAATAACAAATTGTTAGTAAAGTTAATACATAATATGAAATTAATGTAAAAATCGAACTATGAACATAGAGGTAAACAAATTATAATGAAAAGAAAAAAAAAATTAAAATGAAGAGAGAAGAGAGGAGGAGACAAAGAGAGAGATATAAACTCTTGTGTATAATGTTCAACTTGAATTTTTGAAAATTGTGTACATAGATCTGAATTTTGAATTTGAAAACTCAATCTTTCAGTAGAAGCTACATATATTCTTCGTTGGTGTACTGCACGTGGAAGGAGTAATGGGCAGTGACTCACTTGTACCGGCTGGTTTTCTTGTAATATATACCAACTTTAAGGACAAAAACCTAAAAATGCAATATTTACTGTACAAAAGAGGCAACAGACACTATTATATCATAGATATATTGGCCATTGTTCTATGGAGAACCATCTTACGTGAAGAACCGTGGAAAACCACTTGTTCTATACTAATTTCTGATTGTATTACAGAACCAATTTTTTTATTTTTTGGTCCTATAAAAAAATTTGGTTCTACACAAAAAAAAAAATTTAATCTGGACAAAGTTGACGTGGCTTGTTTGCTGATGCGGCAGTGCCATGTCACCTGCCACGTCATCACTACTGACGTGGCCGATGATGTCATCATTGATGATGTGGCACTGCCACGTCAGCAGTGATGACGTGGTAGGTGGTGTGACAGTGATGTCGTGGCAATGTTGGCATGGCAGGTGACGTGGCAGTGACACGTTAACATGCTGACGTGGCAGTTTCGATTTTTTTTTTTTTGAAAAACAAATTGGTTCTATTAAAGAATCAGAAAAATTTGAAAAATATTGGTTCTACTACAGAATCATAGGGTTCTTCACGGCTCTCCACATAAGGTGGTTCTCCATAGAGTGCTACTCATGATGTATTTAACGTGTAGCTTGACTTGGATTAAAGTCCTGTAAAATGATTCAAATTCATCCAATGATATCGAAAGCTTACGCAAAGGCCATGTAAATAGCATTATTGCACTTAAAATTCTTCGATTAAATTAAGTATTTTTTCTATCCTAACATACATGTTCGTTTAATTTTTTATATTTATTTTGTGATACATTAAAATGATTATTTTGCATATTAGTTTTTTAATTTTTCTTTTGAATTAAACTTTGAGTAAAAAGCAGATTGTTTATCTTAAGTTTTCCCTTTGTGCAATTTGTGTACCCGCATTTTAGTATATAGCAAACTGTGTACTTGAGGTTTAGAAAATAATGCAATTTGTGTCGGGTTAATTGGCTATTTCATAACTGAACTCGTGCCCAACTTGCAGTTGGGTAATCAAACTCAAAAAACTTGCATTAGCATCATTAAACTAATTAAACCTTGCAATCTCATAATTAAATTATTAAAAGCTTGCACGACCGTTAACTTTCGTTGACTTTTAACGGAGGTTCGTTAATTTTGTACAAATAAGGGATAAAATGGCTAATTCATGACTGAATTGACCCTCAACTTGCAACTGGGTAATTGAACTCAAAAAGTTTGTAACTGGATAATTGAAATGACACATTAAAACACGCACATATCTCATTATTTAATATTATTTCAATATTTTCATATTACAATTTGTACTTGAACAAACATGTTCTTATGGCTTATTTGTCTACTTGTGTCTTAAACGAAAAAAGGTAATAGCTGTTGTGATCGAAATCTTGCACGGGTCAGATTTAGGCCCATTAAGGATTTAGGGTCCAATCTGTAGAGGAATTAGATGATCAGTGAGGCTTCTAAGGGCTCATGGCAGCCCAGGAGAGCTTTTCTAGAAGGATCATTGATAGATACAAAGCCTAGGGTCCCAGGAACTAGCTTCCCTTGACTAAATCCCTAGCTCTTAGCTATTATTATAAGGCTCCCGGATATCAGGCTTCCTTAGTCAGCCTACCACAAGGGCTACCATGAGGTAAATATTAATTAAGCATAAGGCTTAGGATCCCAGGGCATGACCCTTTAAGGATAACCTGCAGCCCATAATTACTATAGCAAGGTAACTAGGACAGCCACCAGATAGGGCTTCCAGGTCGGTTACCACAGTCAGCCAGCAGGGCTACCGGAGCCTAGCTACCGGCGGTATCCCAGCTTCCCCGAAAGCCTGGCAGAATCACAGAATCAGATAAGGACAGCCTCCTATCTTGTAGGAGCACGTCTCTACAACCAATATACACTTCATATCAGATAACTACATGATTATTCAGAGATAACTATCATTATTACTTGATAAATCATGCATTCATGAGATAAACATCAGTGGATAGGCTTCCAACAGTCCTGATAAGGCTTGGAAACCTCATAACTACATCACAATCAGTTGATAAGCGATAAATACAATGATTATCTCATCAGATACGAGATAACTCATCACAAATAACCGAACATATCAATCAAGAACTACATATAGGCTTGATCCACTATAAATAGTGGTATGTAGGCAGTTTGCGGGATCTTCTTCGACACTTTACACTCCTTGAGTAGCTAGAGCACTTGCACTCTTGTATGAAACAGTCAAATTAGGGTTCTTGGCAGGCCAACACATCGATATTGTACGACCCTTGAGCTCTATCCCGCAGATTCAGTCCCAATCATCACCAAAACACCTTCCCGTGTTCTTCGGTAACCCCTAGCCGTGTGCCTTCCCGGGCGGCTAGCCATAAATCTCCGTCTGCAAGCCTTTCTGGACAGTTAGGCGATTCCACGTTTTATGGCGCTATTCCAGCAACGACCTCCACATAGTTGTGCTAAAATCCTCCCACAACAATTGGCGCTAGAAGGAGGGTCCCCTTTAATTATCGTCTTTTGGAGGAAAAGATGTTTGACCGCTCCGGCAATGATGAAACGTCGTCTAATGGTGTCGAAAAAGAAAATGGTGTTAAAGAACAGATTGTTACCATCAAAGACATGTACCAGTGCATCAAACGAATGGGAGAAAGTCTGGACTCCCTTGAAAGAAATTCTGAATTGAAGAAAAAGTGCGAAACGGAATTCATTCCATTGTCAAAAGGAGATGAACAAGAAATGGTTCCGGGACAAAACTCGTGTGAAAGAGGACTTGGAGATATTTTCCGAGATAATGTTCACAGACATGAAATTCTGGTAGAATCTTAGATGATCAATAGTGGCAAAATGAGCCTAATACGAGATTGGATGGCCTGATTGTTGGCCGGAAATCGCAAGGAACGGGAGAAATTTCCCCTGAAAGAAGTAGTCGGGAAATACCTCAGATGAAAGCCCTGGAGAACCTTCAAGGACAAATGCAATCAGGGAACCAATGGGGCTTCCGCCAGGAATCCCACCTAGGTGTACCGTGGCATTATCATGAAAGGTTCCCGCTGGAAACCCTTAAATACCAAGGCCAGGGTGAACCCCAAATATATGACCATATCGGTGATAAAGGAAAGTTCCAATCGTTTCGAAACCCGAGAGCCGAATGGATAAAGCATAATTCAGGCTTCCAGCATACTTGCGGGCTTGAAGGCAACCGGAAAATGAATCCACCAAATATGGATGAAGAATATACACCCTCCAACGGGCAACCGGACCCATTTATTGTTGAAAGGCTGAACAAAGCCTGGTGTACAGACGAGCTACCACTCCCTAAGTTCTGTGCAACGAGTGGCATCCCCGAATATGATGGCAGCTCTGACCCGATAGAGTACCTACAAAGTTTTAATGCAAGAATGAAGGCAAACCATGTGGAGGAATCCTCCAGGTTCAAGTTGTTGGCTGCAACCCTTAGTGGAAATGCTCGCCTGTGGTTTGAGCAACTTCCAGTGAAACATCCGGAATCATGGGAGCAAATGGGAGAGTTATTCGTCACACGCTTTCAGGCTTCCGCAATATTCGTGCCAGTTGAAGAGAGGCTAGCGAGTCTTAAACAAAGGAGTAATGAGTCTTTAATGACATATATCCATCGATTCAACAGTGAGATTTCCAAAACAAAGAAGACACTCGAAGAAATGTTCCGAGATTTCTTTATGGCAGGAATCAAGCTGAATAATCGAATTCTGAGGGATCTCAAAGAACGTGAATCGAAAACTCTGCCTGATATCTGTTCTTTGGCAAAGACAAAAAAGAGGAAATGAAGGTCCAATAAAGAGCCTGCAAAGACCTCTGGGGGTACAGGATCAGGAAGTGAATGCTTGGGCAAGCAAAACCAGGCTTCCAGCATCGAAGATGGAACCCCTACAAAAAGAATTCGGGGAGCTGCAATTCCCTGTATAGGGAACCCTGAAATGAATAATGATTCTTCCTCTACGGGTGTGAGCCTTATTACGGTTAGGGCACAACATGGAAGCCAAGCCCCGTTGAAGGCCAGTTATCGTAAGTTCAAAAGGTGTACACCTTTGAAGGTCTCTATAGAATACATTTACGAGTCGATGAAGATGCAATCCTTCAAATTGCCTCATCAAAGGCACCGAATAAGCGGGCCATACCCTGTGAATTACTGTGCATTCCATGGTGCTTATGGGTATGAGACTTCTATTTGTGGCCACCAAAGGGACCACATCAAGAAGTTGGTTAGAAAAGGATTTCTACGTGAATTTGTTGCCTCAGCATTGGAAGCACCAGAAGAGAACAGAACTGATCATACTGAGGTCAGGAAAAATTGAAGAAGCGGAAAAGGGTTACTATCCCAGAAGCCCTAGCAAAGAGGCTATAGATGGCAATAATAGAGGGGCTAGCTTCAAAGAAGGGAAGCATGTGGGGATGCCCAAACCTCAATGCTTACACGGCGGAAGGCATCATGGTAGCCCCGAAGATAAAACACCAGGGAGCCAGATTGACCAGCCACATGATTGGGTTGGGATCCCAAAGAAGGCACCCTGAACTACCACCCGTCAGGAAGCCCTAGCAGAAGCCCACTTTCGGGCATAGGCTCAATGGAATTCAACTTGTTAGTTATAGTTGTGTAACTTAAAACTCAGTTATCTTGAATTTGTCATTCATAGACACTCGGGGGGTAGCGCATGTGCACCACCCGTGGTAGTAACAAAATGTTCTACCCATTGAATATCTATAAAGCTGGAAGCAGATTCCTATTCGCTGTCTTCATAAGTAAAATGCCTGATACACTTGACAAATGAAGTCAAAAAAGAGAAACCATGATGATGTTCTAAACATGTGGACAAAAGTTAGTAAAAAGAAGATGCGTACTCATAGTATGGGGCTTCCTTCATGGAAACCTCTTGTCAATATTTCCAATTCGTTTGAGGGGTAGCACCACCAATAATATTGATATTGGAAGCTGGTAAGGAAAATCATGGAATAAAAGAAAAACTCCTCCTGGTGAGCAGTTTGATACTGTGGAAGCAAAGGCAAGGCTTCCGGTGTAACTGATCAGCATCCCGGAACACAAATGCCATGCAGAAAATGAGCGACCTACCAACCACGCTGCTAAAAGGGAACAACTCAGACGATGAGAAGTTCCTCAAATATGATTTTAGGAAAGCTGAATTAAGGCATATCCTATCATTCTGTGAAAGGGTTACCGGCTGTAAAAGAAAAGCAAGTGATAGCCTCAATTGTCGTTTGACCACGAGGCTTCCCATCAAAAATAAGAATGGTTGCCTAAAAGGGCCACTAATACAATCTTGAAGAGCACTACCAAGTCTCTCACCCAAGAAGAAAAGGCATGTAAGCCCTTAAGATAAGCTAACAGAGATGCCAATGCCAAAAATGCAAAGAAAGCGCCAATTGAAAATGATAACCAAATTCCTGGCAGCCCTAGGCAATACAATCATGACTGCAGCCTGACCAGAAGCCTCATGAGAGTGGCGAGGATGGCTAAGTGCTAGATGCACCCAAATAAAGAAGGCCTATATATAGCATGGCCGCCTAAGGCTCCCAAAGAGTTATGAACCTGAAATTTCCTTCACAAGATGCTCCTATGGGAAGCCTCTCCAATAGTTGAAGTTCAAATCATGAGATCCCTTTGGGGAAGAATTATGGAAGCAAACAAAATTCTGGAAAGCTACCACAAGAATATCAAAGATGATTTCCCTACAAAAAAGGAAGCAATATTGAGGCCCACGTATGGCATGCCACTTGGGTTGCCACATACTAGGCTACCAATTATCTGGCAAATATATAATGGAAGGTTATCTTGAAAGTATGCAAGGAAACCAGAGGCAACTAAAAAGGCCTCCTACTCAAAGAGGTTGCTGTGGGAAAAGGATGGCTTCCCCCTAAAAAATATGGATGGTAGTCTCCTGCACAAAAAAGTGGTGAAAATCTAAAATGCCCAACGGAGGGTCTACATGAAGATGCTCACGTGAACAACGAAACAGAAATTATGAAAAGAGGCTCCCTATCAAAAGGAAAATGGTTATAGGCCTCCCAACAATGAAAAGAAATGTGGCTTCTTAATTGAGGTTCATGAACCTGACAAAAGCTGCAACAAGTTATGATACAATATCCAGCTTCCTGGGTACAGATTCAAACCCGCTAAGGAAAGAAGTGAGAATATCAAAGAATAGAGCTAAACTAGAGGCTCGGGGGGTAATAGTAACCATGCTGCCTAAGACAGTTGTGAAAAATGATCAACTCTCAGATGATTGACCGGGTAACCTGTCCAGGTTCCGAGTCCATAACCAATAGAAGAATTGGGCTTCACCAAATTAGAAGTCCAGGGGCCTGTGTTATCAAGTTACACAAGAGGCTTCTCCATCCTTTACTCGATGAGCTTCAATGAAGTAAACTCAGAGTGATACAAGAATATAATGATAGCAACTAGATTGGTGAGGAAATTAAATTAGTTCTCCACCACAGACAAGCTGTCCTGAAGAACTGGGGGGGTAGTGGATAATATACTTCTCAGAGTGGCATCTTGAAAATGTCAAGTTTTAAAGTGAAGGATATCCGTTCCTGAACATTTCTCTTATTGAGGGGGTTGTGGTAAAGTCCTCCTGTAAAAAGGCTACCATAGTAAAATACCTCTTATTCATTCGAGTACAAATCACTTACAATTTATAGGAAAAGTCCTCAAAATACTCATTATAGGAGAAGTCCTCAAAATACTCATTATAGGAGAAGTCCTCAAAATACTCATTATAGGAGAAGTCCTCAAAATACTCATTACAGGAGAAGTCCTCAAAATACTCATTACAGGAGAAGTCCTCAAAATACTCATTATAGGAGAAGTCCTCAAAATACTCATTACAGGAGAAGTCCTCAAAATACTCGTTACATGAGAAGTCCTCAAAATACTCATTACAGGAGAAGTCCTCAAAATACTCATTATAGGAGAAGTCCTCAAAATACTCAAAATAATTATTCAAACATTTCTTGGTTGAGACCTAACAACATAGCCTGTGGCAAGTTCCTCTTGAGTGAGGGCTACCATGGATGCCTGTAGTAGAACACTCCATCAGGAGGCTGCTATGGTTGCCTGTAGTAGAACGCTCCCTCAGGAGGCTACTATGGTTGCCTGCGGTAAAGTCCCCATATATGAGGGGTTGTACTACACACCTCTATATGGATATGCGGCTACCGAGATGCCTGTGGTACGCTCCACTTGAGTGAGGCCTACCATGGATGCCTGTAGTAGAACGTTCCTAAATGAGGCTACTATAGTGAAATACATTTGAGAATGAGGGTTGTGATGGAACGCTCTTTCGAGAGGCTATCACAGCGCAACCTCATCTCCTAAATGAGGGTTGTGATGGAACGCTCTTTCGAGAGGCTATCACAGCGCAACCTCATCTCCTTAAATGAGGGTTGTGATGGAACGCTCTTCCGAGAGGCTATCACAGTGCAACCGCATCTCCTAAATGAGGGTTGTGATGGAACGCTCTTTCGAGAGGCTATCACAGCGCAACCTCATCTCCTTAAATGAGGGTTGTGATGGAACTCTCTTTCGAGAGGCTATCACAGCGCAACCTCATCTCCTAAATGAGGGTTGTGATGGAACGCTCTTTCGAGAGGCTATCACAGCGCAACCTCATCTTCTTAAATGAGGGTTGTGATGGAACGCTCTTCCGAGAGGCTATCACAACATAACCTCATCTCTTAAATGAGGGTTGTGATGGAACGCTCTTTCGAGAGGCTATCACAGGGCAACCTCATCTCCTTAAATGAGGGTTGTGATGGAACGCTCTTCCGAGAGGCTATCACAGTGCAACCGCATCTCCTAAATGAGGGTTGTGATGGAACGCTCTTTCGAGAGGCTATCACAGCGCAACCTCATCTCCTTAAATGAGGGTTGTGATGGAACTCTCTTTCGAGAGGCTATCACAGCGCAACCTCATCTCCTAAATGAGGGTTGTGATGGAACGCTCTTTCGAGAGGCTATCACAGCGCAACCTCATCTTCTTAAATGAGGGTTGTGATGGAACGCTCTTCCGAGAGGCTATCACAACATAACCTCATCTCTTAAATGAGGGTTGTGATGGAACGCTCTTTCGAGAGGCTATCACAGGGCAACCTCATCTCCTTAAATGAGGGTTGTGATGGAACGCTCTTTCAAGAGGCCATCGCAGCGCAACATCACCTATATAAATATCTCATGAAAATAGAAGCTTGCAGGATAAGGCCCCCGGAACAAGCGCTTCCAGGGTGGGCTACCGGTGCTAGGCTTCCGTAGACGGGGCTCCCAGAATGGGGCTCCCATAATCAGGCTTCCGGGTGACAAGCTCCCGCAATGGAAGCCCCTAAGATGGAAGTTACAACCTCAAGGGATAAGGTACATGCAACCCCATATGCTTTTGAGCAACCTATACGGGTATGTGAAAACTAAACTCACCCCTTTGAATTATGGTAACGCTCATATGCTCTGTTACTCTTCCAAGATTTTGATTAAAAGTTGCAGCTTATCCACTGATGTTTAATTAAAAATTCATATGCATACTTTACGACTATAAGAGAAAAGTGATTAAACATCTAGGAGTAGACCTGTGATTCCCCTTTAATGACTTGCAAAGGCTACCTCCCATGTGTGGAAGCCTGATACGATTCCTATCCTCACTTAAGGAGTGCTATTTTTCGATAATAGATTATAAGATTAAAACTTCTTTATACCCTGTTCGCTTAGAGAATCATTTACCATAATGATAAGTAAATCATTAGCCCCTAGTAGTCGAACCGAAGATCAGCTAGGCTACCTTGATTAGTGTTAGGTTACCTATGCATTAGGTAGTCACCCGAACACTTTAGACGTTCATTGTTAGGAAGCAGGTACCCAGTAGCAACATATGGATGGTATCAGCATGTTCCTAGGGTCGATAATAATCTAACTCTACCGAAATACATGTGCAAGACATTATAAAAGCATGCATCGAGATTGATAATATTAAGTTCAAGAAACCATAGCAAAAGCGAATAAAAGTTAAAGTTACATCCGCGGAGCATTCGAGGTGCCCGCCCCCTCATTTAGAAACCAAGTTCGAAATAGACCAACAGAATTCATGGAACTAGAGTAAAACGAGTGTTCAGGAAAACCAAGTACTCAAAAAGATTGCATAATAAAAGGATTAACCATTCAAGGATTGATGGTGGTATCTGGGCTAGAAGAGTTCTCGGCAGGATTCCCTTCCTCGAGTGGGTTGCCCAGAGCTTCCTCAACCGCATTCACGGGAGCCTTAGCGTCAATCCCAGAATTAGTGGTAGCCTCATCATCAGCCTTGGCAACCTCAATAGGTGTGGATGCAGCCTTCTGAGCGGTAGCCTGAGACTTAGTAGCTTCAGCCTTAAAGCTTTCCACTTGGTTAACAGCATCATCCCCTAGGAGTGCCCAATCCAGATTCGGCATATTGACCCAAGTAGATCGCATGTAATCTTTGACGCCATTCGCAAACCCCATCTTGTACCTATCTTCCAGAGCATGGCGGTAGCCCTTCATGGCAGCCTGTAAACCATCAACATGGGCTTGCAATTCCTTCAATTTAGAAGCTTGATCTATCACCAACCTTTCCTTCTCTACATCTTGATCAGCAATAACCTTGCTGAGTGTCTCTTTGTTCTTGTTCAAGGAGGCTACCTCGTTCTTCAACTTTTTGTTGCCCTCAAGGAGCTTATTCCTTTCCTCTTCACTAGACTTTAAATCAGACCTGGCATTCTTAAGCTCCTCACGTAGCTTGACATCACCCCTAGCAGCAACTGCGAGCTGGTCCTCAAGTCTTAGTCGATAAAAGAGACTCTGAGCGGAAGCCTGTAGGGAAGCCCCAACGGTTTCGCTACCCTTTGACTTTGACCATTCCATTATAGTTTCCAGAGGGACCAACCCCCCAATCATTTTGTAGAAAGCTTGAACCTCATGAGGCACTGAAGGAGCAGGAGCCCCCTTAGCCCTCTTAGTGGATCGAGTTTCCGGAATGGAAGCAGGGCTACCGGCAGTTCGAGCAAGTTTCTTCTTGTCAGTCGGGATGCCTACACCCTTATTTACAGGAGGGGGAGGAACTTGGGAGACAGAAGTAGCAGTAATTGGGGCCACCAGCATTTCAATATCATCGTCCTTGAACAAGTCTTCATACTTAACTGAAGGTTGAACAAATGATGGAACGGAGCCAGACATCGCTGAAAGATAGCAAAATAGGAAAAAACATAAGAAATATCCGCATGTGATAATAAAATATGGATGACCAAATAAACAACTATGGAGTATGCGGAGCACAAACATGTAAGTTGTGTGACATATGCGTATAGCAAGTAGGAAAGAAAACAATTAAGGCAAATAACTTCCAATGTTACACATGACTAAGGGCTGACTAGAATCTAAAGTATCTAAGGCTGTAGCCTGGGCTTCTATACCATCCATAGGAAGCCCAAACTTGGATTCCCCATGGGCTTCCACAGTAACATCCTCTCCCATGGCAAGAGGCATGGAAACCCTAGGCAACGAAAAGCCCAACCTCTCCAGAACCTCAGCAGTTAATAAACTATCGTCATCTCTCAACTCGGCAGCCAATTTTGCCACTTTCTTCGCTCGCTTTGCCTTACATCCCGACATGAGGGTTTGTTCTGGAAAGCCTAAAAGAAACAATAAGAAGAAAGAAATCATCAAGCAAATCAAAACTTAAGGACTTGATCATTGTTGGGAGAATCGCAGACTTACTTGGGAACAGGTTGAAATCTTTTCTAATCTCCTCACAATCAAAACAATACAAGAAGTGCTCATGCCAGTCGTACATACCCCTTTTGTTCCTCTTAATGCACTGGCCTTGGCGGTTATTCCAAGCGGTCAGATAAAAGATACCAGGCTTCCTGCCAGCGTCCTTCAGTTGGTAAAAGTAGCACAGCTCTCTAGCTGTAAGAGGTGCTGTAAACTATTGATCATAAAGGACATACATACAGGCTACCATCCGAAATGAATTGGGTGTCAACTGCATAGGGGCAATATCAAGGTACTGGAGCAATTCCAGAAAGAACGGATGCATGGGTAACGAAAACCCAAGTTTGAAGAAAGAAGCCGATAAGACAACATTAAGAATAGCATGACCAGGGGAAAGAACATCAAACCTATGGCATCTCTCGCCAGCGTACGGTGCCACCAATAAGCAGCCAGGAGTACAAGACTCCAATAACTTTTCTAACTTGTCTCCATTCATGCTTGAGTCTAGGTTCTCACAAGAGGGTTTTGAATCGATATCCCTACGTGAACTCCTCTCAATATTAGTGACAAGCTTCACCTCAACCTCGTCATCATCCCCCACTGCACAATCATTATTAAAGAATGGCGTTTCAGCCTGGTTCTAAAATTCGCTCACCGTTTGCTCATCCTCATTGGAGCTAAGATTGATAATATCGGTACCCTTACTACCAGGACTCAGCGAACTAAAAATAGGACGTCTGCTAACAATCTCAGCCTCTAAAGGGTTAATCACCTCCACTCGAGAAGGGTACGGAGATTGACAGATGGTCGCAATTCCAATAAAGGCTGAGAGACCAGGAGGCCATTGAGATGGATGGACTAGGAGTCCGATGGTTCCCCAGAGGCGGGAGACAGGTTATCGGAGGGATAAATAGAGCTTCCATAAACAGATAATGCACACATACGCAAATAAAAAGAAATAATGAGGCTACAAAGATAGAAGCCCCTTTCCCAAAGTTTGATATTAAAACATTGATTCAAGGCAGATCCATGAATTTGAACTACAAACAGAGCTACAAGACACTCCGCATGCGAATCAATTAAAGATGGAAAACCAAAAAAGGATGCCCAAGTCAGGAAACAATCACAAAACGTTAGACGCACACAGAGTGGAACACCAAAAGTACATGCAAATCATGAAAGCATGGAATAACATATTCAAAGACATGCGTACAAAGATGTGTGTGTATATGTATATGAGCAGATACACCTAAACGAAATACATCTAAACAAGAATAAAAGCTGAAAGTGCAGCCAGAAAAAGAGGCAGGGGGAAGCCGTGTTAGTATGGTGTAATACCCCACTGTGCGAATTTCTAGGGAGAAGTGATAGAGTTTCACTCCAATTCCCCTATGCTTATTCGTTTATTTTCGAATAAGTTGATTAGAGATTACCGCGCACGATGAATAGTTTCCGTATGAATTGCGTGCTACAATTCGAGCTTCCGCGGAATAATTTTAAAATTATGAATGAATACATCATCGAGAGTTTTAAATCTCTTATCTCAAACATTGTAGAATACTGATTTATACACATCATACAAGAATGAGCATATCTAGCGGCTTGAAACGGAATTTATGATTGAATACCCGAGAGGATTGAACCATGTAGACTTTAGGTTCCTCTTGCACTCATGCTTCAAGGAACCGGGGGTAGTTGTTATGACCGAAATCTTGCACGGGTCAGATTTAGGCCCATTAAGGATTTAGGGTCCAATCTGTAGAGGAATTAGATGATTAGTGAGGCTTCCAAGGGCCCATGGCAGCCCAGGAGAGCTATTCTAGAAGGATCATTGATAGATACAAAGCCTAGGGTCCCAGGAACTAGCTTCCCTTGACTAAATCTGTAGCTCTTAGCTATTATTATAAGGCTCCCGGATATCAGGCTTCCTTAGTCAGCCTACCACAAGGGCTACCATGAGGTAAATATTAAATAAGCATAAAGCTTAGGATCCCAGGGCATGACCCCTTAAGGATAACCTGCATCCCATAATTACTATAGCAAGGTAACTAGGACAGCCACTAGATAGGGCTTCCAGGTCGGTTGCCACAGTCAGCCAGCAGGGCTACCGGAGCCTAGCTACCGGCGGTATCCCAGCTTCCCCGGAAGCCTGGCAGAATCACAGAATCAGATAAGGACAGCCTCCTATCTTGTAGGAGCACGTCTCTACAACCATTATACACTTCATATCAGATAACTACACGATTATTCAGAGATAACTATCATTATTACTTGATAAATCATGCATTCATGAGATAAACATCAGTGGATAGGCTTCCAACAGTCCTGATAAGGCTTGGAAACCTCATAACTACATCACAATTAGTTGATAAGCGATAAATACAATGATTATCTCATCAGATACGAGATAACTCATCACAAATAACCGAACATATCAATCAAGAACTACATACGGGCTTGATCCACTATAAATAATGGTATGTAAGCAGTTTGCGGGATCTTCTTCGACACTTTACACTCCTTGAGTAGCTAGAGCACGTGCACTCTTATGTGACACAATCAAATTAGGGTTCTTGGCAGGCCAACACATCGATATTGTACGGCCCTTGAGCTCTATCCCGCAGATTCAGTCCCAATCATCACCAAAACACTTTCCCGTGTTCTTCGATAACCCCTAGCCGTGTGCCTTCCCGGGCGGCTAGCCATAAATCTCCGACTGCGAGCCTTTCTAGGCAGTTAGGCGATTCCACGTTTTACGGCGCTATTCCAGCAACGACCTCCATGTAGTTGTGCTAAAATCCTCCCACAACAATAGCAATTAACCGAATTGATTACAAGCAAAAAAGGTGATTACAAAATTAGATTTTAGGTGGTATAAAATTGTGAGAAAATTATCTCTCTCACACAGACACACAGACACACACATACACACACACATGCACACACACACACACACACATATACTCACTCCGTTCCAACCAATTCCTAACACTTTTTTTTGTCACTTTCAGGCACGCATCTTAAGGTGAATTTTAAGGATAGTTTCATAACTTATTTTTAAAATTTTATTTTTGTATAAAATTAGGATTGTTTAATTTTTATACAGAAAAAGAAAATTCAATTACCCAGTTGTAAGAAAATTCATAACCAATTTTATTTTTATAACACTAACTGATGAGTTGATTGCAACCTTTTTGAGTTCAATTACCCAGTTGCAAGTTGAGGATCAGTTCAGTTATGAATTAGCCATTTTACCCGTTAAAATTCTTGCCACGTCAGCTTTCCGTCAGTCCCATTAAATGAGTTGACGACAGTTATGAGATTGCAAGTTTTAATTAGTATGATGAGTTGACTGCAAGCTTTTTGAGTTCAATTACCCACTTGCAAGTTGAGGTTCAGTTCAGTGATGAATTAGCCAATTAACCCAATTTGTGTCTTTCCGTTAATTTACCATTCACATCATTTGTAAATAGCTTGAATGGTAAGCAGCTTAAACTTGCTTAAACTAATATGTAAGATAATGTTGCTTAAACTTGCAAGAGTACAAGTTGATGGAGTGGCAAAATGTTTGTTTTATTTGGAAAAGGTCAAGAGTTCAAATCCAAAAGAATGGAAAAGGTTTTTTTTAATTTACTAGTTTTTATTAATTTTATAAATAAATATATATCAAATTAATAATGTAAAATAATATGTAAGGTAATTTTTCTTAAATTACAAGAGTACAAGTTGGTGGTGCGGCAAAATGTTTGTTTCATTTGGAAAAGGTCAAGAGTTCGAATCCAAACGAATGGTTTTAATTTACTATTTTTATTAATTATATAAATAAATATATATCAAATTAATAATTTTAAATAATATATAAAATAATTTTGTTTAAATTATTAGAGTACAAGTTGGTGGAGTGGCAAAAGTTTTGTATAATTTATAAAAGATCAAGAGTTCGAATCCAAACTTATGCTATGTTTTTTTAATTAAACAAGTAATTAATATTGCCGCAATGAAGGGTTGCGTCAGTGTTATTTTCACTACTGCCGCATTGAAGGCTTGTGGCAGTGCTGCAGCAATGAAAAGTTGCGGCAGTACTGGTGGCTGTTCCAACCACAACCTCTATATAAAATAACTGTAATCTATATACTAAATTCTAAATTGTAATAAGCAGACATCGGTATAATTTGTTTCAACTTGGTTCAATTATAGAAAGAATAATGACCGTTACATATTTGATAAATAAATTATAACCGTTTGATCTATACTAAAAAGATTCTCTATTTAAGTTACACAACTAAATGATCAAAATTCAAATCTCGTTAACAACATATTTAAATTAGTAATTTATATTATTAGATAGTTTGAAACACTACATGTCATTAATTATACTAGTATCAGTTTCATTATGTAAACTAAAAAATATGATTGAAATATATATTCAATTAAATTTATTTGAAAATTCTAAATTATAATAAGCAAACATGGATATAATTTGGATGAACATGGTTCAATTATACAAAAAATAATGATATACCCCTAGAAGTACTCAGTTTGACACAGTCTCACTATATCAAGAATATTTGAGAGTAAAACATTTAAGAACGACATGCTTTTAAATAAGTTGGGCAATTTTGGTTCGCAAAAGGAGTGTTTGAAAAAATTCTAGATATTCGATCCTTTAGCCAATGCCTAAATCTTTTGACATAAATAACCTAGAATATAAAACACCATTTACCATGATATTCTCATCCTAAGTCGATGTCGAAAATATGTCGGAAAACATTCTGGATTGGGTTTGACTTGATACCGGAAAATGTTGTCTCCTGGGGAGGATTCTAAGTGGAATCTTAAATCTAATTTTATTTAACTTTGATTTTAACAAATTCCAAAACCTAAAGAGCGAAAGCACTGACCCTGTCAGATATCATCCACATAGATCTGAACTAGGATAATATCATTACCATGTTTCTTGTAAAACAGTGTCTTGTCCAATGTGCCTCTAGTGAAATGATTTTCAAGTAAAAATTGTGACAATATGTCATACCATTCCTTTGGAGCCTGCTTAAGTCCATACAATGCCTTAAGCAATCTGTAAACAAAATTTGGGAAGTGTGGATCCTCGAAGCCAGGTGGTTATTGCACATATACTTCTTCCAACTCTCCATTCAGAAATGCACTCTTGACATCCATTTGATAGATTTTGAAGTTTGAGTGAGCAGCAAATGCCAAGAAAATTTTGATGGCTTCCAACCTAGCAACAGGGGCAAATTTCTCATCATAATCAATGCCTTCTGATTGAGAGTAACCTTTTGCAACCAGCCTTGCTTTATTTCTTATAATCACACCATTCTCATCCATCTTATTTTTCAGAACCCATTTTATTCCAACAATGGTTATGTCTCTTGGTGCAGGCACTAATTCCCATACTTTGTTTCTTTCAAATTGATTTAGCTCTTCTTGCATATCAATAATTCAGTCTGGATCCAACAGTGCATCATCAATATTTTTAGGTTCAATAGGGGCTGGAAACAGCCATAGAGGCACTCATTTTGAGTTGCTTTCCTTGTTCTCACTCATGCATTTGGATCTCCAATAATTTGATCTGCAGTATGTGATTTATCCTATTTTCTTGAATGCTCAGTTTGATTTCTCACATGTGATGTTGCTTCATTATCCAAGTTATGATCATTTTCATTTTCTCCCCCTGTGAAGGTGCTCCCATTCATAGGTGTGTCTTGGATGCTTGTAGCTTCACTGTTGATTGGCACAAATTCTTCTCTTGCTTCATCATTCACTATAGCTTGTTGATTTTTAGTCTAAATTTTAATTTCAATCTCTTCATCAGAATCATCCATGTTTTCAAATCTCAATGGATCTCTATCTTCATCATTGGCTTCTTTTAGACCAGGTAGTTTACTGTCATCAAATGTCACATCTGTACTTTCCATAACTTTCTTTTGACTGATGACATAAACCTTGTAGGTAGTTCTCTCCATAGAATAGCCAAAAAGAATTCCTTCAAATACCTTTGCATCAAACTTTCCAACATATTCTGAATTATCCTTCAACACAAAGCATTTGCTTCCAAAAGCATGAACATGCTTAAGATTTGGTTTCTTTCCAGTCATCAAGTTGTAAGAAGTTTTTTCAGTGTTTTTGTTGATGAGAGTTCTGTTTTGAATTACCATGTAGTGCTAACAGCCTCAGGCCAAAAACATGTAGGCATCTTTGCATCAAGTAACATTGTTCTTGCAGCCTCAATTAGAGTTCTATTCTTTGTCTCAACAACTCCATTTTGTTGTGGAGTCCTTGGAGCTGAGAATTGTTGTGAACTACCATTCTCGTTGTAGAATGCCTCAAGGATGGTATTTCTGAACTCTGTTCTATTATCACTCCTCAATGCAATCACACTTGCATTGTTGGCCTTTGCTTCTTTATCAATTTTCTTTATGTGCACAATGATTACTTATGGAGCCTCATCCTTTGATGCTATAAATTCCACCCATGTATACCTTGTAAAGTCATCAACCATTACCAAGGTATACTTCTTTCTTGCTAGTGACATAATATTGACAGGCCTAAACAAATCCATGTGAATTAGTTGTAAGGGCTTGGTTATTGATGTCACTGTCTTTGACTTATGGCTTGACCTTTTCATCTTTCCTCTTTGACAAACTTCACACACTCCTTCTTGATAGAATTCAAGTATGGACATGCCTCTCACCGACTCTCTTTTAACTAGGGAATTAATGGCCTTGAAGTTCAAGTGTGATAACTTCTTATGCCATAGCCAACAAACTTCATTTGATGCCTTTGTGTAAAAGCAACAAATTTTATCCTTGTTTGCAGAATCCATATTGGCTACAAACAGACTTCCTTTTTTTACTCCAGATAGAGCAAGTTCGCCAGTCTTTTTGTGAGTGATCAAACATTCATCTTTGTCAAAATTCACTTTGAAACCCCTGTCAATAAATTAACCAATACTCAGTAGATTATGCTTGAGTCCTCTAACCAGTGCTACATCTTCAATGATGACATTACCATCCAACTTGCCATATACCAATGTGTTGCTAATGCTGTCATCTCCAAAAGCAACCATGGGGCCAGCCTTTTTTTATACTGTGATACCAGGGCCATATCACCAGTCATATGATTTGAGCATCCATTGTCCAAAATCCACATGACTTTCTTTTCCTGTTCTTTGTCCTGCAAACATAAATGTATTACTTCTTTTTTGGTACCCAAACAAGTTTGGGTCCACCTGGCTTAGAAACATTTTTATCATAAACAACATGCTTATCAACTTTCTTAGGACTAGTCTTCTTATCACAGCTGGGAGTCTTGGATCTTGAGTTCTCAAACTTAGGTGATAGAGGTACCTTCCTAGCTCTAGGAGGACTTGAAGACTTTGACCTTGTGCAGTGTGTGTGAGAATTGTGATTGATACAACCATCAATGAATTGCCTTCTCAAATTGAAACAACTAGTCATAACATTCATATTGCATGGCATACAGTCAAATTTATCACAAAATGGAGAGTCTCTATGTCTTAAAGGCACAGAGCAATCATAGAAAGGTTTAGGCACACTACCAATAGGTTTCTTGAAAGCATGAGTTAAATGATTAGTACTGAAACTGTTTTGACATGTTTTCCTAGGGGCATTAGGCACATAAGCATAATTATTATCTTTGTTAATCCCTAGTTTTCCATTTCTGTTTTGTTTCTTCTTGGCCACATTTTTCACAGATACATTCTTTTTAGCTTGTTCAAACTTAGCAAATTTTTCAGGTTTGGGTTCCACTTCAACAGGTTTCTTGGTTTCAATTTGGCACTCTCACTCTTAGAGGGTGCTGGTTGTTTACTTGACTGTGCTTCATCCTCATCAATCAACATTTGCTTGATGAGTAAGGCTTCCTCATCAATTTCAAGTGTTGATTCTTTAAACATAGGTGCCTTAGAATTTTTCAAAACATGAGGCACATTCTCATGAACAACCACAGCCTTTCCTCTTTCTGAGAGTGTCATATTCAAAACCAATAGCAGCCTTTGCATTCTCTTGATGTTTCTCATGACTGCAATAGGCTAGAGGAGTTTTTAAATGTTCTAAGTTTGAATTCATTCTCAGCAATCTCATCCCTAAGAGCCTTTTCAATCTGACTAGCACATAGAACCTTATTCTCTAGATATTCAACTTCTTTCTTAAGGTTTTCTACTTGCATAACAGTTAGATCTAAGTCCTCATTCTTTTTGTTTAACACTTCATTTCTAGTAGACAGTTTCACAATTTCTTCATTAGCAACAGTTATTGTTGGTAATATTGACTAAAATAGCAACATAGAGGCAGTTATATATCGTATTTAACAAGCCAAGGCCAAGCAAACAATTAACGAAACAAAACATGAAGGTATAACACATGCATATCAGTAACTGAAAGAACAAAGGAAAGACAGGAGACATACTAGTAGCCATAGCCATATCAGTATATCAAACAAGAATGAAAACAGCTGAGTCGTCAGGATTTGCAAGAAGTCCTGACTGTTCTTGAAGAGATAATTGCCCCCACTTACACTGTGTCAGGATGCTGGCAATATTCTTCCAGGATAAAACAGCTCCGAGTTATATGATCACAGCAACCAGATAACTCAACTTCGACTAGCACCTCAGTTCGCCAGAAAAACTCACAAGCAAAACAGCTTTGACAGTAAGGGAAAGGGAAAAGAGAGTGTAGAGAAGAGAAGAGAATGTAGGGTGGGTTGTATATATCCAGTATATCCACAATCAGTAGCTTAGCTCTCTATTTATAGGAGAGGCCAAACGTAACTGATGCCACCCAATTAATATTGTAACTGCTGATTTACAATTAATATAGCAAAACGGCTGATTTAATAATATAAAATGGCTGATTTATATTAAATAAATCGTAACTGTTACACTATATTTGACCCATTCATGATTTCTCATTAATAGAATAAACGCTCAGACTCTGCTGTCAACAAGTCTCGACAGTACCTTTAAAGTAACTGTCATCAGTTTGAACTTGACATTATGTTTACTTTCTGACAGCAACCTTGTTCCTGACAGTATGTTTACTTTCTGACAGCAACCTTGTTTTTGACAGCAAGTTTTACCTTCCTGACAGCAACCTTGTTTTGGACAGCAAGTTTTCACCTTCCTGACAGCAACCTTGTTATGACAGCACAGTCTAGCTCTCGAGAGTTTACAGGACTTTCAATCCAACTCTTGACAGCATGTTTATAATATTAAAATAAATCAATAATCCATGCAATAAAATTCCTCGCCCAGGTCACCTCGCGTACGCGAGACGCCGAGACATTCGCCCAAATCGCCCTTCGATCGAGCCGACCCGAGTCGAGTCGAGTCGAGTCGAGACGTGACGTGGCGTGGCGTGGCGAGGCGGGCGGCGGCGGCGCGCACGTGTGTGTGTGTGTGCGCGTGGAGCACACAGTAACACCATGCACCATCATACACCTTAGTAGTTGTATACTACCCATGTGTGTGATTCTATATAAAGCCAACAACCCCCTTTATTCATTTCAATGTGGGACAAATACACATTCTCATTTTTAAGCTCTTTCAAGCTACCAATTCCAACTCCATTTCTCTATGGATTCCACTAAGAAAATTACTTAGACCCATATATGAAAATTGAAGTCCTCATAGCAAGGAACAATTTCCAATCATTAAAATCCGGAATTAACATCAAGAACATAAAATACTTATGCTCTAAAAACTCCATTTTCTAACAATCCCCCACAAATCCATACAGAAATGCTTCAGGTTTTCCATCATGACTTGTTTTTTCAGAGTCGGTACCCTTCCGGGTTTGAACCCTCCTAAGTCCCCTACTTCAATGATTACCGGATTCAGATGGAATGTTTCACCTTGAATCTTAATCCGTTTGATGTAACCATGTTCCATAGACGACGACATGTCAAAGGCTATGGTGCCAATCTACGGCTTTGAGACATTAATGGTCTTGTCTCGATCCTGTTCATCGAATGCTTCAAGGAATAACCCTTTCCTCTAATTGCGACCACACAATTACATTCGCTTAGCTGGGCATCTCCAGAGATGTACTGCTACCATCTCGTCGAATGACTTGACCCCATTCAGAGTTATAATAACTCTTGCTATCTAGCATTATCAGTACCTTCTAGGTTTACAGGGGATAGACTCAGATACAACAGTATCATCTATGTAGCAAAGGTACTACCAATTCATCCTTACAGCTTGTTATTACCACATTGAATACACTTCAAGGGATCTCCTCTCATGTGTATTGGGTTCCCACTGATGATGAACTATGATGGGTTGACAGCCCCATCCCCAACCTTGACTTAAGGACCACTGCAGGTTCCAGTCCTTTAGTTAAAGGATCAGCTATATTATTCTGAGTTCCTATGAACTCTACAGCAATAATCCTATCAGACACTAAACCCCTAATAGACTTTAGTCTAACTTGGATGTGCCTCTTTGTTTTAGCATTATACTTTTTACTGCTAATCTTGTCGATAGTTGTTTTACTATCACAATGAATAGCAAACGCAGGAAGCGGTCTGCTTACTACAGGTATCGTGGACATAAGTCCATGTAACCATTCAGCCTCCGTCCCCGTGGCATCAAGCGCACACAACTCAGCCTCAAAAGTAGACTGAGTTACTATAGTCTGTTTGGTCGACTTCCAGGATATTGCTCCACCTGCTAAAGTGAACACGTATCCAGTCACTCCATTGGAACCAGACTTCTTCGCTATCCAACTTGCATCACTGTACCCCTCAAGCACACCAGGAAATCTCCTATAGTGTAAACTTAGGTACATTGTGCCTTTTAGATATCTAAGTACTCTATCAAGACCATCCCAATGAGTTCTGTTTGGACAGCTTGTATATCTAGCTAACTTAGACACAGAGTATGAAATATCTGGTCTAGTACAGTTAGCAAGATACTGCAAACTTCCTATAATCTGAGAATACCTTAACTAAGACACAGGTACTCCTGAAGCATTCTTAACAAGGGCAACTTTAGGATCATAGGGTGTACTAGCGATTCTACACTATGAATAACCATATTTCTCAAGTATAGATTTCTCTATATAATGAGACTGCGATAAAGTTATTCCCTCAGCTGACTGTGTCAGTTTGAGACCAAGAATCACACTAGCCTCACCCATATCCTTCATTTCAAAGTGCCTTTTCAAGAAAGCTTTTGTCTCGTTAATAATCTCAATATTGGTTCCAAACAGTAATATGTCATCTACATATAGGCACAAGATGACACACTCACTACCTTTAACTTTGGTGTAGACACACTTGTCACTATCATTAATATCATAACTGAACGGCACTATAGTTTCATCAAACTTTTTATGCCAATCCCTAGGAGCTTGTTTCAAACCATAGATGGATTTGATCAACTTACATACTTTCCTTTCATTACCAGATGCAACAAATCCCTCAGGCTGATCCATATAAATCTCTTCTTCAAGTTCACCATGAAGAAAAGCTGTCTTTACATCCATTTGATGGATGATAAGACCATGTACGGAAGCCAATGCTACAAGCATTCGGATTGTTGTCATTCTAGCTACTGGAGAGTATGTGTCAAAGTAATCAATGCCCTCTTTTTGCTTAAAACCCTTAGCTACCAGTCTAGCTTTGTACTTATCTATTGAGCCGTCAGGGTTCAACTTCCTTTTAAAGATCCATCTGCACCCGATAGTAGAACACCCAAGAGGGAGATCAACTAACTCCCATGTTCCGTTAGAACAATAGAGTCAATTTCACTCTTTATGGCGCCCTTACAGTGCCTAGACTCTGAAGAATCCATAACTTGTCGGAAAGTTAAAGGTTCGTCCTCGACATTGTAAGTGATAAAATCACTTCCAAAATCCTTGACTACCTTTACACGCTTACTCCTTCGTGGTTCCTCTACCTCCTTAGGAGTAGAGCTACTACTAGGTTCCACCCCCACATTTGTCATCTTTTCCACATGATCAGGAATAGAACTTGATGTGCGAGTAGGATCTTCACTAGAAGTATCTTGAGGCATACCAGTCTTCATAGGGTAAACATCCTCAAAGAATGTAGCATCATGAAACTCAACTATCGTGTTTGCCACTATACCATCTATGTCAGATTTTAATACTAAAAATCTCATAGCTGTAGTAGTCTCAAGATAGCCTAGAAAGATACAATCAACAGTCTTCGGACCTAGTTTCTTTCTCTTGTGTTCAGGGACAAGTACCTTGGCAAGGCACCCCCACACACGAAGATACTTAAGACTAGTCTTCTTGCTCTTCCATAACTCATAGGGTGTCTTATCCATGTGTTTCAGAGGAACTCTATTCAGAATATGGCAAGCCATATTCAGAGCTTCTCCCCACATGTATTTAGGCAACCCAGAATTAATAAGCATACTATTAATCATATCTTTAAATGTTCTGTTCTTTCGCTCAGCAACCCCATTAGACTCAGGTGTGTATGGTGGGGTAACTTCATGAACTATACCATTGTTTGCACAAAATTCATTAAAAGCGTTACTCGTATACTCACCACCTCTATCAGATCTCAACCGTTTAAGTACCTTACTAGTTTGTTTTTCTACTTCAGTTTTATATATAATGAATTTACTAAGTGCTTCATCCTTATGTCTAAGTAAATAAACATAACAATATCTACTACTATCATCTATAAAGGTAATGAAGTATCTAAAATGGTCCTTAGTCAACACACCACCAAATTCAAAAATATCAGTGTGTACTAAATCTAACAAGTCTGAATCCCTAACAATATTATGAAAAGGTTTCCTTATTTGTTTAGCAGACACACATACTTGACATTTAGAATTCTTTTCTATGGTATGTCTTGGAATCAACTCTAAGTTCATCATATTTTTAAGAGCACCAAAATTTAAGTGACCAAGTCTATCATGCCATAAATCTGAAGATTCAACATAGTTAACAGAAGGAGTAATCTTATTTAAAGCACCCAAAATGGGCTCAGCATTTATTACAAACAAACCATTTGACAAATAACCCTTGCCAAAAAATGTACCAGTATGAATAAGAACTACTTTATTACATTTGAGAGAGAGTTCAAAGCCATTAGCTACTAAACAGCTACCACTTATTATATTTCTACGCATGTCAGGAACATGATGCACTCTCGTCAGGGATAGAACACGACCCGAAGGAAACTTCAAGTCCACATTTCCTATTCCATGTACTTGAGCAGCACTTACGTTCCCCATCGTCAATGTCAAGCTATGACTCTGTTGATAAGATACAAATAAACTAATGTCAGCACAAATATGTACATTAGCTCCAGTATCAATCAACCATTCATTTGACAGATAAGTGGAAAATAGTACAGGGTTGTAGGTAACATACCCGTCTTCGTTGGTTTCAGAAGCCAAAGCTTCACCAACAACCATGTTCGCTACAGGCCCACTTGAGGTTCCAAGCACAGCATTCGCTTGAGCTACCCCCTCGGCTTTCTTTGCTTTCTTTGTAGGGCAGTCCTTACTCCAGTGCCCAACCTGCCCACAAGACCAACATGGTTTGTTTGCCTTTGGTTTCTTGGCCTTATCCTTGTCATTCTTAGGTTTATTACTATTACCCTTCTTAGAGACAGCCTTCCTTTTCTGTCCTACAGTTGCTACATTTACCTTCGAACTTCCATGCTCAGTTGGCATCACATGTCCCTGTTTGGACTTGTGTTGTTCTTGCACCGAGATGTCCAGCATAAGGTTGGTCCAGGTGATCTCTCCTTTCTGTCTTTTCAGGGAGAGAGAGAACTCTTCCCAAGACTTTGGGAGCCTTTCAATCACACTCATCACCTTAAACTTTTCGGGGAGGTCCATTCTAGACTCCTTCAAATCATGCACTATCATCTCGAATTCATGCACTTGCTCAGTCATGGACTTATTGTCCACCAGCTTGAAATCAAGGAACCTAGCCACAGAATACTTTTCCAGACCTTGTGAGTCAGTATTATGTGTCTGGTCCAGCTTCTCCCATAAGAGTTTTGCGGTGTAGGCATCAGAGGAGTACACATCAAACAATGTGTTGGTTAGAGCAGCCAGAATTGCTGCCCTAGCAACCCCATCCTTCTCAGCCCACTTCGCATAACTCTTAACTGATTCAGCCTTCTCTTGATCCACAACCGGCTTCTCATATTCCACAACAGGCCACAGACCCTTTACAGTCAACCACAACTTCATCCTTTTCTGCCAACGAGAAAAGCCAACGCCCCCATTGAATTTCTCTGGCAAGCCAGTTAATTCAACCGGTTGTGGAAAACTGTAAGTGGTCCAATCTATGACCCCAGCAGATGCAACCGAACTACCACTAGCAGGAATTTCACTCTCGTTAACCATTATGCTAAATACTATATAACTAATTATCTCTTCAAGAATGTTGGTAATATTGACTAAAATAGCAACATAGAGGCAGTTATATATCGTATTTAACAAGCCAAGGCCAAGCAAACAATTAACGAAACAAAACATGAAGGTATAACACATGCATATCAGTAACTGAAAGAACAAAGGAAATACAGGAGACATACCAGTAGCCATAGCTATATCAGTATATCAAACAAGAATGAAAACAGCTGAGTCGTCAGGATTTACAAGAAGTCCTGACTGTTCTTGAAGAGATAATTGCCCCCACTTACACTGTGTCAGGATGCTGGCAATATTCTTCCAGGATAAAACAGCTCCGAGTTATATGATCACAGCAACCAGATAACTCAACTTCGACTAGCACCTCAGTTCGCCAGAAAAACTCACAAGCAAAACAGCTTTGACAGTAAGGGAAAGGGAAAAGAGAGTGTAGAGAAGAGAAGAGAATGTAGGGTGGGTTGTATATATCCAGTATATCCACAATCAGTAGCTTAGCTCTCTATTTATAGGAGAGGCCAAACGTAACTGATGCCACCCAATTAATATTGTAACTGCTGATTTACAATTAATATAGCAAAACGGCTGATTTAATAATATAAAATGGCTGATTTATATTAAATAAATCGTAACTGTTACACTATATTTGACCCATTCATGATTTCTCATTAATAGAATAAACGCTCAGACTCTGCTGTCAACAAGTCTCGACAGTACCTTTAAAGTAACTGTCATCAGTTTGAACTTGACAGTATGTTTACTTTCTGACAGCAACCTTGTTCCTGACAGTATGTTTACTTTCTGACAGCAACCTTGTTTTTGACAACAAGTTTTACCTTCCTGACAGCAACCTTGTTTTTGACAGCAAGTTTTCACCTTCCTGACAGCAACCTTGTTATGACAGCACAGTCTAGCTCTCGAGAGTTTACAGGACTTTCAATCCAACTCTTGACAGCATGTTTATAATATTAAAATAAATCAATAATTCATGCAATAAAATTCCTCGCCCAGGTCGCCTCGCGTACGCGATACGCCGAGACATTCGCCCAAATCGCCCTTCGACCGAGCCGACCCGAGTCGAGTCGAGTCGAGACATGACGTGGCGTGGTGTTAGGAATAATTCATAAGTTGTGATGTTAAGAATAGAATTTACACATTATACTTCTTGTAATCCTGATCTTATAAAGGATTTAGCACTGTATATAGGATTTATGTGTAAAGACAGTTATCTGTATAGTTTAGTCAGGAATGAACAGTGTATCGGAGACTACATGTCAGGAACAGAGAGCAAATCCTGATGATGGTCCAATACTAATGATTGATCAGATACTGATGCAGTGTACAGATCCTGATATCAGTCGTGTTACTGATGATGTCATTATGGATGCTACAGAAACTGGCAAGTGCTATAAAACAAGATCGTTGTTTGAAGAACAAGCAAGAAGATATTATGAAGGAAAGAGTTTTCTATTGAAGGAAACTATCGACTAGAAGGCAGAACATTGTCATGTATAGATTATATCTTTCTGTTATTAGTTGATAGGTAGCATTATAAATACTCTCTCAATATCATTGTAAAAGAGCGACGAAGTTGTGAGTTCGTGTGCGTAGCTCTGTATAAGGTTTGTATTCAAGAGTTCGAAACAAACAGAGAGAGAGATTTGTATTCTCAACAGCTGCTAAAGGTATTGTACACCTTTGGTAGAGTTTGTATTTGATCTTATTAATACAAACAAGAGTTTGATTCATTCGTTTATTCTTGTTCATATAATCAAGCAAAAAATCAGACACGATTATATAACTTGTATTCAACCCCCCCTTCTACAAGTTATTCGAGTTAACAATTGGTATCAGAGCGGGTTGATTTCGAATAATCATAAAGATCTGCAATCATGTCTGGTTACAAGGATGGGAATACTAAAATTCATATGCTCAAGAGAAACGAATATACTCTATGGGAAGTAAAGATGTTGCATCATCTGGAAGCAACAGATCCTGATTATCTTGACAGAATCAGAGATGGACCTTTCGTTCCAACAAAGGTCGTTGGACAAGCAACTGTTGATGGTGTGGTTGTTCCAGAACATACAGCAGAGAAGCCAAAATCTGAATGGTCAGATAAGGACAAGGAGAATGTTCTCAAAGATGCTAAAGTGAGAAACATATTATTCAACAGTCTTGATTCTGTTCTCACTAACTATGTTCTCTCTTGTAAAACTGCTAAGGATATATGGGACAATCTTAAGGTTCACTGTGAAGGAACTAAGCCTGTCAGGAAGAATATGAGGACATTACTTATACAACAGTATGAGTACTTTGAATCCAAGTCTGGTGAGTCACTTACTGATACCTTTGATAGGTTTACAAAACTCATCAATGAGATGGCCATGCATGGTAAATATTATGACTTGGAGGATATGAATACAAAGTTCATGAAAGCTTTGCCTGATTTCTACAATGAGAAGATATCTGCGATCGAGGAAGCTAATGATCTGGATGAGATTTCATTAGAGGCAGTATATGGAAAATTGAGAGCTTATGAACTTGACAAGCAGCAGAAGAAGAGCAGGAGTGAAGGAAAGATGAAGACTATTGCACTTACTGCTCAATCTGAAGTTAAGAAGCTTCCTGAAGAACAGCATGAAGAGATTGCTGTAAAGAATTCAAGGAAGAAGAAAAGCAAAGAAAGTTCTGAGTCAGAGATTACTGATATGGACTCTGACAACAATGATTCTGAATCTGAGATGCAAGAACTCTTTGCTATGTTTGCTAAAGCTTTCAAGAAAGGAAGATTCAACAGGAGAAGATTTAGCAAAGGACCTTTTCAAAAGAAGGAGGAGAAGAAGAGTGACAAAAGCAAAAGTACAATTGTCAAGCTTGATAAGGCCAAGATCAAGTGCTTTAACTGCAGTGAGCTTGGACACTTTGCTAGTGAGTGTAAGAAGCCTAGAAATTCAGGAAAGGGTAATACACTTATGGTCACACAGAAGGATTGGGCTGATTCCAGTGACTCTGAAGATGAATTGGATTATGACAACATTGCATTGATGGCCAATAGTTCAGACAAACCTGGATCTCCAAAGAAAACTTCTCCATCCTCTGTTAAGGTATCACTTCACTCTCTTGATTCATTTGATAGCTTAAATTCTGATGAAATTAGATCTATCCATGCTGAGTTCAAAAATCTTATGACTAATTTTAGAATTCTTACTTGTGAAAGAGATGAACTTAAGGTTAAGAATGATAAATTAGTTGATAGAAATAATTTTCTTGAATCTGAATTAATTCAAATGGAAGAATACAAGTTAAGTTCTGATAAAGCTAAGCATGATTATAGTGTCATTCTTGAGGCTTATGACTATGTCAGAAAAGAACTAGAAGAAGAGAGAGATGTGATTAAAACCATTAACAATTCCAGTAAGAAGATAATAGAAATCCTTGAGAGTGGAATTCGTGGTAAGGTTAATGGTTTAGGTTTTGATAAGGCTAGACAAGAAGAAAAAGTAGCTACTGTCAGTAATGATAGTAAGGTAGAAGCTAACACATCTAAATCTGAAGGTAAGAAAATTGTTTCTGAACCTAATCATGTTAAATTTGTTGATTCAAAAGGTACCCCTGTTGTACACAAAAGGATTAACAATAGTTATTCAGATGAGAAAGTGTTAGAGAAACCTAAGAATGTAAACATAGGGTTTCTGTCTAAGTCTCAGTTGAAACAGAGATTAGATGGTCTTTCAGAGTCTAGCAAGATCAAAAGAAATAGGAATGGAAAAGAAGGTATTAACAAAGAGAATAATTACAAGAATGTACCTGATGCACCTAGGAAAAAATGCTATAGGTGTGGAAATCATAATCATTTGGCCCTAGACTGCAATCAAAAACCTTCTTGGAAAACTGAGTCCAGATTCCCCAAGACTCAGAAAATTCAATACCAACCACAAAAAGCTTGTTATCATTGTGGTAGTTTACTTCATTCCATTTACATGTGTAGAGAATATCATGAACTGTATTATGACTATTATTCTTTGAAATCTGAAACTCCTAGTCACAAACAGTTTGTGAGATCAGAGTCTAAAGTTGACTCTGCAACAGGTAAAATAAAAGCAAAATCTTCAAAGTCTGTTGTCTCTAAATCTAGTAAGAAAGGATCCAATCAAAGTTGGGTCCTAAAAAATTCTAACTAGTTACTTTTTGTTTGCAGGGCACAGGAAAGAAGCATTCAATTATCTTGGACAGTGGATGCTCTGGACATATGACTGGAAAGAAGTCCCTGCTTACAAAGTTTGAAAGGAAAGCTGGCCCAGTAATATCTTTTGGAGATGGCAACAAAGGAGAAACTCTGGGATATGGCTCAATTGTTTTGGGGAATGTCATCATAGAAAATGTAGCACTGGTTGAAGGCTTGAAACATACTCTTTTAAGCATAAGTCAACTGGGTGATAAAGGTTACAAATCAATCTTTGACAGAGAAGGATGCAAAGTCTTGAATATGCAGAATGGAGACATTGTTCTAACTGGTCAAAGACATGGTAACATATATGAAGCCAGCTTAAGTGATACATCTAAAGGAATTGTTAGATGTCTCTACAGCAAAGCAACAAGTGATGAAAGCTGGAATTGGCACAAGAAGCTCTCACATCTTAATTTCAAGAAGCTTAATCAACTTGTTAAAAACAATTTGGTGAGAGGCCTACCTCAGGCGAATTTTGTGCAAGATGGACTTTGTGATGCATGTCAGCTTGGAAAGCAAAGAAGAACCACTTTCAAGAGCAAGACTGAAAATTCGATTACTGAACCATTTCACATGCTACATCTTGATCTGTTTGGTCCAGTAAACATTATGTCTATCAGCAAGAAAAAATATGCTCTAGTTATGATGGATGATTTCACAAGGTTCACATGGGTGTTCTTTCTACACAAGAAGGATGAAGCTCCTCAGCAAATCATTGAACTCATCAAGAATATTCATAATAACTCTGAGTACAAAGTCAAAGTACTTAGGAGTGACAATGGTACAGAATTCAAGAATTCTACAATGGAGGGGTTTTGTGCAGACAATGGAATCACTCAACAGTTTTCTGCACCTGGTACACCTCAACAAAATGGTGTAGTGGAAAGAAAGAACAGGACTCTCATAGAGGCAGCAAGAACCATGCTTGCAGATGCAAAACTTCCAACCTACTTTTGGGCAGAAGCTATTAACACTGCATGTTTCACTCAGAACTGTACCTTGGTAAATAGTCATGGAAAAACTCCCTATGAGATGATCAAAGGAAAGAAACCAAGTGTGAAATATTTTCACATCTTTGGATGCAAATGCTATGTCCTAAAAGTTCATCCAGAACAACTTGGAAAATTTGAAGCCAAATCGGATGAAGCAATTTTTCTAGGATATTCAGCATCTAAGGCCTTCAAAGTTTATAATCTCAGAACTCACGTTGTTATGGAATCAATTCATGTTGCATTTGATGATAAGAAATTTGGAATTTTGCAAACTGATGAAAGCCATGACAAACTGGAATTTGAAAATCTGAAGAATTCTGAGATACTCTCAAGTGATGATGAAGGTTCTCCAGAAGGAATTTCTATTGCTTCACAAAGGAATGCTACTGTTGAGGGGGAGCAAATAAATCAAAGAGAACACAGTGATCATCAGGAGCAGACTAGTCTTTCAGAATCTATTCCATCAGGAATTGACGTTTCAGAGTCTACTCCATCAGGAACTGACCTTTCAGAGTCTACTGAGGAAAGATCAGTAACTAGCAGCAATATGGAATCTACTGATTCTATTTATCAAAGGAGAGTTTTTGAAGGTAGAGAGAATTCTTCTACAAGGGATACCACTAACTTAGGGGGAGAGACTAGCAGAGTTAATCTACCACCTGTTAGAAAATGGACAAAGGATCATACTGAAGACTTGATAATTGGTGATCCAAATAGTGGTGTTCGAACTAGAAGATCAATTCAAAATGAATGCTTGTATAGTTGCTTTCTCTCAAAGAATGAACCTAAGAAGGTTGAAGAAGCCTTACAGGATCCTGATTGGGTAATTGCAATGCAGGAGGAGTTAAATGAGTTTGAGAGAAACAAAGTTTGGAAACTGGTACCAAGACCTAAAGATAGATCTATTGTTGGTGCAAGATGGGTTTTCAGAAACAAGCTAGATGAATCTGGTATGATTGTAAGAAACAAAGCAAGACTGGTGGCCAAGGGTTATTCTCAGGAAGAAGGCATTGATTATGATGAGACCTTTGCACCTGTAGCAAGATTGGAAGAAATCAGAATGTTTCTTGCATTTGCAGCTCATTCAAAATTCAAAGTATACCAGATGGATGTAAAGAGTGCTTTTCTAAATGGCAAACTTGATGAAGAAGTTTATGTAGAACAGCCACCTGGATTTGTTGATCCAAAGTTTCCAAATCATGTCTACAAACTTGACAAGGCACTCTATGGACTAAAGCAGGCACCAAGAGCATGGTATGAGACTTTGTCTAAATTTCTTCTTGAAAATGGCTTCACAAGAGGTACAATTGACAAAACTCTATTCTTTAGAAAGATAAAAGGTGAATTGCTTTTAGTTCAAGTTTATGTTGATGATATTATTTTTGGTTCTGCTAATGAAAAGTTGTGTGCTAAGTTTAGCAAGCTTATGCAGTCTAAGTATCAGATGAGCATGATGGGTGAACTAAATTATTTCTTAGGCTTGCAGGTCAAACAGACTGAGACTGGTATTTTCATTAATCAGTCAAAGTATATCAAAGATCTTTTAAGAAGGTTTGACTTTCAAGACTGTGCAGTTGCAAAAACACCCATGGCAACAGCCACTAAACTAGACTCTGATCCTAAAGGAAAGAGTGTGGATAATACTAGTTATAGAGGCATGATAGGCTCATTGTTATATCTAACTGCAAGTAGGCCAGATATAATGTTTTCTACCTGTTTATGTGCTAGATTCCAAAGTGATCCTAAGGAATCTCATTTAATTGCTGTGAAGAGAATTTTTAGATATCTCAAAGGAACTCCAAATCTTGGTTTGTGGTATCCTAGAGAATCTGATTTCTTTCTAATTGGCTATTCAGACTCTGATTATGTAGGGTGTAAGATAGACAGGAAAAGCACTACAGGTACATGTCAACTCTTGGGAAATAGATTGATTTCTTGGGCAAGCAAGAAGCAACAATCTGTTTCAACCTCAACTGCAGAAGCTGAGTACATAGCAGCAGGCAGTTGTTGTGCACAGCTCCTTTGGATAAGAAATCAGTTACTGGATTATGGTATGACACTTAGTAATATTCCTATGTTTTGTGATAATACTAGTGCTATTAAAATTGCAGAAAATCCAGTTCAACACTCAAGGACTAAGCACATTGATGTCAGGTATCATTTTATTAGAGAACATATTGAGAATGGTACTGTGGAACTTCATTTTGTTCCTACTGACAAACAGCTTGCAGATATTTTAACTAAACCACTTGATGAGACTACATTCAGTAGACTAGTAAGTGAGTTAGGAATGTTAAATTTTTAGATCTGTAACATCTGCAAAAGTAGCAAGGTATGTTGTTCTTAGCTTATAGACTTGATATTCCTGTCAGGATCTATATTTGATTGTTAAATGTTTCAGCTATAACACTTTGCCTTGATAAATTTCAGTATGATAGACTTGTTAATAATCATCAGGATTAGATTTGTCATTAGGATGCTGACGTCATCAGTATTGTGTCAGTATCAGGATTATGAAAATTGTCTCAGATCCTGATGTTTACTTTGTATAGTAATCTGATTCTGTGATGTGTTAAGTCTATGCTAGCAAGTTTTAATATTTGCATACTGATAATTTATACATCATTCAAAAATCAAAAGACAAGTGGATAACAAGAAACTGTATTTTCATTAATATAAATCATTACATGGAAATGAAATACAACATCTTTTTGTCTAAATTTCTATTCTATACTTGTCTTTGATATGAATTCTGAGGAACAGGACAAGGAGCATCTCAAGAAATCCATCAGGGGATGAAAGCCTCGTTTGTTCTTGGATTCCTTGTCTGGGCGACTTGAATGAGAGCAGCTAACTTAAATGAATAGCATCTCCATCAAGATCAACCTCAGACTCTCGGCCAAATTCTTCATCCTCAAGTTTTGAGGAGGTTAGGGGAAGATTGTATCCAACAGATGGATGTTCTAGGAGAAACCTCTGGATATTTTCGAAAACCAATCCATTCATGATTAGTTCGATGAGAAGAGTCATTTGTTCAAAGAGATGATCAAGAACAGGATGTTCATCGATCAAGAAAAATCTGGAAAATGGGTTTGAAGGGGTTTTTGGTTTGAGAAGCATTGTTAAGAAGAAAAGAAATTGAAAGGTTATGGAGAATGGCATAAGGCGTCTGGTTCTTTTAAAGGAAGACGTGAGAAGCTGAGCAGTCACTTGGAAGTTTTAATGAAGTCAAATGCTAATTATTGCGTGTGACTATATTTCTTGTTTCAAGAAATATTGAAAATATCTAACCAATTGATTTTCTGTTCAGATTAATTGTTTATTTCTTTTTCAGATAAAAGAAAAATGCCACGTGGAAAACTCCATATTAAGTCTCTGATGATATTGGTCAGGATTTCATGTGTGACCATCAGGATTTGAAAATTATATTTTTAAATCACATTGCATTTTGTGATTATTTTGATGAGAGGTCATCAGGAAAAGGAAGCTGATCAGTATTACTTATTGATACCCTGATTTATTTCATGAAAAATCAATTTTGGATTTTATTTTCCAAAAATCGTGGGTAACTGCATTATTCAGGGACTGACACCTGTCAATCTACGTGTCAACGTGGGATAGTGGTCTGAAAGATTTGTGAAATATATTTGTTTTGAAACTCTAATCGTGTAATTGCTTTCTCTAATTTTACATTCTCTAAAGCAAAAATCACTTTTGAGTTTTCAAAATCACTAATCCATTTCAAGAATTTTTCAAGTTTCTTTTCAGATTAAAAATGGCAGCTCAGAGAAGATTACCTAAATCAGTAGCCTTCAAGTTTGGTGACTTTGATTTTATGACAAACAATCATGTTGCAGCTATCACCAACAAGGAAGGAGTGTCATCTGATTTTCATCCAATCATGGACTTTCTGGCGAATGGATCATTAAGTTATGCATTGACAGCATCTCCACAGATTAATCAAGTAGCTGTTTCACAAGCTTGGAAGAATGCTGAGGTAATTGATTCTACTCAGAGTCAATCAGGTAAGATTGTTCTACATTTAGGACAAGATTCATTTGACATTACTGAATCGGTTGTTAATTCAGTACTTTGCTTACCTGTTACTGATAGTTATGAGAATGTACCATCTGATGATAATATAAGAACTATGTTGTCTGAATTAGGTTATAGTGGACCTCTAGATAACATGAGCCAGTTGAATAGGTCTTTTCTTAGAAAGGAATGGTCTTTTTACCTTGATCAAATTGCTAAATGTTTTACTGGCAAATGTAGTTCTTTTCAGCAAATTACTTCTGTTACTTCACATATTGCTTATAGTTTGCTTTATGACAGAGTAATCAACATTGGTCATATTATCTTAAGTCAGATGAGTATTAAACTTGGGTTAAGAGATCAAAACAGGAAAATGGTTTATTATCATAGATTTATGCAATTGTTTGTTAACCATTTTATTCCTGATGTTGAAACTAGATTTGGTAGAGAACATTGTGTTTCTTCTTATGAACAGCAAAAGAGAATTTTCTCTGACATTACAAAGAAGGACAATGAAAAGAATCTAGATGAAATACCTGCAATTCATTATCCATATCATGTTCAGGTAATTCTTAAAACTCATCTTCCTACTTTCTACAATTCTTCTTTCTTTTGTGGTGAAATGGCTCAGGAATCTCAATTGGAGGAGAACCCACCTGTGTCTACCCAAGTAGCCCAAAACATTATAGTCTCTGAAACAATTCAAGAACCAAATTTTGATCCACAGCCTATTGTTTCAAAGAAACCAACCTCTGGTGTTTCTCAAAAGACATCAGTTGTAAGGAAGAGAAGATTTGTTGTGTCAAGTAGTAGTAGTAATTCTAGTGAAGATGATGATGATTTAACTCTTGCTGAGAGAGCAGAATTGAAGGCTGCAATTCAACTTTCTTTGTTAGCACAAAGAGATGAAAAACCTAGTCACAACCAGGCTGCAGTCTCCCAAAAGACTGTAGTTCTTAAAAAGGGAAAACAGGTACTGGATACTGTCTCTCAAAAGACTGTGTCTATTGAACAAAGATCTCATCCCAAGATCACTTCTGTGTCTACACCTCTTGAGTCTTCTCAGGATAAATCTTTTGCTCACTATATCAGGAGAACAAGTAGAAAGATTCAATTGTCACCTACACACACAGAGTCTAGTCCAACTAATATCATGCAGGTTTCTACAAATCAAGCTACATCTATGTCAGTATTTGACAAGAGAGATCTGGATATTGATTCTTCATGGGAAACTACATTATCATACAGACTGGCTATGGGACTAATTTCTCTCAATGTGAAGTTGTCAAGGCCTGTTCTAGACTTTTTGGTTGAAAGAGTACCAAAACTTTTATTTCCAGATGAATATGGACTTTTACATCAAAGACTTGACATAATGAAGATGTATTTCTATGTGTCTGTCAGAAGACAATTAGTCAAGAAATTTGGACTCTCGAAACATGGTGCACTTCAATCACTTCATGCATATTTATTTGACAAGAATGTAATTATTGAAGATGCTTCAGCTCAAGGTGAACAACTGGAGGAAGTAGATAGAGGGAAGCAGTCAACAGAAGATACTACTGCATCAGTGGTGAATAGTAGGAAAGATCAGATCACAGTCATTGTAACACAAGAACCATCTAGTCAGAGGAAGGATGACTCAGGAGCTGTGATAGCTGATGTTGAAAGGACTTCTGTGATGACTGAGAATGCAAGTGAGATACCCTATGATATGGGAGGAATGACTTTGGTTGATTTTTCTGAAGATCAAACAAATTTTGTTCAGTAAGAGTCTATCCACCTTGAGGGTGTGTCTCAGCAAACAACACTTAAAGATGGTGATGTACTAACTATGGTGTCTAATGAAGTATTACTGAAGACATCAGAGTCTAGTAAAGAACCTGAAAGTGGTATACTGGAGCCTGTAGTTTCTGAAAGGAAAGAAGATGATTGTAAGGGTTCAGAGACTATAGCAGCTCAATCCTTGGAGAAAACCTCAAGCCACATGCTAAATGAGGAACCCTCTCTCCATGTGAGTTCAGGTATAAAAACTCCTTCTAAACTCTATTTTTCTGTAGGTCATGAGAGCACTTATCTAAATTTGAGTGATACACTTGAAAAGATGGAGTTAGATCCACAATTTGAGCGGCTGGCTCCTGACCAGGCAAAAGGTGAGGTAGAAAGAGTGTTGACTTTAGTAAGTCAAAGTGAGAATGAGGGTATGGATGATCAACTCCATAGTGAGGGAGAGAAAATTAGGAAACCATCATTTGATTTCTGGGATCAGGTTTTTCCTGAATCTTGGTCTGAAAATTTGGGTATGGATGCTGGTACTTATTCATTCATCAAAATGTATCAGAAGAATGACCTAGCACATCACAATGCAAAGCCAGAAGTTAAAGCTCAGAAGCAAAAGGAGAGGCTTGCAGGAATCATTAACAGAAGAGGTGCCAGGATAAAGCAATCTCTTGATACATATGTACCAGATGAAGATCCTAATGATCCTAGTGTTCCTTTGTATGTACTTCCAATATCAGCTCGAATTGAGACATCAACAGTCTCTGATCACTCTAAGGAGGAGTCAGGATTTGAAGATGTTGGTACACAGAATACTGGTGAAGGAAATGATGATCATGTTTCAGTTTCAGAACAGAAAGATGAAGATGTTGATACTTCTAATCAGGTTTTATTACTTGAGTATCATACAAATCAAGCAACTTCTTCTACAAGACTTGACGATACAGTTCTTTCTGATTCTGATACTAGAGATACTAGAAGCACTTCCAACATTGAAGTTCATTCTGATGTTTTGAAAGATATTCAGAATTCTCAAATTGATATTCAAACAAGACTTCAATCACTTGAAGATAACCAAGTCACAATTATGGAAAATCAAGCAGTTCTTATGAATCTCATTTGTTATGTTTCTGAATCTCTTGGAATTAATGTTGCTGATGTCAAAAAGGGGGAGATCAAGTCAATTCAAAGACAACAACAACAACACCACCAGACTGGGGATGATAAAGCTGGGGGAGATAAAGATCAGACAAAGGGTAGTAAAAAGAAGAACTAGCAGGAGTGACAGTGGTGAATCTCAGCTAGGAAGTGGTAAAGGAAGAGCAGCATTAATAGTTAAAATTCTTTCTTCTAAGTACTAGATAATCGTCTACATCTGAGAAGCAGGTACTTAACTTCATAATTCTATATTTATAAATTCTATTCAGGTTGTATTGTTATATGTTTTGACATCCACAACTTAGATTTATGCTTCAGATTGTAAAGCATAAATAGGGGGAGATTGTTAGGAATAATTCATAAGTTGTGATGTTAAGAATAGAATTTACACATTATACTTCTTGTAATCCTGATCTTATAAAGGATTTAGCACTGTATATAGGATTTATGTGTAAAGACAGTTATCTGTATAGTTTAGTCAGGAATGAACAGTGTATCGGAGACTACATGTCAGGAACAGAGAGCAAATCCTGATGATGGTCCAATACTGATGATTGATCAGATACTGATGCAGTGTACAGATCCTGATATCAGTCGTGTTACTGATGATGTCATTATGGATGCTACAGAAACTGGCAAGTGCTATAAAACAGGATCGTTGTTTGAAGAACAAGCAAGAAGATATTATGAAGGAAAGAGTTTTCTATTGAAGGAAACTATCGACTAGAAGGCAGAACATTGTCATGTATAGATTATATCTTTCTGTTATTAGTTGATAGGTAGCATTATAAATACTCTCTCAATATCATTGTAAAAGAGCGACGAAGTTGTGAGTTCGTGTGCGTAGCTCTGTATAAGGTTTGTATTCAAGAGTTCGAAACAAACAGAGAGAGAGATTTGTATTGTCAGCAGCTGCTAAAGGTATTGTACACCTTTGGTAGAGTTTGTATTTGATCTTATTAATACAAACAAGAGTTTGATTCATTCGTTTATTCTTGTTCATATAATCAAGCAAAAAATCAGACACGATTATATAACTTGTATTCAACCCCCCCTTCTACAAGTTATTCGAGTTAACACGTGGCGTGGCGAGGCGGGCGGCGGCGGCGCGTGCGTGTGTGTATGTGTGTGCGCGTGGAGCACACAGTAACACCATGCACCATCATACACCTTAGTAGTTGTATACTACCCATGTGTGTGATTCTATATAAAGCCAACAACCCCCTTTATTCATTTCAATGTGGGACAAATACACATTCTCATTTTCAAGCTCTTTCAAACTACCAATTCCAACTCCATTTCTCTATGGATTCCACTAAGAAAATTACTTAGACCCATATATGAAAATTGAAGTCCTCATAGCAAGGAACAATTTCCAATCATTAAAATCCGGAATTAACATCAAGAACATAAAATACTTATGCTCTAAAAACTCCATTTTCTAACAGTTATACTAGTATAAATATTAAACATCTCAACAGATAATTGTTCAATCATAACTTTGTATTCAGAAACAAACATATCTATGGTATTGAGAGATGGTACCTGAGGGTCTAATATGAAGATGTTTCTTCCTTGAAATTGGCCATCAAGGCATAATTGCAGAATTCTTGCTCTTCTTCATCATTGTCAGTATCATCCCAACACTTCCCTTCAGCTATGTAGGCCTTGCCTGGTGTTTGCTTCCTAAGAAGTGCCTCATACTTGGCTTTAAGCTCAAGAAACTCCTTGTCCTTCTTCTTAGGCTTCTTGCATTCACTAGCAAAATACCCTAGGTCATTGCGTCTATAACATCTCACAGATGACCTATCCTAGCACTTTTATCGCCCATAGAAGAGAAAGAATGTGATGATCAATATAAAAAAAAAGCTGACAGAAATAGGAGGAAATGGTCTTATTATACTTAATGAAACAAAGGGAGGGACCTCATCCCCAAATTGGTAGCCAAGAAAAATTGAACCTTGTAGTGGTTTCACAAGATTGGCTAAACATGTATTACTATATTTTTTAGTAGTTTGGGGGTGGAGTCACATAATTACATTATGCTTTAAAAATCAATAATTTAAACTAATCATTTTGGGGAGGATTTCGCTAATGTTTTTTTTTATTGCTTTCTTTCAAAAGTCAAACCTAAGATCTACAATTTCTTACACTCTTCCTAGCACTTTTATCACATGTGGAAGAGAAAGAATGATGATCAATATAAAAAAAGCTTATAGAAATAGGAAGAAATAATATTATTGTACTTAAAGATACAAAGGTAGGGACCTCCTCCGCAAATTGGTAGCAAAGAAAACTCGAACCTTGTAGTGGTTTCATATGATTGGCTATACATGTATTACTCTCTTTTTTAGTTTTTTTGGTAGTGGAGATACACAATTACATTTTTCTATAATGTTAATTAGTAACAATTGAAAAGAACAACATGGAAATTACATACGAGGTTAATTATTGAATTTATAATTTTAAGACATATTCACGGTACATGTAACATTTTCTTTCAACAAAAACTCAAAGTTGAATTTAAGACAATAACATATAACATTCAAAATTTATGGAAAGACACATAATATAGGTGACAATTTTTTCCAAAAAAATGTTCTCGGTCGAATTTATGAGAAAGAGTGACTTTAGTATAATATATTTTTACACGGATAAAGTTCCAACCTAATTTTAAAAAAATTATGATTTTTAAATTGAATAATTGTTTTTGAACAGAACTAATTGATGCTAGTCGAATTTGGGAAGTCAAGTTTTTACAAAATTTATTTGTTACTTATTCATGACCTATGTCCGAATGTTACTTTTTATGATAAATTCGACTTGAAAATTATTCGGTTTATTTTTTTTTTAATGATTGACCCTAAAAATTATACAAGTTAGACAATGAGGAATTTCTAGACAAATCAATTTGATATTTGGTACCTCTATCCTTCAAAATTTACTAACTAAATTAGTGTGGATGCCTATTGAATATTTTTTTCCCTTTTATTAATTTCAAAAATTTGTGTTTCAGATTTCGTTAATCTTATAGATAATGGTATACTGCGAAATTTTGTTATTTGCATCAATTAACTATTGTATATTTGTAAGAGTATAGAAAAGATATTCATTAATAAAATCTAGTATTAATAAATAGTACATCTTAATTCTTAAAATCTTATCTCTACATATCTTCCCAATATTGGGATAAGATTTCAACGCGTCATATACGAAGATTATGTGTCAATGTTGGTGACTTTTTCACCTATAAATAAGGTCTCGAAAGTTAGAAGCAATTTCATTATCTGAGAAGTGATAAATTTACAATAACTATATAATTTGTTTACAGCAGCAAATATTTTCTAAACATGAATGCATCCTCAGTTCAAGTCACTTTTTACCTCATCCTCCTCATTTTTGCATTCGGTAATCCGATCTCTTTTATTTATAGTCACATGCATTGCTATTGATTGCACACACCAATATATATTTAGTATTATAATTACATGTAACGATTGTTGTATATGTGATGTGGATGTATATATAAATATATAATGTTTGATATGATATTTTTTGGATCACATATATACAGGAATAATGATCATGGGAGGTGAAGCAAGGCATATCTATGTGGGTCATTATAGTTCCGATCAGGATTGCCAACCCCATTGTCCGGGTCCTATCTTTCATTGCATCAACACTTTATGTGTTTGTCATGATTAGCCTCGAGGCCAAAAGGAGACTTCAAGAGAACTTAAAATTATTTATGTATTTGATGCTTATCGATTAAAGAGCTACACAAATAATTTAATGTGACGTCTCCTTGTACTACTAGTGAAAAACTAAATAAAACATTATTACATTTGCCTTTTAATAGTTTCTTTTATTTTTCATTTAAATTATTCGTTGCGCTCAAAATACGCTAATTCTTGCAGATAATAAATATCAGAATTCAAATAACCTAATTATTTTAAAATGCTTACAAATAATATTTTAATATATGTATAAAAGTAAAAGTCACCACTTGATTGTACACACAATCAAAGCCAAGAAACTCGAATCAAATTGTCTATCATAATCATAGGATCTGTTAAAGGTGGAGTTTAAAATTATTACCCTCGCACTCAAATAAAATTATTACCGTAGTATTTAAACAAAAAATAAAAATAAGACTTTAAGTATTTCCAACATACGCCTTTCTCTTTCCATTATTAGAGTTAACCCCGTCTTGTGCACCAAATTTCAGTTTGACAAATGATGCTCTTTTTTTAAAGATAATTCAGAATGTATTTAATAAATATGTTTGGAGAAATTCTATTACTAAAATTTAATTTGATTATTTTATAATATCAATACTTGTAATTTTTAAGAAAGACAAAAATTATGTTCAAGAGCATCATGCTTTATGTTTTTTTATAGATAAATCATTTTTCTTAGTAGAAGAACATGATGTATTTTTATTAAAATTAATATGTAAAACGAATTAATGTGGGGTTTTTATTAAGCAAATATTTAATATTGAATTTAAATTTCAACTCAAACTATTATTTCTTATTTGATCAAAAAATATAATGGAAGTCTTGAATATAACTTAATACAAAATATTAAGAACCTATGTGTAAGATTTTTATTGAGTTCGTGAAAAATTATGCAAAAAAAAAAATGTTGGCGAGTGGCGTGATTTAGGGAATATTGTATCTTTAATAAAAAACATCAGATAATTTGCTTTTTATATAAAATTGTATAGATGCTTTGTACATTTCTATGAAATAGCTTTAAATATTTGATGCTTTTTAATTAGAGAGTTACAACAATAATTTGATGTGACGTCTCCTTAACAGTTTTACAGTTAGAAGATCTAATTTATAAGAATCCATCTTTTCTCTCAGTTTAGATTATTCATTGCAAACAAATACATAATTTTTTATACATTGACATTTTAGATTAGAAATAATATGTTTATTATAATTTTTTTATAAGTAATATTTTATATAAGCATATATATGAATATTATAATTTGAAAAAATTAAATAAAAAACAATATTTCATACAATTTAATACACCATTGTCATGAATATTGGCAATATTCCATAGGTTTTTTGATTTCATGGTAAAGCAAGCGATTACCCGCGTACTTTATATACGTTTTATTCATGTATGACAAATTTAAGTACGTAATAATATTTTTTTTTCATTAAGAACATGTATATACGTGTTTAAAGTATTTTTCTAAATAATAAGTTTAAATACATAAATAAAAATGTAAATTTATAATAAAAATCAGATTGTATCTGCTATTTAATCGGACCGACCTAAAGCTAAGAATTTTCATAATATTGGGGTAAGCCAAGGCTTTTACAGTCCTAAATCGGGATTTGGCTAAACAAACAGGGCTCGTTAAAGGCAATAATCCCGACCCGGTTCTCGACCATTTTTTGACCAGATTGAATCGAACCAGATTTTTTGGCCTAATGCTCAATGTACCCAAAAAAGAAAAAATACAGTCTTAAATTATACTTAAAAAGAAAAAATTTGTTTTGGATATTGATTTCGCATAAAATATCATTAGCATAGGTTATCTGTATCATTAATTCTAATTTCCTAAAAGATGTGTTGTAGATATTTCTACATGATAGAAGATTTTATGTTCATTTTTTAATTTTTGATTTTTTTTTGGATATTGATTTCATATAAAATATCATTAGCATATGCCATCTGCATCATTAATTCTAATTTCCAAAAAGACGTGTTGTAGTTATTTTTGCATGATACAAGATTTTATTCAATTATTTATTAATATTGAAAAGATTTATTATTGATATTGTATTAAATATCGCCAGCATATGTTATCTGAATAATTTTCTAATTTTTTTAAAAATGTTGTAGATATCCAACAATATCATTGCTATCAGCATACATAAGAAGATTAAATGTTTTAAAAAGCATAATTTTTTTTATTGAATAGAATCTAATTTTAGCAAATGTTACATCTCATTCTCTTATCTCCAAATATATAACTAAATATACACATAGTAGTGGTAAGATATCAAGATCATGTAGATAATTAAAATAATGTGTGACCTTTTCACCTTTAAATAAGGTACTGAGGTGAACCTATTTTGTTATCTCAAAAGTGAATTTGTAAACAAAGGCAACATACAATTATAAACATGAAGACACCATCAGCTCAAGCCACATTTTGCCTTATCCTTCACATATTTGCATTCGGTAATTTGATCCATGTCCTTTTTAATATTTTAACATGCATTAATTATATATTTGCATACACATTACATACATACAATGAATATTTTATATACACATTTTCTCTTTGATATATGTGTTGTATATAAATAAATTTACTGTGAAACTGATGGATTGTATATATACACTGACATGTATAATGATTATGGGAGGCGAAGCGAGGCATGTTGTTATATGGCCATGTAGTTCAGACAGTGATTGCCAAGGCCCTTGCTCAACTCCAGTATACCATTGCATCAATGCTCGTTGCATTTGTGGATAATAAAAGGAGACTTCAAAAAAGCTTAACTTTAATTATGTATTTGATGTTTTAGAAAAGGGAGCTGCAAAATACTTTTCTGTGATATCTCATACTTCGAGTATCTTTCAAGCTCTATATAAACGATTATTAAATTTCCTTCTCATTTTTTTTCTCATTCTAAACTAATATTGCACACAAATTTTGTTATTTCTCGTAGGTAATTCATATACCCTAGTCCTTCGCTATTCCAAATAAGCTAAATCACCACATTTCTATATAATTCTAATTAGAGAGGAAATTAAAGATAATAACCTAAAGGTTAAGTACCCCTAAGTATACAATAAACATTAAATCAATTAGCTTACGAAAATAATAGGTACAAAAAAGTGTCATTGCATAAGAAATAATGAAAACATTGCCTATTATTAACTTATGAATAAGAAATTTAGTAGAGCTTAAAGACAAAGTTTTTGGGTTAAAATATTCAAACAACCACAATTAATTAAAGACATGGTGTTGCTAATCGTAGTGTTACTCCATATTGTAATCTTGGTTGTAAAAATTTTATTAACGGGATTTAATAAGCAATTCTCTATACCACTTCTCTCAACGGACTTGGATTTAGGCTACTTAGATCCGTGGCTAAACCAAATGAAATCTCTCTTTATTTCTGCGTTGTATATCATATTTATATTTATATCATATTTATATCTGTTGCATATTCGATTTATATTGGAAAACTTTATCTAATTGTAGTGTAGTCGTCCCATTTATAATAATCGTCTATTTAGATTGTCATCCCTTGTGACATAGTCTTCTCTATTGGACAAGTTTAACTAATTGTTACGTAACTGTGTAGCCTTTAGTGCATTAACATTGGTTATACACGGTCAGAAAAAACCTTCATCTATCAAGGCTTCATAGTAGGCATACATTTATTACTCTTCTTTTCAGTATTTTGGCAGTGGGGACATAGAATTACATTTTTGTTTCATTGTTAATAATTTAAACTAATCATATTGGGGAGGATTTTGATAAATTTTCTTTCTCACTGTTACCACCTTTCTTCAATAGTCAAACCTAAAGTTTACAATTGCTTACACTCCAATCCTAGCACTTTTATCGCCTGTGGAAGAGAAAGTGTTAGGTCGAATACACAAAATATAATCAAGTACTATATGAGAGATTAACAAGAACACACGTTTTTGTAATTAAAAATTGTTTGGAATTAATAATTCCTCTCTCAGTGATGTAAAATATCACAGAGAGCTGCTTAGGTTACAATGAATGAATATTTCAATGTTCGATACCCTTCTAGGGTTAACCTAATTGTATTTATTAAACATACAGCTACTGTACAATCATGAATTGATACTCCTATAATTAAGCTATACAATTGATATCAATCACGATTGCTACACATCTTCTAAGTAAACTCAATCTCTTCGATAGATATTCAAACTCCAAAGATATTGCTTCTATATTTATCTTCAATCACTGTTGACTTGTAGATGCTTCTGTCAAACAGAATTTAACAAACTCTGTTGCTTCCATTAATCAGCATTTGCACTTCCATCCATCAGCGTTTGCGCTTCCATCCGTCAGCGTTTAAACAAACTCTGACTGCTTCCAGCTTAAACTCTGATTTAACACTGTATCACTTAAACACTAATTAGTAATTACATCAATTATATTTAACAATCTCCCCCAACTTGTTCATTAGCAAAAATGCACAAGTTAATGATAATTGATGATGTCAAAACAAAATAGACAAATGCAGTGTTTAACAAGTAATCAGAGTTTAAACTACTTACTTAAACAAAATCTACAGAAAAACAAGAAATTCTTACAGAGCATCTTTTATCAAATTGCCTCAAGATCTGGTGTCGTTCTGAGATAATCTATCAGCAATCTTCTCTCAGCATTCTCAAGTTCTCTCTGCTTTATCTCCTTGATTTCCCTTAATTCAGGATCACTTTCATCAGTCTGATAGATAGCAGATCTCAGATCATAAATTTTGTTTCTCCTCATATCATTTCCCAGTCTGATAAATTTCACTTCCTCTGATTGTGAGTTGAAATCAAGAACTGTGACACCTAGATCAGTTTTCAGCTTTGTAGTACCTTTCTTCATTTCAATAAGATTTCCATTCCAATCTCTGTACTTAGGAACATATCTGCTGTTGTATTTCATGCCTCTAGTTGCCAAGTTATGAAGCATCTTCTATCTAAGCACATTTGCAACTGACTAAGTTCTTCGATTCCTTATTTTGAAAAGATATAGAACATGTTCTAATTCTTCCCAGTACTTCAAATCAAGATCAAATTCACCAATCTTGTATACTGTTCCATCAGACATAAAATATAGGAGAAAATCTTTTTCTAAACTCTTCTGATAGACCAACTGTACTGACTCCAGTCTGTCTAAGCTTTCTTGAGTTACACCACGACCTGGAATAGCCAGTGAGGAAGGATCTCTAGGACCAGTTTGTTGCCTTGAATCTTTATGTGAGCCCAGACCAGCTTTATTTCTTCCAATCTTTCCTGTTAAACCTTTTCTATCAGAAAAATCCATAGGACCTCCAGTCTCCGGAGTTTGTTCAAAAACTGAGGTTTTTCCAAAAACTGATTGTAATGTAGAAGATAAAGAGTTCTGCACAACTCGTGTAGCAACAGAGGTTGTGTTTTCTTTCTTCTGTACAACTTGTGTAGTAACAGAGGTTGTACTTGACTTCTTAGAATCTCTTTCTTCTTCCACAGCTTTGTCTTTTAGTTTTAACTTAACTTCTGCTTCTGTTGGCTTTCTGGATACTTGCATCCTCTGATCAGCACCAACATTCTCTTTAATCATAATGCCTTTAAGAACAGGCTTAGCAGCTTTTACATTTTTTTTCAACTTGCCAGACTTCAAAGCCTTCTTATCTTCTGCTTGTAAACTCTTTTCCTCAGCTTGAATGTCTGCAAGAGTAACTCCCTCTTCATTTTCTTCAAGAAATAACTTAGCAACCAATTCCTCATCAGTCTGTGGATTTGAAGATAAAACCAAACTCTGAGTTTTGGAAGTACCCTCAGTATCAGTGTTTACAGCATCAGAGTTTGATTTAGAAATGTTGCTAGTTTGGAAACTCTTATCAGTTGCCCTTGACCTTAGATTCCTCTGACTTCTTGCTCCTCCTTCTCCTGCATCATCCTTCTGAGTCAGAGTTTGAGACTGCCTGCATTTAGTCTTAGCATATCTCCCCCCTTTTTGACATCATCAGGAATCAGAATTGAAGTAATTAGCTCCAAGGAGGTAGCAATAGAATCAACTTTTGTAGACAAGACATTCTGATTTTGTTCAATTTTGTTCAGTATGTCAAACATTTTAGCTTGAGCTTTAGAAAATTTTGAAATTTTGAGTTTAGTATCAAACTCCAGAGTCATATCTTTAGCCTTCAGGTCAGTTTTCAGATCAGTAACTACCTTCTGACAATCATCAAGTCTGCCATCCAGTGTTTTGACTTGCACCACTGTGGCCTTCAAACAAGAAAGAATGTCTGGATTTGAAATTGCTGTAGCAGCTTGTTTCACAAACTTTGCTGCTCTTTCTCTAGGAAATATACAATCTTCCTTGTGCCAAGAATTCTGCTTCAACTTCATGTGATGTAGAAGGCTGAGTGAAAGGTGCATGCTTTGCATCAGTTTGCACAGGAGCACTTTGAAAAGAATCAGAGTCTCCACTTTCTTCAGCTTCAACTACAACATTAGCATCTGGAATTGAATGAGTGTGAAGCACCTCAGCATTCTCTGCAACACTATCCACAGTGTTTATAACAGGCTCAGCTGTATGTAGTTCAACATTCTCTGCAACAGCTTCTACAGTTTCTTCAACAACTTCAGCATTCTCTGCAAACTCAGCAACTACCTCGGCAACTTCTTCAACATGCTAAGCAGGTTGCTTTTCAGACTCAACAGTCTTATCAATAGCTTCAGCCAGAGTATCAGTAGATTACATCCTTAGTTGCCTTTTCAACTTCTTCACCATGTTCAGAATCCTGGTGAGCATCAGAGAATATATAAGTGTGAGAAGCCACTATTTCATCAAGAAGTACAGTAGGCTGATCAGCTGTACCAGTTTCTTCAGATTGAACATGAAGAGAGGAAGTAGGAATATCAACAGGATCAGAGAATGGCATGATAGGAGTAGCAAAATCATCCAAAGAAGGAAAACCATCTCTGTTGTCCTCATCCATTGGCATATGTACTGGTGATTGCACAGCCTCTTCTTCAGTGTTTACCTCAACAACAGGTATTTCTGTAGAAGGAACCTCTGGAGCTTCAACATTTATCTCTTCATCAGAATCAGAGATTACCAACTTCCTTCTTTTATAGGTTAGCACCTCAACTGCTATCTCTTCTTCATCAAAAGATGACTCTTCTTCAACAACAGAGGATACTGGAGACCTATTAGCTCTCTCCTTCTTCTCTTTTCTGGCCCTCTTAGCCCTTGCCAAGCTATTCCTGGAATTGTGAGCAGCATGCTTGGTTCTACCCCCACGTTTGGGTTGTTGATCAGGTTGGGGTTGAGGTTGAGTAGGAGACTGAGATTGTGGTTGAAGTGATTGAGGTTCAGAGTTTAATGGTTCAGTGTTTAGTGGTTCAGTGTTTAGTGGTTCAGGTAGAGTGGATGAAGGTTGAGGTTGGTGTGTATTAAAAGTGGATACTGGGACTGAAGTGTGATCAGTGTTTTGAGAAGGTTGTTCAGGCTGTGGAGGTTCTTGTGGTTGATTTATAAAGTTTTGTAAAGCAAGAGGGTAAACTAGAGCAGGCACATCCTTGTTAACATCCTTATTTGTCAAGTTAGAGAAAATTCTCTTATTGACCCTAAATGGCTGAATCACATCAGCATCAGCAATTTCAACATTTGACACACAAGCAGTAAATAGCATTTGACAGAATCTAGCAAAATACACAGTTCTAGATGCTGACAATCTATCACCTAAGTTCATCAACACAAGTCTTCCAAAATCAAAATAACTACCATAGAGAAGAGAATACCCGATTTGAAGACTATCAATAGGAATTGCATCCCAGTTGGTGACTTTGTTCCCAAAAGCCCTTGTAATACAGTCGAAGAAGAAACTCCATTCTTTTCTCAACTGTGGCCTTTTCACTGATCCAAGTCTAGCCAAAGACACTGAATATCCAATCTGCTGCAGCATCTCTCACAGATTCTTTTCAGAAGCAACAACATACGAAGTATGAATCTCAAAGCCCATGGTTTCTCTGATTGTATCTGGAGTCATAACATAGCCATTTCGTCATACGTGAAAATAATAGATGGAGTCCCATTCTCTCCACCATCATCATAAACAGAGTTTTGCCAAAAGGAGGCAATTTGTGATGTAGACAGCGTTTGGGGTTCAACCAAAGCTTTACCAATCTCTGAATCGCGTAAGAAACTCTACATCAAATGAAAAGCATCTGGAGCGTTTTCATTGTTTAAAGGAGCTGCATAATTGTTAGAAACAAACAAGAGACCAAGAGTATTGAAAGGTTTGGTTGCCATTAGAACAATTTGAGAAGAAATACGAAAGAAAATGATATGAGCGAAAGATGTTTGATGAATTTTGCAAGTGAAAAAGAGAATATGTTGTAACTATGAGTGAAAAAAAAATGAGTGAGTGAATGTGTATGAGTGAATATGAAGAGAAAAGTTAAACTCAAACGTTTTAGCAGTAAAACACGCAACCAGTTACCATGTGTAGTAGGACACGATCGTTGAAAAATGTGTGATTGGGACAGGTGTCACATAATTAACGAATTAGACGTGCATGATCAGTAATTACAACCATAATTACTGCTACTTTCTCTCTCTACTAACACAATTAAACACTTTTACACTCATCAACAACTGTCAAAAACTCATTTTACCCCAAATTAGAAATCATCTGAAATAAAGTATACCTTAGAGTATTTAGACAAAATCAATCAGCGTTTGTCAATTCTCCAGCTTTGTTACTGTACCCTTTCAAAAACTGCACAGATGTGAATATTTGTGTGTGGATAGCAGAGTTTACAGATCCAATTTTTAGAGCATCTAATATTTCATAATATCCAGAAAAAGAAATCAGTAAACACTGGATGCACAAACTCTCATAGTAAACACTAAATATATGATGAATGCTAAACTCTGTAGTAGCCTATATACAAAACTTTGTATTAATCTATTTCCCTTGATGTCCAGGATATTCCAAGTAAGCACACAGTCTATAAAGACAAAAATATCAAGAAATAAATATCAATGCATCATTCAGTGAGTACCATGCCATGGATATAAGAACTCACAGATCTCTCAAGTCACACAAGTGTTTAAGTGAAGTGTTTACACTCAAGTTCAATCAGTAAAAGCAGATGCTACCATATACTTGGTTTTCCACCAAATTTACACTACTTTGAATACATGTATGCACAAATCAAAAGGACTTTGATCACGGTTGTAATGTGGTTAAAAAAAATGAAAAGAAAGAAAGAAAAAAAATTGCTAACTGAACAGTATTAATAGAGCAAAGTGTCCAGTTGTACTGCAAATACATAACTGTATATGATAATCAGTATATATACCCTTTTTTTTATCCACTAAATGAACTTTCCTTTACAAATAAATTCCTAACTATTTGCACATCAATCCCCAAATAAAATCAGACTGTTCTTGAACAATCAGAGTTTAAATCAGAGTTTAAAAAGAATAAAATAAAATAAAAAGGCTCAAAGGGGTTTGCACATCAATCCCCAAATAAAATCAGACTGTTCTTGAATAATCAGAGTTTAAATCAGAGTTTAAAAAGAATAAAATAAAATAAAAAGGCTCAAAGGGGTTCACTAAGGGTTTGAAAATCTATTTACAGTGTTTGGTTAAATGTGGTAAGTCCTAGTGCCTTTATCATTTTCATGCACACACATACCATGTAGTCTCAAAATGGTTTAAAACAAGTTCTAGAGCAACTTACTTACTGATGAACAGCACACATCAATAAAATTTGATTGATATAAAATGTATCAATCTCTGATAGGCTCAAAATCTCACAGGGTGTAAGCATGCTTCAGTACTCACCAAAAATAATAGAGACATATCTCAGGTTTATAAATTTTCACAAGCACAGACAAGGAATTATCAAGTACATGTAAATTTCTTTGGGAACATAGTATCACTAACAGAGTTTAGGAGTCATCATTATCAGAAATTATTCATGAGAGGCAATGCACACAATATTTACAGACTCAGAGTTTAGGATTAATGAACTAAGAGATGCTATAAATATGAAACAGTATCATGCTTGTGTTGAATTTCTGTAAAGTCTAAGATTAGATTACAGATAACTCAGAAATATTCATGATTAATAACTGAAAATCATGCTTCATACATTTTCTTCATTGGTGAGTATCTAAGACAATAACATTATCAGAATTAATCAGAGTTTATCCAGCATGTTAACAGTGTTTGACTGACAAAACATGCTAACAGAGTTTGACAGTCAAAAAACAGAGTTTACATACCAGAGTTTAAAAACTGAGTTCACATAGCATTTAACACATCACAAAAACATAAGTAATGCATTAGATAAGTGAAATTTGAGTCTAACCAGTATCTCTAGTCAAAACCAGAGACCATTCCAAGTTCATTTACCAGCCTTGTAAATATAGCTTCACTCAATGGCTTGGTGAAGATGTCTGCAAGCTGTTGGTCAGTAGACACAAAATGAAGCTCAATGTTTCCTTCCTCTACATGTTCTCTGATAAAGTGATACCTTATGCTGATGTGCTTGGTCATTGAATGTTGTACTAGATTACCTATCATAGCAATAGCACTTTGATTATCACAGTAAATAGGAATCTTACTGTACCTCAATCCATAATCCAGCAACTGATTCTTCATCCATAGAATCTGTGCACAACAGCTACCAGTAGCAATATACTCTGCCTCAACTGTAGATGTAGAAATTGATTTCTGTTTCTTACTGTACCAAGAAACCAGCCTGTCACCCAGAAATTGACAACTTCCACTGGTGCTCTTTCTATCTATCTTACAGCCTGCAAAGTCTGCATCAGAGTAACCAAGTAGCTTGAAATCTGATTCTCTAGGATACCATAGACCTAAAGTAATGGTGCCCTTGAGATATTTAAAAATTCTTTTCACAGCTGTGAGATGTGGTTCTCTGGGATCAGCTTGAAACCTTGCACAGAGACAAGTTGCAAACATGATATCAGGTCTACTTGTTGTCAGATAAAGAAGAGACCCTATCATACCTCTGTAGTTTATCATATCTACTGATGCTCCTGTATCCTTATCCAATTTAGTTGCAGTTGCCATGGGAGTTAATGCAGATGAGAAATCAAGCATACCAAATTTCTTGAGAAGATTCCTGGTATATTTTGCTTGATTTATGAAAATTCCATCATCTGTTTGCTTCACCTGTAGGCCTAGAAAATAACTAAGCTCTCCCATCATACTCATTTGATACCTGGAGTGCATTAGTTTGGCAAACTTTGTACAGAGTTTATCATTTGTAGACCCAAAAATTATGTCATCAACATATATTTGAACCAAAAGCAGATCACTACCAGATTTAAAGTAGAACAGAGTTTTATCAATTGTACCTCTGTGAAACCCACTTTCTAGAAGAAATTGAGCTAGTGTATCATACCATGCTCTTGGTGCCTGCTTAAGTCCATAAAGTGCTTTATCAAGCCTGTAGACATAATTTGGATATTTGGGGTCCACAAATCATGGTGGTTGTTCAACAAACACTTCTTCTTCAAGTTTCCCATTCAGAAAGGCACTTTTCACATCCATCTGAAATACCTTGAATTTCTTATGAGAGGCATATGCTAGAAACATCCTTATTGCCTCCAACCTTGCAACTGGAGCAAAAGTTTCATCATAATCTATTCCTTCCTGCTGTGAATAGCCTTTTGCCACAAGTCTGGCTTTGTTTCTTGTAACAACCCCCTCACTATCAGTTTTGTTTCTGAAAACCCACTTAGTACCAACAACAGACCTATTCTTTGGTCTTGGTACAAGTGTCCAAACTTCATTTCTTTCAAATTCATTCAACTCCTCCTGCATTGCTGTTATCCAGTCAGCATCTTGAAGAGCTTCTTCTACCTTCTTGGGCTTAGTTTGTGACAAGAATGCATGAAACAGACATTCATTTGTTGTTTCACTTCTTGTCCTTACTCTTGCATCTGGATCACCAATAATCAAATCAGGTGTGTGAGATTTGGTCCATTTCCTAGCTGAAGGCAAATGACTTCTCTCAGAGTTTGATCCTCCCCCTTGATCCATGTTCTCCTGATTTTCTTGATGTCTTTCTTCATTCTCTGAGGCTCACCCTGAATGTGATTGCTCAGAGTTTGAACTATCAGATTTTGGACTTTCAGAGTTTGAGTCATCAGAGTTTGATCTAGATTTTTCAGATGATTCACTATCAGATTTTGAGTCATCATTTTTGTGACGCCCCCAGATCCGGGGTCGGAGATCTAGGCGCTCACGGTCCATTTTCCATTATTAACATACTTGTTCTTGCACATAATATAAATAAACAGCCATCGACCCCACAATAAACTCACACCGCACACACACACACACACAGGTTAGAGTCTCAGAAACGTCATACATTTGATTGAGCAAAAGTAAAAGTTTTAGAGTTATTACAGACCGAATTAAATAGCATTTATGCTACCAGCAACACTTCGATATGAAGCGAAGTTGGCGGCTTGAAAGTTTGTTGCGGTACACTGCCTTGCACAGGTCATACTTATAAATAAAACGTACTAACAAAAGTTGCCGACCAATCCGGCTAATGGGGCCTACCGGTGGAATCTCGACTGCAGCCTGGGGTCTAGTCACCTGCTTTCGAACAGTCTGACTGGTTCTTGCCATTTCTCTTAGCTGTTGTGTTTGTAAAATTTGAAAACAAGCAAGAGTGAGCAACTATAGCTCAGCAAGAATATATGTATAAGATAAGCAATATAACATTTAATATGTATAATAGTCATTAAACTCGTTGTATCAATCAGTTATAGAATCACTTGTCATTATTGGTAAATTTCAAAGGTGCACCAGTACGTGCCCTTGTTTTCAAAATAACCTTGCAGTTCTAGCTACTGCATAAAGTCAACATCTTTCTCATCAAAATAGGACACTATCGGCAACTGGCACATAGGCCTAAGATGCAGTGTCAAAGCATTTTTCCAAAGTGGAGGATGGGACTGGAAGAAAACATAAAACCTGACAGGGATTGACGATGATCAGTCGCCACATCCGAGTCCAATAATCCGCGGGTCTTCTCTACCGGTAGAAGGATAGAAACTACATCCGTAACTATCCCTGAGTGAAAACTACATCCGTAATCACCCTCGATGAAAACTACATCCGTAATCATCCTTCGGCAACACCTGGGCCGGAATAATAAGTGGTGGACCGCCTGGCTCACGGCCGCTTACACATCCCGGGAATCGTTCGTCAACGGTCCCCACACCTGCCAGAGTCCCTTTTTCTTTTTCTTTTAAAAACCAGATTTTGATTGAAAACAGAGTAGTTGTGGTCCGACATCAGTCGACCGATAATTCTTGAAATCATACAAGAAGGAGAACCTGACCGGGGGTTTTCGAAAATGTTTTGAGTTCGAAAAAGTTCGAGTTTGAAAGTATTAAAAGGTATCTTGGATTAACTTTGTTTTTAAAATAGTGAACAATAATTATTAAATGATATTTTAAGATTTAATAGCAATAATTAATAAAATAATTATTTAATAAAATAGACTTTCAATCCAAGATAGAGTTTCGAGTATTTACGAAGATATAGTAATAGTTATTTGAATATACGATACCACCCGAATGACCCTTCGGGTTTTCGCAATATAGATACGATATAATAATATACCGCTCCCCGGTCAATAGTATATACGGACCGCTACGACCTCTATTGCTAGAGTCGTTGTCCGAAGAAAACATTTCAATCTAAGTTCAAGGGGTAAAAGCATACATGTACTTATTCAATCTCAATTGCATCAATACTTCGATAAACATAGCATTTGATATAATTTGAAAACTACAAACACAACAGTGAAAATCCTTGTATATGTATAAGTTTTGGAAAGTAAACTTGCCTTGGTTTGGTTGGGGTGGTCGAGCGTGTGAATTCGAACGATCTATACATAAACAATAATCGTTCGTTAGTACCTTAACAATTTCTTTCTAATTACGGGGTTTTAAAGGGACACGAAATTAACTTAACGACTTCGTCTTATGACTCCCTAGCCCCACTATAGGTCCATGACATCACTCGTTTACGCTCGTCACTTACTCGACTTAATTTAATTACCACGCTCGAATCATAATCATTAACTTAGAATTTTGGTCCACCAATCGACTTTTTCCCTTGCGCGAATTTTACTCTATCATTTTTATAAAATCCAAAAATTCATATTTTAATCCAATTCTTTTTGGGTGGTCTTCCCCACTGCATTCCCTATCTTCTCAGATTTTTCCATGATTTTACACATATTTCTAGGGGTTTAAACAAGGTCCACAAGAGGGTCACTTAGTGCAGTCCATAGTCCAGAAACACAACTCACTCTTCCGGCTATAACTTAAAATCTATACATCACAAAATTATGAACCTTACATATTCAGAAACTACAGATCAAGACCTTTCCAACAATATAAGGTAGGTGTTCAGGGGATCAGTTTAAGGGTTCCGAATTACAGTTTCAAAAAGGGGTCAGTGCAGATTGTCCAACAACTCCTTTACCACAAGTCATGTCTCTTCTCAAAATTCCACCAACTCCAAAAGTCATCACAAATTCCCAACAAAATTCTCATACACTTATGGGACCTCATACCACATAAAAATAATTTTCAATATGACAATAACCATCAAAATCCATGATTTTTCATAAATCAAACTATAATCAACACTTTTGTGCACCAATCTTTTAGATCTACTAATACTAAGCAATGTTCTTGTCATGGCTACTAAGGGTTAGAATTTATACCTTCCTTGAAGCTCTTAGTAACTTAACAAAGCTTGAAATACTCTCCAAACACCTTGGTTGATCAATCTATGGCTTAATCTTCAAGATCCAAAAACAAGAACAATAAGAGTTACTATTTACCTAGGAATTTAAGAATTTATAACTAGAAAACTAATGGATGAAAAGGGTTGAAATTCATAGCATACCTTTCTTATATGATGTAGAGTACCTAGGATTTTTTTCTTGAATTTAGAGTGATGAGAAGTGGGGAAGAAGAATTTTTTTCTTCTCCCTTTTTAGCTTAGGCCGAGAGCAATGTTTAAGGGGGGGGGGGGAGAGAGTTGTTTTCTTTTCTTTTGTGTTGGATGAAATAATGGCTTGGTTGATACATATAATGTGTATGTATTAGCATTGTACAATCTAGACATGGCTATAGGTATGGCCATTGGTACTTGTTGTCTCCACCTTTTAAAAAGCAACTAACTAGGTACTAACTAGATTCTTGTATTTTAGTTTGTTTCTAACTAGCTACCAACTACTTGGTTCTAATCTTAGACTAGGTGGTTTGCATGGAATTTGCATGGGATGCATGAAATCTTGCCACCTTGCATGGTTAGTAGGTATTTTCCAATTTCCATAATTTTCTAAATAAATCTTAAACATTTTTGGTGGAGTTTTTCCTTCAATATTCTTTCTAAAATTCAACTTCCTAATTTTAAGTATATATATAGTTCCTTGGTTCTCAAAATAATAAAACCATGATCTTGTCGTAGTATTCGTATTTATTGATACCCCGGAAATGTACGAAAATAATAAAATAGAATTTTGCGAAATCCGTCGACATTTACATACACTTATTTTCCATAAAGGAACATAATATCATTACAAATCTTCATTTATCCGTCATTCATATATGGGGGTGGGATTCACTTCTCTTACATAACAAAGTTACTATTCATTCCGTCTACTCCAATAATATCAAAAATCAGGGTTCTTACAGCCTCCCCTCCTTAAAAGGATTCCGTCCCGAAATCAGGTTGAAAACAGTTGGGGGTGCTTTTCACGCATCGCGCTCTCTAGTTACCATGTTGATTCTTCGACATTCTGATTCCTCCACAAGACTCTCACTAGTTTGACAACCTTGTTCCTCAGCACCTGTTCTTTTCTATCCATGATTTCTACAGGTTGCTCCACGTATGTTAAGTCTGGTTGCAGATCCACTTGATCATGTTCTATCACATGTCGGAAGTCGGTATGGTAGGGTCGTAGCATGGACACATGAAACACATTATGTACTTGCTGTAAGCTCGGAGGTAAAGCCAATTCATAGGCTAACTTTCCAACTCGTTTCAAGATCACAAAAGGTCCAATAAATCTCGGGCTTAGTTTCCCCTTCTTACCAAATCTCATCAATCCCTTCCACGGTGATACTTTCAACATCACGAACTCTCCTACCTCATATTCCTTATCTTTGCGGGACTGGTCCGCATACTTCTTCTGTCTGTCTTGGGCCGCTACCAGCCGTCCTCTTATAAGATCGATAGTTTCTCTTGTCTGTTGGACCAGTTCAGGCCCTAAAATCTTCCGTTCTCCTACCTCTTCCCAACACAATGGAGACCGACATCTTCGTCCGTACGAAGCTTCATATGGGGGCATGCCTATACTCGCATGGTAACTGTTGTTGTAGGAAAATTCGATCAATGGCAAGTGGTCGTCCCAACTTCCCTTGAAATCTATGGCACATACTCTCAACATGTCCTCGATGGTCTGGATGGTTCTCTCGCTCTGTCCGTCTGTTTGGGGATGGTATGCAGTACTCATGTTTAACTTAGTCCCCACACAATCCTGAAAACTCCTCCAGAACCTGGAGTTGAATCTTGGGTCTCTATCTGATACGATGCTCACAGGAACCCCATGCCTAACCATAATCTCTTTTAAGTAGATATCTACCAGCTTATCGACAGTGTATCTCTCGTTGATTGGAAGAAAATGTGCTGACTTGGTCAATCTATCAATAATTACCCAAATGGCGTCATGATTAGTCTTGGTCCTTGGTAATCCGACCACAAAGTCCATCGCAATCTGTTCCCACTTCCACTCGGGTATCTCTAAGGGTTGCAACAATCCACTGGGCCTCTGGTGTTCGGCCTTCACTCTTTGACATGTCAAGCATTTACTTACCCACTCTGCTATGTCCTTCTTCATATTTGGCCACCAATAATATTCTTTCAAATCCCTATACATCTTGGTGCCTCCAGGGTGAATCGAATACCTTGAACTATGCGCCTCTTGCAAAATCTCATCTTTTAATTCTCGAACGTTCGGGATCCATATCCTAGATGCGTACTTCATAACTCCATTCCCGTCCTTCTCACACCTAATTTCTTCGCCGGTCAAAATTTTCTCCATGGAATTCTTTTCTTCTTCTATCTTCTTTTCCTGACATAACTTGATCTTTTCCAGTAGCGGTGGTTGGACTTTTATTTCCATTAGACTCTCTTGGCCAATTCCTGGCAACTTCACCTCAATCTCCAGCCTCTCGAGGTCCTTGATCACTTCGTCCACTGACGTTATCATCTTAATCTTCTCCTTTCGGCTAAGTGCATCGGCCACTACGTTGGCCTTCCCTGGGTGATAATGAATCTCACAATCATAATCCTTGATTAGCTCTAACCATCTCCTCTGCCTCATGTTTAACTCTTTCTGAGTGAATATGTACTTTAAGCTCTTGTGATCCGTGTAGATTTCACACTTTTCTCCGTAAAGATAATGTCTCCAGATCTTCAAAGCAAAGACTATCGCTGCTAATTCCAAATCATGGATGGGGTATCTTATCTCATATTCTTTAAGTTGTCTGGATGCATACGCAATCACCTTACCGTGCTGCATAAGCACACACCCTAAACCTTTATGGGACGCGTCGCTATAAATCACAAAATCTCCCTTATCATCGGGTAGGGCTAGTACTGGTGCTGTCACCAACCTCTTTTTCAACTCTTGAAAGCTCTCTTCGCATTTTTCAGTCCACACAAACTTCTCGGTCTTGCGAGTTAGCCGGGTCAAAGGGGCTGCTATCTTGGCAAAGTCTTGGACAAATCTCCTATAGTAGCCGGCCAATCCTATGAAACTTCTCACCTCTGTCGGAGTGGTTGGTCTCTCCCAATTTGATACGGCCTCTATTTTGGCTGGGTCCACTAGGATGCCTTGTTCGCTAATCACATGCCCCAAAAACTGAACTTCCTTCAACCAAAATTCACACTTCGAGAACTTAGCGTACAACTTTTCTTCTCTTAGCGCTCCCAATACAATCCTCAAATGCTCTGCATGTTCCTCTTTCGTCTTGGAATAAATTAAGATGTCATCGATGAAGACTATAACACACTTGTCCAGGTACTTCTTGAAGACTCGATTCATTAAGTCCATGAAAGCTGCGGGTGCATTCGTTAACCCAAACGACATTACTAAAAACTCATAGTGTCCGTACCGGGTGCGAAAGGCCGTCTTTGGTATATCTTCTGGTTTAATCTTTAACTGGTGATACCCGGTCCGCAAATCAATCTTAGAGAAATAAACTGCATCTTTCAATTGGTCAAACAGGTCATCTATCCTGGGCAAGGGATACTTATTCTTGATGGTCACCTTATTCAACTCCCTGTAATCTATGCATAATCTCATACTGCCATCCTTCTTTTTCACGAATAGCACCGGGGCTCCCCACGGTGACACACTAGGTCTTATCATTCCTTTATCCAACAGCTCTTGCAATTGGGTGGCCAACTCTTTCATCTCCACTGGGGCTAGCCTATACGGGGCCTTTGAAATTGGGGCCGTGCCCGGAACTAAATCTATAGCGAACTCGATGTCTCTATCAGGTGGTAGTCCTGGAAGATCATCCGGAAATACGTCCGCGAACTCATTAACGACTGGGATTTCCTGTAGGTTTGGCGCCTCCTTATTGGTATCCTTTACATAGGCTAAATAGGCCTCGCATCCTTTACGTAACAGCCTTTTAGCTTGAATCATAGTCAGGAACTTTTGGGTTTGTCGTTTTCCACTAAACACTACTTCCTTATCCCCTGGCAGTCTTAAACTCACTTTCTTCTTCACGCAATCAATCTGAGCTCCATGGGTTGTCAACCAATCCATACCTATTATTACGTCAAACTCCCCTAATTGAAAAGGTATTAAATCTACCTGAAAGTGTCGCCCTTCTATTTTTAGGTCGCAACCTGGACAAACTTGGTTAACAGGAATAATTTCATGATTAGCTATCTCTACTTGCAGTCTGTCTCGCAGTGGTTCAGTCTTAAGGCCTAACTGACTTACAAAATCTAGAGATATGAAAGACTTGGTGGCTCCCGAATCAAATAAAACATTCGCATTAACTGAGTTGAGTGGTAGGGTACCTGCGATCACATCCGTGTTCCTCACGGCATCTTGCACAGTCATGTTAAAAGTTCTTGTAGTAGGGGCCCTGTTAGAAGCAGTTCCACTCACTCTTGACGCAGCTGGCCCAGAGGACATACATTCCCTCATTCGGTGCCCTGGTTTCCCACACTTGAAGCAATTACCTCCGGCACTGGTGTTGTTACTAGTTCCTCGACAGGTGTTAGCATAATGTCCTGTCAGCCCACACTTGAAGCACTTCACATCTTGTAGATTGCACACGCCCGCATGTTTCCTTCCACATTTATTGCATTCCGGGAGTGGGGCTCGGGGTGGGGTAGAGTACGATGATCCCTGTGGTCGGCCGCCCTGGCCCACACTCCAACTTTCAGCTTTCTTGGTTCCAAAGTTCCCACTGGGTTGGGACATTTTTCCTCGCTTAAATTTGCTGGGAAAGCTACCTCCCGCAGAGTTCCCCTTTCGACTATCAAACTTCCTCTTCCTTCCCTCTCTCTCCTTCTGCATCTGTTCGCCTCCAGCCTCAACAATCGATGCTTTCTGTACCAGGGTGGCATAGTCTGTCAGCTCAAGAACCGCCACACGATTCTGAATCCATTGCTTTAGCCCCAATTGAAACCTTCGGGCCCTCTTCACCTCAGAGTTCACATATTCCGGCACAAACCTTGACAGCTCAGTAAATCTTGCCTCATACTCGGCCACCATCATGTTACCTTGCTTGAGTTCCAAAAATTTCAGCTCCATTTGTGTTTCCATGAACCTAGGGAAATACTTTTCCAAGAACAACTCGCTAAACCTCTCCCAGGTCACCATACCTCTTCCCTCCAAATTCTTTTTGGCTTCCCACCAGTAGTTTGCCTCACCCTTCAGCAGATAGGTGGCGAAAACAGTTTTCTGCTCTTCAGCGACTCCTAGTATCTCAAAAGATTTTTCCATTTCTTTCAGCCAGGCTCTTGCCTCGACTGGGTCCGCAGTTCCCTTAAACTCAGGGGGTTTCAGAGATTTGAAATTCCGAAAGGCATTGGCGTTGGCATTGTTGGGTGGTGGCTGAACCGGGGGACGGTCCAAGTTCTGCCTGAGTAGGTCCATGAATCGCTCCATAGGGTCTCTCCTTGGGTTTTCCACCTCCAGGGTATCATCTTCAGCTTCCTCTTCATCATACTCAGAGTTATCAAACAGGTTATAGTCACTACCTTCATCCTCGCTCAGGTTCTGATCCCCTCTCTCTCGGTTTTGGTGGCCTTCCGGCCCATGGTGGCTACCCTGGCCTTCAGAGCTGGCCGGGTGAGCTCGAGTGTTCATTCTTCTGGGTGGCATGATTCTGATAATAAGATAAAAATGGGTTAGGGTTTTCAATTATTTGACCGTATTTAGAGAAGTCAGGAACGTATTGTTCCTCCTTACACAGGGTTAAAATTTCGAAAGTCGTAGTGCTCTTATGATGGCGATAAACTGTAAAAACTTTTTAGGGGAAGTCGTTACGTGGTTCGAAAACATTTGTAGGAATTTCCAAAATTTCGAAACTTCGCAATCTGTAGAAATATTTTCAAAAATTTTTAAATAACTAAAACCGTTTTTTTTTTTTTTTTTTTTTTGAAAGGTTTATTTTAGAAAAATCGTAGGAATATTTTGGAAAATGTGGAGAACAATTTGAAATCACATATCGTAAATTTGAAATAGCATGGTTGTATTTGGGGCTTGTAGCAGTTGTATAATCACAGTTGTATATCAAAACAGTAGAGCATGGCATCGGAAAGTAAAGCAGTTGAGACAATATCAAGGAAACTGAAACTAAATAAGTACGGTACAAGGGTGGTCACAAGTTCGGATGTTAGAGCCAAATACATAGTTCCGATGTCAAAGTCTAGCAAAAGTGGAACAAATACAAGTACATAATCCGAGTAGTCAAGGCTACACAAAAGTAGGGCTACATCCATACATACTATCTGAAGTCACATCTACATATATGTAGGTCAGTCTACTCATCCACTGGTCAGAAAGGACGCCACTGCACAAGTCAACTGTCCCGCAAAATCGACACACTAATGTCATCTGAACCTAGGGGACTGAGCTATCAGTAACACATCACGGGGCCGCACCGCGACGGAGCAAGGCCCTCACTCGGCCAAATGCACGACGCACAACACGCCTAACATCCCTAGCCCGGATCACTCCGCCCTCGCGGATCCCTAATCCGAGAACCCTCTCGCGACTCCTCCTCTCAATCCTGTGGAGGCGAGCTCTAGTGCTCCTAGCTACAGTAGTCCTCATCTCAGCCTGGATCCTCAAGCGCGCCTCGCGCTCCTCCACTATCACCCTCCTCGCCTCGTTAAGTCGGGCTTCCGTAGAAAGTAAGTCTCGGGTCATGAACTGCACGACATAGGCGTGCTCAGCGCCCGACACCGGGGGTAGGTCCAGTGGTGGGGGTGGCATAACAGGGGCAGGAGCAGGAGCAGGGGTAGGGTCACGCTCCTCCTCGCTAGAAGTGTCCTCCTCGGGATCATCATCATCAGAAGAAGTGAGGCTCAATAACTGTGGAGAGGGCGGGGGTGTCACAACACGGTCCTCACCGGATCGCACACTCTCCTCATCAGTGGCCACAGGGGAGGGGGTAACAGGCTCAGGCTCCATAAAGGGCTCCTCCTCGGGGTCCTCATCATCAGTATCCCCTAATATCGTAATCCAGGGGCCCAGCTCAGGGTCAACATCAGTATCCTCAACAGGGTCCTCAGTGTCTCTCAGTAGTGCCTCATCATGCTCCCTCTCATAGGCCTCAGGGTCTGGTATATCCTCCATCTACACAAGGGAAATAAGCTAGGTTACTAACCAAAAAGAAGGGTTTAAGAAGTAGTTCCCTCACGGGCCTTAGAAGTCAGGGCTATATCCGATAACCCGACTGTGAACTCGATGAGAGCTCCAGGTATTAATGGGATTATTATTAGTGTTATATTATTCGTATTATTATGGTTGCTTTCCTAAATTACTATCGTTTCTGAGAACTGTAACCTTCTCTCTGATACCATTTCTGTGACGCCCCCAGATCCGGGGTCGGAGATCTAGGCGCTCACGGTCCATTTTCCATTATTAACATACTTGTTCTTGCACATAATATAAATAAACAGCCATCGACCCCACAATAAACTCACACCGCACACACACACACACAGGTTAGAGTCTCAGAAACGTCATACATTTGATTGAGCAAAAGTAAAAGTTTTAGAGTTATTACAGACCGAATTAAATAGCATTTATGCTACCAGCAACACTTCGATATGAAGCGAAGTTGGCGGCTTGAAAGTTTGTTGCGGTACACTGCCTTGCACAGGTCATACTTATAAATAAAACGTACTAACAAAAGTTGCCGACCAATCCGGCTAATGGGGCCTACCGGTGGAATCTCGACTGCAGCCTGGGGTCTAGTCACCTGCTTTCGAACAGTCTGACTGGTTCTTGCCATTTCTCTTAGCTGTTGTGTTTGTAAAATTTGAAAACAAGCAAGAGTGAGCAACTATAGCTCAGCAAGAATATATGTATAAGATAAGCAATATAACATTTAATATGTATAATAGTCATTAAACTCGTTGTATCAATCAGTTATAGAATCACTTGTCATTATTGGTAAATTTCAAAGGTGCACCAGTACGTGCCCTTGTTTTCAAAATAACCTTGCAGTTCTAGCTACTGCATAAAGTCAACATCTTTCTCATCAAAATAGGACACTATCGGCAACTGGCACATAGGCCTAAGATGCAGTGTCAAAGCATTTTTCCAAAGTGGAGGATGGGACTGGAAGAAAACATAAAACCTGACAGGGATTGACGATGATCAGTCGCCACATCCGAGTCCAATAATCCGCGGGTCTTCTCTACCGGTAGAAGGATAGAAACTACATCCGTAACTATCCCTGAGTGAAAACTACATCCGTAATCACCCTCGATGAAAACTACATCCGTAATCATCCTTCGGCAACACCTGGGCCGGAATAATAAGTGATGGACCGCCTGGCTCACGGCCGCTTACACATCCCGGGAATCGTTCGTCAACGGTCCCCACACCTGCCAGAGTCCCTTTTTCTTTTTCTTTTAAAAACCAGATTTTGATTGAAAACAGAGTAGTTGTGGTCCGACATCAGTCGACCGATAATTCTTGAAATCATACAAGAAGCAGAACCTGACCGGGGGTTTTCGAAAATGTTTTGAGTTCGAAAAAGTTCGAGTTTGAAAGTATTAAAAGGTATCTTGGATTAACTTTGTTTTTAAAATAGTGAACAATAATAATTAAATGATATTTTAAGATTTAATAGCAATAATTAATAAAATAATTATTTAATAAAATAGACTTTCAATCCAAGATAGAGTTTCGAGTATTTACGAAGATATAGTAATAGTTATTTGAATATACGATACCACCCGAATGACCCTTCGGGTTTTCGCAATATAGATACGATATAATAATATACCGCTCCCCGGTCAATAGTATATACGGACCGCTACGACCTCTATTGCTAGAGTCGTTGTCCGAAGAAAACATTTCAATCTAAGTTCAAGGGGTAAAAGCATACATGTACTTATTCAATCTCAATTGCATCAATACTTCGATAAACATAGCATTTGATATAATTTGAAAACTACAAACACAACAGTGAAAATCCTTGTATATGTATAAGTTTTGGAAAGTAAACTTGCCTTGGTTTGGTTGGGGTGGTCGAGCGTGTGAATTCGAACGATCTATACATAAACAATAATCGTTCGTTAGTACCTTAACAATTTCTTTCTAATTACGGGGTTTTAAAGGGACACGAAATTAACTTAACGACTTCGTCTTATGACTCCCTAGCCCCACTATAGGTCCATGATATCACTCGTTTACGCTCGTCACTTACTCGACTTAATTTAATTACCACGCTCGAATCATAATCATTAACTTAGAATTTTGGTCCACCAATCGACTTTTTCCCTTGCGCGAATTTTACTCTATCATTTTTATAAAATCCAAAAATTCATATTTTAATCCAATTCTTTTTGGGTGGTCTTCCCCACTGCATTCCCTATCTTCTCAGATTTTTCCATGATTTTACACATATTTCTAGGGGTTTAAACAAGGTCCACAAGAGGGTCACTTAGTGCAGTCCATAGTCCAGAAACACAACTCACTCTTCCGGCTATAACTTAAAATCTATACATCACAAAATTATGAACCTTACATATTCAGAAACTACAGATCAAGACCTTTCCAACAATATAAGGTAGGTGTTCAGGGGATCAGTTTAAGGGTTCCGAATTACAGTTTCAAAAAGGGGTCAGTGCAGATTGTCCAACAACTCCTTTACCACAAGTCATGTCTCTTCTCAAAATTCCACCAACTCCAAAAATCATCACAAATTCCCAACAAAATTCTCATACACTTATGGGACCTCATACCACATAAAAATAATTTTCAATATGACAATAACCATCAACATCCATGATTTTTCATAAATCAAACTATAATCAACACTTTTGTGCACCAATCTTTTAGATCTACTAATACTAAGCAATGTTCTTGTCATGGCTACTAAGGGTTAGAATTTATACCTTCCTTGAAGCTCTTAGTAACTTAACAAAGCTTGAAATACTCTCCAAACACCTTGGTTGATCAATCTATGGCTTAATCTTCAAGATCCAAAAACAAGAACAATAAGAGTTACTATTCACCTAGAACTTTAAGAATTTATAACTAGAAAACTAATGGATGAAAAGGGTTGAAATTCATAGCATACCTTTCTTATATGATGTAGAGTACCTAGGATTTTTGTCTTGAATTTAGAGTGATGAGAAGTGGGGAAGAAGAATTTTTTTCTTCTCCCTTTTTAGCTTAGGCCGAGAGCAATGTTTAAGGGGGGGGGGGAGAGTTGTTTTCTTTTCTTTTGTGTTGGATGAAATAATGGCTTGGTTGATACATATAATGTGTATGTATTAGCATTGTACAATCTAGACATGGCTATAGGTATGGCCATTGGTACTTGTTGTCTCCACCTTTTAAAAAGCAACTAACTAGGTACTAACTAGATTCTTGTATTTTAGTTTGTTTCTAACTAGCTACCAACTACTTGGTTCTAATCTTAGACTAGGTGGTTTGCATGGAATTTGCATGGGATGCATGAAATCTTGCCACCTTGCATGGTTAGTAGGTATTTTCCAATTTCCATAATTTTCTAAATAAATCTTAAACATTTTTGGTGGAGTTTTTCCTTCAATATTCTTTCTAAAATCCAACTTCCTAATTTTAAGTATATATATAGTTCCTTGGTTCTCAAAATAATAAAACCATGATCTTGTCGTAGTATTCGTATTTATCGATACCCCGGAAATGTACGAAAATAATAAAATAGAATTTTGCGAAATCCGTCGACATTTACATACACTTATTTTCCATAAGGGAACATAATATCATTACAAATCTTCATTTATCCGTCATTCATATATGGGGGTGGGATTCACTTCTCTTACATAACAAAGTTACTATTCATTCCGTCTACTCCAATAATATCAAAAATCAGGGTTCTTACAATTTTGAAGTGATTCTTCATGCTCCCCCTCAATTGGTTCTTCTCTATTATGTGGTTGAAAAATTTCTTCAGTATTTACCAGTAGAGGTTCAGAGTTTAGCTCAACAGAGTTTGTCAGATCAGCTTCATCAGAGTTTACTTCATCAAAGAATAATTCTTCATTTTGAAAGTGCAGTTGATCATGTTTATCTACATCTTCAAGTCCAGTTATTTTCTTGTCTTTAAATGACACATGAATAGACTCCATGATCACTTTGGTTCTCAGATTATAAACTCTGAATGCTTTGGTTGATAGTGGATAGCCAACAAAAATTCCTTCATCAGCTTTTAATTCACATTACGTCAAATTTTGGCTTCCATCACATCAAATATGTGTGGCTAAGCACTTTCCGTCACGTTTTAATTTTTTAGCCAAGTGTGACCTAAGGTCTCGTCATTTTATGCCCCCCTACGGCCACTCCCCAGCTGTGTGGCTGTAACTCAAAACAGAGTGACTAAAGCAAACCACCCCTTGGGTCTGACAGCCCCCATTTTAAGCTCAAAAGTGTGACTAAATACCAGCTTGCAGCCACAGGTTGCGTCGTGGCTAAAGAGAAATAATAATGTGGCTAAATACCAACAATCATCAAAGGCTTAGTTTTGGTCGCACTATTTATTGGTAAATCGTTGCAAAAAACTTGGGTATGGCCACATTTTATAATTTTTGTGTGGTCGTTTCTATGTTTTATATACTATTAAACAATTGCTTTTAGTCACTAATAATTGTAGTAACTACAGTACTGGTTAAAACCTATTTTTATAGAATTTTTGTAATATATAGTGTGGCTAAAGGATAGTAATAGCCACACACACTTAACTAAATTATACAGAATTTGGTTTGTATTATAAAGATCCATAATAAGTAATTAATAATACCAAAATGCCAAAATTGAAATACAATGCTATTCTATAAAATTCAAACACTTAGCCATACATAATCCATCACCAAACTAAATAGCAACATAATTAATGTATAGCTAAGAGCAATCCATACATAATCCATCACCAAACTAAAACCACAACTTTAATTAGAACAAAAGTATGATCAACTAGCTAGAAATGAAGGATGATATCTTGATCGTCAACCCAAAAGAGATGAGAGCACGCATAAACAGCTTTGCACTTGCTCTGGCTTCTTCAAAAGCTTTGCAGAATACTATAGCTGGAAAAAGGATCCTTATATGCAGCCTGGTTATCTGAACAAAACCACAATTTTGTATATGAAGCTTGAATTCGGAACGAAGGGTGAGGATACTGACTATTGAAATGACATGGTTTACTATAAAAGTACTTTATGAATCAAAGTGTGTAAAGAGAAAGATACGAGGAGGTTAACATACCTCCAAAGAACACATCAGTCTGACCTTTGCTATAATGTGTTATAGTGCCAAAGAGACTAGTGTTATAAGCTAAAGCAAGAGCTGATAACATCCCAGGTGCCCCCGACGCCACGTGCATAGCCAAGCCAATCATAGCAGTAACAACATTTGATATACCAATAGCTTCACTAAATAATAAAAATTGTATTAGTTCTTGATAATGAATAATCTAAATCAATAACTATGCAAGTCTTGAAAACACTTTGCCATAAGAACACTGCTTCAGTGAGTAGTTTAATCATTTGCAGCAACAATTTAAATGAGTTCGCAAAACCAGTTGTTCCCCAAAAAAAGCACTCTTCCAAAACCTTGATCTATACTAACTTTATCTATTGTCAAATCTCGATAAGTGATGTCCGGTGATATAATCATTTTTTCTCTCCCGAATTTGGCCTATGAGCTAAGCTGCGAGCATAAAACCTGAATACCAATAATGAGTAGAAGTTACACTCCCTTTTAGTAACCCAATGGAAAACATAAAATTAAAACTGCATTAGTCAAAACAAAATTGTAGTGATACGTACAAGACTACAAGTGACAAGCATACATAATTACCATTCTGAGTACTTCCTTACCATTCTGAGTACTTACTACTCAGATGTATAACATGATTAAAAACAGCAACAAAGTAGAGTATATAGCACAAAATATAGCACGAAGTACTATCTATAGTTTCTATTACATTAGGGAGCACAATATCTCCTTTCAAATACACACACAAACATTAGTATGTCTGGGTGTGGGTTCCTGTGTTTATGGTGTTTATGTGTATACTTCTGAACCCTGTCCCTTGGACTAAGCGTAGTGTAGATATAATATATGTAACCCGTGATTTACTTGTGTATTAGACTGCAACAAAGGGCCTTAGTTATAACACAAAACACATGACTATTGTCCCGCTCAAAGTGGACTGTAACAACTGAAATTCTACTTAAAGTAGTCCTATAATAAAAAAAAATGTAAACAATATAACAATTGACGTTCTTAGTGGTATGTCCTGTTGAAAAAGTTATTATAACTTGTGAGTAGAGGAACAGATCAAAACTAAGCTTAATCAGCATTACGACCAATAACATACCGTGCTACATACTCTGAGAAGTGTTTTCCAGGTTGCCTCTGCCTCAAGGTGTGCAAATCACCACCTGGACAATTTTCCATGACCAGGCACGTAAATCTATCGGTCTCAAAATGAGTATACAAAGTAGGCAAGAATGGATGGTCTAGCAACTGCAATATCTCCCTCTCAGTTTGAGCTATGGTCAACTTCTTCCTGCTCGCAAGGGATGCCCTGTCCATCACTTTCATAGGAATTTATGTCTCCTACATGCGAGGCTGCGAGCACCTTTTGTAAGAAAAAGATAATCAATTCAAGGACTTGCTGAAACTACTACAAGAAATAGGTGCAGATGAGAGGTAATAGCAGTAGAAACAATAGGTAATAGCAGTAGAAACAATTATTTGAGTCATCCTTTTGTCTTATAACAATATAACAATAACTACGCCATAACATATACCTGCATCTTTCCAGTGAGGAGAACTGGCTTCAGAGAATCATACATTCCAAAGTAGAGATTCAATCACTTGCTAATGTCTTCTTGTTGACATAAACTAAACCATTAAACTGTCGAACAACAGTATTTCGTTGAACAACAACGTGGTGAGTGATGAATTTCATTGCGGCATTTCGTCAAACAACAACGTGGTGAGTGGCATTTTTTTTTGAAGACGAATCACAGGTATGCCCATAGCAAAAACAATTGTGCGAATCAATAAACGCAATCTGTAGAAACGGACTCTGTAGACACAATTTTGATTATTTTGGATAAAAGGGGGATTATTTGATATAAAAGGGGGGAACCGAAAATTTGATTTAGGGGGAAAGTGAAATTGGGATGGGGGGAAATGAAATATTGAAATGGGGCAAAATGAATGAGAGGGAATTTAAATTTGGATGCCAATAATTTTTACAAATAATTCTATATATTTATAAAATACGTGTTATTTAATTTGTTATTATTTTTTCAGTTATTTGGTCAATGCATTAAAAAAATTAAGATATGAGTATAGAAAAAAAATTAAATAAAAGTTATTTTGTTAAACCTCTTTCCCCATTAATAAAAGTATTATTAATGATTTTGAATGATCCAGATTCACTGAATATTTTTTTTGAATGATTTTTTCGACGATCGAACCGTACGGATGTTAATAAACACTCATTTCATGATCTTTATTTTTAAAATATTAAGTTTTATTTTCACCTATTTTCCATTTAAATGTGTAATTTGTTGCAACGAATTTTAGAAATGTGAAGCTGGTCAAATAATATATTATTAAATTAAAAATAATTTCGTATATGATTAAAAATATTTAAATATATTATCACAGATTATATAAAAAGAATTAAATACTTAATGAAAAATTAAAATATTTCTCAAACAAATAAAAAAAGAAACCAGAGAATAAATTGTTTTTTTTGCTTATGACTTTTTGAGAGACAAAGAGACAAAAAGATTGAAAATTCTGGGGAGATTGAAAATTCTGGGGAAATTTGTGAGCGGCAAAAAGACAAAGAGATTGAAAATTCAGTGTTGGGAAAAAATAAGATTGAAAATATTAAGGCCCGGTTGTGTCTCATCATAACGGAAAAGTTGTAATAGTACATATTCACGTAACGGGGCACGTACCAGATTCACTGAATGATTTTTTAAAATGATTTCTTCGATGATCCAACCGTACGGATGTTAATAGATACTCATTTCAGTGTTGGGAAAAATTAATCAAAAAATATAAAGGCCCGGTTGTGTCTCATCTTAACGGAAACGTTGTAATAGTATAGATTCCTGTAACGGGGCGCGTACCAGATTCACTGAATGATTTTTTTAAATGATTTCTTCGATGATCCAACCGTACGGATGTTAATAGATACTCATTTCAGTGTTGGGAAAAAATAATCAAAAAATATAAAGGCCCGGTTGTGTCTCATCTTAACGGAAACGTTGTAATAGTACAGATTCACGTAACGGGGCGCGTACCAGATTCACTGAATGATTTTTTTAAATGATTTCTTCGATGATCCAACCTTACGGATGTTAATAGATACTCATTTCAGTGTTGGGAAAAAATAATCAAAAAATATAAAGGCCCGATTGTGTCTCATCTCAACTGGAACGTTGTAATAGTACAGATTCACGTAACGGGGCGCGTACCAGATTCACTGAATGATTTTTTTTAATGATTTCTTCGATGATCCAACCGTACGGATGTTAATAGATACTCATTTCAGTGTTGGGAAAAAATAATCAAAAAATATAAAGGCCCGGTTGTGTCTCATCTTAACGGAAACGTTGTAATAGTATAGATTCCGGTAACGGGGCGCGTACCAGATTCACTGAATGATTTTTTTAAATGATTTCTTCGATGATCCAACCGTACGGATGTTAATAGATACTCATTTCAGTGTTGGGAAAAAATAATCAAAAAATATAAAGGCCTGGTTGTGTCTCATCTCAACTGGAACGTTGTAATAGTACAGATTCACGTAACGGGGCGCGTACCAGATTCACTGAATGATTTTTTTTAATGATTTCTTCGATGATCCAACCGTACGGATGTTAATAGATACTCATTTCAGTGTTGGGAAAAAATAATAAAAAAATATAAAGGCCCGGTTGTGTCTCATCTAAACGGAAACGTTGTAATAGTACAGATTCACGTAACGGGGCGCGTACCAGATTCACTGAATGATTTTTTTAAATGATTTCTTCGATGATCCAACCGTACGGATGTTAATAGATACTCATTTCAGTGTTGGGAAAAAATAATCAAAAAATATAAATGCCTGGTTGTGTCTCATCTCAACTGGAACGTTGTAATAGTACAGATTCACGTAACGGGGCGCGTACCAGATTCACTGAATGATTTTTTTTAATGATTTCTTCGATGATCCAACCGTATGGATGTTAATAGATACTCATTTCAGTGTTGGGAAAAAATAATCAAAAAATATAAAGGCCCGGTTGTGTCTCATCTTAACGGAAACGTTGTAATAGTATAGATTCCGGTAACGGGGCGCGTACCAGATTCACTGAATGATTTTTTTAAATGATTTCTTCGATGATCCAACCGTACGGATGTTAATAGATACTCATTTCAGTGTTGGGAAAAAATAATCAAAAAATATAAAGGCCTGGTTGTGTCTCATCTCAACTGGAACGTTGTAATAGTACAGATTCACGTAACGGGGCGCGTACCAGATTCACTGAATGATTTTTTTTAATGATTTCTTCGATGATCCAACCGTACGGATGTTAATAGATACTCATTTCAGTGTTGGGAAAAAATAATAAAAAAATATAAAGGCCCGGTTGTGTCTCATCTTAACGGAAACGTTGTAATAGTACAGATTCACGTAACGGGGCGCGTACCAGATTCACTGAATGATTTTTTTAAATGATTTCTTCGATGATCCAACCTTACGGATGTTAATAGATACTCATTTCAGTGTTGGGAAAAAATAATCAAAAAATATAAAGGCCCGATTGTGTCTCATCTCAACTGGAACGTTGTAATAGTACAGATTCACGTAACGGGGCGCGTACCAGATTCACTGAATGATTTTTTTTAATGATTTCTTCGATGATCCAACCGTACGGATGTTAATAGATACTCATTTCAGTGTTGGGAAAAAATAATCAAAAAATATAAAGGCCCGGTTGTGTCTCATCTTAACGGAAACGTTGTAATAGTATAGATTCCGGTAACGGGGCGCGTACCAGATTCACTGAATGATTTTTTTAAATGATTTCTTCGATGATCCAACCGTACGGATGTTAATAGATACTCATTTCAGTGTTGGGAAAAAATAATCAAAAAATATAAAGGCCTGGTTGTGTCTCATCTCAACTGGAACGTTGTAATAGTACAGATTCACGTAACGGGGCGCGTACCAGATTCACTGAATGATTTTTTTTAATGATTTCTTCGATGATCCAACCGTACGGATGTTAATAGATACTCATTTCAGTGTTGGGAAAAAATAATAAAAAAATATAAAGGCCCGGTTGTGTCTCATCTAAACGGAAACGTTGTAATAGTACAGATTCACGTAACGGGGCGCGTACCAGATTCACTGAATGATTTTTTTAAATGATTTCTTCGATGATCCAACCGTACGGATGTTAATAGATACTCATTTCAGTGTTGGGAAAAAATAATCAAAAAATATAAATGCCTGGTTGTGTCTCATCTCAACTGGAACGTTGTAATAGTACAGATTCACGTAACGGGGCGCGTACCAGATTCACTGAATGATTTTTTTTAATGATTTCTTCGATGATCCAACCGTATGGATGTTAATAGATACTCATTTCAGTGTTGGGAAAAAATAATCAAAAAATATAAAGGCCCGGTTGTGTCTCATCTTAACGGAAACGTTGTAATAGTATAGATTCCGGTAACGGGGCGCGTACCAGATTCACTGAATGATTTTTTTAAATGATTTCTTCGATGATCCAACCGTACGGATGTTAATAGATACTCATTTCAGTGTTGGGAAAAAATAATCAAAAAATATAAAGGCCTGGTTGTGTCTCATCTCAACTGGAACGTTGTAATAGTACAGATTCACGTAACGGGGCGCGTACCAGATTCACTGAATGATTTTTTTTAATGATTTCTTCGATGATCCAACCGTACGGATGTTAATAGATACTCATTTCAGTGTTGGGAAAAAATAATAAAAAAATATAAAGGCCCGGTTGTGTCTCATCTAAACGGAAACGTTGTAATAGTACAGATTCACGTAACGGGGCGCGTACCAGATTCACTGAATGATTTTTTTAAATGATTTCTTCGATGATCCAACCGTACGGATGTTAATAGATACTCATTTCAGTGTTGGGAAAAAATAATCAAAAAATATAAATGCCTGGTTGTGTCTCATCTCAACTGGAACGTTGTAATAGTACAGATTCACGTAACGGGGCGCGTACCAGATTCACTGAATGATTTTTTTTAATGATTTCTTCGATGATCCAACCGTATGGATGTTAATAGATACTCATTTCAGTGTTGGGAAAAAATAATCAAAAAATATAAAGGCCCGGTTGTGTCTCATCTTAACGGAAACGTTGTAATAGTATAGATTCCGGTAACGGGGCGCGTACCAGATTCACTGAATGATTTTTTTAAATGATTTCTTCGATGATCCAACCGTACGGATGTTAATAGATACTCATTTCAGTGTTGGGAAAAAATAATCAAAAAATATAAAGGCCTGGTTGTGTCTCATCTCAACTGGAACGTTGTAATAGTACAGATTCACGTAACGGGGCGCGTACCAGATTCACTGAATGATTTTTTTTAATGATTTCTTCGATGATCCAACCGTACGGATGTTAATAGATACTCATTTCAGTGTTGGGAAAAAATAATAAAAAAATATAAAGGCCCGGTTGTGTCTCATCTAAACGGAAACGTTGTAATAGTACAGATTCACGTAACGGGGCGCGTACCAGATTCACTGAATGATTTTTTTAAATGATTTCTTCGATGATCCAACCGTACGGATGTTAATAGATACTCATTTCAGTGTTGGGAAAAAATAATCAAAAAATATAAAGGCCTGGTTGTGTCTCATCTCAACTGGAACGTTGTAATAGTACAGATTCACGTAACGGGGCGCGTACCAGATTCACTGAATGATTTTTTTTAATGATTTCTTCGATGATCCAACCGTATGGATGTTAATAGATACTCATTTCAGTGTTGGGAAAAAATAATCAAAAAATATAAAGGCCCGGTTGTGTCTCATCTTAACGGAAACGTTGTAATAGTATAGATTCCGGTAACGGGGCGCGTACCAGATTCACTGAATGATTTTTTTAAATGATTTCTTCGATGATCCAACGGTACGGATGTTAATAGATACTCATTTCAGTGTTGGGAAAAAATAATCAAAAAATATAAAGGCCTGGTTGTGTCTCATCTCAACTGGAACGTTGTAATAGTACAGATTCACGTAACGGGGCGCGTACCAGATTCACTGAATGATTTTTTTTAATGATTTCTTCGATGATCCAACCGTACGGATGTAAATAGATACTCATTTCAGTGTTGGGAAAAAATAATCAAAAAATATAAAGGCCCGGTTGTGTCTCATCTTAACTGAGACGTTGTAATAGTACAGATTCCGGTAACGGGGCGCGTACCAGATTCACTGAATGATTTTTTTAAATGATTTCTTCGATGATCCAACGGTACGGATGTTAATAGATACTCATTTCAGTGTTGGGAAAAAATTATCAAAAAATATAAAGGCCCGGTTGTGTCTCATCTTAACGGAAACGTTGTAATAGTATAGATTCCTGTAACGGGGCGCGTACCAGATTCACTGAATGATTTTTTTAAATGATTTCTTCGATGATCCAACCGTACGGATGTTAATAGATACTCATTTCAGTGTTGGGAAAAAATAATCAAAAAATATAAAGGCCTGGTTGTGTCTCATCTCAACTGGAACGTTGTAATAGTACAGATTCACGTAACGGGGCGCGTACCAGATTCACTGAATGATTTTTTTAAATGATTTCTTCGATGATCCAACCTTACGGATGTTAATAGATACTCATTTCAGTGTTGGGAAAAAATAATCAAAAAATATAAAGGCCCGATTGTGTCTCATCTCAACTGGAACGTTGTAATAGTACAGATTCACGTAACGGGGCGCGTACCCGATTCACTGAATGATTTTTTTTAATGATTTCTTCGATGATCCAACCGTACGGATGTTAATAGATACTCATTTCAGTGTTGGGAAAAAATAATCAAAAAATATAAAGGCCCGGTTGTGTCTCATCTTAACGGAAACGTTGTAATAGTATAGATTCCGGTAACGGGGCGCGTACCAGATTCACTGAATGATTTTTTTAAATGATTTCTTCGATGATCCAACCGTACGGATGTTAATAGATACTTATTTCAGTGTTGGGAAAAAATAATCAAAAAATATAAAGGCCTGGTTGTGTCTCATCTCAACTGGAACGTTGTAATAGTACAGATTCACGTAACGGGGCGCGTACCAGATTCACTGAATGATTTTTTTTAATGATTTCTTCGATGATCCAACCGTACGGATGTTAATAGATACTCATTTCAGTGTTGGGAAAAAATAATAAAAAAATATAAAGGCCCGGTTGTGTCTCATCTAAACGGAAACGTTGTAATAGTACAGATTCACGTAACGGGGCGCGTACCAGATTCACTGAATGATTTTTTTAAATGATTTCTTCGATGATCCAACCGTACGGATGTTAATAGATACTCATTTCAGTGTTGGGAAAAAATAATCAAAAAATATAAAGGCCTGGTTGTGTCTCATCTCAACTGGAACGTTGTAATAGTACAGATTCACGTAACGGGGCGCGTACCAGATTCACTGAATGATTTTTTTTAATGATTTCTTCGATGATCCAACCGTATGGATGTTAATAGATACTCATTTCAGTGTTGGGAAAAAATAATCAAAAAATATAAAGTCCCGGTTGTGTCTCATCTTAACGGAAACGTTGTAATAGTATAGATTCCGGTAACGGGGCGCGTACCAGATTCACTGAATGATTTTTTTAAATGATTTCTTCGATGATCCAACGGTACGGATGTTAATAGATACTCATTTCAGTGTTGGGAAAAAATAATCAAAAAATATAAAGGCCTGGTTGTGTCTCATCTCAACTGGAACGTTGTAATAGTACAGATTCACGTAACGGGGCGCGTACCAGATTCACTGAATGATTTTTTTTAATGATTTCTTCGATGATCCAACCGTACGGATGTTAATAGATACTCATTTCAGTGTTGGGAAAAAATAATCAAAAAATATAAAGGCCCGGTTGTGTCTCATCTTAACTGAGACGTTGTAATAGTACAGATTCCGGTAACGGGGCGCGTACCAGATTCACTGAATGATTTTTTTAAATGATTTCTTCGATGATCCAACCATACGGATGTTAATAGATACTCATTTCAGTGTTGGGAAAAAATAATCAAAAAATATAAAGGCCTGGTTGTGTCTCATCTCAACTGGAACGTTGTAATAGTACAGATTCACGTAACGGGGCGCGTACCAGATTCACTGAATGATTTTTTTTAATGATTTCTTCGATGATCCAACCGTACGGATGTTAATAGATACTCATTTCAGTGTTGAGAAAAAATAATTAAAAAATATAAAGGCCCAGTTGTGTCTCATCTTAACACTCATTTTATAATATTATCATTGTACATTTATTTACTTTTTAAAAATTTGGAGTGATTTAAGGATTTAAAATTGATTTTATGGATTATATTGCATTTTATGAATCTATACTTGCAAAATTCATAGTTAATTCGTTTTTTATCCTAAAAATATTCTAAAAATACACATGTGTTCCTAATTTCATGCTCTTTATTTTAAAAATATTAAGTTTTATTTTCACCAATGTTTTTCTAATTTTTTTGGAAGTATTATTAATTAAATCAAATAATATAAAAATTATTAGGCACATGCGGGGGTTTGTGGCGCCCAAAAATTGGGGAAAACTTGAACATGCCGCCATTGAAAACTCTTTCACCAGATAAGATCTTTCTTTTCTCTCAAATTTTATTTTTTAATCTTCTCACTTTCTTTTTCCATCTATTTATGGGATTTCCCCAAATTTGATTTAGATAGAATAGGCAACATAGACGGAGTGTTTGTGTATCGTGGTAACGATGGAGCTGCCCTTGGGTCTTGTGATGTTTCAAGTAAGGTCTCTTCATCCCTAGCTATTTCATTTTCTTGTATATTTATATAAATACAGTTATATGATTAGAATACACTGGATTCAGATTTGAATTAGTTTGTGTATTATCTGTATCAGATTTGAATTAGTTTATGTATTATCTGTATTTATTTGGTCAAAATACACTGGATATTGCTGTAGATGAACATTTTTGGTTCTACAAAAGCATGACAACTAATTGATGGGTATCTTGGCCCTGTTAAGCCCTGTTATTAATAGATGAACAACTATTGATAGTTGCACTTGATTTAATAGATTAACTACATATGGCACTTGATTTAATAGTTGCACTTGATTTAATAGAATTAATTGAAATGTTCAATGAAAGGTATGAGGTTCAAGATGAATTAACAAGGTTCAATGATATTTTCTTCAGGAACTTGAAGGTGGGTTTCAATGAGGAATCACAGAGTTGTGCATGGTTAGCATAATTGCTAAATACTGCAGCTTTACTAATAGTGAGGAGCTGACCACTTTAAATGATTACATTACAATAATGAAGGTCATATTGACATACTTCATGTAAGTGGAGATGGCAAGAATGCAGTCCTTGTGCTCCTCTTCAATATCCTTGATACCCTGCATCCTTTAGTCGGACATTCAACTCTGCTAGTTTAAAATAGATGCTATCTGACAAGGGATGTGAACGATCTCCAGCCAGGAATGAGTAAGTTTCGCGTTTAACCTCAATCCATCTGTACCCAGCTTCTTTTTTCACTTTCCTTTCATCCATTAGTTTTCTAACTTTCCCTTTCTCTTGCCATTTTCCAGCTGAAGCATATAGATTAGATAATAACACATAAGCAGCAGAGTGTTGTGGCTCAAGAGACATGAGCTCTTCTCCTGCACGTTTTCCTAGCTCTAAATTTCGATGAACATGGCAAGCTCCAAGAAGTGTACAGGCAGTAAGCACTGCGATAAACGTTACGTCATCCACTTCAAAATTGTGAGTTTGCATTTCCTCGAAAATCTCAAGTGCCTTTGTTCCATAACCATGCTGTGAATATCCTGATATTATTGAATTCCATGAAACTATATCCCTCTCCTTCTGCATTTCAAATTCTATTGTTCTCGTATATATAACTACTATATTGATGAACTAGTTGTCCTACATGTATTAAAATCTGTCACAGACAAGAACATTTCATCAACTTCAAGCAATTTCAATATAGTTCATAAAATGCAGGAATGAGTGGCTATTGAAGTAGCTGAAGCTGTTGTTGGAGCCCTAAAGGGTGAGCTTGCTGCAACTGCAGTGAATGCATCCATGGTTCCTGCTTAGGTAATTTTACAAAATCTGCATTGTTTGTTGTGAAATATTTTCTTCACGTGAATCGCCTTCTTTTGGCCTTAATTATAATATGAAGTAGTAGTGTTGTTAGTCAATAACAAACTTTTCTGGAGTTTATTATTCAGACTGATTGAAAATAAGCATGGATAATACCATTGTTACATTCTCTGAGCAAGTGGTACTACATATTTCTAGCTTAAAAGCTACAAATGAAACTTAGTAGTGCATCTTTTCCCTCCTGAATAAAATCTTATTTGCCCCAAAGCTTATGTAGAAAATAGACATTCAATGAACAAACTTGTAGTACCCAATTTTTCAAGTTTTAACGGGATGGTTACTACTGTTATTAACCTGTCATTTTTATTTTAGTGGTAAAGATAAACAAACTCTGATGCATGTATTTAATCTTTTTCATTTGCAGGTTTGACAGTTAAAGCCATATGTTGTACCTGCTGAGAAACTAGGAAGACTGGCAGTCCAACTGGTAGCAGGTGGAAGTCTTGTAAAATCTGTAAAAGTAACCTATGCTTCTGCTAGAGCTCCTCATGATCTTGACACAAGGCTGCTCCATGACATGATCACAAAGGGTATCATTGAGCCTATCTCAAGTGTTTTTGTTAACTTGGTGAATGCTGATTTCACTGCTAAACAGAGAGGAATCAGAATAAGTGAAAACTGGTCAAATTTTGGCTTCCGTAAAACTGGTCAATCATCATCTTCATTTTTTTTGCATTCGTTGGCTCCCTTTTAACTAGATTTAGCTTGAATGCCAACATTGTATCTAGATTTCTAGTTACAGTTGCCTAAATACAATGTGATTTATTTATAAGTAACATTGTGATTATAGTTGCCTAGCTAACATTGTAAATTAATACACACAATCTTTGTTCAGGACCAAAAGCATTTTGTATAAAATATTGTGCCAATCTAAATTACACAGTTGTTGGAAGTTTTGAACATACGACAACTTTATCGGTCAGAATCCCGTCGAAACGAACCAAGAAAATCAGATTCCGGTGAGCTTCGCCCAGAATCCGGCGAACACTTGTAAATCCAGAAACGTGAACCAAATTCAGCGTTCTTAGTGTTAAAATGAAGCTTTAGTTGTCTTCAAACTGCTCACAACATCAAATTAACCGAACTATATCACATCAATCCAAACGAATGAATTAAAATCGGTAAAAAAAGAGAACTCGACTCAGTCTAATTCGAACATAAAGCCTTCAATTACACACATAAATCACTTCACTATGATCGAACAATTCACACATCACAAGCTTTGCTTTGTTTTACAAGCTAGTAATAATGTTACATGAGTACTTTTTAGTCACACAATAATACAGTCACTAGTTTTTAGCTTCTTTAAGCGAACAAAACTCTGACATATATGCAGAAAACTCTACTATTTAGTCACATATAAAATGTAGTGACCATAGGTTATTTCCCATTTAGCCACATCACCGAAAATGATTGTGGCCGTTTCGTAACATTTAGACACGGCAAAGAAGAGTCGCTAGTTATTGTCACACTTCTATCTCTCAAGTATGACTATAAATTTTGGAATTGGTCAAAGTCAACAAAAAACCATGTTGTTTTATCTCTCAATTGTCACACCTTTTTTAAATTGTGACTAAATCTGCCAAAAAATATGTTTTCGGTCACTCAAAAAATAATTGTGTGGCTAAAACTTGGGACGATGACCTTTAGCCACTCGTTTTTTCCAAAGTGTCACAGCCCTTACTGTACAAAAGAGTGACGAAAGCCCAAATTTGACGTAGTGTCAAATTTTGTCAACTGTTCAAGATGAGTTTTCAGCACAAAGCACTTGCACCCAAAAATATGAAAATATTTCAGGTTTGGCTTCTTTTCCCTCACCATTTCATATGGTGTTTTTCCATGCTTGTTGATCAGAGTGGCATTCTGAGTAAAACAGGCAGTTTGAACAGCTTCTGCCCAGAAATAGGTTGGTAACTTTGCTTCATTAAGCATAGTTCTGGTAGCTTCTATTAAGGTTCTCTTCTTTCTTTCAACTACACCATTTTGCTGTGGTGTTCCAGGTGCAGAAAACTCTTGTTTCACTCCTCTGTCTTTGCAGAATTCTTCCATTGTTGCATTTCTGAATTTAGTTCCATTATCACTTCTTATAATCTTGACTTTGTGTTTTGATCCTTTGTCCAGTTGCTTTACATGCTCCATCAGAGTTAATGCAGTCTCATCCTTCTTTGCTAGAAAATACACCCATGTATATCTGGTGTGTTCATCAACAATGACTAAAGCATATTTCTTTCTTCCAATAGACATCACATTTACTGGACCAAAAATATCAACATGTAGAAGGTGATAAGGATCAACAATTGAAGATTCAGAATTGCTCTTGAAAGATGACTTCCTTTGTTTGGCCTTTTGACAGGAATCATATAGGCCATCAACATTTAATAAGGATTTTGGGAGCCCTCTAACAAGATTCTTTCTAATCAGCTCATTGATGTTGTTCAGATTCAAATGAGAGAGTTTCTTATGCCACTTCTAACTCTCTTCACGGGACATTCTTGTTGATAGACACACTGCTTTGCCATCAGAGTTTGTTGACAACTTTATGTCATAAATGTTATTATGCCTGTGTCCAACTAGAACAACTTTCCCTGTAGATTGACTAATGATTTCATAGTATTCAGGCTGAAAATCTACATGATATCCTCTGTCACAGATTTGACTCACAAATAGCAGATCATGCTTGAGTCCTGGAACCAGAGCTACATTAGTGATGATGACACTTCCAAGATTAATATTGCCATATCCCAGAGTATGTCCTATGTTGCCATCTCCATAGGAAACTTTTGGGCCAGCCTTCTCCACATACTCTGATAGCAGGGCTTTATTTCCAGTCATTTGTCCTGAACATCCACTGTCCACGACTAGGGTACTTTCCCTGGTGCCCTGCAATCAGAAACAATTACTGAGGATTAGTTTTAAGGATCCAGACTTGCTTGGATCCTTTGGCTTTCTTAACTTTGTTAGCTTTTGCAGCGGAATGCATATTATCAGAGTTTAAGCTAACTTTATCAGTGTTTACACTTGCAGAATTAACTCTAACCCATTTCAAATTTGGCTTGGGTTCATAGTAATTATGATAAATAGTATGATAATCTTTGCAAGTATAAATAGAATGCCAAGTACTTCCACAGTGTTTTCATAAAGTCTGTGGTCTAGTTCTAACATTTTCTTTCTTTACTCCAGAATTGGAAGGTAAAGAATTAATGTCTTTATTTTTCCTGCAAAAGCTAGCAAGATGGTTAGTACTACCACAGTTATGACATGTCTTTCTAGGAGCAAAAGAAGCAAGCATTGGATATTTACCCTGAGAAATGCCTACTTTACCATTCCTATTCTTTCTAGACATTTTCTGTTTCTCAGCAGATTTTAACTCCTTAAACTTATGCTTGAGTTGTTTATCTGTCATTAAACCAATATTAACCTGCTTAACACTGGTTTTTACTACTTCTCTTTTAACAGCTTGTTTTCCACCTTCAAACCTAGGTTCTCTTACTCCATTAACAAATTTTCCAAATTTTTTAGGTGGGAGTGGTGGTCTAATCTTGATTTTATTCTGAAACCTAAGTTCATCTTCCTCAGAATAACCTAGACCAACAGTGTCAGATTGAAAAACCTCTTGAGTGTCTTTTCCAGAATCAGTCCAAGTTTTAATTATTTGATTTGCCTTTTCCAACTCATATTCTAGTTGCTTATATTTTCCTAGCAAATCCTGTTCTAGATAGATAGCATCATCTCTTTCTTTATGAACTTGTTGCATGTTTTCAAGTTTTTCTTCAACAATTTTATTTCTCTCTTTAAGTTCAGAATTCTCAGACTTTATTCTCTCATTTTCTAAAGTCTGATCCCTATAACTAATATGCAATGCCTTAAGATAAATTCTCAATTCAGTTATATTATCAGTATTATAGGCATAGGTAGTAAGGGGTACCTTGTTTTCAGAGGTTTCAGAATCTATCTCAATAGAAGCCATGAGAGCATAGTTGATTTCCTCATCTGAATCTGAAGTGTCTGCCCAATCTCTGCCTTTTGTGATAAGTGCCATACCAGTTTTACCCTTCTTGCACTCAGGAGCATAGTGACCCATCTCCTTACACTTGTAGCATTGAATCTCAGACTTGTCTTTCTTCCCAGATTTGGTATCCTTTCTCTCAGACCTCCTGAAACTCTTTCTATCTTCATTTGAATCTCCATAAAACCTTTTTCCCTTCTTGAAGTTCTTAAAACCCATTTTATTGAAAGTCTTCACCATTAATACAACCATTTTCCTCATTTCTTCTTCATCATCCTGATATGTAAAATTACGTCTAACCGCAAGCGCACGGTATCAATTGTAGTAGATACTAGCAAATACGGGTCGAATCCTCAAGGAGACAGTTTCAGTTTCAATTCAATTGCTATCAATTGTTTCTAGTCACAAACGATTATTTGGGAATTTTATTAACTACTAATGCAAATTTAACAAAGTTTTATATCAATTAATTAAAGGATCTAGGGCAATTCAGGTTCACCATGCTTACACCAAACAAATCACAAAAGTATAGCTTTTCAATGGGATTAAGTAATTAAAGCAATGGTTAATCTTTTTCAAGCATTAACACTCTCAGAATATCTAATGATGCTTTCACAATCACCTTCAATTCCGCTAATTGTATGTAAGCCTCTAGTAGTAAAATCTTTCGATCTATTACTCCTATTGCAATCAATTAATCCGTGATATTGCGCAATTACACAAATTAAGAATTATAACATATCAATCAGAATTACTCTTTACCCATCAATCTACTAATCAAATTAAACTTAAATCATGGTGCAAACATGGCTCCCCTTAATACCCTAGAATTAAACTACTCACTCATGGTAGAAGTAAAAACAATAAGAATAATGAAAGAAGCCATGTAAAACATATAATAATAAAACAAGAGAATAAAGAATACCTCAAACTTTGTATTAACGAAGAACAATGAAGATCCAAATTAAACCAAGTGCTTACAAAGGAAGAGATGAAGAGAGAAAACAAAACCCTAGCTTTTGTAAAATATAAAATACGTATCTCCCTCTCTCTCCCTCTCTATCCCACGTTTTTATAATATATCCCCCAATAAAATCTGATCTCTTTCTTCTAATAAAAGTATTTTTAATATCCTAATCAATTTACAAAAAGATATCCATAATTGAATAGGATTTTCTTGTAAAATTCGTCACAAATTTTGCTCCTCTGTTTCTGGGCTCTTCCAGTTGGATTTTGCTTACTGGACCACCTCTGAATTGTAGAAAATTCCACAAGCTTCGCGTGGACAGCTTACGGGCCTCAAACAGACTTCTGGAACTCAAGATATGGCCAAAACAGTGCAGAACAGCCCGTATAGCCCAATATTACGAATTTTCTCCTATTTTATCTCCAAAATAGCTCTTTTTGCTCCAAATCCTTCCAAGTCATGAATTCTTTATTTCCTACAATAAAACAATAAAATCTATTAAATAAAAATCCAAATCAATGCAAAACACAATAAATATGAGAATAAAATCATCTAAAATATATATAAAAATATACTCTATCAAACATCCCCACACTTAGCATTTGCACGTCCTCGGGCAAATAAGTGAAATAAAAACTAAGTCCTAACAAACATCACTTTCGTAGATGACACGATTGCATTGAGCATATGCAACAAGCCGTTAAACCCCTAGGCAGCCCTAGTAGGACGAGTGTTGTCTCGTGAGGGTTTATAGTGAATGTACCCACAAAATTCATCTAACCATGCAACAGATCAATGCTAACACAACACCACACACACAAGTCCTCTCATGCCACATCAACTTAAGAATCAAAGCAAACATACGATGTCTTGGTGTCGAAAGTGCAAGTATTCACGTAGTCTACTCAACCAACATGCAGAAGGTCATAAAAATTCATGTCAAGTGTAAAAATTGTTGGTAATCATGCTAAGCCCACAAGAAACACATCTTTAAGTCTAAACCTGGGATCTCCTATGCCAAAACAAGTAATAACTCACCTTTCACTCAAAAACGAATATTCACTCAAGAACAAGGTTAAGTGTATCACTCAATTCCAACAAAATCATAAACACAACTTGACACTCGCAATCAATCTCACTCTCAACACAACATACATCACTGATGATAATCAAAAGGTCTTTATTCGGGTTGTAACGTGGGCTAGGGACCAGGTATGTCAAGAAAAGCTAAAACAGGTTAATGTCAAGAGCTAGTACCCAACAATGAAATTAAAACAACTCCCATACTTATTAAAACAAATACTTCCCCACACTTGGATTTTTCAATAACCCTTATAATAACTTGACTAGTCGAATGAAAAAGGATCATACAAACATAAGAATGCTCTCAAATTTATTCATTTTTTTTCTTTTTTTTTATGTTTTTTTTTCTTTTTTCTCTTTTTTTTTCTATTTTTTTTTCTATTTTTTTTCTTTTGAGAGCTAAGGAATAAGCACAATGATCCATAGATATTTTTATGAATTTCGACTAGCAAGCATCAACCCAAAATCAATATTCCCCAATGGTACGATCATCAATAACCCCCCCTTTTATGAACACCTTATTACTCCCTTAAGCACGATACTAGCCTTTGACAATTTAGGTTCAAATTCAATGTAAGGCCAATAGAATAAAAAGGATAATGGCAAGTAATGTGGTGTGTCACCGAAAGAATAGGATTAAGCTCAAAGGGTTAACTAATTGATCATGTATAAAAGGTGTGGAAATATGGGAAATACGAGGTTATACCTAATTGCCTTTATCATCTCATCATCAATTAATGTCATGCATTTCAAGAAAGATCTCAAGTAAGTGCTAGCAATGTAAACAACATGTGGACACTCAAGCAAACGAAAAATCATGCAAAAGATATGCATATAGGCTCAAAACTCACTTGGTGTGACAAAACATAATCAATCCCAGGTAACAAGACTCTCTAACGCACCTACTTGTGCTCAAAGCATGGAAACCAAGTCATCTTGCACATATTCATGTCATTCTAATCACTTACAACATCCAATTAAGTCTACCAGCTTCAACTTGCTAGTGTAAGTGTGTGTACAAGAACAAAGCACGTCACTTCTCATACAAAATCGTCAATAGCACAAAATTTCTACGCATGCATGGGTGTATCAAGCAAAATACAACAACTAATCAAATTGCATGGCTAGAATTATTTTTGGTATTTTTAATTTTTTAATTTTTTTGGATTTTTTAATTTTTTTTTTTTAAACAAGTAATACACTACGTTGAGAACACCTCCCCACACTTAAGCGGTTCATTGTCCCCAATGAACGAATGATCAAGATACAAAACTACAACTAAAAACAAAATAAAACTACACTAAAAAGAAAAGAAAGAAAACTCCCCTGGAATCAAGGTGTCGGGTGTGAAAACCACCCCTCAGTCGGTTAGGAGCCACCCACTCACCACCAACAACCACCAAGAAATTTCCTGCAAAAACCACCAAGCAATATCACTCCAAAAATACCCAATTAACAAGAATAATACAAAATCCCCAATTTACAAGAACACAAATTCGTAATAAAAAAAATAAAATAGAGAAGAGATATCCCAACTACGAATCAAAGAGGTGAACTTGCAATTAATTCCTCTTTAGAATTGAATTTTTAGAAATGTAGAGGATGAAGAGAATGAATTGGGTGTGTATGTATGGATATATATAGATAATGGAGTGATAGGATGGATTTAAGAATTTTAATGTGAAAAGGAAAAAAAATTTGGGTGGAATTTGGAATTTAATATAGGATAGAAAAAGATTTAGGGATAAAAAAAAATAATAATAATAATAAATAAAATAAAATAACTAAATAAATAACAATAATAATAATAATAATAATAAATAAAATAATAATAATAATAATAATAATAATAATAAATATGAATTAGAAAAGAAATAGGTTTAGAAATTTGAAGGAGAGATGGGGGGTTTTAGAATTGAAATAGGAAAAGAATTGGGTGTTAATATGAAAAAATAAGAGCTATAAAATGAATGGGAGAGAAAAGCTTTTTTTTTTTTTTCAAACAACAGCTCAAAACAAGAAAAAAAAACCATCAGACAACTCTGTACCACGCGCAAGCTGCGCGCGGCTGAAGCAAGCTGCTCAACAGTCAGACGCGCAGGCGCAGCCTGCGCATCTGCCAGGCAGACTGCGGTGAAGTCAGTAACGCAGGAGCAACCTGCGTTACAGGGACAGAAACGCAGGCGCAACCTGCGTTACACTAAAAAAATCCGATTTTTTTTTTTTTTTTTTTTTGAAATACAACAATTTTTTTATTTTTTTTTAACACAACAAGGCTTAAGTTGAACAAATAACTAAGCAATTCTACTAGATATGAAAGAGAAGGAAAGAAATACTCCCCTATGCAAAAGCATGAAGTGCACCGATCCTCCAATGAAATCGTGGGTTGCCTCCCAAGCAGCGCTTATTTAGAGTCATTAGCTTGACCTCCTCAAAAATACTCCGGTAAAGGCGTAATATCCACTTTCTCGATCATAAACTCGTCACCACAAAAAGTATCAAGAGTGTTAGTGATTGTCTTTATCCTGTAGAAAGTCTCCAAACAAGCATCAGCAAAATAAAATATGTCATTAATAAGCAATAGAGAGAGTGCTTGTGCAGTTTTGGAAAACTTTGTGATAAAACAGCGAAAAAATTCGACACCACGAAAATATTGAACTCCCTTGACATAAGGTGGAGGTTCTGGTGGCGGTTTTTCTTCACTCCTCACTTTCACTGGAGTCATTCGGACATCTTGGCTTATCACATCATTGGCTAATAAGACACTTCCATCTTTTCCCTCTTCTCGAGCTTGAAACGTATGAGCCACTTTGTAGGGATCCTCAACCAGAATTTGAGAAATATCATCTTGAACAATATTTGTTATCACATCAACCTTGAAATAAGTGTTCTTGAGCAAAGAAGCCTTGTAAGTAGAGGCTAGATCGAGAGCAATTTTATCAATACATGGTAGCTTAGTCACAGGTTGTGGAAGAGAAACAACAACCATCTCTGTATTGCTTTCCTTTGTAGCCTCATCATCAGTCACATTGTCCTTGGTAGCAGCAACATCATCGATCTCGTCATCGGTGGCATACTCCTTCTCTTTATCAATGGCCTCATCATCAACATACATGGAGAAACTATCATATTCCTGATCGCTTGTGAGATTGATAGCAATCAGGTCCTCTTCGGATCGGATAGATGATGATGGTAAATAGTCGAGCTGCCCTGTAGTAGAAGAGTTCACCAACTGTGCAATTTGAGATTCAATCGCCAAACTTTGAGTCTTTAAGTCTTTGATCTTCTCGGCTTGTTCTTCAGAACTCTTTAGCAGTTTATTCAAGATATCCCACATCTCATTTGTCTGATCAGCTTGCACATCTATGCTGGGTTGAGAAACATGTAGATCTTCTTGTAGAGGAGGATATTGATATTCTTGCTGTGGCGGCTGCTCATATGACTGATAATATTGTTGCTCAAACTGTTGTTGATTATGATATGAAAAATTTTGAGCACCATTGTCCTGGTAGTAGAAATCTGGTTGATTCACGCATTCTTGATCAAAAGTGTTTGAATACTGATTGTACCCATATCCTTCTTCAAAAGAATTCATTTGTCCCAACTGAGCACTCTGAGAATTATAGACATTGTAAGAGCATTCAAAACCAAAGTGACCCTGCACACCGCAAATTTGACAGAAGTTGTAAGTTTTAGGGGCCACTTGTGACATCTCATTGATACTCATTGGACGTATAGTGGGCTCTGTAGGGTTGAATGAGGCAATTTCTCGAGTATATGCCTCTACTCGGGAAGATAAGAGTGCAAAAGTATCAACTTCACCCATTGCAAACCTGTAGACACTCAACAAAGCCAAGAAACGTAGTAAAATTGGCCTCAATTGGAACAAAGGTTCCAACGAGACAATGGAAACAATCTAAACAACTAAATTAAAATCAATAGAAACTCGCTGTCTCCCCGGCAGCGGCGCCAAAAACTTGATATGTAAAATTACGTCTAACCGCAAGCGCACGGTATCAATTGTAGTAGATACTAGCAAATACGGGTCGAATCCTCAAGGAGACAGTTTCAGTTTCAATTCAATTGCTATCAATTGTTTCTAGTCACAAACGATTATTTGGGAATTTTATTAACTACTAATGCAAATTTAACAAAGTTTTATATCAATTAATTAAAGGATCTAGGGCAATTCAGGTTCACCATGCTTACACCAAACAAATCACAAAAGTATAGCTTTTCAATGGGATTAAGTAATTAAAGCAATGGTTAATCTTTTTCAAGCATTAACACTCTCAGAATATCTAATGATGCTTTCACAATCACCTTCAATTCCGCTAATTGTATGTAAGCCTCTAGTAGTAAAATCTTTCGATCTATTACTCCTATTGCAATCAATTAATCCGTGATATTGCGCAATTACACAAATTAAGAATTATAACATATCAATCAGAATTACTCTTTACCCATCAATCTACTAATCAAATTAAACTTAAATCATGGTGCAAACATGGCTCCCCTTAATACCCTAGAATTAAACTACTCACTCATGGTAGAAGTAAAAACAATAAGAATAATGAAAGAAGCCATGTAAAACATATAATAATAAAACAAGAGAATAAAGAATACCTCAAACTTTGTATTAACGAAGAACAATGAAGATCCAAATTAAACCAAGTGCTTACAAAGGAAGAGATGAAGAGAGAAAACAAAACCCTAGCTTTTGTAAAATATAAAATACGTATCTCCCTCTCTCTCCCTCTCTATCCCACGTTTTTATAATATATCCCCCAATAAAATCTGATCTCTTTCTTCTAATAAAAGTATTTTTAATATCCTAATCAATTTACAAAAAGATATCCATAATTGAATAGGATTTTCTTGTAAAATTCGTCACAAATTTTGCTCCTCTGTTTCTGGGCTCTTCCAGTTGGATTTTGCTTACTGGACCACCTCTGAATTGTAGAAAATTCCACAAGCTTCGCGTGGACAGCTTACGGGCCTCAAACAGACTTCTGGAACTCAAGATATGGCCAAAACAGTGCAGAACAGCCCGTATAGCCCAATATTACGAATTTTCTCCTATTTTATCTCCAAAATAGCTCTTTTTGCTCCAAATCCTTCCAAGTCATGAATTCTTTATTTCCTACAATAAAACAATAAAATCTATTAAATAAAAATCCAAATCAATGCAAAACACAATAAATATGAGAATAAAATCATCTAAAATATATATAAAAATATACTCTATCACATCCTCATAGTCAGATGAATCAGAAGTGTTTGAATCACCATCAGAGTTTGATGATTCACTTTCAGAATGAATGACTAAAGCCTTTCCTTTAGTTTTCTTCTTCAGTGGTTTCTCTTCAACCTTAAGAGCAACAGACTTTAACTTCTTGCTTGATCACCTGTTTCTATGCTCCATTTCCAATTCATGAGTTTTGAGCAGTCCATAGATTTCATCAATCTCAGTATCAGCAAGATCATAGTTATCTCTAATAGTGGTTGTTTTCACATCCCACTTTTCAGGTAGAGAAAGAAGAAACTTGAGATTTGAGTCTTCTAGATCATACTCTTTGTTAACCAATGACAGATCATTGAATAGTTTACAGAATCTGTCAAATGTTTCTGTCATGGTTTCTTCAAATTTAGGCTCAAAGTGCTCATACTCTTGAGTGAGTATGTTTCTTCTATTCTTTTTTATAGCAGCCATTCCTTGACACCTAACTTTAAGTGCATCCCAGATTTCTTTTGCAGTAGTGCAGTTAATAACCTTATTAGACATAACATTGTCTAAAGCACTATGAAGTAAATGCCTAACTTTTGCATCCTTAGCAATAGATGACAAATCTTCAGGAGTCATGTCCTTCTTCTCCTTTGGAACTATTTTTGCTTCTTGACCAGTAGTTGCAACAGATAGCTTTGTAGGTTTATGTTAGGTCCAATAAGATTGTAGAAGGGGGGGTTGAATACAATCTTTATCCTTTTATCGAAATTTGTCCTTAAGATTTAAATTTACTTTAGACAAATTTTGTGCGGAATTAAATGAAACAAAGTTCAAGTTAAATATAACAATATATTAAACTTGAGGGTTGTTACAAAATCAGTACAGAGTAATATCAAGTTAATAAAAACAAATTAGAAAATTCGACATGAACTTTTCTTAATTTGTTAATAAAAATCGAGATATAGATTAGGAGTAAAAACTCGCTAATAGTACAAGAGTCACAAGTAATCAAGCTTGAACGGATTAAATATTACAACTACAAAGCTTTTGATTTTCTAGGAATTTATTGCTCTTGAATGATGTCTTTAAGATGAGAGAGAGTTGCTGTGTGTTCTTGATCATTTTGAACTGATATTTTCTCTTGTATTTATAGCCCTCCTGTGTTTTGCCTTGGTAGAATTTTTGTTGAATAATTGTTGGACGTCTCTGTCAATTTTTAAACTTGGTTGTACATCAAAGACAATCTCCAAGACAATCTGTTCTTCCAAGACAATCAGCTTTGTACTGCCAAGACAATCACCAAGACAATCTGTTCTTCCAAGACAATCAGCTTTGTACTGCCAAGACAATCGCCAAGACAATCGCCAAGACAATCTGTCTTCAGATATTTGTGTGACCATTTTTCTTGCCAAGACAATTGTTGATCTCCAAGACAATCTCTGTTTGGGCTTCCAAGACAATCGGCAAGACAATCTCTGATTGTCTTGCTAGTTCATTTTTTCAGCTTTAAATTAATTTGATTAAAATGCATAATCATTTTAATTTAAGCTTGCTTAAATAATTATTCTGATTTAATTAACTTAATAATTAATTTAATAAATAAATTAATTCTTAAAGAATTCATTTATTAATTAAATTAACTACTTGATTTAATTAATTAAAGGAGAACAATTATTCAACCTAAGATTGACTTAATCCTTTTCTGAATCACTAAAATTAACAAAAGAATACCACTGAATATTTTGTTGACGCTCCATGCACGGTCTGGTTCATGAACGACTAACTTCAATGACTGTCTTTTATCTTTTCACATTAAAGTGTGATTCCTTTTCTCTTCTCATCTCTTTCTCTTTATCCTCTGTACTCTGTCTGAACCTGTCACTTGTAAAAATCTCTGTCTCTTAGAAATAAATCCACTTGTTTGATTTCATACTGAGGCTTGATCAGGAGACTGAACTTCTTCCAGTGTAAAATATCAAAACTATAGATTGACTTGTAGTTTTTCTTCTGAAAGATAGCATCTTCTGAGATTCCTGTGACAGATTAAATTATTTACTTATTACAATCTAATTTAAGTTGAGTTGATTCCTCGTACTACAAATAGGCTGTGTCATATGCCTTTCAATCTCCCCCTATTTGTTTGTTAGAAAATAACAAGCAAATACCTAGAGGATAATTCAACTAACTCAACTTAACTTAGTAAAAGATAGAACTTTAAATGTAAGTAAATAAAGAAACAGTTCTGGTTTATATTAACATTTTCCAGATTCAAACATGAAAGATAAATACAAGATAGATGATCCTCTAGCCTGATCATATTTAACTTATCCTATCTTGATCTATCTAGGCTCTAAAAATATAACAAGTAGAGCTACTCTTCAGTTAGGATGGTCTTCACTTTGAACTTCTCCTTCTTCTGGTTCTTCAATGATAGGCTGCAGATTTGGGAGATTTGCAATCAACTCAGCATCAAAAGTACGTTCACGTTCATTTGGTATACCTTGAGGTCTGACTGGTTGAGGTCTGACTGGTTGATTTGGATATCCTTTTAACCTGTTCACCTCCTGTTCATACCTTGTCATGTTTCTGATACAGTAGTTTTGAATGAAATCTGCAGCATCCTTCTTTTCTGTTGTATAAAGACCAGTGTTTCTCAGCATTTTTTCAACCCAAACCAAATGCTTAGCATTGTACTCTGGTAGCTTCACATTATCACAAATGATGGTTTGATATACATCTTTCTTGAGAAATATTACTTGAAATGGTATATGAGTTATTTCAGGACTAGCATTTCGAGCAAACTCCATGAGATGTTCATCCAATAAGATATTCAGTTCAGAACAAAGTGATACCTTTTTTCTCAAAATCCAAAGCTCAGACAAGGTTCTTCTTTCTAGACAATTTAAAGATACATGGAACGAACCTTCAGAGCGACAATTAACAACAATTACCATTTCCTTTTTGTGAGAATTAAAACCAGCATTTATTCGAGAGATTTCACACTTCAAGGCCTCCAAGTACACTGAATGATTTGGATTGGCATCTTTATACTTGTAAATGATTCCAAGAAATTGCTTGTCATTATTTGTTGTAAGTTGTGGAAGACTGATTATCTTTCTGGCTTCATCCCATTTCTCACCAACTTTGAGTTTAATATCAAGTTTTCTCTTTTCAACAAGTATGTGATGTTGCTGTTGCCTTTCCACTTTTTCTTGTCTTAGAAGCTCTTCCTTTTCGTCCAACATCTGAGATAACTTTGCTAGTTCCTCTTTTCTTTTCTTCATACTAGCTTCATGCTCTAGCATTTTCTGGTCAAAGTGTGGGTCAGCTGGTTGCTCTATCCATTCACTGAGATCTGGTTCTTGTTCAAATTCAGGTACACCAATAATTTCATCTGGCCCAGCAAATGGATCAAAATCATCAGTCTCACCAGCGTAGTAAACAGTGTTGTCTTGTTCAAATATGCTCTTAGCTGCTTCAACTCCTTTTCCCTTATTTCTAGATTCACTTCCACTTGCCCTAGATTTCTCCCCCTTAGTTGGATTATCCTCTACAGATTTAGCAAATGAACCGGTCACAACAGCATCACCACTTTTTCCTTCAAAGAATTCCTTTTCTTCTGCTGTGGGTGCGTGAGTTCTGCTAAGCATGTTAAACAAAAGTTTCAGCCCTTTACCTTGTTGTGAATTCTGCCTTTCAATCAATTCAAGACGACGTTCAGTAGACAATTGATTCTCATGCAGTTCTGTTTGGAGAATTTCAACTTTGTCGGAGATTTCAGAAATAAGCTTATCTTGAGCAATAGTAACATCTCCAGAAACATCAAGTGCCTTTTCATGAGATAGTTCAAGAGTCTTGATCTTGTTTGTGAATGTAGTCTTTATGTTGGTAATGGCAGCATGAAGTAATTGTTTCTCAGCTTCAGTTTTCTCAAGTTGTTCCTGTAGTGCTTGAAGTTGAGCCATAATTAATGAACTGTTTGTGTCAGTGTGTGCACTCACCTGAGGTTCACTCAAGGATGTTTCACTCTCCTTTCGTGCATGTGTTTCACTCAAATTTATGGTGGTCCTCACATCACTCAACACTAGCTCCTTTTCCTTAGATGTACCTGCAGAAGAAATCACCCTAGCCTCTTCTAGAGAGGTCAGTGGTGGTGCAATGGGAGTTCGCAAATCCCTATCCTTAATCAAACCTACCTGTTCATTAGGAATTGAAATCTGAATTGCTTCAGTGGTAGATTGATTAAGTTGCCTTCCACTTTCTCCAGTTGAAACTGCGAGTGGAAAATCCCTTAAGGGAGCCAGGAATGTTTCTCCTGGGAGGGGAGATGATGACTCTGTTATAGGTGGCAAAGAGTCAAGATTTCCCTCTGAAGCCTGTGAAGACTCTTCTACCGTGACAATGGTAGGCACTGTTTCAGTAGTAATCCTATTGTGCACTCCTTGCTCAGTGTCCCTAGCAACATCAAAATCTAAGGTTATGTTTTCCCCCATTGTGAGTAATAGGGGTGTGCTTGACTCTGTACAGGGTGCCATGGCCGACTGGCGAATTTCAATGGACTCATCCTGTTGAGAGAATGGTTCCAGTAACTGTTCATGTGCCATTTCAATGTCCATATCCTTTTGGGAGGATATGGATGGGCTGACAGTTGCCTCAATTAGTAAGTTTCTTCTCTTCTTTAGTGGAGGCAGAGCTGTGGGATCACTCATATCACTACTTCTTACATTAGGTCTTTTCACTGCTAATTTACTTCTGGATTTAGGTTTTGAGATTTGAGATGACACTGTGTTTGGCTCTAAGACCTGGGATAGAAGTTGTGGTTCTACAACCTCTTGGTCTAACCTATCAGCCACTTGGGCTCCAGAAGTAGTTTGAGATACAGAAGTAGTTTCAGGGAAAGATGAGAATACCTGTTCAGTAGCAGTTGCTGCTTCTTGTTCTGGTTGCTCAGGAAGAGGTGCAGGTTGCACAGGATCAAGAATAGGAGGCTCTTGAACAGGTTCAGGTTCAAAGACAGTTGCATTTACAAGTCTAGGAATGATAGGTAAATTTATGAATGTAGACAAGTATGGAGTCACATACACAGGCACATTTGGGAATTTTCTGTGGGTGTCTAGGCTAGTGAATATTTTCTTGGTTTGCTTGCCAGACATAACAGGATTATCATTCTGAAAAATTGTTTGTTCACCAACAGGAACAAGATGATTGAATATCAACATCAAAAATCTAGGGTAATAACAAAAGACTTTCTTACCCACATCAAAATCCCTTCTGGTTTTAACAATTCGACCAATCATTGTATCCCAAAGCAATTTTCCAATATTGATTCTAAGATTGTTAGCAACAGCATAACCAATATTTTGTAACATAGAAGTAAGTAAGTGAAAATTACCTCTCTCAGAATTAGCAAATACCTTGGAGATTGTGTCAAAGAATGCGTCCCATTGTTGAACAAGATTCTTTTTGCTCAAATTGTTCACATCGAAAACACCATGATAATTAATATCAGTGAAGAATTGACTAAGCTCAGCATTGGTAGGTTGTGGAGCAAAATACCCATTGGGAGGTCCAAAACAGTACTAAGAATTGATTCATTCACAATGTGATGTGTACCATTAAAATCAAAAGAAAATGAAGTCAAATCATCAGACACAACAGCTTCTGTGCAAATCAATCTCAGAGGTCCTAATTTCAACGGAACATCTAAAGATATAGCATTTCGAATAAGTGAATGATCGTTTAGAAATTGAATCCAAGGCTTAAATCGATCATAGGGACAATTATTTGGATTAAAATATCCAACCAAATTGTGCTTCATTATCTCAAAATTATTCGCCATTTCTCCCTTTATAACACACAGACAACACACTGATGAAATTAACAAGATTTGTAAAATTCGGAATTAATAATTAATTAAAAATTCCAATTAATTCGATGTTGTCAGAAAAATCTCAAATTCCAGTATGATGTTCTCCTAATCACTGTGAGTCTCAATCTATTTTTAGATTCCTCAGATAAAATTTACAGAACGGAGAAGAATACAGTCGGTTTTTGAAATCCCCTTTTTCAATTTACTTGGCCAAACGCAGTGATTTTGGTATCAAAAGAACAGGCTTGAGACGATCTGTTCTAATCTGGTGATGAGTTTGACAGTTCGAGTAAGAATTTTGGCAGAGTTTCGACTTAGTGATGTGTGTATCGTGTATGTATATATAATTAGTGCTCTGTGTAAAGACACGAGAGAGAGATAACAGTAGTGAAACTGACCAAGACAATCGTGAGATCTGATAATTGTATTGATTTGTTTTTGTGTTTGTTTTTTTTTAAAGTACTAAACCGACTCTCCAAGACAATCGTGCGATTGTCTTGGCGACTGTCTTGGTAGTTCAAAATCTTATCAAGACAATCGTTGATATAATAGAAAATAACAGAATATTCACAGAAATACATATTATTTTAGAAAATGACCTGCCAAGACAATCTGAGGATTGTCTTGGCGATTGTCTTCGAGTTAGTGAGTTAGTGACTATCTCGAACTTCAACTCGAAACTCGACTTAGATTTTCGAGTTAGTGACTATCTCGAACTTCAACTCGAAATTCGACTTAGATTTTCGAGTTAGTGACTATCTCGAACTTCAACTCGAAACTCGACTTAGATTTTCGAGTTAGTGACTATCTCGAACTTCAACTCGAAACTCACTAACTCGAACTTCATCTCGAAACTGACTATCTCGAACTTTATCTCGAAGTTCGAGATGAGGACCAATATAACTATTCTAAAAATCAAGTATTAACAGAATATGCACCAGATTATTTACATGAAGCAATTCTAACAATGAAGCAAATTTAATTATTAAAACAAGCTATAAAATAGCAAAATAATTTACACTAAAATTATAAAATCTAATAAAAATTATAAAAACAATCATATGTAGTCCCTTTTATAAAAACAAACATTAATAACAAAAGGACAAACACTACAAACCAATTAATAAACTATTAACTATTTACATATTTATTCATGGTAAATTAATAAATCTATATATTTTCTAATAAAATAACTTTCTAATAGAAAATTATTTAAAAAGAAAATATGACTTATTAAACCATCATAAATATAATTTTCAAGAAAAATAAGTTTCTCATAAATTACAACTTGTAAAATTTGAGAAAAATATTTTTAAGGAAAATGAATTATTTTAATATTGAAAAGAAGTAAGTAGGAATATATTAAGATGATAATGGTTTGAACATTAACAAGTAACAAGGTAAGTTGATAAAATAATTATACAAGTGATTTTAATCAACAAATATTAACAAGATAATCACTTGTAAATTATTAAAGATCAAACCTCAGATATTAACTAGTTTAATTACTAGGACTATTTAACATACCCAATTCACCAACAATTCTGGTGAATGTGGATTCGTCAAGAGACTTAGTAAAAATATCTGCCGTTTGTTCTTCCGTGGGTACAAAATGTAACTCCACGGTACCATTCATGACATGCTCTCGAATAAAATGATACCTGATGTCGATATGCTTGGTCCTCGTATGCTGCACAGGATTGTTGGAGATTGCTATGGCACTTGTATTGTCACACAGAATTGGAATATTGTCAAGTACAAAGCCATAGTCACGTAGCTGATTCCTAATCCACAAGATTTGAGCACAACAGCTTCCAGCAGCTATATATTCTGCTTCAGCTGTTGAGTTGGAAACTGTTTGTTGTTTCTTGCTGTACCAGGAGACCAACCTACCACCTAGGAATTGACAACTCCCAGAGGTGCTTTTTCTATCTACAACACTTCCTGCATAATCTGAATCTGTATATCCAACAAGGTTAAAACCAGATTCTTTAGGGTACCAAATACCTAAGTTAGGTGTACCCTTAAGATATCTCAAGATTCGTTTAACAGCAATGAGATGCACATCTCTAGGATCCGCTTGGAACCTTGCACACAAGCATGTAGCATACATAATATCAGGTCTACTTGCAGTAAGGTAAAGTAATGAACCTATCATACCTCTGTAGCTTGTGATATCTACCTTAGCAGAATTTTCACAAGCTCCAAATTTCACAGCTGTTGATGATGGTGTTCTTGCTGAAGATGAGTCCTCCATTTGATATTTCTTGAGGAGCTCTCTGACATACTTGGATTGACAAATAAAAATTCCATCTGTCCTTTGACTTACTTGTAATCCAAGAAAGAACTTCAGCTCACCCATCAGGCTCATCTCAAATTTACCCTGCATTAGCTTAGCAAATTTCTTGCACAGAAGATCATTAGTAGACCCAAATATTATATCGTCCACATAGACTTGGACTAATATAGTATCATTCTTATGTTTCTTAGTAAAGAGAGTTTTGTCTATGACACCTCTAACAAATCCATTTTCAAGTAAAAATTCAGAAAGAGTGTCATACCATTTCCTTGGAGCTTGCTTAAGACCATAAATAGCTTTGAAGAGAAAATAGACAAAGTCCATGAATTCTGGATCTTCAAAGCCAGGGGGCTGTTCTACATATACCTCTTCATCTAGCTTACCATTCAGGAAGGCACTCTTGACATCCATTTGATAAACTTTGAAGTTTGAATGTGCTGCGAATGCCAAGAATATCCTTATAGCCTCAAGTCTAGCCACTGGTGCATAGGTTTCATCATAATCTATTCCTTCAGCTTGGGAATAACCTTTAGCAACCAGTCTTGCTTTGTTTCTAGTTACAATGCCATCTTCATCAAGTTTGTTTCTGAATACCCACCTGGTATCAACTACTTTCCTGTCTATAGGTCTGGGTACCAGCTTCCATACTTCTTGTTGTTTGAATTGATTGAGTTCATCTTGCATAGCAATAACCCAATCAGGATCAGAAAGAGCTTCTTCTGTTTTCTTAGGTTCTATTGCAGACAGAAACCCAGAATAATTGCATTGATTTTGATAGCTCCTTCTAGTTTTTACACCAACATCTGGATCACCAACGATCAACTCAAAAGGATGAGCTCTATTCCACACAGTCTGTCTGGGAAGATTTGACCTTGATGATTCGCCTTGTTCTTCATTATGATGTTGAGTATGACCAGTTGATCCTTCATCACCTCCCCCTAAGTTGTTGCCAGTTTGACTAGATGAATGTTCAGGAGTGTCAGTGGTATCTCCAGTCTGATCATTGTTTCCACCACCACCACCCTGATCATTATCATCATTATTACTGTTATCATTAGCAACAACATCAGGTTGGTTGTCATCATCTGAATCGGAGTCTGTCATATCATCGAAAGATAACTTTTCAGATGAATCCTCTGTTTGGATACTAGGAAGTTTAGTGTCATCAAATGATACATTGACACTTTCAAGCATTGTCTGATGATCAATCACATACACCCTGTAAGCTCTTCTTGAATAACCAATGAAAATTGCTTCATGTGCTTTGGCCTCAAATTTTCCACCACGATCATCTCCATCTTTAAGCACAAAGCATTTTGTTCCAAATACATGAAAGTACTTGAGTGTTGGTCTCTTCTCATACATTATTTCATAGGGGGTCTTCATCAAGTCTTTGTTGATTAAAGTTCGATTCTGGGTATAACATGCAGTATTGACAGCTTCAGCCCAAAAGTACAAGGGAAGCCTTGATTCACTTAACATAGTACGTGCAGCTTCAATCAAGGTTCTATTCTTTCTTTCTACTACCCCATTTTGCTGAGGAGTTCTTGGGGCTGAGTACTGCCTTGTTATTCCCTTTTCAGTACAAAAATCATTTAGAACTGCATTCTTAAATTCAGTTCCATTGTCTGACCTTATTGCTCTTACTGGTTTCTTGTACTCCATTTCAATCAACTTGATGTGATCAATCACTAACTGTGGAGTTTCATCTTTAGAATTCAGAAATAAAACCCATGTGTACTTTGAGTAGTCATCAACAATCACGAGAGCATATCTTTTCTTTGATATAGACATCACATTAACTGGACCGAACAGATCCATGTGCAACAGTTGTAGAGGTTCAGTTATTGATGATGTGTCAGTGCTCTTGTGAGTTGCTGTTTTCAATTTGCCTTTTTGACAGGCATCACAGAGTCCTTCTTGAGTGAATTCCATTGAAGGTAAACCTCTCACCAGTTCTCTTTTAACTAGAGAATTCATTGTCTTGAAATTAAGGTGGGAGAGTTTCTTGTGCCATAGCCAACTTTCATCTGTAGATGCTTTAGAATAAAAGCAGTTGATTTCTTCAGTGCTTCCAGTGTTCATATTGGCCACGTACAGATTGCCTTTTCTGACTCCTGTAAGAGATGGTTGTTCATGTCTCTTGTGTGAGATTAGACAATTCTTCTTGTTGAAGTAAGCCTCGAATCCCTTGTCACAAAATTGACTGACACTTAACAAATTGTGCTCAAGTCCTTTCACAAAAGACACTTCATCAATGATAACATTTCCAGCTTCCAATCTGCCATATCCATCAGTTGTACCTATGCTGTTATCTCCAAAGGTAACAACTGGGCCGGCTTTCTCAACCACATTTGTCAGCAGGGTTCTGTCTCCAGTCATATGCCTTGAACATCCACTGTCCAAGATCCAGGTCACTCGATCAACCTGTTTCACACCCTGCAATGACAAATAGATTAAACCTTCTTCGGAACCCAAATCTGATTGGGTCCAGAATACTTAAAGAATTGGCCTTTGTCAGGCAAAACAACATTTTTAACGTTGACACCATTTTCACCACTAACCAACAAACATTTAACCCTATAAACAGATTTGACAATCTTTTGTTTTATCTTGGGTATCCATGTTTCTTTTGCAGCAATGACATTTGTTTCATTGACTGGACATTTGACCTTGTAAGAAGCCTTACCAAAAGTCTGTTTAGGCTTTGATACAAATGTCTCTCTCCTATCTTGAGGAGGATTAGCAGTCTTTGATCTAACATTTTTATTCTTATTCATATGTTGTCGAGGAGCAGTCTTACCAGCACATGCTTGATTACCATTAAAGTAAGCAGACATTACATTAAAAGTACAAGACATACAATTGACAACACCACATGCTTTATGATAAATATCAATGGTAGGCATGGTATGCATGTTAGACATGTTATTGTTCTTTTTCAACTTATCACCACTTAACCCAGTTTTAGATGAACTGGTTGGATAAACAACCTTAACTGGTTTCTTAACAGATTTAACATTATCAAGGACTATGCCATTTGCACTGTCCTCATTACGCATCTCTTCTTGAATAATGATAGAAGTGAAGTTTGGAGGTTCTGCAATCGACTTCTTAAAGAGCGGATCTTCAACATTCTTAAGCACATGTGGTATACCCCTCTCTTTAGCACTAACAAGGTTAGGGGTATTTATGCCTAACAATCCAACAGCTTCGTTATAACCAAACCCTATTCCTACAGTTCGTTCTATAGCTTGTTTATTGAAATGCTCTTTAGAGAGTTTAACAGAATTAAAGCAAGCACTAACCTTGGTTTCAAGTTCAGCAATTTTAGAAAGTTGTTTAGTCACTACTTCTAGAATGGATTTCTCTCTTCTATTAAGTCGTGCTATTTCCTCTTTTTGTTGATCTTGATTAACATGCACCTTTTTTAGTTCTAACACTTCATTTTCAAGTTCAGTGTTTAACAGATTTAATCTAGCAATGTGTTTTTGTGCATTAACCAAGGAGCCACCTAACTGACGAACCAACTCAGAGTCAGTAAGTTTTACCTGTGGTTTAGGATCAGTGAGCATGTCACCATTTGCCATTAGTGCAAGATTTCCAAATTCTTCATCTTCACTATCTGTGTCATCCCAGCTTTTACCAGCAGCCACATAGGCTTTTCCAGGTTTCTTCTTTTCAGGAACATAATCTCTCTTCTGGGCTTGTTTGGGTTTCTGACACTCAGTGGCAAAGTGTCCAAGTTCATTGCAATTATAACAACGAATTTTGCTTCTATCAACAGTTCCAGTTTTGTAGCCACCTCTGCTACTGGAGGATGAGGAACCTCCTCTCTGGAATCTGTTATTAGACTTGAACTTAAACTTAGGATTTCTCCTGAATCTAAAGTTGCCAAACTGTCTAACCATGAGTGCCATGGATTCATCCTCCAACTGATCCAATTCTTCTAATGAGTAAAACTCACTTCCATCCTGAGTAGCTGGTGTCTGACCATGTTCCACTTCAGTCTGCTCCTTGTCTGAGCTGTAAGGTCGAACAACCTTAGCTTCCACTTCCTTAGGAGCCTCAACCACTAATGCTGTAGATGAACTTGCAACTCTACCTTTACCATGAATCTCTTTCTGTTGGACTTGTTCCAACTCATAGGTTTTTAAATTACCGAAGAGTTTTTCAAGAGAAACTTTATTCAAGTCACGAGATTCTCTTATTGCTGTTATCCTGTGTTCCAGGTGAGTCGGCATAGTCAGTAAGAACTTCAGATTAATCTCCTTCTGTGTATAGTTCTTGCCATGGATTTGCAAGTTGTTGATTATTTTATTATACCTTTCAAACACTTCTTGAATGCCTTCATTAGGGCCAGCTCTGAAGTGTTCATACTCAGAGGTTAAGATTTGAAGTCTGTTCTCCCTGACCTCATCGGTTCCTTCATTAATGGTTTCAATAGTTTCCCACATGTGTTTGGCAGTTTTACAATTCATCACATGGCTATACATCACAGCATCCAGGGAATCTATTAGAATGAGTCTGAGGTTTTTATCAAGCCCTGCATCCTCCTTTTCATCAGGTGTATAGGTAGCAGGGTCCTTTTCATAAGATTTAGCAGGAATCACAATTTTACCCTCAGCTTCAACTTCATCTTCATAGACCATAGGAGTTTTAGGTCCGGTTTTCAAAACAACCAAATATTTAACGTTTGTACATTCTAGAAACAACTCCATCTTATTCTTCCACATATCATAATTTTCTTTGTCAAAGATAGGTATCTTAACAATGGCTTTAGAAGTCATGATGAATTTTTAAGAGAGTTAAAAATTCGAGCTTGATTTTTAATTGAATAAAAATAGGATCTTGATTTGTATATCAATCAAACGGCTCTGATACCAATTGTTAGGTCCAATAAGATTGTAGAAGGGGGGGTTGAATACAATCTTTATCCTTTTATCGAAATTTGTCCTTAAGATTTAAATTTACTTTAGACAAATTTTGTGCGGAATTAAATGAAACAAAGTTCAAGTTAAATATAACAATATATTAAACTTGAGGGTTGTTACAAAATCAGTACAGAGTAATATCAAGTTAATAAAAACAAATTAGAAAATTCGACATGAACTTTTCTTAATTTGTTAATAAAAATCGAGATATAGATTAGGAGTAAAAACTCGCTAATAGTACAAGAGTCACAAGTAATCAAGCTTGAACGGATTAAATATTACAACTACAAAGCTTTTGATTTTCTGGGAATTTATTGCTCTTGAATGATGTCTTTAAGATGAGAGAGAGTTGCTGTGTGTTCTTGATCATTTTGAACTGATATTTTCTCTTGTATTTATAGCCCTCCTGTGTTTTGCCTTGGTAGAATTTTTGTTGAATAATTGTTGGACGTCTCTGTCAATTTTTAAACTTGGTTGTACATCAAAGACAATCTCCAAGACAATCTGTTCTTCCAAGACAATCAGCTTTGTACTGCCAAGACAATCGCCAAGACAATCTGTTCTTCCAAGACAATCAGCTTTGTACTGCCAAGACAATCGCCAAGACAATCTGTCTTCAGATATTTGTGTGACCATTTTTCTTGCCAAGACAATTGTTGATCTCCAAGACAATCTCTGTTTGGGCTTCCAAGACAATCGGCAAGACAATCTCTGATTGTCTTGCTAGTTCATTTTTTCAGCTTTAAATTAATTTGATTAAAATGCATAATCATTTTAATTTAAGCTTGCTTAAATAATTATTCTGATTTAATTAACTTAATAATTAATTTAATAAATAAATTAATTCTTAAAGAATTCATTTATTAATTAAATTAACTACTTGATTTAATTAATTAAAGGAGAACAATTATTCAACCTAAGATTGACTTAATCCTTTTCTGAATCACTAAAATTAACAAAAGAATACCACTGAATATTTTGTTGACGCTCCATGCACGGTCTGGTTCATGAACGACTAACTTCAATGACTGTCTTTTATCTTTTCACATTAAAGTGTGATTCCTTTTCTCTTCTCATCTCTTTCTCTTTATCCTCTGTACTCTGTCTGAACCTGTCACTTGTAAAAATCTCTGTCTCTTAGAAATAAATCCACTTGTTTGATTTCATACTGAGGCTTGATCAGGAGACTGAACTTCTTCCAGTGTAAAATATCAAAACTATAGATTGACTTGTAGTTTTTCTTCTGACAGATAGCATCTTCTGAGATTCCTGTGACAGATTAAATTATTTACTTATTACAATCTAATTTAAGTTGAGTTGATTCCTCGTACTACAAATAGGCTGTGTCATATGCCTTTCAGTTTATGAGGGCCTTAATAAATCCTGTCAAGATATTCTGGATCTGTAGCCTCCAGAAACATAGTAATTTTTACCTTCCAGATTGCATATTCTGATGGTCTTAGAATAGGAACCCTAATTGTTTCATAACGACTCACAGTTGTAGGAGCATTCTCAGAACCTGATGGAGGAGGAATCTCTGCCATTGATTATTGTGTGTTTGGATCTTAAACTGCAATAAAGTAACAGATATGCTCTGATACCACTTGTTAGGTCGAATACACAAAATATAATCAAGTACTGTATGAGAGATTAACAAGAACACACGTTTTTGTAATTAAAAACTGTTTGGAATTAATAATTCCTCTCTCAGTGATGTAAAATATCACAGAGAGCTGCTTAGGTTACAATGAATGAATATTTCAATGTTCGATACCCTTCTAGGGTTAACCTAACTGTATTTATAAAACATACAGCTAATGTACAATCATGAATTGATACTCCTATAATTAAGCTATACAATTGATATCAATCACGATTGCTACACATCTTCTAAGTCAACTCAATCTCTTTGATAGCTATTCAAACTCCAAAGATATTGCTTCCATATTTATCTTCAATCACTGTTGACTTGTAGATGCTTCTGTCAAACAGAATTTAACAAACTCTGTTGCTTCCATTAATCAGCATCTGCACTTCCATCCGTCAGCGTTTGCGCTTCCATCCGTCAGCGTTTAAACAAACTCTGACTGCTTCCAGCTTAAACTCTGATTTAACACTGTATCACTTAAACACTGATTAGTAATTACATCAATTATATTTAACAGAAAGAATGCGATGAAAGCTGACAGAAATAGGAGGAAATGGTCTTATTATACTTAATGAAACAAAGGGAGGGACCTCATCCCCAAATTGGTAGCCAAGAAAAATTGAACCTTGTAGTGGTTTCACAAGATTGGCTAAACATGTATTACTATTTTTTTTTTAGTATTTTGGGGGTGGAGACACATAATTACATTATGCTTCAAAAATCAATAATTTAAACTAATCATTTTGGGGAGGATTTCGCTAAAGTTTTTTTTTTTCATTTTTATTGCTTTCTTTCAAAAGTCAAACCTAAGATCTACAATTGCTTACACTCTTCCTAGCACTTTTATCACATGTGGAAGAGACAGAATGTTGATCAATATAAAAAAAGCTTATAGAAATATGAAGAAATAATATTATTGTACTTAAATATACAAAGTGGGGGACCTCCTCCGTAAATTGGTAGCAAAGAAAACTCGAACCTTGTAGTGGTTTCATATGATTGGCTATACATGTATTACTCTCTGTTTTAGTTTTTTTGGTAGTGGAGATCAGTGGCGGATACAGGATTTCAAATATGGTGTGTCACTCAAATAAATGTACTGCAAGAACGAGAACCGCAAACAACAACAATAACAAATAAGTTACTGCTATAACAACTAAATAATCATGCTAAAAATATAACAACAAGAACTTAATGTGTATATATAAAATGTGTGGTTGTTGGCAATATAATTTATTATTTTATTTTTTGAAATAATGGTAGGTCACTTGACCCACCATGCTACCATGTAGATCCGCCACTGGTGGAGATACAGAATTACATTTTGCTATAGTGTTAATTAGCAACAATTGAAAAGAACAACATATGGAAATTACATACGAGGTTAATTATTGAATTTATAATTTTAAGACATATTCACGGTACATGTAACATTTTCTTTCAACAAAAATTCAAAGTTGAATTTAAGACAATAACATATAACATTCAAAATTTATTGAAAGACACATAATATAGGTGATAATTTTTTCCAAAAAAATGTTCTCGGTCGAATTTATGAGAAAGAGTGACTTTAGTATAATATACTTTTACACGGATAAAGTTCCAACCTAATTAAAAAAAATTATGATTTCTAAATTGAATAATTGTTTTTGAACAGAACTAACTGATGCTAGTCGAATTCGGGAAGTTAAGTTTTTACAAAATTTATTTGTTACTTATTCATGACCTATGTCAGAATGTTGCTTTTTATGATAAATTCGACTTGAAAATTATTCGGTTTAGTTTTTTATAATGATTGACCCTATCCTTAATGAGGAATTTGACAAATCAATTTAATATTTGGTACCTCTATCCTTAAAAATTTACTAACTAAATTAGTGTGGATGCCTATTGAATATTTTTTTCCCTTTTATTAATTTAAAAAATATGTGTTTCAGATTTCGTTAATCTTATAGATAATGGTATACTGCGAAATTTTGTTATTTGCATCAATTAACTATTGTATATTTGTAAGAGTATAGAAAAGATATTCATTAATAAAATCTAGTATTAATAAATAGTACATCTTAATTCTTAAAATCTTATCTCTACATATCTACCCAATATTGGGATAAGATTTCAACGCGTCAAATACGAAGATTATGTGTCAATGTTGGTGACTTTTTACCTATAAATAAGGTCTCAAAAGTTAGAAGCAATTTCATTATCTGAGAAGTGATAAATTTACAATAACTATATAATTTGTTTACAGCAGCAAATATTTTCTAAACATGAATGCATCCTCAGTTCATGTCACTTTTTGCCTCATCCTCCTCATTTTTGCATTCGGTAATCTGATCTCTTTTATTTATAGTCACGTGCATTGCTATTGATTGCACTCACCAATATATATTTAGTATTATAATTACATGTAACGATTGTTATATATGTGATGTGGATGTATATATAAATATATAACGTTTGATATCATATTTTTGGATCACATATATACAGGAATAATGATCATGGGAGGTGAAGCAAGGCATATCTATGTGGGTCATTGTAGTTCTGATCAGGATTGCCAACCCCATTGTCCCGGTCCTATCTTTCATTGCATCAACACTTTATGTGTTTGTCATGATTAGCCTCAAGGCCAAAAGGAGACTTCAAGAGAACTTAAAATTATTTATGTATTTGATGCTTATCGATTAGAGAGCTACACAAATAATTTAATGTGACGTCTCCTTGTACTACTAGTGAAAAACTAAATAAAACATTATTACATTTGCCTTTGAATAGTTTCTTTTATTTTTCATTTAAATTATTCGTTGCACTCAAAATACGCTAATTCTTGTAGATAATAAATATCAGAATTCAAATAACCTAATTATTTTAAAATGCTTACAAATAATATTTTAATATATGTATAAAGTAAAAGTCACCACTTGATTGTACAAACAATCAAAGCCAAGAAACTCGAATCAAATTGTCTATCATAATCATAGGAGCTGTTTTTTTTTTGAGAGAATAATCATAGGAGCTGTTAAAGGTGGAGTTTAAAATTATTACCCTTGCACTCAAATAAAATTATTACCGTAGTATTTAAACAAAAAATAAAAATAAGACTTTAAGTATTTCCAACATACGCCTTTCTCTTTCCATTATTAGAGTTTACCCCGTCTTGTGCTCCAAATTTCAGTTTGACAAATGATGCTCTTTTTTTTAAAGATAATTCAGAAATTATTTAATAAATATGTTTGGAGAAATTCTATTACTAAAATTTAATTTGATTATTTTATAATATCAATACTTGTAATTTTTAAGAAAGACAAAAATTATGTTCAAGAGCATCATGCTTTATGATTTTTTTTATAGATAAATCATTTTTTTTAGCAAAAGAACATGATGTATTTTTATTAAAATTTATATGGGCAAAAGGTAAACCCTAAAAGACACATTTAATGTGGCATTAATTGGACCTAGAATGGTCCAAATGTGGGGCCCACCAGATGGGTGACAAGGCTGTCGCGTGCCTATCAAATAATAATTTCTAACAAATCCTTCTAACTATGTAGTAGGGTAAGTCAGAGTCGATCCCACAGAGACAAACGTGTCAATCACCAGTTGTTCTCGATTCAATTCAGCCAAGCAAGTAACACAATAAAATATCAAAGATTATTATACTAATTTTATACTAATGCAATTAATCAATTAACTAAAACATCCAGAATTAAGTATCCCCACTAGCATGAATTAATGCAATCGTGAATTCCCTCCCCAATCAATCATATAATACTCAACAGGAAAAGTGCGCCCTATAAATTACCAATAACCTCTCTCGAGTATTAATGGCTTCTCTAAAATACAATCAAGCCTATTCTCATGGTATCATGCAATTCAGAGACATTAATCACAGCACCCTAACTTCCTAACAATCCGTTCTACCTATTCTCATGGAGAAGTTCATGTCCTCATTGGATAAATCACAACCATCTAAATCCAACTCTCGTTGATAAATAGATACTGGTTCAAACAATACACATAATCACGTCTGATTTGTAATTGCTAATTAAAACAACTCAATAAGCAAGAGCAATTAAACAATCAAATTGGGGGAATTGGGAAAATCACACATCAATCATAACTAGGGTTCTACTTAACCCTAGATTAATTATCTACTCATACATAATTAAACTAATAAAACAAGAGATATAATATGAACGCATATTATTATAAAGAATAGAGAAAAACCTTCAATCTCCAAAGAAAAGTGAATAGCTATCTCCAATCTCTCTATACTAGAATATACAAGTTATGTACAATAATTTTTCGATCCCTAAAAACTATATCTAGATGTGTTTATATAGGCTCTAAAAGTCTTGCCCAGCAAGAAAATACCAAAACAGAATTATAATAGAATTTCTGCAAAATACGTTTCCTAAATTGAATCTGTTTGTTTAAGGAAAAATCGTATCTGCTTTTCTTCTGTTTTTCCGAACCTTTCCAGTTGTGCTTGGACGTCTGGGCCACTTTAGAATGATAGAGAATCTCGTTATCTTCGCGTGGACTGCTTATGGGCCTCAAACGGAGTTGTAGAACTCAAGATATGGCCAAAACAGTGTAGACTGCGCAACCCTTCTCAGAAATCCGAATTTTAATCAATTAATTCTCCAAAAATAATGGAAACATCCACCATAATCAACATTCTTGTAAACCTGCACAACTAAGCAAAACACATCAAAACTACAAGAAACTTGAGTCCAAGACAATCAATTTAAGCCGATATGAATGCTCCAAGTAGATATAAAATCCACTTATCAAACACCCCCAAACTTAAACCGATGCTTGTCCTCAAGCATTAACAATTACAACTAACTAAGTAACTAGTACCACTTCCGTAGGTGATCACGGTTGCATTTGGCATATGCAACAAGCCCTTTAAACCCCTAGGCAGCCCTAGTGGACGAGTAAGGTCTCGTGAGGGCCTATAGTGAATGTACCCACAAAATCCATTTAACCTAATGCAATGCAATGCATGAATGCAACTAATATGCAAATGCAATTAATCTAATCTACCATACCTTCAAATCCTCTCATGCCATATCAACTTAAGAATCAAAGTAAATACGCAATGTCTTGGTGTCGAAAGTGCAAGTATTCACATAGTCTACTCAATGAACATGCATAAGTTCTCACAAGTCCATGTCAAGTGTAAGAATAAGTTAGTAAACATGCTAAGCCTACAAGAGTACATCTTTGAGTCAAAACTCGGGATCTCATACGCAAAAACAAGCAAACACTCACAATCCACTCACAAAAGAATATTCACTCAAGAACAAGGGTAAGTGTATCACTCAATTCCAACAAAATCATAAGCATGCTTGACATTTGGTATCAATCTAACTCTTAACACAACATACATCAATGACGATAATCAAAAGGTCTTTATTTGGGTTGTAACGGGGCTAGGGACAAGGTATGTCAAGTAAGCCAAATCAGGTGAAGTGTCAAAAGCTAGTAAGCACCTTAATGAATCATACACAACCCCCTACTTTTCCCCCCACACATGATTTTACTATTTTTTTTTCAACAAAAATGCTCGACTAGTCGACTAAAGTAGGATCGCAATAAACACAATATGACAAATATGCTCTCATAATATTTTTTTTCTTTTTTTTTTCTTTTTTCTTTTTTCTGTTTTTTTTTCTGTTTTTTTTTTTTTTTCTTTTTTTTTTTCGAGAGCTAAATAAAACAATAATATGAACAATAACAATGATCCCACGATTTTATTACACATGCCGACTATCAAGTAACAATCAAACCCAATATTCAATATTTCCCCCAAAATTATGACCAAGAATAAACCCCTCCTTGCACACCTTATTACTCCCTTAAGCACTTTACTAGCCTTTGACAATGTGGGTTCAAATTAATGTAAGGCTAATACAAGAGAAAGGTCTAGGCAAGTAATGTGGTATGTCACCGAAATATAGGATTAAGCTCAACGGGTTAACTAATTGATCATGTAAACATGGTGTGGTAATATGGGAAAATATGTGGTTATTCCTACATGCCTTTATCATTTTAATCGTCAAATAATGTCATGCGTTTCAAGAAAGACCTCAAACAACTGCTAGCAATGCGAACAATCCGTGGACACTCAAGCAAACGAATAAATTGCAAATATGCAATATGGCTCAAAAACTCACTTGGTGGAAAAACATACTCAATCCCAAGCAAAAAATCTCTCTAACGCACCTACTTGTATTCAAAGCATGCAAACTAAATCAACTTGCACATATTCATGTCCTTCTAATTACTTACAGCATTCAATAAGTCTACTAGCTTCAACTTACTAGTGTATGTGTGTGCACAAGAACAAAGCATATCACTTCTCAATCAAAAGTGTCAACAACACAAAATTCCTATCAAGCATGGGTGCAAATGCAACTATTATGAACTCACATGGTATACAAAAATAAAAAACAGAATGTCCTATATGAAACAAACGTAGATAACACGAACATAAATGCATAATTTACTACTACTAATATGCAAAACATGAAATCCTACATGAACACATAATACAACAACATCTACTAATCCCTCAAATAACCCCCAAACTTAAAATATTCAATGTCCGCATTGAATGGAAGTAAATACAAGGGATAGCAGAAAACATACCTGATTACCGAAGCAGTCACCCTCCTCGGATGAATCTGGTGGATGATATTGCGCACGAGCTCCATAGACTGGCCACCTTGCCTGAAACCTACAAAACCCACAATTGACAAGAACACAAATTCGTAATAAAAATAAGATTAGAGAAAAAGATTTACCCAATACGAATCAAAGAGGTGAACTTGCAATAAATTCCTCTTTAGAATTGAATTTATTAGAGATTAAAATAAAATAGAAGAGGAATTGGATTTTTAGGTGGGTATAAAAATACAAATAATAATATTAATAATAATAATAATAAATAATAATAATAAATATGATAATAATACTAATAATAATAAATAATAATAATAATAAATAAAAAAAAAAAATAAGAATAATAATAATAATAATAATAATAATAAAAAAGTAGAATTAGAAAAGAAATTGGTTTAGAATTTTGGAGAAAAGATGGGAGGTTTTTGAAATAGAAATAGGAAAAGAATAGATTTAGAATGGGGGTATAAAAAGAATTTGGGGTGAAGAAAGAATTTTTTTTTTTTTATATAATATACAACACACGCACAACACACAGGAGAGCACAGTGAAATTTTTTTTTTTCTGAATTCTCTGGAACCAGCGCAAGTTGCGCGCGTGGGAGGCAAACAGCCTCACATCCAGACACGCCACTGCAACCTGCGCCTCAGGGGGGCAGCCTGCCTCTAATCCAGTTGCGCAGGCGCAACTTGCGCAACAGGCGCGCAAATTGCCCTGTAACGCAGGTTGCTCCTGCGTGACACCCAAAAATTCGATTTTTTTAATTTTTTTTTTTTTTTTTTTTTTTTTTTTTTTTTTACAACGCTCAAAATTTTTTCAACTCTAATGCATGGGTTGCCTCCCACGAAGCGCATTTGTTTAACGTCGTTAGCCCGACGCCTGTTGACAATTATCCTGGCGAAAAAGCATATAGATGTACATATCTCCTAATTTGAATTAATCTAATGATGTGAGCACCAATTAGATAACCTAGAAGATACATAAATTGGCATGTGAGACTCAAGTGATGTTCACAAAATTTCGGGATGTGAAAATATTTAGCAAAATCCGCATCAAAACATTTATGACTACTTTTCACAAATCCCTCCCAAATCGGGTCTACAACAGGCATATACACATTCTCAATCTTAGCATTCTTCAAATCAAGCGTATCCAAATTCGGTTCTATCTCATCTACCACAGTGGGAATCACAATATCCTTATTCAAATTTATATCTACCACAACCATACTATCATCCTCATCAAATAGCATGCAAATAGAGTCATCTAAGAAATCAACATCATTATTATCAAAAGAGTTTTCACACGAGTTAATTTCTTGAGAAGCATATGGGTCAATAAGAGTGAGACTTTCAAAATCATCATCAAAATCATCATAATCATCAAAAATTAGCTTACTATTACTAACCTCGTTTGGTGACTCTTTGAACTCCTTACCACTCCACAAAGTTGCATCATCAAATTGACTCATTGGTATTTTCTCCGTTTGAGTGCGCCTCTCAACGAATTCAGTTACCTCTTGAGCTAGTTGAGCAATTGAGTTTTCAATCAACTTACCTTGAACTTTCAACTCATTAAGACTTGTCTCAACCTCTTCATTCTTGTTCAGCTGTGCAACAACAACTCCTTCCAACAGACTTTCCAAGTTGGATTTTTGTGGTGGCTGAGAGTAGTTGATTTGAGGTGGTTGAGCTTGGCATGGACTAACTTGCATCTCTTCAAATTGAGCATTAAACTGTTGATGTTGAGCATCACAAGTGGCTAAAGACTCATTCATCTTGGCATATGGAGAGAAATAAGTTTCCAAGGCAGTTTCCAAGCTAGATTTTTCTGGTTGAGGTAGATTGTTTTGGTAGGAAAAATCAGAATAATTTTCCCAACTAGAAGTGTATGTCTCACAATAAGGATTATACTGTGGTCCTTGGTCAGAGTTGTAATGGGCATTGTAATGAAAATTATTATCCCAATATTGTGCTTGGCTTGGGTAATAAGGGGTATTATATTGGCAAAAATTTTGAGTGTGTCCCTGTATACCGCAAACATCACATGTAGCAACCAAATAAGAATTTCTTGACTCTACTTCATCGATCTTTTGAGATAATGCCTGCATAGTCTCAATCAATGCCTCCATGCTTTCTTCTTGCTCCTCTCTTCACTCGCTTAATTTCTTGTTATAGGAATCTGAAAATCAATTTTACAAGAAACAAGAAAAACCACAAGCAAAGATCAAACAGAACAAGAATAATAGCCGAAGCAACACAACTAAACAACTTGGCCAAACTAACTCAAAAATTAACTAATCTAACACTGCTTTGTCCCCGGCAACGGCGCCAAAAATTTGACAAGGCTGTCGCGTGCCTATCAAATAATAATTTCTAACAAATCCTTCTAACTATGTAGTAGGGTAAGTCAGAGTCGATCCCACAGAGACAAACGTGTCAATCACCAGTTGTTCTCGATTCAATTCAGCCAAGCAAGTAACACAATAAAATATCAAAGATTATTATACTAATTTTATACTAATGCAATTAATCAATTAACTAAAACATCCAGAATTAAGTATCCCCACTAGCATGAATTAATGCAATCGTGAATTCCCTCCCCAATCAATCATATAATACTCAACAGGAAAAGTGCGCCCTATAAATTACCAATAACCTCTCTCGAGTATTAATGGCTTCTCTAAAATACAATCAAGCCTATTCTCATGGTATCATGCAATTCAGAGACATTAATCACAGCACCCTAACTTCCTAACAATCCGTTCTACCTATTCTCATGGAGAAGTTCATGTCCTCATTGGATAAATCACAACCATCTAAATCCAACTCTCGTTGATAAATAGATACTGGTTCAAACAATACACATAATCACGTCTGATTTGTAATTGCTAATTAAAACAACTCAATAAGCAAGAGCAATTAAACAATCAAATTGGGGGAATTGGGAAAATCACACATCAATCATAACTAGGGTTCTACTTAACCCTAGATTAATTATCTACTCATACATAATTAAACTAATAAAACAAGAGATATAATATGAACGCATATTATTATAAAGAATAGAGAAAAACCTTCAATCTCCAAAGAAAAGTGAATAGCTATCTCCAATCTCTCTATACTAGAATATACAAGTTATGTACAATAATTTTTCGATCCCTAAAAACTATATCTAGATGTGTTTATATAGGCTCTAAAAGTCTTGCCCAGCAAGAAAATACCAAAACAGAATTATAATAGAATTTCTGCAAAATACGTTTCCTAAATTGAATCTGTTTGTTTAAGGAAAAATCGTATCTGCTTTTCTTCTGTTTTTCCGAACCTTTCCAGTTGTGCTTGGACGTCTGGGCCACTTTAGAATGATAGAGAATCTCGTTATCTTCGCGTGGACTGCTTATGGGCCTCAAACGGAGTTGTAGAACTCAAGATATGGCCAAAACAGTGTAGACTGCGCAACCCTTCTCAGAAATCCGAATTTTAATCAATTAATTCTCCAAAAATAATGGAAACATCCACCATAATCAACATTCTTGTAAACCTGCACAACTAAGCAAAACACATCAAAACTACAAGAAACTTGAGTCCAAGACAATCAATTTAAGCCGATATGAATGCTCCAAGTAGATATAAAATCCACTTATCAATGGGCCAAACCATATTTATGATATTAATTTCGTAATTAATATTAAGGGTAATAACCAGCACAGCAATAAGAGTCAGATAAGGATATTACTCCTACCAAACTTAGCCTCCAAGGCACAGAATTCGATATGGGAACTTACTCCCACAAGGAAGGAGTCTAGAACCTTCTTCAAGGCGGTGACTTGCCCACCAAGTCACCTAATTCTACTACGATTCTAGGGCTTCTCAGCCTATATAAAGGGTCTGACCCCTCATTCCTAGAACTACGTTTTTGGCTTGATTCTCAATACAAGATACGTAGGCACTCTGTGAGGACCGATTAGTCTCGAACACGGAAACAACCATTAAAGCACGAAGCTCACGCACCCTAGCATTAAATACAGCAAACCCTAACCGTAATTTAACAACCTAGTTTTTATTCCACACCATTTGGCACCGTCTATGGGAAAAAGACATCAACCATGGTAAACACACGAAGAACAGTACCGACCTCCACTGAGGCTGCCTCCACTGAGGTCTTGCCTCTAAACTCTGCTCCACCTGTCACTGAGCAAGTACCCCCAACGATAGGGGCGATCACTCAAACTCAGGCTTCTCAACCCCAGGGACGGATCCCCATGCTGAGAGGACGTTGCCTATGGTCCTCCACCCGGGTCAAGGAACCAGCTCCCTTTAGACGCTGGTTCTCCTTTAGTTGACCCCAATCGCCCGCCACCAGGAGTACAGATCCGTACTACAGATCTCCCCAGAAATACCAACCCGATGTATGGTCTGCCTAATGATCCTCCAATTACTCACAGTCTTGGACCAAGTGGCCATGCCTTACAGATCTGAGATCGAGAGTACTATGACTACTCCGGCCCCTACACTAATGATTCATCGTCTGATGAGGATGATCATGATGAAGCCCCGAGGAGGCGACGTGCTAGCAGAGAGCCTAGAAGAAGAACACAAACCATCCATGATGGACCCCCTTTGACAGCTGCTGAAAGAATCAAGGCTCATGAGGCCGAGATTTTAAGGATAAAAGAAGATATTGCTAGGGAACAAGCAAGGTTGAATCAGACTCAACCTCCTCCAACCTCATGATCGATCCCCATTATAGACTTGGAAAGGTCTTCAAGAAGGCAGAGAAGGGCTGACGCCCCAACCGGAAGAACAACAAGGGTTGAAACCCCTAAGAGCAATCCCAAGGATCTGATGCCACTTGGGGATCCTGACGATCCCACACCCCCGTTTACTGATGAGGTGATGAATGCTCGTATCTCAAAAAAATTCAAGATGCCGACAATTAAGGCTTATGATGGAACGGGTGACCCCGCGAATCATGTCAGGACATTCTCGAATGCACTATTGCTATAGCCCGCAAGTGATGCCTTAAAGTGTAGGGCATTCCCTCAAACCCTGTCGGGTATGGCTCAAAGATGGTACAGCCGGTTGCCTGCAAACTCAATTGGCTCTTTCAAGAAGCTAAGTGCTACCTTTGTTAGCCAGTTTATTAGCGGAAAAGTGCATGAGAAAAGCTCTGCGTCTCTTATGTATGTGGTGCAAGGGAAGAATGAGAATCTGAGAGACTACCTTAAGAGGTTCACTAAGGAGACGTTGAACATCACTGATTTGGAGAATAAAGTGGCCATGGTAGCCCAAGAGCATGGCACCACTGACCTGTACTTTAAAAGGTCATTGGCAAAACATCCTTCCAAAAATATGGCTGAGCTCCAGAGAAGGGCTGATAAGTATATCAATGCTGAGGATAGTATAAAGAAGGAGGTCACGATAGGCAATGGTCGGGGTAACAATGACACGAAGAAGCGAAAGCAAGAGTAGGAGTACGATGCTAGGGACAAGTATCCCCGAACTAGCAAGGACTCTGATTCACCACCGAAAAAGAGTTTGGGACCAAGGTTTTCTGACTATGCAAGGTTGAATACCCCAAGGAGCCAGATCTTATTGGATATCGAGAAGGATAAGGACTTTCGATGGCCGAAACCACTTAGGGGAGACCCCGAAAAGAGAAACAAGGATCTATACTGTAGATTCCACAAGGATGTGGGACATGATACGGATGATTGCAGACAATTGAAGGACGAGATTGAATTCTTGATTCGAAAAGGAAAACTGAATAAATTCACTAAGGGTGAAGATCGTGGAACCCAAAGGAGGGATTACGACAGGAGAGATAACGATAGAGGGGAAAATGATCGTGATCGAAACACACAGCCCCGAGGGCCGGTTATTAACATGATTTGGGGAGGCCCGACAGCGGCTGGCACAACTCAAAATTCTCGAAAGGCGTATGCCAGAGAGGTGATGCACATCGTGGGAGAGGCCCCGAAATGTGCCAGGACTGAAATCGCAATTGGTTTTGATGACTCTAATCTTGAAGGGGTGAAGTTTCCCCATTTTATGCAAAATTTACGCAAGCACACGTTGTCACAAGTAATATATGATTAAATCAAGTTCGTTCCCACAGAGATCTAGAATGGTGTTCAATTCAATTAATGTACCTATGCACCGATGTATGGTTTTTATCCACTACTAAGAAAAAATAACAAAATTGAGATTGATTATCTAAATTAACTAAGTGCAAATTATAAAACTAAGAATTAAACAATTAACGAGAGTAAAAATTCGAATTACTAATATGAGAATAAAACATGGAATCCTAGTTTCATCATCTACTTCACTTAGAGTTGCAGCCTTTAATTAAAACATGCGATGGGGTTGATATCTGATCGAATAACACAAAAAGAGTAAAAGTTACCTCTCGGTATACTAGTACCAATCTACGCATACATCCACAAAAGAGATAGAAGACGAGTAGACACCTATTATGTTTAGACCCTATATCTCTATAGAATTTGAAAACATAAAGGTTTAAGCACAAGTTATTCACTTAGATCACATAGGGTAGCATAATATCTCTATTGATGCCACAAATCATGATGTCAAAACACCAACCTATCCTATGCTAGCATGGAAAGTTCTAAATCTCAAGATCCACTCTCGTTTAGCAAGAGATTAACATATTAGATGTTTGCGACGCACCTAAATTCAATAAGCACAACCATACAAGGTGTTGCGTAAAATCTAGATGTGCAAGTGTACACAATCGCAAGCAAGTAATACAGTAGTAAATACCAGATATCGTTCCTCAAGGACTGCAAAATTTGTATTAATCGCAAGTTATATCTAACAATTCAGTTATCGAGCACAAAAATTGTTTGATGATTTTTATAACTAATTAATTAAACGAACTAAATTAACCAACTAAATTATACTAGATAATAGAGTTTAATGTGTTCAAGTATGAGAAGATAAGTCAGGATAATTACTTCCCCCTAACACGTGAAAATCAGCAAAAGAGTTGCAAAGTACTATAGCAAATTCACAATTTACTAGCTAGAATTCAATGGTCATAGGTTTCTCTCGAAATCACTATGATATAATTCCTATCAAATAAACTAACATATGTCTATGCCAATTTACTCTTCAGCATACAAGTAAGCCCAATTCCCAAAGCTATGCATGGTCACAATATATGTCTATACCGCAACAATATTATAATCAAAAGATTTAAGCACGCACCATTCAAGTTTTATGTCAATTAAATATAACCCTCTCAGTATTATAATTAACCCATTAACCTACTAGAGTTGATCAGACAATAGCAAGTATTAGCAAGAAAATCACTTGAATGAGTAAACCGTAGAACTGCAAACAATACTCTTTAACAAAATACCAATAATCCCATGCTAGGGTTCCATAAAAATCCCAACTTTATAAAATTTAGTTCATAATCAAGATATCAAAAACATTCAAGAATTGATAGCACATATTCATGATGTAAAAAGTTAAGGAGAGAATTCTAAACAAAAAGTTGAAGAAAACAAATCCAGTTGAACGTCTTCAATGGCTGAAATCTCCATCTTCTCGCTTCTTCTTTCTCTTCTCTCTGTGCCCTTCTCTCGTCCGTTGTATGTATGTATTAGGTCTGATCTATATCTAATAATATCTCTAATAAAAGTATTTTTAAATATTTAATATAATTACAAGGAGATTTCCCAATCAAAATTGAATTCCAAGAAGAGGAAATTCGTAACTCCCTTTTGGGCTCTGATTCTGGGCTAATTAGGCTGGATTTTAAATACAAGACCACTTCAGAAATAAAGCCCTTCTCATAAGCTTTCCGTGGGCTGTTGAATCGCCTAAAACGGACTTCTGGATCTCAAGATATGGGCCAAACAGTGTAGACTGCGCAAGCAACCCATAAAATCCGATTTTTTATCCAATTAATCCCCAACTCTTGCTATTTAAACTCCAAGCCTTCTTTTATTATAACTCCTTGATACCTACAATAAAACAATAGAATTTATTAAATAAAAATCCAAATCAATGCAAAATAACTTAAATATAGGGATAATATTATTAATAAATGCACGCTTATCACATCCCCACACTTAGCATGTTGCACGTCCTCGGGCAAAGAAGAAAGAAAAAACTAAGTCCTAACTAACTAACACCACTTCCGTAGGTGATCACGGTTGCATTTGGCATATGCAACAAGCCCTTTAAACCCCAAGGTAGCCCAAGTGGACGAGTAAGGTCTCGTGAGGGTTTGTAGTGAATATACCCACAAAATTCCTAATTTTTATTCTGACTGCCAAGTCTCAAACATGAAATATATCATAGCACTCCACACATGCAAACTTAATCATGTAATAGCTCATAGATGTCATATAATGCGATTCCTCAACTTTACACACCGACACAACTATTCAAGCAATCACACATAGTCTCAAAAGACTAAAATATCATGAATAACATCAAAGTCTCAATCAACAAGAAAATAGCATGCTTAGGATGGAAAATAACCTCACAAACACTCAAATCACACAAGTGTTTAGGTGCAACTGTATCACTCAAGTTCAATCAAATGCACATGTGCTACCATAAGCTTGCTTGTCCACCAAAATCTCTAGACTTCGTGTTCGTATAAATCAAAAGGTCTTTGTCAAGGGTTGTAACGAGGCTTAGGTGCGGGGGTAGGAAATCAAAGAAATAGGCTAACAAGTGGCTAAACTTGACAACTAATAGAGCATAATGTTCATATACACTTGAAGCACCCAACATGAAACTAACCTTGAGATATAATCCCACATACAAATGTAAACCCATAAATTTCACATTGCAAGAACCATTGAACATGCACTCTTTTTTTTTTTTTTTCTTTTTTTCACCAATAAATTTCCTTTTTTTTTTCATTTCATTTCTCTTTTTTTTTCACTCTATTTTTTCTTGCTTCCATTTTTTTTATTGATTCGAGTGACTTTATTGAGGTGTCACGAAGAAAGAATAGCCAAACCAATTCAATTCCCACCCAAAATTTCACACAATGACAAAGATATCCCCACACTTAATATTTTACCAATCTCATGTATACATCACAATGCTCTACTAGTCAATCAAGACAAGAAGAAATAAGTAAGCTCAAAATTTTGATGGTGATATACGAAGAAAAAGGATATAGGCTCAAGGGGGTTCACTAAGGATTATTTTTCAGGGTACTGTTTGGGACAATACGGTTAATCCTAGTGCCTTTATCATTTTTACACAATACACAATATCAATATACGCACGACCTGGTTTAAAGCAAGTTCTAGAGCAACACATGCAATGACGAATATCTCACCACAAAAAAAATAGATTGAAAAAAAAAATGTATCAATCATAACTTAAGGCTCAAGATCTCACATGGTGATAACATGCAATACTCATCAAAATTGACAATGACATACATTCAAGTTTTGAATTTTCGCAAGCACGTACAAGACATCATCATGTATAAGGTATTTTACGCTAAGGAGACATATACATGACACTCGAAAATAAGTCTACATAGTGTGTACTTATCCTTATTAACATGCTATATTGACAAGGCAATCAAATTTTTAAATTTTCTAATTTTTTTGTGCTTTTTTCTATTATTTTTAACTATCCTAAAATAAAATCTAAAAAAAAAAAAAATCTATTATCCTAAAAAAAACTAAGTAAAAAACAAATCCTAAAAATAAAATTATTAATGATCCTAATTTTTTTTGTTCATTTTTTATATTGAAAACTCCTCCCCACACTTAAGTGGTTCATTGTCCTCAATGAATAATAATATTTATAAAACATCTAGAAATAAAAAGATCTTAAAAAAAATACAAAAATAAAAATAAAATATATACAGAAAAATGTACAAAGAAAGGTTAAAAATACTCCCCTAGTGTTGCGTGAACACAAGTGCCGTTGAAATTATATTTAGAAGTGTAATGGCATTCAAAATCCTGATTCCATTTTCCCTTTATAAATGAGCAGCTCCAAGTTATATCACATAAAGTGAATTAGCCCAAGCGGTCTGTAGTGTCAACTAAAGGAATGCTGCAGCCCCAGCGCTACAGAAATTGTAAACTGTGGGTTCCAGAATTCAATACCACGGTATTTAATCTCTGATTCTCTGCCAATATCCCTGCGCCCACTTCAGAAAAATTAAACCACAGGTTCTATTCGTAAAACCGTGGGTTTCACTCATTTTTTTCCTTTTCCTTTTCCAAGAATCAAAATTCGAAATAATTATATCCTGAAACACTTCCAAGAAATTTATCAAGGCACCTTGCGGGAGTAAAAAATAAAAAATAAAAAAATAATAATAATAAAAATAAAAATTATCTATCTCTAATAATAACAATAATACAAAACTTACAATAAGCTTGGGTTGCCTCCCAAGAAGCGCTTTTCTTTAATGTCTTTGGCTAGACATTATGCTCTCTATCAAGGCTCCATCAAATCAAGTGAGGTTTTATCACGTACAATCTCACCTCCCCAATAATGCTTCAATCGTTGTCCATTCACCTGAAATTCACCCCTTTGATTATCACGTAATACCACAGCTCCGTAGGGATGTACTCTCACAATTGTGAAAGGTCCGGACCATCTTGATTTCAGCTTTCCCGGAAATAACTTCAGCCTTGAGTTGAATAATAAGACTTGTTGCCCCACTTCAAACACCCGAGATTGAATGTTTTTATCATGCCATTTTTTCGTCTTCTCCTTGTAAAATTTAGCATTCTCATAAGAGAAAAATCGTAGTTCATCCAACTCATCAAGTTGCAACATTCTTTTTTCACCAGCAAGTCGCATGTCAAAATTTAGATTTTTGAGAGCCCAATAAGCCTTGTGTTCAAGCTCAACCGGTAAATGACACGCCTTTCCAAAAACCAACCGATATGGAGACATACCCAAAGGAGTTTTGTATGCAGTACGATAGGCCCAAAGAGCCTCGTCTAACCTTGTAGACCAATCTTTACGATTTGGATTCACCACTTTCTCAAGAACGCCCTTGATTTCTCTGTTAGACAACTCAGCTTGCCCATTTGTTTGAGGATGATAGGCGGTGGCTACCTTGTGTCTCACATTATACTTAGCTAAAGTACTAGCCAACAATTTATTCACAAAATGTATACCTTCATCACTGATTATAGCCCTTGGGGTTCCAAAGCGAGTGAAGATATGCTTGTCTAAGAACTTGATGACAACTTTTGCATCATTAGTGGGATAGGCAGCAGCTTCCACCCATTTAGAAACATAATCAACAGCCACTAAGATGTATTCATTTTTGAAAGAAGGAGGGAATGGACCCATGAAGTCAATGCCCCACACATCAAACAACTCTACTTCAAGAATATTAGTCAAAGGCATCTCACTTCTTCTCGAGATATTACCAACTCTTTGACAACGATCACATCTAAAAACATATGCATGAGCATCCTTGAACAGAGAGGGCCAAAAGAAACCAGATTGTAATACCTTTGCAGCAGTGCGTTGTCCACCAAAATGTCCACCAGAAGGAGATGAATGACAATGGAAAAGAATATCTTGCACCTCAAATTCAGCAACACATCTTCTAATAATTTGATCTGCACCTTGCTTGAACAAATAAGGCTCATCCCAAAAATAATATTTCACATCATGCAAGAATTTCTTTCTTTGTTGACTTGATAAATCCAACGGCATTAACCCAGTAGCTAAATAATTGGCAAAATCAGCAAACCAAGGAGTAACATTAGAGAGTTTTACCTGAAACATCTGTTCATCTGGGAATGTTTCTTTAATAGGAATCAAAGTGCTAGATTCCTCATTGTACTCCATTCTTGATAAATGATCAGCTACTTGATTTTCAACACCTTTTTTGTCTTGTATCTCAATATCAAACTCTTGGAGCAAAAGAACCCACCTAATCAACCGTGGTTTTGCATCCTTCTTGGTGATTAAATATTTTATGGCTGAATGATCAGTGAAGACGACCACTTTAGTGCCCACAAGATAAGACCGAAACTTGTCAAAGGCAAACACAACAGCAAGAAGCTCCATTTGCAGATGCATCAACCACCAACTTTGTCTGGGTATTGAGACCATTATAGAATGTCTCCATCTGAATGTAATGAAGAAGACCATGATGTGGGCATTTTCTCAGTAATGCCTTGAATCTCTCCCATGCCTCATATAAAGATTCCTCGTCCATCTGCTGAAAAGAATTAATCTCATTACGAAGCTTTGCATTCTTGGTGGGAGGAAAATACTTCATAAGAAATTTTTCTGCCAAATCATTCCAATTAGCCACAGAACCTGGTGGCAATGAGTTCAACCAATCTCTAGCCATGTCTCTCAAAGAATATGGAAATAACTTCAATCTCAAAGCATCATTTGTGACTCCAGTAAGTTTGAAAGAATCACAAACCTCAACAAACAACCGAAGATGAAGATGAGGATCCTCATTAGACATCCCACTGAATTGACCTACAGTCTGCAACATCTGGAACATGACTGGCTTCAGCTCAAATTGTGTTGCTTGAATAACAGGGTTGACAATCCCTGAGTTTAAATCACCAACACGAGGTTTCCCGTACTGCCGAATGGCACTATCTCTGTCATCTAACACCATCGTACCATCTTGAACATTAGGTGCCACATTCCGGTTATTAACAGTCTCATCACCCATAACTAGGTTCGCTTCTTTAATTTTGCGTTGCTCTCTCCTTCTTACTTTGAAAGTTCGCTCAATTTCAGGATCAAAGACAACTAACCCTGAAGGTTCTTCGCTCATACACAAAGACACCTGATAAGAAACAAATTTTACTCCCGTTAGCACAGAAGTAACAAAAACCAAACTGCAAGAAAATTAACTTCGCAATTAACAACTAAAACAGTCCCCGGCAGCGACGCCAAAAACTTGTTGCGTAAAATCTAGATGTGCAAGTGTACACATTCGCAAGCAAGTAATACAGTAGTAAATACCAGATATCGTTCCTCAAGGACTGCAAAATTTGTATTAATCGCAAGTTATATCTAACAATTCAGTTATCGAGCACAAAAATTGTTTGATGATTTTTATAACTAATTAATTAAACGAACTAAATTAACCAACTAAATTATACTAGATAATAGAGTTTAATGTGTTCAAGTATGAGAAGATAAGTCAGGATAATTACTTCCCCCTAACACGTGAAAATCAGCAAAAGAGTTGCAAAGTACTATAGCAAATTCACAATTTACTAGCTAGAATTCAATGGTCATAGGTTTCTCTCGAAATCACTATGATATAATTCCTATCAAATAAACTAACATATGTCTATGCCAATTTACTCTTCAGCATACAAGTAAGCCCAATTCCCAAAGCTATGCATGGTCACAATATATGTCTATACCGCAACAATATTATAATCAAAAGATTTAAGCACGCACCATTCAAGTTTTATGTCAATTAAATATAACCCTCTCAGTATTATAATTAACCCATTAACCTACTAGAGTTGATCAGACAATAGCAAGTATTAGCAAGAAAATCACTTGAATGAGTAAACCGTAGAACTGCAAACAATACTCTTTAACAAAATACCAATAATCCCATGCTAGGGTTCCATAAAAATCCCAACTTTATAAAATTTAGTTCATAATCAAGATATCAAAAACATTCAAGAATTGATAGCACATATTCATGATGTAAAAAGTTAAGGAGAGAATTCTAAACAAAAAGTTGAAGAAAACAAATCCAGTTGAACGTCTTCAATGGTTGAAATCTCCTTCTTCTCGCTTCTTCTTTCTCTTCTCTCTGTGCCCTTCTCTCGTCCGTTGTATGTATGTATTAGGTCTGATCTATATCTAATAATATCTCTAATAAAAGTATTTTTAAATATTTAATATAATTACAAGGAGATTTCCCAATCAAAATTGAATTCCAAGAAGAGGAAATTCGTAACTCCCTTTTGGGCTCTGATTCTGGGCTAATTCGGCTGGATTTTAAATACAAGACCACTTCAGAAATAAAGCCCTTCTCATAAGCTTTCCGTGGGCTGTTGAATCGCCTAAAACGGACTTCTGGATCTCAAGATATGGGCCAAACAGTGTAGACTGCGCAAGCAACCCATAAAATCCGATTTTTTATCCAATTAATCCCCAACTCTTGCTATTTAAACTCCAAGCCTTCTTTTATTATAACTCCTTGATACCTACAATAAAACAATAGAATTTATTAAATAAAAATCCAAATCAATGCAAAATAACTTAAATATAGGGATAATATTATTAATAAATGCACGCTTATCACAAGGATATCAAGAATTCACCACACATAAATCTTTAAGGCATGCAAACTACTAAGCTACATAGATAAATCCACTAGGATCCCACGACAACGATTAGCCCATAATTGAACCGTTCATCGTCATGGGATTTAATGAAAACATGATCTAAAACAAGATATGGAAGAAAGAAGTAATAATATTATTAAAATTTAGAGTTGAGAAAACAAATCTATAATCCAACGTATACAAAAGATGAAGTAGATCTAGATCCTTGCTTGTCACGAGCGTTGAATCCTTCTCTCCTTTTCTCCCTTGCAGATCTCAGCTGGTTACAATAATAATGCAATGATAATGTGTGTATCTCTATTACGATGGTAGGATGTGTTTAAATATGCTCTAAAAGTCTTGCCCAGCAAGAAAATACCAAAACAGAATTATAATAGAATTTCTGCAAGATACGTTTCCTAAACTGATTCTATTTTTTAAGGAAAATTCGTGGCTGACTTTTCTTCAGTTTTTATGGAACGTTCCAAACGTAATTGGACCTCTGGACCACCTTAGAATGATAGAGAATCTCATTATCTTCGCGTGGACTGCTTACGGGCTGAAAACAGACTTATAGAACTCAAGATATGGCCCAAACAGTGAATCTCACGCGTGCAGCCCAATAAATCCGAATTTTAATAAATTAAATCTCCAAAAACGACAAAAACATCCACCATAATCAACATCCTTGCAAATCTGCACAACTAAACAAAACACATCAAAACTACAAGAAACTTGAGCCCAAGACAATCAATTTAAGCCGATTTAGAATGCTCCAAGTGGATATAAATCCACTTATCACACCCCCAAACTTAAACCGATGCTTGTCCTCATTGAATGGAAGTAAATACAAGGGAAAGTAGAAAACATACCTGCTCGACCTCGTCCTCCTCGGATGAATCTGGTGGAGGATATTGCGCACGAGCTCCATAAACTGGCCACCTTGCCTGAATACTACAAAACCCACAATTGACAAGAACACAAATTCGTAATAAAAATAAGATTAGAGAAAAAGATTTACCCAATACGAATCAAAGAGGTGAACTTGCAATTAATTTCTCTTTAGAATTGAATTTTTAGAGATTTAAATAAATAGAAGAGGAATTGGATTTGTGTGTATAGGTGTGTATATAATAATAATAATAAAAATAATAATAAGAAGAATAAATAATAATAATAATAAGAATAATAAATAATAATAAAAATAATAAAGATAATAATAAAGAAAATAATAATAATAATAATAATAATAATAATAATAAATAATAACTATAATAATAATAATAATAATAATAATAATAATAATAATAATAATAATAATAATTAGAATAGAAATAGGTTTAGAATTTTTGGAGAAAAGATGGGAGGTTTTGGATTTGAAATAGGAAAAGAATTAGAGAGAATGGGGGGTATAAATAGAATGAGGGTTGAAAAGATTTTTTTTTTATATATAAAACAACAACAAACCAGCGGACAACACAGAACAAGAAGCTGAAATTTTTTTTTCTCTCTGGAACACGCGCAAACTGTGCGCTTGAAAAGCAAACTGCCCTGATATCAATTGCGCTAGCGCAACTTGCGCAACAGCCGGGCAAACTGCCTTTTGTCCAGTAACGCATGAGCAAATTGCGTTACAGTGCCGCAATTTGCCCTGAAACGCAGGCTCCTCCTGCGTGACACACCAAAAATCCGATTTTTTTTTTGATTTTTTTTTTTTTCACACAACTACTAATTTTTTTTTTTTTTTTTAACTAATACATGGGTTGCCTCCCACCAAGCGCTTCTTTAACGTCAATAGCTTGACGTTACTTCCTCAACTCATGGCGGTTTCAAAAGAATAACCGAACCGTTCTCAACAGAAAGACCATTCATACGAACGTTGACATCTTGGTTGCTTTCTTTCCACAAATCTCTTCCATCAGACTTCAACTTAAATTTACTACCCAACGGCCAAATCTTCTTCTTTTTCTTCTTCACACCTCTAAAGTGCTTCTCCGACTCAACCGGCTGAACAAAAATTTCCTCTTCCTTAACATCTGCTTTCCACCTTCGCAACACGTTATCACGCCCCTCTTCAAAAATCACTAGCTCATTATTCAAAAGGACATACCTCAAATGTGATGGAAGTTTCCCAAGCTTTACACACGAAAGATCTCGAATTGAAGAACTACCAATGGAATCACTGCTAGGATGCACATGTATGTCAGATTTTTCGCTCAATAACTGATCAAACTTCTTTCTCTGACCCGTATCAACTATTTCCACACTGCAACACTCTTCATCCTCTGTCGGAAATTTCATTGCCTTGAACACATTAAAGGTGACACTCTGATCTTGCACCCTCATTGTAAGCTCTCCTTTTTGCACATCAATCAAAGTCTTTCCTGTAGCCAAGAACGGTCTTCCCAAGATTATGGGAATCTTCTTATCTTCTTCAAAATCCAAGATCACAAAATCAGCAGGAAATATGAGTTTATCAACCTTCACCAAAATGTCCTCCACTATGCCCCTCGGATAAGTGATAGATCGATCAGCCAACTGCAAAGAGATGTTGGTTGGCTTTGGCTCCGGTAAACCAAGTTGCTTGAAAATAGACAAGGGCATAAGATTAATACTAGCTCCCAAATCACATAAACACTTGTTGAAATAAAGGTTGCCAATAGTGCATGGAATAGTGAAACTTCCCGGATCTTTCAGTTTAGGAGGCAACTTCTGTTGCAGAATGGCACTACACTCCTCTGTCAATGCCACTGTTTCAAATTCTTCCAACCTTCTCTTCCTTGACAAAATATCCTTCATGAACTTTGCATATCTCGGCATCTGCTCCAACGCTTCAACAAAAGGAATGTTAATGGATAGTTTCTTGAAAACATCCATAAACTTTTGAAACTGTTTCTCTTGACTTTTCTGCAAGCGTCCAGGAAATGGCGGAGGTGGATAGATCTGATTATTCATTGAAGATTGCTCCGGAGTAGACTTTTCAACAGGTTTCTTGTTCTTCTCACCATCTAGCTGATCAGCCACTAAATCAGATTTCTCAATTTCTGGCACTGCAGATTTTTCATCCTGCTGATTCTGAATATCTTCATCTTCTTCAGTTGCTACATTAGAGTCTCTCGTGACTTTTCCGGATCTTAAAGTCACAGCTTTCACCTGCTCATGGACCTCCCTCTTGCCTGGATTACCCATTGTATCACTTGGAAGAGTTCCTTGTTGCATATTTACCAAGGCACTTGTAATCTGCCCCATCTGATTCTCCATGATCCTTTGAGAAGCTTGCAGGTTCTTCACCATCATCCTCAAATCATCCATCTCTAATTTTTCATTAGAAGATTGCCCCACATGAACCTGGGGCTGTTGCTGCTGAAATCCCGGAGGTTGATATGGTGCCCTTGGAGCGTAAGGCTGTTGATAGCCTTGATTGAATGGCTTCGCTTGCTGATAAGATTGTTGAGTATTTTGATTATTGCTCCAACTGAAATTGGGATGATTCTGATTATTAGGATGATAAGTGGCTGGAACTGGCGCAGCAGGTCTCTGGAAATTACTCACGAACTGTGCTGATTCAGAAGAGATAGCACACTGATTCGTCTCATGTGCGCCCACACATAACTCACAAACACTAGCCACCTGCTGCACTCCATAATTAGCAAGAGAATCCACCTTCATAGCAAGAGCCTTCAACTGAGCTGTAATCATTGAAGCTGTATCTACTTCCAAAATTCCTGCTGCCTTGCCTTGAGATAGCCTTTGGGTTGGATTTTGATATTCATTAGCAGCCATCATCTCTATAAGATCATAAGCTTCATCATAGCTCTTTGCCCACAGAGCTCCTCCTGATGCTGCATCTAGCAAGGGCCTAGACTGTGCTCCCAACCCATTGTAGAACCCATTAATAACCATCCAATCAGGCATGCCATGATGAGGACACATGCGTAACATCTCCTTGTAGCGTTCCCAAGCCTCACACAAGGTCTCGCCAGATTGCTGTTGGAATTGAGTCAACTGGTTCCTTAATGCTGCAGTTTTCGCCATAGGGAAGAATTTAGTAAGGAACTTCTGAGCAAGATCTTCCTATATAGTAATGGAACCAGGTGGCAAAGAGTGTAGCCAGCTCTTAGCCTTATCCCTCAGAGAGAATGGGAAAAGCCTCAACCTGATAGCATCATCCGTCACACCATTACATTTGAAAGTGTCGCAGATTTCGATAAAGTCCCGAACATGCATGTTGGCATCCTCCGTAGAAGCACCCCCAAACTGAACTGAATTCTGCACCATCTGAATTGTGCCAGACTTGATCTCAAAATTGTTTGCTGCAATAGCTGGCCTAATAATGCTAGACTGGATGTCATTGAGTTTCGGCTGAGAATAGTCCTTCAAAGCCTTAGCTGCTGCTGCATCTGCCATTGCTACTGTAGTTTCAGATTCCTCTTCCTTATTCTCTAAATTCTCTACACGATCGTCTTTTGCCAGTTTTTGTAAACGAGCTTGCGAATGTGTTTGCATACAAACTTAAGTACCTGAAACACCACGAAACAAACAAACTAAGTAAGAATCCGAGTCAGTGAACGCTAACGACCACTGATGACAAGCACATAAACTAAAATAAAAACACCGATGATCCCCGGTAGCGGCGCCAAAAACTTGTTATGCAAAATTTACGCAAGCGCACGTTGTCACAAGTAATATATGATTAAATCAAGTTCGTTCCAACAGAGATCTAGAATGGTGTTCAATTCAATTAATGTACCTATGCACCGATGTATGGTTTTTATCCACTGCTAAGAAAAAATAACAAAATTTAGATTGATTATCTAAATTAACTAAGTGCAAATTATAAAACTAAGAATTAAACAATTAACGAGAGTAAAAATTCGAATTACTAATATGAGAATAAAACATGGAATCCTAGTTTCATCATCTACTTCACTTAGAGTTGCAGCCTTTAGTTAAAACATGCGATGAGGTTGATATCTGATCGAATAACACGAAAAGAGTAAAAGTTACCTCTCGGTATACTAGTACCAATCTACGCATACATCCACAAAAGAGATAGAAGACGAGTAGGCACCTATTATGTTTAGACCCTATATCTCTATAGAATTTGAAAACATAAAGGTTTAAGCACAAGTTATTCACTTAGATCACATAGGGTAGCATAATATCTCTATTGATACCATAAATCATGATGTCAAAACACCAACCTATCCTATGCTAGCATGGAAAGTTCTAAATCTCAAGATCCACTCTCGTTTAGCAAGAGATTAACATATTAGATGTTCGCGACGCACCTAAATTCAATAAGCACAACCATACAAGGATATCAAGAATTCACCACACATAAATCTTTAAGGCATGCAAACTACTAAGCTACATAGATAAATCCACTAGGATCCCACGACAACGATTAGCCCATAATTGAACCGTTCATCGTCATGGGATTTGATGAAAACATGATCTAAAACAAGATATGGAAGAAAGAAGTAATAATATTATTAAAATTTAGAGTTGAGAAAACAAATCTATAATCCAACGTATACAAAAGATGAAGTAGATCTAGATCCTTGCTTGTCACGAGCGTTGAATCCTTCTCTCCTTTTCTCCCTTGCAGATCTCAACTGGTTACAATAATAATGCAATGATAATGTGTGTATCTCTATTACGATGGTAGGATGTGTTTAAATATGCTCTAAAAGTCTTGCCCAGCAAGAAAATACCAAAACAGAATTATAATAGAATTTCTGCAAGATACGTTTCCTAAACTGATTCTGTTTTTTAAGGAAAATTCGTGGCTGACTTTTCTTCAGTTTTTCTGGAACGTTCCAAACGTAATTGGACCTCTGGACCACCTTAGAATGATAGAGAATCTCATTATCTTCACGTGGACTGCTTACGGGCTGAAAACAGACTTATAGAACTCAAGATATGGCCCAAACAGTGAATCTCACGCGTGCAGCCCAATAAATCCGAATTTTAATAAATTAAATCTCCAAAAACGACAAAAACATCCCCCATAATCAACATCCTTGCAAATCTGCACAACTAAACGAAACACATCAAAACTACAAGAAACTTGAGCCCAAGACAATCAATTTAAGCCGATTTAGAATGCTCCAAGTGGATATAAATCCACTTATCACCCATGACGACCCGTTGGTCATAACTCCTGTAATTGGAAACTCAGAGGTGAAGCGAGTCTTGATAGACAATGGAGCTTCTGTGGATATTTTGTTTCATGATGCATTCGTGAAAATGGGATACACTGACTCACAGTTGACCCCAACCAACATGCCTATCTACGGATTTAATGGAGTTGAATCCAATGTAGAAGGGACTATTCAGTTGCCCATGACAATCGGGCAAGAACCTAAGGAGGCTATGCAGATGTTGAATTTTTTGGTAATCAAGGCATCCTCAACTTATAATGCAATCCTGGGAAGGACTAGACTTAATGCGTTAAAGGCTGTTGCCTCCACTTACCACATGAAGATTAAGTTTCCAACCAGGAATGGTGTTGGAGAACAGAAAGAAGACCAGAAGATGGCAAGGAGTTGCTATGTGTCTATATTGAGAGCTGATGGAGTCGGGGGGTAGGTACTCCTAATAGAAGACATGGATGTCCGTGGTGATGATGAATACCTAGGGAAGCCAGCAGAGGAGTTGATCCCCATACCTCTAGAGCTGGGCGACCCTGAGAAAGTTACTTACATAGGAGCTTCTCTGAAGGAACCCTTGAAGGGTAAGTTGACGACATTTTTGCAAGAGAACAGTGATGTGTTTGCTTGGACTGCTGCTGATATGCCAGGGATTGATCCCCAACTCATAACTCATAAGTTGAATGTTGATCCTGAACGGAAGAAGATAAAATAGAAGAAGAGGAATTTTGCTCCTGAAAGGCAAAAGGCCATTAAGCAAGAAGTTGACAAGCTCTTAGAAGCTGGGTTTATTGAAGAGATTTAATTTCCCGAATGGTTAGCTAACCCTGTGATGGTCAAAAAGGTGAATGGGAAGTAGAGAATGTGTATAGACTTCACTGATTTGAATGATGCATGTCTGAAGGATTGTTTTCCCCTTCCAAGGATAGATATGTTGATAGATGCCATAGCTAGACATGAGATGTTGAGCTTCATGGACGGGTTCAACGGCTACAATCAGATTAAGATGCACAAGGATGACATCCCAAAGGTATCTTTCATAACTGACTTTGGTGTTTTTTGCTATCTTGTTATGACTTTTGGTCTAAATAATGTAGGCGCTACTTACCAACGATTGGTGAATAAGATATTCGCCCATCTGATTGGTAAAACCATGGAGGTTTATGTTGATGACATGCTAGTCAAGAGCCTTTACAAGGCCGATCAGATTAAGCACCTCAGAGAGGCATTCGAAGTGCTGAGGCACCACAAGATGATGTTGAATCCAGCCAAGTGTGCATTTGGAGTTGGATCAGGAAATTTTTTGGGATTGATGGTTTCGAAGAGAGGCATAAAGGCCAACCCTGACAAGATCAAAGCAATTCTGGACATGGAACCGCCCCGTTCTATACGAGATGTACAGAAGTTAACAGGCCAAGTTGCAGCCTTGGGGAGATTCGTTTCCAAATCTAGTGACAAATGCTTGCCTTTCTTTCAAGCGTTGAAGAAGGTGAAAAATTTTGAGTGGACTCCTGAGAGCCAAGAGGCCTTTGAACAGTTAAAGAAGTACATGGCTGAAGCCCCACTGTTGGCCAAGCCTAGTCCCGGAGAGACTCTTTACCTATACCTGGCGGTATCTGGACAAGCATTGAGTGCTGTCCTCATTCGAGAAGAGAAGAAAATTCAGAAACCTATCTACTATGTGAGCAAGGTGTTGCATGGGGCTGAGTTGAATTATTCACCCATTGAGAAGTTTGCTTTGGCATTGGTGACAGCCTCGAGGAAGTTGCGACCATACTTTCAGGCGCACAAGATTCAAGTTTTGACAGACCAGCAATTGAGGAACATATTGCATAGCCCTAAGGCCAGTGGAAGGCTAATCAAGTGGGCAATTAAGTTAGGAGAATTTGATATCACATACAAGCCTCGAACAACCATTAAGGCTCAGGCATTGGCTGACTTCGTGGTTGAATGCACCATTAACAACCAATAAGTTGGGGGGCAAGAGATAGTGACTACCCCTGAGAAGGAGGAAAAAGAAGAGGAACTTGTACCTGATCTGAAGGAGAATTGGGTGCTCTATTTTGATGGAGCATCAAAAACAAAATCTAGTGGTGCAGGTTTGGTTTTGCAAAGCCCCGATGGGTTCACAGTTGAGTATGCATTGAAGTTGGATTTTCCTACTACCAACAACGAAGCGGAGTATGAGGCATTGATAGCTGGTTTGGGATTGGCCAGAATCATGAGGGTTAAGAACCTTAGAGTTTGTGGAGACTCAAGGCTCATAGTATCACAAGTTAATGGTGAGTTTGAAGCCAAGGATGAGACTATGGCGAAATATCTGAGAGTCGTGAAAGCTGTTATGACTCAGTTTGATGAATGCTATGTGCAGCATATTCCAAGGGAAGAGAACGTTAAGGCCGATGCCCTGTCCAAGTTCGCTTCTTCCGAGATAGAGAATTATGCAGGGAGTGTTTACTACCAGGTCTTGAAGGCCCCGACTGTTAACTCGAAGTTGGTGGCACCAATTGATGTAGGAAGCTGTTGGATGGATCCCATTAAAGCTCACCTCGAAACCGGCTGGCTCCCTGACAATGCCTTGGAGGCACGGAAGCTGTCAATAAGAGCATTGAGGTACGCATTGATTGAAGGCCTTCTTTACAAGAGGTCTTTTGTCGTCCCTTACTTGAAGTGTTTAAGGCCCCAAGAGGCAAGGGAAGCTTTGGAGGAGGTTCATGAAGGTATCTGTGGGCAACACTTGGGGGGAAGAGCCCTAGCCCACAAGATCACTCGTCTGGGATTCTATTGGCCAGAGATGTTGGCAGATGTGCAGAATTATGTCAATAAGTGTGATAGATGTCAAAAGAACACCCCCATTGTAAGGTAGCCGCCTGAGATGTTAACCTCAGTTAACTCTCCCATCCCATTTGCCATGTGGGGGATGGACATACTTGGTCCTTTCCCTATGGCGTCAACCCAAAGGAAGTTTTTGATAGTGGCCATCGACTACTTCACCAAGTGGATTGAGGCTAAACCTCTAGCCAAGATAACCACCAAGCAAGTTGCCCAGTTCTTTTGGGAGAACAACATCTGCAGATATGGAATCCCACGAATCCTTGTAACGGATAATGGGACACAGTTCAACAATGAAGAGTTCAAAAAGTATTTCGAGGAAAACACTATTGAGCTTCATTTTACTTCAGTAGCACACCCACAGGCCAATGGACAAGCTGAGGTAGCTAACCGAATTATCCCTGATGGACTAAAGAAAAGGGTTGAGCGTTCTAGAAACACCTGGGTGGATGAGTTGTTACCTATACTTTGGGCATATCGCACCACTTGTAAAGTGACGACTGGAGCAACCCCATTCTTGCTATCTTATGGAGCTGAGGCAGTTGTACCTTTGGAAATTATGCATGCATCACCTCGAGTTGAGGCATATGAACCAGAGACTAATGAAGAAGGCATGAGGCTTGCCCTTGATTTGATTGATGAGGTCAGGGATGAAGCAAATGCCAGGAATATTGAGCATCAAAAGAAGGCATCTTTCACTACAACCAAAGGGTTAAGGAGAGGTTCTTTCGACAAAGTGACTTGGTTCTAAAGAAGATAGAAGCCTCAGGAGTTGGCCAAAAAGGCAAGCTAGCCCCAAACTAGGAAGGACCATATCGAGTCAGGAAGGTGTTGGGACGAGGATCTTACAAGTTGGAAACATTGGACGGGGTTGAGGTGCCCCGAACTTGGCATGTAGTGAACCTCAAGATTTATTATGTGTAAGCCTTCCTAGTAAGGACTTGGCTTTTATCTATCTATTAGGAGAAGTAGAAATAAGGTTCAATGAAACCATTCCAGGGCCTAGTGCCCCGAGTAGGACAGTAGTAAATTATGTAAGGGTTGAACCCGTTTCAAGTTATTAATGCAAGTTTGTTTTCTATTCTATGATTGTATGATTTTATTTATGTGCCAAGCACCTGATGAGTGCAAGTCAAAGATGACCAAGTAACGAAAATAAAGAATACACAAATGGAAATAAAACAAGTGCATAGATAGACACCCCAAGGGGCCAAAGTTGGAGTTAAGTTACATAACCGGAAAAAAGTTAAGTCCCGAAAGACCTTGATTGAAAACAGAAAAGATAAAGCCACAAGCGGCTAACAAGGCCATGCAAAGCCACTTACTCCTTGCCGGATTCCTCCACCACCTCTTCCTCTTCCTCCTCTCTGGAGCCCTCCTCATCATCAACTTCGGCTTCTGTCTCCATTGGCTGCGCCGCCCCTTGCTTCACCACATCCCCTTCCTCTTCTGAAGACTCGGTCGAGGACTCGACTCTCGCACGAAGTTGCTTGCCGGGGAAAGATCGCCTCGCAGCTGCTTCCCTCTCTGAGATGGCCTTCTTCCCAGCAGAACGGGAAGAGGTCAAACCGGAGCTAACAACATTGGCCGCCTTCCTCATGCCAGAAGGATGGCAACTAGGCCCAAGTCCTGATGCATGATCCACATCTTGACTTTCGCCACCAATAGCCCAGGTAGGGCAAGGGAAGTCTGCTGGATTCACCACTGAAGGGTACTTGTTGCTTACAATGCCAACAACTTTATTCCATCCAACTGACATGTTAAAGGGCCGCACCTCATTGTCATGCTTGTCCATAAACTTCATAAAATCCTCCGACTTATGATATGAAGCAATTATCTTGTGAGCATCAGAAAGTTTCTTCTTGCCTAGTGAGTGAAGTTTCTTTTGATAAGAAAGGCTATTGGCCTCAGATCAGACAACTCTGGAGTTTAAATATTGAAGTTGCTCTTTGAACTTTGCTTGCTCGTTCTTCAGTTCCACATTGCTATCTCTATAGGCTCGGCCTTGACGAGTGGCAGATTGCAGATAAGCATTGGCCTGTAATAAAGAAATTAGAAAGATATTTTGTTTAAAAAAAGGTGCAGACAAGAGGATCGAATGTAAAAGTTGGTACCTGATATAGAGCTTGAGCTCCAAGGCGCTCGGATTCATCAATCTTATCTCATACAGTTACCGTTAGGAGATCAGGGGCAGTGATAGAGAGCCTGGACCAGGACAAAGCTAAATCAGTAGTCCCCAAGATAGAGTCTTGCTCGAAAATACCCCAGTCTGGAGTGAAGGGGACTCTAACACCCTCGGTAGCATTCCGGGACCTCTTTCCCCCTTGGGAACATCCCTCCAAGAATGAAGGAACCCTTCGATCAGTAGGGTTCAGTTGCTCTGCCGCCTTTTTTATCATTCATCTTGTAACCTGGGGCTGATTCTCGGGACGGCTATCCAGCTCCTCAGCAGCTGAAAGATGAAGAAAAAACATCGGAATAAGAACTAACATAGCTCATAATGGTATAACGAAGGAAAAGTTACCCTCAAAAGAAAGGAAGCTTAAGCCAGCTTCGATAAGTTTCTTTTCTGTCAGAATAGTTTTGTAGTGGGCACGACCATCATCAGCAAGTAGCCTATCTCGGTCTACCAACTCTTTGAGGTCAAGATCACACATGAAGTGTGAACTATCCTCTACAAATCCAAATTTCTTGACAAATAAGTGACCCCAGTCGCCACCTTCCCATTCCAAAACAACAAATTCCCTCTCCCAATTATGGTGGGAGCTAGGACATGAGAAGGAGTTTACTATATGTGGAAGCCCACTTCGAAGTTGAAAGCTAATCCACCCCGGCTTAGACTCAGGGGAGTTCTTTACTGAAAAGATGCTTCTAAACATGGTTGTGCTCCATGTGATCCCCAACTCATGACATCTTAGCAAGAAGATGATCAGGAACCTCCATGAATTGGGATATAGCTGGCAAGGATGGACTTGAAGTTCCGCTAGGAGCCTGATAATAAATGTGTGGACTAGGAACCTCAATCCTGCTTCCAAGGCCCCTTTCAAGACACAGATCCTTTCAGGATTCCAATTGCAAGTTCTATCTCCTGGACTTGGAAGGCAGACTTTGATTGCACTTGGAAATCAATATGTGCTCTTAATCTTTTCGACATCCTTCTTTTTAAACTTGGAAGGACTATTAAAAGCAACTAAGCTAGAACTATTGGGGAATGATTCTCCCATGGTGCTTAGCAAATCTAACATAGACTCGAATCGACGTTCAATATATCTAGGAGGCATGAGTTTTAGTTTACCTTTCATGGTTCTCACCATGCTCCTCTTCCTAAAAGCTTCCTCCATGGAGAGTTGGGGGGAAGATGCGTGCTTGTCGGCCATATTGAACTTGAGCTTGAAACTAGAACTTGAGCTTGAAACTTGAACTTGAAAGCTTGAAAACTAGAGAGCTAAAGAGTTTGAAGACTTAAGAAAAGTTTGAGAAATGAAGAAGTGAAGAAAAATGAAGGATACTCCCCTCCTTTTATAAGAAAAGGATGACCTGCTACCTCAGGTTGAAACACAGCTTGGTTCGCATTTAGAGGTCAAGTATCGTTAATATACAAAAAAGGAGCAGAAACTATCTGTTATGGATAGAAAGAGTCATTGAAACTCATGAAATTTTGGGAGAGAAACGGAGAATTTAAGTGAATATCCGGTAAAATATTCTACCAGAGCAGCCAGATGAGCTTAGAAAGCTAAGCACATTTAAGAAAAGCTTAATGGAGAGATTAGTCCTAAACGTGGGATTAGTAATGTGAATCAAGGTACTAAGTAAAACCTTAAACAAAGCCATGCATGGCCAAGTGTTGATTTTCAAGAAAAAAATCAATGTTGGTAATAAAACTCCATATTGATGATCGATTTTAGTATGCGAAAATCATAATCACTGATGGTGACCAAGCCGATTCCATGTTGATGGACGATGTCGGTAAGCGAAAATTTTCTGGCCGACTGACCTCCCAGCCGACTGACTCCCCGTGGAGTGCTCTGGCCGACCGACGTTGATCGTCGGTATGATGTTTTTCTTCAGCCGACTGACTCACCGGCCGACTGCCCCTTCAGAGATGCCTTGGCCGACCGACGTTGATCATCGGTATGGGTTTTTTTGGCTCCGTTTAAAAAAAAATATACGCGAAAAATTTCTCAGCCGACCGGGTCACCAGCCGACTGGCTTCCCGTGTGAGCACCGGCCGACCGGTATCGACCACCAGTACGAGGATTTGAATCTGCAGAATGCCTTCCCAGCCGACTGGCTTCCTGAGGGTCCTTCGGCCGACCGACATTGATCGTTGGTATGGGTTTTTTTGGCTCCGTTAAAAAAAAACGAAAAAAGTTTGGCCGACTGACCTCCTGGCCGACTGGCTTCCCGTGCATGCGATGACCGACCAACGTCGACTGTCGGTACGGGTTTTTGACTCGGCCGACTGGTGGCGGTACTCGAGTCGGGGTTGCAAAATTTCGTTTTTATTTTTCCGATTTGATAATCAAGAAAAGTAAAAACGGAGTTTGAAATTAACGCCGTTTAGCGTCGTTTAGTGCCGTTTAGCACCGTTTAATGCCGTTTAGCGTCGTTTAACATCGTTTAAACGTCGTTTAGCGTCGTTTGACATCGTTTAAATGTCATTTAAGGTTGATTAGTGCCGATTAGCATCAGATTAACATTGTCGTAAATGCATCGGTCGCTCCACGCTTTACATCAAGACAATACTCGTGAAACACTAGTGTAAAAGGATGAACCCTGACTCGAGTCTCGAAAAAGGCCGTTAAAACTTCAAGGATAACCTGATTAGTTTTCCTAGAAGTTGGGGGGCAAATGATATGGGCTAAAGGTAAACCCTAAAAGTCACATTTAATGTGACATTAATTGGACCTAGAATGGTCCAAACGTGGGGCCCACCAGATTGGCCCAAACCCTATTTATGATATTAATTTCATAATTAATATTAAGGGTAACAACCAGCTCAGCAATAAGAGTCAGATAAGGATATTACTCCTACCAAACTTAGCCTCCAAGGCACATAATTCGATACGGGAACTTACTCCCACAAGGAAGGAGTCTAGAACCTTCCTCAAGGCGGTGACTTGCCCACCAAGTCACCTAATTCTACTACGATTCTAAGGCTTCTCAGCCTATATAAAGGGTCTGACCCCTCATTCCTAGAACTACGTTTTTGGCTTGATTCTCAATACGAGATACGTAGGCACTCTGTGAGGATCGATTAGTCTCGAACACGGAAACAACCATTAAAGCACGAAGCTCACGCACCCTAGCATTAAATACAGCAAACCCTAGCCGCAATTTAACAACCTAGTTTTTATTCCACAACAAAAATTAATATGTAAAACAAATTAAAGTGGGTTTTTTATTAAGCAAATATTTAATATTGAATTTAAATTTCAACTCAAACTATTATTTCTTATTTGATCAAAAAATATAATGGAAGTCTTGAATATAATTTAATATAAAATATTAAGAACCTATGTGTAAGATTTTTATTGAGTTCGTGAACAATTATACAAAAAAAAATATGTTGGCCACTGGCCTGATTTAGGGAATATTGTATCCTTAATCAAAAACATCAGATAATTTGCTTTTTATATAAAATTGTATAGAAGCTTTGTACATTTCTATGAAATAGCCTTAAATATTTGATGTTGTTTAATTAGAGAGTTACAACAATAATTTGATGTGACGTCTCCTTAACAGTTTTATAGTTAGAAGATCTAATTTATAAGAATCCATCTTTTCTCTCAGTTTAGATTATTCATTGCAGACAAATACATAATTTCTTATACATTTACGTTTTAGATTAGAAATAATATTTTTATTATATTATTTTTAAAAGTAATATTTTATATAAGCATATATATGAATATTATAATTTGAAAAAATTAAATAAAAAACAATATTTCATATAATTTAATAGACCATTGTCATGAATATTGGCAATATTCCATAGGATTTTTGATTTTATGGTAAAGCAAGCAATTACCCGCGTACTTTATATACGTTTTATTCATGTATGACAAATTTAAGTATATAATAATATTTTTTTCATTAAGAACATGTATATACGTGTTTAAAGTATTTTTTCTAAATAATAAGTTTAAATACATAAATAAAAATGTAAATTTATAATAAAAATCAGATTGTATCTGCGATTTAATCGGACTGACCTAAAGCTCGAAATTTTCATAATATTGGGGTAAGCCAAGGCTTTTACGGTCCTAAATCGGGATTTGGCTAAACAAATAGGGCTCGTTAAATGCAATAATCCCGACCCGGTTCTCGACCATTTTTTGACCAGATTGAATCGAACCAGATTTTTTGGCCTAATGCTCAATGTACCCAAAAAAGAAAAAATACAGTCTTAAATTATACTTAAAAAGAAAAAATTTGTTTTAGATATTGATTTTGCATAAAATATCATTAGCATAGGTTATCTGTATCATTAATTCTAATTTCCTAAAAGATGTGTTGTAGATATTTCTACATGATAGAAGATTTTATATTCATTTTTTAATTTTTGAATTTTTTTTTTGGATATTGATTTCTTATAAAATATCATTAGCATATGTCATCTACATCAACGGTTATGTCATCAACGGTTATGTCATCTACAGTAAAGGTTCTACTGCAACAGTCCATTATTATGTTAATGCTGGCTACGTATATCAACGGTTATGTCATCCATTGGCTCAGGTAGCTTAGCAGCCTTAGCAGCATGCTGCAAAGCCTTTGTGTAGCATTCTCTAGACTCATATTGATAACCTCGAACTATACCAATGCCACATGGTGTCGAAAACTTCATAGTTAGATGATAAATCGAGGTTACCACCCTCATCTCTTTCAGAATTGGTCTCCCAAGGATAGCATTATAATTCATGTTGTCTTCTATAACAATAAACTCTGATAACTGTGTAATGTAGCAAGGCTTATCTCCTAAAGTTACTGGTAAACGAATCTTACCTTTGATTGGGACCTGATTATTGGTAAAACCATACAAGGTATCCTTTGTTGGAGTTAAGTCTCTATCCAGAAAATGCATCTTCTTGAAAGCTGAATACGACAGTAGATTCACAGAGCTTCCATTATCCACTAGCACTCGATGAACCTCGTAAGACCCAATCCCTGCTTCAATTACCAAAGCATCTGTTTGGGGATGATGTACCCAAGAAGCATCCTCTTCGGTAAAAGTAATATCTGCATCCTCCCCTTCAAACAATCGGGGCGACCTCTGTGACAAATTACAAACATTGGTTAATGGTCGTTCCCTAGCTTCTCGGGTATACCTTTCCATGGCGTTTCTGCCACTTCCTCCCACATGGGGACCTCCTATGATAGTTCGTATGCATCCAGTTTTAGGTGGACCTTCTATCAACACAGGTTCCGGTACCTTTTGCGTCTTCTCCTCTCTGTACTTCTTTCCATCCTGAGCTACCCATTTAGTTAACTGTCCTTGCCTGGTCAAAGTTTCAATTAGATCTCTCAGATGGCGACAGTCTGCAGTATTATGCCCATTGTTATCATGAAAATCACAATATGGACGCTCATTCTTATTTCCTGGAGGACCCGTTCTGAAAGGCTTCCTAAACCATGATGACTTCTCATTCACAGCATAAATATGATCAATCGGAGCTACCAAAGGGGTAAAAGTTTCATAAACAGGTCTTTCCTTCTTGGGATTATTATAGGAAGCTGGTGGCGGCACCTGGTTCATAGCAGACCTGGTAGGATTCACAGCCTCCATATCAGGCTTGACTTGAGATGTACGACTAACCACCTTCTTATTGTCACGGTTGTTAGGACTTCTTGGCCTTGACCTCTTGTTTCCTGACCATCCACCTTGCTTCTCATAATCTGGATCCTTCTTTAAATCAGTTAAAGACTCCTCAACCAAACGAAAAGACTCTACCTGAGAGTAGAAATCCGACAGGGTCTCAGGTTCCTTCCCTTGCGAATCCTTCCAGAAATCAGAACCCCTTTTGACTCCAGCTATCAATAAATTCTTTATGGTCTCCTCAGATGCTTTTCTTACCTTTGGAACCTCTGCATTGAACCTCTTAAAATATTATGTCAACGTCTCACCAGGTCTCTGCTTGATGTTGGCTAAGGTATTGGTAGGTGGTGCAAACGCTACTGATGCCCTAAACTGAGTAACAAAGAGCTTTCCCATGCATTCCTAAGAACCAATAAAGCAGCAGGTAACCTCTAGAACCATTGATGAGCTCCACCCTGTAGGGTTGTAGCCAGTAACCTACACATAGTAGCTTTCTTCACTTGATAAAGGTCCATCTTTGTGTCGAAACGACTTAAGTACTCAATAGTGTCCGTGGTCCCATCAAACTTCAATTCATTCGAAGGCCTATAGGATCTGGGTAAAGCTGACTTTCGAACCTTCTTGGTAAAAGGAGAAGCAGTTATGGGTCTAGCAGCGAGATTCTTCTCATCCTTGAGTTGAGCCAGCATTTTCTTAATATCCTCAGCAGTTACCTCTCCAATAGCATCCGTCTTGGGTTGCTTACTTACTCCTTCATCATCCCGTGACTCTGCAGTACTAGACTCCTTACTTGTTTCCTCTGAATCTGTTTCGTCGTCCTCGATTATCTCAACAGATGGCTCCTTATCTTTTTTTTTCTTATGTGAGGAACCTCCTGTTTTCACCTTCTTTTTAGACTCAGTACGAACCTGGGATTGCACCTTCTTGGCAGGAGTTTTATTCTTCTCAGGATTATCTTATTCTTCTTCATCACCATCCTCCTTTGGTTCTTCCCCCTCTTCTGGAATCTCTTCATCTTCTCCTAGTTCTTTGTCCTCAAAGTCTAGCTGTTTAGGAGTAACCTTCGATTTCTTTCCCTTTTTTGTCTTCCTTTTCTTTTTCCCAGAAGCTTGTTCCAAGGTTGACAATCGTTCTCCAAAAGTCTTCAAAACCTCCAACACATCTGCTGAGGTAGCCTTCTTCACTTGGGGAACACATTCATCCCCGTCATGAGTTTTCTCCACAGAACGGGTTGCTTCGCTATCTGAATCGCCTGCCATCTTTCTACTCTTAGGATGTTAACTCCCCTCCTTCTAGCGCCAATGTTGATGAGTGGATTTCGTAACAACTTTTGTGAGGTTCTCAATGAGTTGTAAAGCTAACGATCAACTGTTCAATGGATGATTTGGGTTATGTTTGTGGGGTTGAGCTGAGCTCGAGGGTGTCTCCAATAATCTCAGATGCCTTTAGAGAAAATTAGAGAGCTGAATTCGTCTTACCCTCAAGGTGCCTACGTATCCTTATATAGGAATCAAGCACACGTAGTTTTAACGCAACTCTGTCTCTGCTGGAATAACTGTATTCGATTACCTAGTTCGTGTTGGACTCAGGTTCCTTTAGAGCCTATCACGAACTAGTTGTGGGAATAGAGTAGAACTCGAGTTCATACCCCATTCTAATTCTCTCGTATATTGGAGATATTCTAGGATCATCTGCGCCCTAGAATTATACTCCAATAATAATGCGTTTATCTATTCTAGATAGCTTCTAGAACATTCTGTCGGTCATACTTAGGAACCTGGTGCTCAGGAACCTATATCACAGGAGCTTGTCTCTCAGGAACCTCCTTATTTCGGGACATATTGCTTAGGGACCTCTTTATAGGTACCTGTACCTGCACATTAGAGGTACCTTTTTCGACCTACTGCTACAAAGAACTAAGAGAAGAAATATCCTAGGTATGATTGGGAATAACTGTGATAAAGTTCAAATAGGAAGGTGGAAGCAATGACTTATGGAAAAAGACTGATCTATATTTTCTCTCCTTCAACAGAGTTTAAGAGGGAATGGTTTCACCCAACAGTGATGAGAATGAGATAGAAAAATTTAAGTTGGAACAGACCCAGAAAGTATTGATTGCAAGAAATTATTATCAGGAAAGGCCAATGAGGTGGCCGACACTTTAAATATCAAGGAGTAATTATGAATGCTCATACCAAAGAAACAGAATGATATCGAGAAGAACCTTGAAGGTCATGATGTGATGGAGGATTTACATTCCTTCTGATGATTGTGCAAGAATCAACCATAAAAATAGTTTAAGTAAACATTTGATTCCTGATGTCGTCTTAAGCATATTACCTGCATTAGGAGGTCCTAATTGAGGTAAACCAGGACCATGATACGAAATTGATTTAAGGTTAGCTATTAAGGCGCTATGCTGACGACAAACGATGGTGATTCAACAAAGGCTACATTAATGTAGTGGTGAATCTTCTAAGAAATGCAATGACAACGCAAAGATAAAGATAGTGCTGCTATTGATAAGCTAAATGGCATGTTAATGAATGACAAGCAAGTTATGTTGGTGTATTTTTGCGCAAATAAGATAGAGAATATGAGGTTGGAGATTCATAATGCTAAGAGGCAAGTTTGGCAGGAATAGATTATACTGGATCTAAGTTAGAGAAATTGGCAAAATTTATTTCGGAATGTATAAATTGGAGTGATATGATGTTTGAAATAAATGAGAATGCTATGAGGGCTCATAACACTACACCATATATGGGCTATTGCAACACCAATATGATATGTGTTACAAAAAGTGTTACAATAGACACAAAACTTGGTAGTCTATTGCAATATATTTCTAAATGTTGCAAGAAATACGAAAAGTGTTGCAAGCAAAATGACAATTTTGAAATTTTATAACAATTGCAACACTTTACTAAAAGCGTTACAATAGACATTACACTTTGCCCAAAATTGTAGGCGGTAAGCTAGACTTGTAAGCGAGAACTTTATTTTTTGGCTGGGCGGGATAAAATAAGGCAATTAAAATAAAAAACAATCCCCAAAAACACAAACCCTTCTATCTCACCTCTCTCCCTCATACCCCTGTCTCACTCATCTCTCAAATCCCTCATCTTTCTCGCCCATCTCTCTCACTCATCTCTCAGATCCCTAAAATCGATTAGAACATCCGAAACCCTAAAATCCCAAAAACTGATGGAAGTTTCAATTAGAGTAAAGATTCAATTGAAGCTTCAATTAGAGATGAAGTGCATATTTTTTCATTATATATGTATATGTCTAATTTTGATTATAATTAGGGTTCATTATCCAAAACACATAGGTTCGATTAGAGGTATGTGCACGAGATTGTCCCATTATTCATGTCGTTCGATTATGTTCTTAATTTCTAGCATTTGTTCCTAACTACTCAGCCTCGAGGAAGCTGAAGCTCAGTGTGCAGTGCTAAACTCAGAATCATTATGTGTAAGTGAAACCCTCTGCTTTATAGTTTTCAATCTATACTCATATATAACCAAAAATCTTATATATGTTTTGTTTTAATTATGCTGTTATTATCAGGATGGATGTTTCACTTCAGATTCTGATATATTTTTGTTCGGTACGAGAACAGTGTATATAGATATATGTCTTGGTATTTTCTTCCCTCCTTACTCTTTATTCTTTAAACTTTTATTATGAGATGTTATATTATGTCTGAGCTAATTATATGTTGTAATTGGTATACATGATTTTTTTTTGGGTTTCGATTTGTAGGTGACACAGCCACCAACTGATTCGGTATCGAGCTTGTGTTTTAGTCCCAAGGCGAATTTTCTCGTTGCGACGTCGTGGGATGATCAGGTTTGGTTTGTTGGATTAGGGTTTTTTGTTTGATTCATTTGTAGTGTGATATGGTTTGTTTAGATAGGATAATTGTCCTTCGTATTTTGCTATTGTGTCGCGTTGAAAGAATTTTTGTTTTTTGACTACGAGACAGTAAGAGTGTAATTTTGTTAACATTTCTTTTAAACTAGTTCGGACATTGTAGAATGAAGCATAAAGTAATGACCTTGAAAGCTTCTATATTGAGCTTGAGCATTGTGAAGATTTTTTAATTGGTATTTAAAATATGCGTACTGGGCCTGGGGTTCATATTTACTGTATTAAATTGAATTAAAATTTCTGTAGTTTCTAGAGTATGATATTAATTTACATTTGTAGATGTCAAATTGGATCAAACAATAATGATAGGTATGATGTTGGGAGGTGATGAAGAATGGTACTACTCTTGGTACCGTAGGCAAGGCACAAATGTCACACGATCAGCCGGTAACAATTAAATTTCTCTCTCTTATTGGAAGTTGGGAGTTTCTTATGTTGATTTTGGCATAAATAATGGTGACTGATTCTTGTATTTACCATAGGTTCTGTGCTCAGCTTGGAAGGATGACGGTACTACAGTTTTCTCGGGGGGCTGTGATAAGCAAGTGAAAATGTGGCTATTATTGTCTGGTGGTCAGGCAGTAACTGTGGCTATGCATGATGCTCCTGTTAAGGATCTTGCTTGGATTCCTGAGCTGAACCTCTTAGTGACTGGAAGTTGGGACAAGACATTAAGGTAATTTTCGTATTGAACATATTTCATCTTGTATGTTTGAGATTTGTAAGGTTAGTAATGTTGTCATGGTAATTGGTAATTGATTACTTCTCATTTACTGATAGTGTGTATGCTTTAATTTTGTCAAACTTTTACTTTTAGAAAGTCAAAATAATATGGTTTTGTAACTTATAGACTTGGTTGTTGCAATATTTTTTATGATATCTTATCCTACAATGACTTGCTGTTGCTAAGACCTGAAATATATATGTATCTGATTCAATAGTGCACTGCATGATCTTTACTCTTTAGAAAAATTAGTAGACAGTCAAGTCATTATGATTTGTCCTTATGTACAAGGCAGTCTATCTTGTCAGTATTAGTGCTCAAAGCAAGGGCTTACTTTTCATTTTGTACCACAGTAACACTTTTTATCTGGATACTGGGCTAAGCTTATTGGTTTGTTGATCGGGTATTATTATTGATTTTGTATCTTTCTAGATACTGGGATCTGAGACAATCTAATCCTGCTCATGTTCAACAACTCCCTGAGCGGTGCTATGCACTTACAGTAAAACATCCACTGATGGTTGTCGGCACAGCAGATAGAAACCTTATAGTCTTTAACTTGCAGAACCCTCAGGTAATTTTTTAACTCTTATTAACTACCTTAATTTTTTAATGATGTATACAAGTATGGCATTATACTTTGTCAGACATCTTGTTACTCCCATGAGTTTTTAGCACTAAACGAAGTCCGTATGAGCTTAGTTTATCTACCATGATGCGATTTGTTGATTTCTGTAGAGAATACTTGTTAATGTGTTCATATTTGATATATTAGCGTGTTTAATCCTTCGTAACTACATTAAATGTCTCCGTTCCTCCTTTACATTCTCTACTTGTGCCCATTACAACCTCATGATTACTAAATGAAGACTTTCTATCTCGGAAGTTATGCCTCTTCGGCCTACAAGAACCAGATTTGTGAATTTAGTAACATATATTTGATAGAACTAGTCACTCTGCTGAAAGCCTGCAATGCTTCTTTATGTTGACAGTTGATGCCGTCACACCATGCCAAGTGAGATTGAGATTGTTATCCTAAGAACTCAAAAAGATTTTTGTAAACAAATTAAATAACGCGACTGCCATAGAAATTGTGAACGTATTCATTATCATAGTCATACATTTGTGATGTTTGTATTCGATTAATAATATATGACTCAGACTCAGTAGTTAAAATCCCATACATGCATAGTTGGTTCACCCGGTCCCCTGTATTATATTGACTGAAATTGAAAACATTACTGAGATATACTGGATTGATTTAATATTTGTCTCTATTTGCCTTATTTAGCGAATACATATATATTTGTCTTGATTTATCTTAAATGCTCATGCTATATAACAGGTTCTACACTATTTCACCTCATTCTCACAATAATCTTATTCCTCAATGTTCAAAATTTTACATTACACAATAGAGTATTTTTCTTAAATATAACAGGTCGAGTTCAAAAGAATTGTTTCACCTCTTTCAACGATTGCTATTTTTGTTTGCTAACCATCTTTTTGATATGCTTTTGAACTTCTTCCTTCTAGGTTCATCACACATTTGCAACTGCTGGATCTGATGGTGCCTTTAACTTCTGGGACAAAGATAGCAAACAGAGACTGAAGGTACCCTATCTCTAGTGGATATATAATCCTAATTGAATATTCATTACATGCATGTAGGTTTTATAACTAATATATAATCCTAATTGAATATTCATTACATGCTGTGTTACTTTGCATGATGAAGGAAATGTGAAGTTGTGGGATTTGTCCAGCAATTTCATTTTCACAGAGAATGATATTGGAAAGTATGGAAACATGTGCTACCAACAAAATTAAGAACCAAAACATGTTCCCTTCAGGAAGTGCTCATTATTCTATGTATTAAATCGTCATTGCCTAATATTATCGAATTTCTTTGAACCTGACTAGATGTTCTTATACATCATGTGTCGCCGAACTGAAAAATGTCTTGTGATTTATAGTACAAACTATAAAGTGATAGTGCCGAAACAAATCAACCAGTATTTCTTCTGTGTGCTTGGTGCTTTTGAAGAGTGTACATTCTTTATGCCAGTACTGATGCGTTCAATATGATTATAATACCAATTCTCTTCTATCTTTTCTCAATGCAGAATATTTACTTTAGAAGTGATTCAGAATATGACCAAAGTTGTTTTGTGACATGGAGAAGAAAAGGTATTAAATATGTGGAATTAAAGTCTCTTTATTTATAATCTTTCTGAACTCTTCATTGTTCTGTGTATTTATAATCTCCCTGAACTCTTCATTGTTCTGTGTATTTATAATTAATCTCAGCACTAATTTTGGGTGAGCTAACAACTTGTTTTACAGGATTTGCTGAGGTCCATATTGGATGTAGTCTTTGCAGAGGCTTTACAGTGATCATATGATCACGAGGATGACAGTTATCACGAGGACAACAAAAGTAATGATTGATGATCAGTACTTAACTACTTATATTTTGTATGTGTGTACTTTTGGTAGTAGTTGGTATTTTGATCATTGGAAGACTAAGTTTAATGTAGAATTGTGATGTATTTAGTCGACATGTGTTTCGATCTACTGTATAGACATTATCTTGTTGGATTTTATATGTCATTTCTGGGTTTGATATTCTTTTGTGTAAGGCATATTAAAATTTCAAACATGACATTGCAATTTGGACTAATAAAAAGTGTTGCAAATAAGTGTTGCCAACTAAATTTAAAAGTATTACAACAGGGATAAAAATGTTGCAAAAAAACATAAAGTGTTGCAAAATGCATCAAAATGTTGCAGATTATTGTTGCAAAAATATCAAAAAGTATTGCAAAAGGTTCCAAAATGTTGCATATAAATGTTGCAAAAAAAACCAAAAGTATTGCAAAATGCATAATAATGTTGCAAAAAAATGTTGCAATAAACTCACTTTGTAACATTTTTAAGTCAATTAATGTTGTAAAAAAGTGTTGCATTCGTCTGTTATAACACATTCAAAATGTTACTAAAACATGCAAAAGTGTTACAAAAAACTACACCAAACTCTTTTTGTAATACTTTGAAAAGCGTTGCAATAAGTTCAAAAAGCGTTGCTATAGAAGGCTATTGCAACGCCGGCAAATGCAACACCGAGTTTTAGCAAAAGCGTTGCATAAACATCTATTGTAACACTTTTGGGGCCTAAAGTTACACTTTTTTGGTGTTGCAACAGCCCATATTTGGTGTAGTATAAGGAGATTATAGTTGAAATAGAAACAAGACAGTTGATATAAATGAAATAGAGTTGAGGATCAATATGGGAGTTAGATAAGCAGACTCCTGAGAAACCCCAGCAATGAAGCAAGAAAAGTATGACACTGACATGGCAAACTATTTGGTAAACAGAAAGTTGAAATTGAAAGCATAAATGACATACAGATTAACTCTCTTTAAGTAGGGAGAACTCGAGGAATTTTGGAATAGACTGATTGATTAATAAAGATATACATGGATCGAGAAATTGAGAATTTAGATGGATGAACAAAGGAAAGTTTGACCCCAAAGATGTGATGCTTATCGAATAAAAGGTGACGGGATACCAATAAGAAGGTGTCAAGTACAAAAGATGTCTTACAGAAATGAATAAGAATTAGAAAATGAGAAGGATGTGATTGATAAAGAAAAGATTTGGAAAATAATTATGAAGGTGAGGCAAGGTATGTTATGAATGGACTGATGAATGGGTTTTCTAGCAAACTCTCGGGATGACAACCTGATAGTGTTAGTATTATGAATATGAAAGAGCTAGTAGTGTGGCGTGGAATGTCAGTAATAATAATGTCAAGCGAGAAATCCAAGATTTAACCTGAGAGGTCAAAGGATTTTCCAAAAATGGGTAATCTTAAGATCGAACGAGAGAATGGGTCCATAGAATGATGGACAGAGCAACGAGGATATGTCGACACGTGAGATTACGATAAAGTAGTATTTGATACAATTACGATTATTTTTCTTCTCTAATAAACCTCTATAGTTCAGAGGTAAATTTTAAGTATGATACTTTACAATCATGAAAACTTTCTATAATTCTTTGAAATTCTTTTCTTTTCTTCTCTCTTATTCATCTTCTTTTTGAATTGAGAAGAACAACCCTTTAAGGAGGGGAGGTACTTCTACGTGACTATCTGTCTGTGTGATAGAAGTCTAGGTGGAATATTGTAACTTGTTTAATTGCTTGTCAAGCACTAAAGGCTGGCCCCCTTCTGTACTAACTATGCAATATGACAAATGTTCATTGATCATAGTGATCTCTCAATAAATTCTTTTATCTATATATATTGATCGAGATTACCAATAAGGTTAATAATATATGATTGGGTAAGGGGATAGCCCAGATAGTGTGTTGTACGAAAAGTAGCAAAGTTGACGAAAAAGGATAAGAGGAGTATTGTAGCACTGGTGAGATGTGCTGTAAAAGGATTGGAATGATTACGGATGGATCGGGGAACTAGCTTACGAACTAGTATTACCCCCAAATCTGCAACAAGTGCACAATGTGTTTTATGTTTCGATATTGAGAAATTACAATCTGGACGTTAAGTATATAGTAGAATACGAGCACGTAGACATGCAACTAAATCTAACCTATGTGGAGCAGCCTGTGAAAAACTATAGATCGAAGAGCAAGTGCTCCGAAACAGGGTCATCGAGTTAGTCAGAATCTTGTGGCAGAATCACATTGTGGAAGAATCAACTTGGGAATTGGAAAGCGCGATGCTGGGAAAGTACCCCATTTGCTCTCAGATTGATTCCGGGACGGAATCCTTTTAAGGAGGGGAGACTGTAAGAACCCAGATTTTTGGTAAGAATTAAAACTTTTATCATGTATTAATATAGAAATGAATAGTGGTTACGACTACGATGTAGCAGCGGTTCTAATGAACAAATATGGAATGGATTTGGATTCCAATGTTTTTATGCCATGAAGAATGCTAGTGGTTGGAAACATCGATAAGAATAATCTATCTCCTAGGAAAGTACGATATGGTAATTCCAAATAGGTGAATTATTCTCATGTCATCCAAATCGATATCTGTTATTAGTCCAGTGGTTCCGTAAAAGGGTTAAGGAACGCTCGAAAGAGAACAAGGGCATTTTTATAAATATAAGGAATAAAGAGAGAATATGGAATGAATAAGTGTTTTTAGTGAAAATGAAAATATTATTAGACGATGCTATATAGAAGTATTCAGAACGGATTTCTGAGTTCGTATTAGTGATCTAGAGGCGAAATAAGTGTATGTAAACGACATCAGATTCAGAAAATTAACACTTTTATTTTCTCCGAGATTTTCCTAGACACTAGAGGAATTAATTATTTAATAAAGAGAATTGAGGATTTTAAATCTAAGGATTATTAAGAAAGATTGAGAATGGTAGTAAAAATATTAAGAAGGTTTCCGGTAAAACCCTAACAAAGAATACTTGAGATATTCCTCCGAACGTTCAATAAAATGAGCAATAACCGGACAAAGAAACAAGAAGAGAGTCAAGTTCATGCATGTTCAAATGGATAAAGGCAAGTAACCAAGCTAGTTACAAGTTAACTAGCATCATTAGAAAACCAACTAAGCACTTAGCTTACAACACACACCTTACCACAAGAATGCAACACTTGTCCCTTGTATTGGCTCATCCATGACATTATCACTTTATTAAAGCTACTTTACATGAGATATTATCCAAGACATCACAATAATTCAAGGGGGAGAGCAAAACAAGCCAAGCAACTCCACTTCTCTCCATTTTCTTCAAACTGCCCATCAAGAACCACCATGAAAGAAAAATTCATATCTCCATTTATATCCATGATAAAATCACCAAATTTTAACCATAGCTTCTCCACTCCATGGGCAAGGTTCTTTCAAAGTTTCATAGCAATCCAAGTAGTATAGCCTAGGCAAATCACCTCCCCAAGTTGAAGAAGCAAACTGTCCTAATGCTTGACAGTTTCTGGACCGATTTTCTAACGGCCATATCTCCTTCATTACTCAATGCAATTTGGTGTTATTTAGCTTTTTGAAAATGGTTAGATTCTCTACAACTCTCCTTTAGAAGCCTCGTCCATAAAACCTCGATAGGGCCCTCGTTTTTGATGATCTTTCCACTGAGTTATAGCAGATCCAAAAATCACTAATTATGTTCTTGATGATTCTTGCTAGTTTAAGGTTGTAAGGAGTTCTAAGGACCATATCAAGGCTTGTTAGACTCACATACACACCAAGGAAGGTATAACTCTCTTGAAACCATAGATCTTACTTTGAGTTTTAAGCATGATCTTAGTATTTTAAGATTAGTTATGATATTAGTGTTATTATAGACATGTTAGCATGATTTGGTGGTTGATTTGGTAACATGATGATCATTATGATGAAGTGTAAAATTTCTGGACTTATTAAGATGTATAACATGTGTATAAGATGTATGGGTGCCCGGTGTGGCTTGGTTGGTTGTAATAAATTTGGAAACGTCCGATTTATAGCCGTCGTAATGCCCAATTTTCGTTAGACCTTAAGAAACCGTGTTTCACAGTACCTATAACTCACTGTCCAGTTACATATTCTGCCATGACAAGATAGATTATGTTATAAGCTTCGTTTTGATATAAGGCTCATGTGAAATGGACTTACGGTTTAGGAGTTATGGTCAAAATCGTAAAAGCGGTAAGCAAGTTCGTAACTGAAATTAAACCTTCTTAAAATGAGTTCTGCTATGACGAATCATGGTAATTAAATACTAGAGATAAAAAGAAAGGTGTGAGAGAAAACCACATGTCAAATGGATCGTTTTCCGATTTTATAAAAATGTTCGAATCGAGGTTAAGCGCGAACGAACCCCTTAAAAGTACACTTGGTTATAACTTTGGAAAATCACTTAGAAAACGAGCAATGGAACTCGAGGTATAATCTTGGTTCGTAAACAACCGACCTTAGAACTTATACGACTTAAGATTATACCAAGTGTAACGAATAAATGTCGGATCGTAGCGGTAATAAAACGGGTTACACTAAAAGGTGCATAACGAGATAACTTGGAAATGTGTTTCGACTTAAGAAAAGTTTATACTTAGCCTTTTAAAAGTGTTAAGTAATTAATCTCGGATATTTTAATTGTTTATAGATCACCGAGCAGACCCAGGGCACACTACCTCTACCCACACCCGACTATCAGGCAAGTTTCAAATCCTTTTTAAAAGGCTGTTATTGTGATTATATATATATATATATGCTTTCTGTTATACATATGTCATAGCATGCATGCCTACTTTCAAAGTCATATTGATATACTTGATCCCTGAAATATTGTTGGTTATAAGCTAGATAGTTAATATATCAGTTATAAGCCGGATATTACTAAGACCCTTAGCGAAGGGCAGTTGAATCTCATTCTTTGATTATAGACCGGGAGTCGTTATTCCTTGATATATTGATATTATTTTCAGAGGAAAATATTTAAGTAAATATTTTTCATTTATTATCTGGCGAATATTATTGGAATATTCCTTGGAGATTATTTGACAAATACTATTTGGAATATTCATCTGATATTTATTTATTCGATGAATATTATCTTTAATATTCATCTAAGGTTGATTTAATATTCAAATATTATTTCGAACCCTCATTTAAGTTATTTACTTAAAGAATATTCATTCGAGCTTATTTACTCAATAGATATTATTTTGAATATTCATTCGAGTTTATTTATTTAATGAATATTATTTTTAATATTCATTCGAGCCTTATTTATTTAAATGAATATTATTTCGAATATTCATTCGAACTCTATTTATTTTATAAATATTAGTTTGAACATTGATTCGAACTTAAGTTATTCGATAAATATTATTTTCAATATTCCCTTGAGACAATAAATATTATCTTCAACATTCATTGAAAGTCGATTCAATTATTGAATATTATTTCAAATATTCATTCGATAATCATTTCTTCAATAAATATTATTAAGTTGAATATTCGTTATTTGTTCAATGAATATTATCTCAAATATCCATTGGCTGATTATTTCTTCAAATAAATATTATTATTAACTTGAATATTCATTATTCGTTCAATGAATATTATTATGGACCATTATTCGATGATTATTTTCGGCAATATTTTTTTAATTCTTATAACTGAAGAAATATTCCTTGGAATATTTATTTAAATCTTTTAACTCCTTTCGAAATGATTTACTTCATCCAAATATCATCTTCGACCTTCAAATATTATGTAGATTATTTCAGAGCCTTATTATTATTATTATTATTATTATTATTATTATTATTATTATTATTATTATTATTATTATTATTATTATTATTATATTATCAAGGAAGGTTCTCAGTAATTCCATTCTGCATTCGATTCTATTATAAGGGAACCTTACTTGAGAAATGTTATTTATCTTGTGGACTTCCCGGTCATAAATTCTTTGAAACTATTCTTTTCACTTGCAACTTGGTTGCTATTATGCATTGACTCTTTGTGTACCCACTCATCATTCGAGGGGTAAGAATGTTGGAAGAAGTTGATATCCATTAACAAGCAGCAGCTTGGGAAATATTGGTGAATCTTCCTTTCCAACTAGATACGACTACTTTGTGGAGTCTTATCAACAAGTATTACACTTGGGGAAAGGGGGAAGATCTTTACGTTTCAGAGTTATGGATGTTATACGAACTAGGAGTCATGTAAGAGGCCGAGTAGCGCCGGTCCATCCCATTGGCCCAACCGTTGGCCGGGGAGATCTAGCAGGGCGGTAGATGTAAGAACCCTGATTTTTGAAATATTTTACAAATGTAATAGAATATGATATTATGAGTTATGGACCTTTTTGGAGTCACCTATGTTGTGTAATGGACTTAATTGTCGGAGAATTTAATTTTGTGGCATAAAATGTGGGAGCAAAAAGGGAGGTTATTGAAAGCAAGAAATCCACTTCTATTAAATTACATAAGAGCTTGGGACTTTGAAGATTATCAAAGGATTAAAAAATTTTAAAAGCCTAAGACAAGGAGTTACGAATATTTAAGGAAATTGCGCAATTAAGTACTTAAGGAATTACAAAGGAAATCTCTACGCGACAAAATATTATTCAGAGGAGTTTATTTAAGATATGTTAAGAATTAAGGATTAAGTGACAAACATTGGTGGAGAAATAATAATACAAGGGAAATATTGCATGCAAAGTATCATGTAACTAGCTACTTAGGAAAACAAACTAGAAAGTAAAAAGTAACTAGATGAATAGTGTAAAGTATGTGCACCATACTTTAGGGGACAAGGAGGTATGGCTTGAACCTAGGCTACTAGACTAGGGTGGAGACATGTGAATGATATACATATCAATAGTACATCTCATAATTCAAACCACACATCAAACAAAACACAAAAACATCCCAAATATTTCTGCTCCCGGCCATGACAAACAGCAGCTCAGTAAAATGACCATAGAGCCTTCGTTTCTCATCCAAATCTTGCGTTCTATAGCTTTTTGGAAAGGTATTGAGATTATCTACAACTCTTCTTTAGAAGCCTTGTCCAGGAAAGCAAGGTAAGGACCTCATTATTCCAGTTCTTGCGGCTGGGGTATAGTAACTCCGAAAATTTCTAAGTTGTGTTCTCGATGTTCTTGTTAGTTTGAGGTTTATTAAGGACAGATCAAGATTCTCCAAGGATTACAAAGCTCATAAAAGGTCACTAGAGACTCAAGGAAGGTATAAATATCTCTCAACCCTTAGTCATGACAAGTTTATAGTTTATATTGTTAGATCTATAAGTATTGGAGTGAATCTTGATGGTTTGAACTTTAGATGATGAGATCTTGAAGATATATGCTTGTTATTGTGATTGTAAGGCATGTTCTTAGAGTATGTAGTCTCATGTATGGTATAGAGATGAGTCTTGGTGGATTTAATGGTTGTAAAAAGAGTATTGTGTTATTGTGAAGTGTTAAAGTTGAAAAGGAGCTTGTTGTAAATTCTGGGAACATGTACTGGCTTGTAGGAGGGTTTTGAACCTCTAAATCTTGTCTCCCGAGGGCCTAATACATATGGTTGGAAAGATAATTTCATGTAGTTTCTAGTCATATAAGTTTCATGTCCAGGAGATGTGCAGTTTTTGAGATATGGTCTGATTAGTGAGGAGTGGTTCTGGAATCCGAGCTGCACTATGATGCTGATTTGTAAACTGAATTAGGACCCCTAAAAATTATGCTAGTGTTATGAAAATTTGAGAATAGCAAGATATTACAGTTGTGAAGGATTTCCAAAAAGAATTGGAGTAATATTTGTATTTTTCAATTTTATAAAAATGTTTGAGCGAAGTGCGCGCGAGTGAAAAATCACCTATGAGGTTAATTTAACGTAGTTTAAGAGTACTCACTTGTGTTTCAAGTTTGAGGAATGGATTCGAGTCGAATGGGTAACGAATGTGATAAAGTGATGACATGGTCTTATGGGATGGTTAGTGGTCACAAATTGGAGTCGTTAAGTTGGTCTTACATCCTTTAAAATCTTACGATTAAGTAGTGTTGTTAAGGTACTAACGTACGAATATTGATTATGTATAGATCTTCGTTCCACGTCGCGAGCTCAACCATCCCACCCTAACCAAGGCAAGTTTACTTTTCAAAACTTATATATAAGGATTTTCACTGTTGTGTTTATAGCTTTCAAACGTATTATATGCTTATGCTTTACGAGATTATGTTGAAGTTTGAGATTTATGCATATGTGTTTGTACACCCTTGAACTTAGAATGATAGTATTTTCGTCGGACAACGACTCTAGCAATAGAGGTCGTAGCGGTCCAAATATACTATTGACCAGGGAGCGGTATATTATTGTATCGTGATTAAATTGCGAAAACCCGAAGAGTCATTCGGGAAGTATCGTATACTTAATTATTTATTATTTTTACGTTGTAAAAAATACTCAAAAATATCTATCTTGGATTAAAAGCTTATTTTAATTAAAGAATTATTCTATTAATTGTTTATATTAAATCTCAAAATATTATTTATTAATTATTGTTCATTATTTTAAAGACAAAACTAATCCAAGATACCTTTAGCGTTTTCAAACTCGAATTCTTTCTAACCCAAAACATTTTCGAAAACCCGGGTCAGGTTTTACTCCCATGCACGTTTTTCAATAATTATCGGTCGACTGATGTCAGACCTCAACTACTCGATTTTCAATCAAAACAAGTTTTGAAAGGAAAAGCAAAAAGGGGACTCTAGCGTGCAGGGTCGTTGACGAACGACCCCGAGTTTAGTGTAAGAGGCCGTTAGCCAGGCGGTCCGTCATTTATTCCGGCCCAGATGTTGCCGAAGGATGATTACGGATAGAGTTTTCATCAAGGGTATTTACGGATGGAGCTTTTACCCAAGGGATAGTTACGGATGGAGTTTCTATCCCTCTACCGGTAGAGAAGACCCGCGGATTATTGGACTTGGATGTGGCGACTGATCATCGTCAATCCTTGTCAAGTTTTTATGTTTTCTTCCAGTCCCATCCTCCACTTTGGAAAAATACTCAAACACTGCTTCTTGGGCCTAAGTGCCAAGTTACCGATAGTGTGGTTTTTGATAAGAAAAATATTGACATCGTGCAGTACCTAGAACTGCAAGATTTTCTATAAAGATTGGCACGTGTTAGTGCACTCTTGCAATTATTTCAAAGAATGAAATGTTTTTGAATGAGAAACCTTCTAAGATAATGGAAGGAAAGAGGTTTTGCAATAATGTATTCCCTGTACAGTATGTTAACCGTAGAGTGTTTTGCCGAAAATGATATACTCATATGTATATATTTTCAAACTTGAGATATATTGAAATGGGAACCTTATAAAGGATTCATATGTTATTCTTAAAGCTCCTTAGTGAGTATAAATGTTTTATTCAAACTCGGACATATATATTGTCCAATTATGTTTTGAATTCTGAGATAGATACCCATACAGTTGGGAACGTTTTCGAAATAAACCACATTATTATTTTTCAAAATGGTGAACTTGCTGAGCATTATGTAACTCATTCTTGATTTATAAAAACTTTTCAGAAAGAGAAGAATTTGGTCGGTTAACTCCGCACCAGCAGAAGAGGAGTAGAAGATTTACCCCTGAGATGATTTAGTTCCTAATAAATACTACAGAGTAAGTCTGATAGGTTTTCAACTGTAATAGTAAGACTTGTCTTCACGTGTAGTTATATAAGTGGAAGTGCGTAAGATTCTGGATTGTACAGATGAATTGTAATATTTAGTGTTACTTTTGATTATTGTTTCTGAGGCTTTAACTTGTATGTGCGTAAGATTGAGGTCTGGATGGATGTATTATTGAGTTGTAAAGTTAATACAGGTATGATATGGTTGGATGGTGATGTGACGACCTGAATCTCTGACCTCGGATTTGGGGGCGTTACAGTAGACAAGTAAATCTGTCAGTTCTTCCTTCTACCGGTAGTAAAACTAATTTGAGTTGTACAATCTGTGACTGATCATTGTAAGGATTGGAACAGCGGGCGCGGTCAAAACTCCAGTATTAGTTCATCATCCAAGATTGGAATCTTCTGCAACATTATCATTGTTGGCAGGGTTGAAAAGTATTTGAAACTGGAATTGCAATATCTTTCTTGCAAGTTCCTCTTTTATGAAAATGATGTTATCTTGCTTATCTTGACATAGCAGATATTTCCACGGAATATATATGTTTTGAGTTACCTTGTAACTTCATCCTTTATATTGATCTGGCACTCTTTTCGTTAATGCATGGCATATGGTTTCAAAATATACTTTTGAACTGTCATATATATCACTATGCATTTATATTATTGTTGGTGGGCTATTGCTCACCCTTGCTTTATTTATTTATATGACAACAACAGCTAGATCAGATGGCCCGCGCAAGGCGCCTTCAGCACAAGCAGGTGACAGCCGTCAGAGGAATAGCAGTTAAAATCATAGCAACCATTGCTGAAGAGGCATCCATTGGTATGCTAGATGTTAGCATTTGAGTATCAAATGTATTTATTATATGACATATACAAATGGATGGCAAAGAGTATGTAATAATTAAATTGTAAATCTTTTGGGTTGTAAGAACTCAATCTTGTGATTAATAAATTTGGTAGTTACTCTGATTTCATCTCTGGGACTATATAAGGTGTGTTTCATGTTGTTGTTTTGGGTCACAAGGTTGTAATTTGATTTTTATGCTTGTTTTGTGGATGGAGATTGAGACCGTAATGACCAGATCCCTGACCTAGATCTGGGGGTGTTACAGTAAGTTCGAGTGGACTGAGGAATGTGAGATAGCCTTTGGGAAACTGAAAGAGCATTTGGGAAGCCCTCCGTTGTTAGCTAAACCTGTTGATGGAGAGACGTTAGTACTCTACTTGGCCGTGTCAGAATATTCTATTAATGCAGTCTTAGTTCGAGAAGAAGATGGACAGGAGAGCCCAGTTTATTATGTCAGTAAGAGGTTGCTTGATGCAGAAATGAGGTATACAGGAATGGAGAAGCTGGTTTATGCTCTGATTCTAGCTTCCAGGAAGCTGCGACCTTATTTTTAAGCACACAAGATTGAAGTACGAACCTCGTACCCACTTAGACAGATGATGCACAGGCCAGAAACTTCAGGAAGAATGTTGAAGTGGTCTGTGGAATTGGGGCAGTTTGACATAGAGTATAAGCCAAAAATAGCAATTAAAGCCCAAGCTTTGGCAGATTTCTTGATTGAGTTTCCACCTCATGTGGAGGTTACTGGCCAGGAGGTACCTAAAGAGATGGAGAAAGAGCAGATGGAAGATGATAATTACGCACCTTGGTGGACATTGTATGTGGATGGAGCTGCTAACAGTAATGGAGCAGGTGCAGGCATAGAGCTAGTAAGTCCAGAGGGACATAGGTTGCATAGTTCCATTCACTTTGCTTTCAAGGCCACCAACAATGATGCAGAGTATGAGGCGTTAATTGCAGGTCTCAAGCTAGCTTTAGAGATGAAAGTTGAGAATATTAGAGTGTTCAGTGACTCAATGTTAGTAGTTTGGCAGATTCGTGGTGGATTCCAAGCAAGAGGTCCACGAATAGATTTGTATTTGAGGTACTCCCAGGAGTTACTTGCAAAGTTCAGAGAAGTGAAGCTAGACCAGATACCTCGAGGGCAAAATACAAATGCAGATGCATTAGCTAAATTAGGCTCGCAAAGAGAATCCATATTGCTGGGTTTGATTCCACTTCAGATTCAGGAGCAGCCTAGTGTTTTTAGAGAAGAGGTGATTGACATTGAATTCCTAGTTGAAGATTCATGGATGACTCCCATATATTGTTATTTGACAAAGGGAGAGATACCTTCTAATCAAGATGAAGCCAAAAAATTGAAATATCATGCTGCTAAGTATGTAATTTATGATGGAGTCCTATATAAGCGAGGATTCAATCAGCCTTTGCTTAAGTGTATAGCTGGAGAATAGTGCAGATATATTCTTAAAGAGATTCACGAAGGAGTGTGTGGAAATCACTCGGGGGGGGTGGCTCTTTAGCTTTGAAAGTTCTTCGACAAGGATACTTCTGGCCGACCCTCAAAATAGATGCTTACAAGTTTGTGCAGGCATGCAGCAATTGTCAGAAGTTTGCAAATTTTGATAGCAGGCCTGTAGCTCCTATTAAACAGATTGTCAGCCCTTGGCCATTTGCAGTTTAGGGGATAGATCTCATTGGGGAGCTTCCAACAGGAAAGGGTGGAGTAAAATATGCAGTGGTAGCAGTTGATTACTTCACAAAGTGGGCACAAGCAGAACCACTTGCTAAGATTACAACATCAAAACTGACTGAATTTGTTTTTCGAGCCATTATTTGCAGGTTTGGCCTTCCCCAGAAGTTGATCTCTGACAATGGGAACAGTTTGAGCAGAGAGCTTAGAGGATTGTGCGAGCAGTTTGGAATTCAGAAAGCATTTTCAGCAGTGTATTATCCGCAGAGTAATGGACAGACTGAAGCTGTGAACAAGATTATCAAACATACTTCGAAGACAAGGCTTGAAGATAAGAAAGGAAGCTGGCCAGAGGAGCTTCCTGGAGTCTTGTGGTCGTACAATACCACTCCAAGAACTACAACTGGTGAGTCTCCTTTTACTCTCACTTATGGTTGTGAAGCTATGGTACCTGTGGAAGTTGGAACAGGTTCCTTGAAGAGAAAGCATTATGACCCCAAGAACAATGAGGTCAATCATAGGCTTTATTTAGATATGATCGAAGAGTTAAGAACAGATTCGCAAGTGAAGCTAGCAGCATATCAGCAGAGAGTTCGAAGGTATTACAACAAAAAGCTGAGAGCAAGACCTTTTAAAGTTGGAGACCAAGTTTTGAAGAAAGTCATGCCAAACACCAAAGTTCTGGCACATGGAGCTTTTGGAGCGAATTGGGAAGGACCTTACCAGATAAAGTCAGCCATTTGGGAAGGAACCTACCATTTGATGGATATGGATGGGAATCTCATTCCGAGAGCTTGGAATGCAGAGCATCTTAAGAAATATTATCAGTAACTCTCCTTTACTATGTTTTCTTAGGAAAAGTAAGGCTCTTTCAGCCCAAGAATAAAGGCAGTTTACTAGTTGTAGCTGACCAGAATTGTTGATTTCAGTATTTAATTTTGCATGTAATCGGGGGGTACTTGATGTGAACCTTCCTATTTGCAAGATAGTTTTTAGTATTGAGCATTGATAGCTCTACGTTGAATTTTTTTATCGCAGTATTGATGATTGTAGCTTCCTAATAGTTCTTTTACGTAACAATAATTACCCAAAAGAACTGGGGGTAGTATTCCTACTTAGACAGTATTGTGCATGATATGATTAGCTATTTCATATGCCAATTTGAAAGTTTTAAGTGCTTGTTTTGGTACTTGTATTGTGAAACAGGTTTCCTTGACGAATAGGTTCATGTAGCATTGATAGTATACGAATGTGAATATGAACCTGAGTCGAAAAGGTTCCGAGAAGTATGAGTATGCAGAATGTGATTGATTGATTCGAGAAAAAGCCTCAGGTAGCTTCCTGAGCACGAGAAAAAGCCTCAGATAGCTTCCTGAGCACGAGAAAAGCCTCAGGTAGCTTCCTGGGCAGATTTGAATGAAAAGTCTCAGCGGACTGAGCACAACATTATAGCTAAAAGCCTCAAGATCCCTGAGCACATGACCTAAAGTCCTGACAAAAGGCATCTAAAGTCCTGACAAAAGGCACCTAAAGTCCTGACAAAAGGCACCTAAAGTCCTAACAAAAGGCACCTTAAAGGAACCTGTATGGAGCCGAGACCGGCATACAGGAACCTGAAACTATATGTTTCACCCCTCCGTGAAGCCGCCAATGGCACGAGAGGAAGTGGGAACTTGTGTGGAGCCTAGACCGGTACATTTGTTCTTAAAGAGAAGCCTAATAAGCTCTCTCTCATGTGGAACCGCCTTTGGCACATGGTAAGAAGGAATAAGTTCCTTAGCATTTACCTTCATAAGATGTCTAGCCTGACACATGAAGAAGAGGAATCTGTGTGGACTCCTAGAACGGCGCAAAGGTTCCTAGAATCGCCTCGAGGCAAAGAGTAAAAAGGAACCAACATGCGTCGAGGCATGTTGGGACCTAGAGTTTAAGATTGGGAACCAAGCAGGTTGACCTTTCCAAGAGAAAAAAGGAACCAATATGCCTCGAGCATGTTGGGACCTAGAGATTAGGATTGGGAGCCAAGCAAGCGACCTTTCCAAGAGTTGACCCGAATTAAACAAGAGAAATTTTACTAACATTAACTGTTTTCTGTTTTATGTTTTATGTTTTTATTTGCAGGGTTAATCAGTTATTTGCAGGGAACCTGGTTTAGATATAGGAGAGATTATTAAGGGAAGCTACAGTTCAGATTGTGGTGGTGGATACATGTCTTGAGGTATAAATAAAGAGGTTACAAATCTACAAGTAAGCCGTATTTAATTACATTTATTTCGAGAAAATTATAGGTGAAAGTATGAATGCATTCTGTTTCTTACAATGGGTTAGCTCACATAAGCTTGGGTGCATAAATATGGACACTAATTAATTTTTAAGATGCATGATGATAGAGTGTTCTATGAAGTTTGAAGAAAAGTGTGTAGTACAGGTGCAAGTTAAGAAACTAGGCATGAACAAGCACGAGCAAGAGATATAGCAAAAGTAGATGGTAATCACTGGAAACATAAAGAGTTATTGGGTACAAGGACCCTGGGAAACCAAAGTTATAAGGCACGAAGGCCTTAGAGACCAAATTCAAGGATACATCATGCGAGACACTACGAGGGGTCCGTGACCTCATCAAAAGTTTAATAAATGATTCATAAAAGCTTTCTTAAAGTAAAAGAGGCTGGGAGGAATTTTCTGTTGTAGGAGCAGGGGGCCGGAGTTGCTTCAGGAGTCTCTTGAGGAACCTTAAGGGTAGCTTCCATAGTCACAGGATTAGATCCTAGTGACCTCTCAACCGAGTCAATGGGAGGTACGGTTGCTTTTACAATAGCTTCAGCTTTGAAGTCCTCGATCATGTTCACCACGTCATCCCCAAGGGCAGGCCAATCAATGTTAGGAAGCTTCTCCCAGGTCGAGCGGATGTAGTATTTTATACCTTCATTATAACCCTCGTCGTATCTAGCTTTTTCCTGTATGAGCATAGAAGACTTACCAACCTCAGCAGCATCATTCAAGGCATCGACTTGAGCTTCCAGCATATTAACCTTCTCCAGCATCGATAGGTCCTCATCTTTTAATTTCTTGACTAGACCCTGAAGTTCATCATTCTCCTTTTTCAACGAGGTTTCAGCAGCTTTTGCTCTTCGCATAGCAGCGGTAGAAATGTTTGCCCTTTCTTCTGTATCACCTATATCCTTTTTGAGTTTGTTGACCTCTCCTTGCAGTCGGAGGTCATACTGGGTCTTCTCAGCAAAGTCATCACAGAATCTGAGAGTAAAGAATGCGTTCTGGGCTGCAGAAAACCTCATTGCTTCCAGAGCTTCAGTAGAGTCCATTTTTGACCAGCCGGTAATAGCTTCAACAGGGACATGAGTGTCAATCATGTCTTTAAATTGGTTCTGGACAATGGCACGATCCACCTTCACAGCTTTACCCTTCCTCATAGATCGGGTTTGCGAGCTTCCAGACAAGTCTAGGGTAGTCTGAGCTAATTTACGCTTAGAGGACCCAGAAGGTCGAATCTGGACAGAAGTAGGAGTTGGAACCTGGCTGATTGCATGGAGTTGCAATTAATGGAACCTCCTTGGTTTCATTCTCAGTCTTAAAAATCTCTTCAACATTCTTGGATCTTTTGATGAATGATGGAATCTTGGGAGCCATACCTATGAATACAAGACAAGAGATGATTCAGAATAGATAAAGAGTTTAAGATAAACGGACACAATTACAGGAATGTGGTAGAGAAAAAATGAAATAAAGCGTTACCAGGGGAAGCAGGAATAAAACCTAGGGTAATGAGGTTCTTAGATGTCAATAGAATCATGCAATCTCTCATAGAGGAAGAATAATTTAAGGCCTCTTCAGCTCTTTGTAAGCAGACCCCAGTAAAAACAGTTTGTTTAGGTATTAAAGGACGGCGGTTGAACTCAAAACAAACAGGTGGGTAGTCAAAGCAATAAAGAAACTATTCTTGCCACTGATCAAAGTTTTGTTTAATGCCTTTTACACACTGACCTTGGTGACAAGGCCATGCAGTCAGATAAAAATAGCCAGATCCCTTTCTAGTGTCTTTTAGTCTAAAGAAGTAACCTAGCTCGGGTACAGATAAAGGAGTGGTGAACAGGCTGGTGTACATAATGTATGTGCTAATAGCTAGCCTATATAAATTAGGGGTCAGTTGAAGAGGGGCCAAATCATAGAAATCAAGGACTTCTTGCAAGAATGGATGAAGGGGAAAGTAAACACTAACCTTAAAGAAGGCGGCAGAGGTCACAGCATTAGGATTCCCACGATCAGGAGTTCTGATATCGAATCTGTGAGCTCTCTCACCAGATTCTGGGATCACAATGGAACAGGTTGGACGGGGGCATTCTTCATGAAGTTTTTCTAGCCCAGCCAAAGTCATAATGGAATCCATTTTCTCACTGAAAGGGACAATCTCTTGTTTGTATAACTCTCTCTCGACAGTTATCTCAGTGTCAAAATTAGGTTCAGGAAACACTTTCTGATCAGGCTTAGACACTTCCTCATTGTCAGACCAGTCATCTCCTAAGTTGATTAGACTAAAAGGTTCATTTGGACCATTGATGCTTAAGAGTTTCATGAGGATGTCTTGAGGTTCACTGGTGTTTGGAATTAGGACTCTAGACCTAGTCCTATGGCTAACAAATTTAGTAATAACAGGTTTTATTGAAGAATGGAGGTCGGAGTGTGTAGAATCAGAAGACATCTACAAAAGACAGACGAAGAAAGGTCAAGATGGGGGTATTTGAAAGGAGAAATGAAGGCTCTAAGACATCTAAAGTGTTATGGTCGCAAATTAGAAATATTCTAAGAAACCTCATAAAGACCATACATTGACAACATTATGAGATATAGTATGCGGAAAAGAAAATGAACAGACAGCCAAAGATTATGACAAAGTCATGATGATGCATCCATTAATCGATGGTTAAACTATCATTAAACAAGATATCGTGAACGTTTGTGTGAGATATGAAGTGTGAAGAACAGATACAGACATATACAAACATTATCAGATAAAAGACGACATGCAAGGTTAAAATAAGCAGATAATCGAAAAAGGACTCAAGATCATGAGGCAACGAAGAGAAACAAGTCAAAATCATACCTTAATTAGATGAAAGTGACGATGAGGAGGCTGGATTGAGTAGACGATTGTTGGACTTCTTATTCTTCTCTCTCCAAGGGTTTTAGTGAGTTTTTGGTAAAGGTAAAAAATGAACCTAGAGCAGTAGACGAGATTAAATAGTTAAAGTAAATGGGGAGCAGCTATGTACACGTGGCAGAAGCGATTAGAGTGGGAAGTAAAGTGATACACACTCAGGAAGCGTGTAACTCTTGGAAATCCCCACATTTACTACGACTTTGGTAATTGATAAGGGTAATTCAAATTTTGAATTATCTATAAAATGTTTACAGTTGAGAGTTATTCTCTCCTGAAAGTCAAAAATTATTGAAATTCAGAGAGACGTGCTAAAATGACGAGCAGCCAGTTAGATTCCCAAGGAAGCTACATGTGAATTTTGAAAGTTGCGAAAATGATATGAGAACAGGTTCCTTGGTGACAAGAAAGCTAATCGAGATTATACTAGCTGAAAATAATTTATGTCCTGTTTCCTACGCCGAGTTAACTCATGTAGGCTTGGATAAATGATATTGAAGAAAGGTATTATAAGTGTTGTGCCCAAAATCTCCATGGGCTAGATTTAGGCCCATTGGGCTTAAGGATCCAATCCGTATGATTAATATGGGTTATGATTGAGGTCCCTTAAGTTAAATGGGGCTAAATAGCATGTGAAATGGATCTAAACAGGTTCAGGTTCCCGAAAGACAGCTTCCTGTAGACAGCTTCCCGAGAAACAGGTTCCTGCAGACAGGTTCCTGAGAGACAGCTTCCTGTACGAGAATAGATTTATGCCAGCAGATTTATAGTATGATTAAGCCTCCTATTCTTTAGGAGCAAGTCATGAACATCAACTCCTTGTTGGAATGTATTTCTTGGGCACATATGATCCTTGAGTACTTCCAATAAGAATCGAACTAGTAAATATACTCCTAGTCGGACTAGAACTCGAGTTCTATTCGACTTAGGTTGCCTATTCGTGGCTGAAATCTGGAGAAAAGGAGGTCCCCACGAATTAGGAACCTAGAATCTTGCCGCCTAACCAGACTTCTAGTCTAAAAAGAACTACGTGAACTTGATCCCTATATATACAAGGGTACGTAGGCACCTTGAGAACATGTTTTACAAGCCTTGCGAGACACCTATGAGATTCTTGCTAACATGTTTTTACAAGCCTCGCAATACACCTACGAGATTCTTGAGAACACACGACACAAGCCTCAAGGGAACTCGCGAGATTCTTGTAAACGCTCTCGAGCTCAGTTCAACCCCCACAAAAAACCTCCATTCTCCATAGATTAGTTGATCGTTAGCCTTTACAACTCACCATAAACCTCTCAAAAGTTGTTACGAAATCCACTCATCAACATTGGCGCTAGAAGGAGGGGAGAGTTATCATCTTAAGAGTGGAAAGATGGCAGGCAATTCTGATAGCGAAGCAACACAATCTGTAGAGAAAGATCAAACCCCGAAAACGAAGAAGATTACTCCTGCTGACGTCCTAGAGCATCTAAAGTCGATTGAAGAAAGGCTTACAACCCTCGAACAAATAACACCGAAGAAGAAGAAGAAGTCGAAGTTAGCAACTGGTAAGAAGGGTAAAAAAGCTAAGATTAATCCCAAGCAGTTAGGCGTCGATGAAGAAGAACGTGAAGAAAAGGCTGAGGAGGAGATCGAAGACCCAAAGAAAGATACTGAAGGTGAAGAAGATGGTGAACCGAAGGATAAACAACCTCCTGTTAAGGAACCTTCCATCGAGATAATTAAAGATGATTCAAGTTCAGTCGAGATCGCGAACGATTCGTGTATAGCAGATTCACAGGAAGCCGATGATAAAGATAAGGAAGCAAAGGACGGTGGAGCTGGTGATTTGAATGCTGAAGACATCAAGAAGATTCTGGTAAAACTCAAGGAAGAAAAGCAGTCAACAACAGGTGCAATAACCTCATCTCCATTCACCAAGAAGGTTAGAAAATCCTCGTTACCTAAATCCTATCGTATGTCAAACGAGTTTAAATTTGATGGCACTACGGATCCTGTGGAGTATTTGGGTCGTTTCAATACCGAGATGGATGTTTATCAAGTTAAGGAGCCAACACGGTGTAGATTACTGGCTGCAACCCTTCATGGTGGAGCCCATCAATGGTTCAAGAGGTTACCATCAGATTCTATAGATTCTTGGGAGAATATGGGGAAACTCTTCGTTACTCAGTTTAGAGCTTCCGTCGCTTTTGCACCCCCAACCAATACCTTGGCCAATATCAAGCAGAGAGCAGATGAGACCTTGACAGAGTACCTCAAACGTTTTAATGCAGAGGTTCCCAGAGTTAAGAAAGCTCCTGACGAGGTCATTATGAGCTTCCTGATTGCTGGAGTTAGAGCTGGTTCAGACTTCTGGAAGGAGTTACAAGTACGTGAACCCGGTACACTAGCTGAGTTCTACAAACAAGCTGAACTATATAAATGTGTGGAAGAATCCTTGTTGAAGTTGAGAGAAACAAAAGATCTTGGAGATGAAGCTAGTCACAAAGGAAGCAAGCGAGAGAGGTCTCCAAGCCCGCAAGCGTATGTTATTGGGGATCGAGCTTCCTCCAAAAGAAGTAAAGCAAATTTGAAGGCAAAGCGTGACAATTATACCTCTTTGGTCGCTCCAGTGGACCACATCTTTACGGTTTATGGGAAAGAAGGAATATTTGCAAAGCCCGCACCTTTACCTATAGGAGCAAGGAGAGATCTGAAGAAATATTGTGACTTCCATGAGGATAATTGCCATGATACTTCTGAATGCAGAGCACTGAAAGACCAAATTGAGGAATTGATTAAAGCCGGGAAGCTCACGGAATGGATAGCTCGAGGTGACCAGTAGTTGAAAGTTTGAGAGCTTCCTTAAAGTAGGGTTGAGAGACCTTTATTTATATGTGTATTTCCTTCTTAGAACTGGGGGGTAGTGCATGTATACCTCCCCAGCAAGCAAACCTATTTCTTTCGAGTAGTTTTCAACGAAATTATGAGTAGTTCTTTTCCTTGTATTACGTCATACATGAGCTTATATTTAGCTTGTAAAACAAGGAACATACCTCATTCAATTCAGTGACCTGCAAGAAATACCTCACAAGTTATCTCTTTAAGTATCTCTTGTTTCTTACAATGAGTTAGCTCGCGTAAGCTTAGAGGTACTGTATTGGGATATTTATATAGAGGTTCATTCTCAGCATGTTTCGTAAGAAGATAAAGAAGAAAGGAGAAGACATGTTAAAGCTACAAGCAAGAATGATGTGAAGAGGTTATAGTATTTATTCGAGCGTTAAAGAAAATTCGACATAGTTGAAGATTTTGATGAAGAGTATCTACAAGAATATGATATGAGCATCTTGAAGAAAACACACAGTACTCAACTTCATGGATGAATATTCAACGACTTATTAGAAATTATCGAAGAATTGTGAAGCTTCTTGGAGTTAGTTCTTCATCAAAGACAAGCTTCCCTGAAGAACTGGGGGGTAGTACAATTACAATTACTATAGCACATGGTACTTTGAAAGTTGAGGATTTCAAAAATTTTGAGAATTCAGATCATGAACCTCACCATCAGGTCCAGGAAGCTCGTGATTTGATTCAGGAACCTCACGGCTAGGATGCAGTTTAAAAACCTCATAGCTCATATTTGGTTCAAGAACCTTGAGGATTGATTTGGTCTAGTATCTTGAAAAGCAGCATGCTTGCATCAGGAACACGTCAATGAGTTTTCAAATCTTAACGGAGGCTTCCACTTCACATCTGATCAGTCTACAGAAAAATCCAGGTGATTCCTCTCCTTTTATGCTTAGATATTCGTAGAAAACATCCCAGGTACGCTCATCAAACTCTTACTATACCTAAAGCATGCTTAAACATCTATGATATTGTGGTCTTATGTGCGATTAAGTTACGATTATGTCTTAATTATGTTTCTAGATGTTAGAATGCACATGTACCTAACATATCGTAGGTTCCTTATATTTACCTGCATCTCGTAGGTTCCTTGATATTTACCTGCACCTCGCAGGTTCCTTGATACTTACCTGTAGCTTACAGGTTCCATGTATTTACCTTGAGTTAACAGGTTTTGTATTACTCACCTGAAGCTCATAGGTAACAGCTTCCAGGTCTAGTTGCATTTATATGTGTCTAGTGGATTACTCGTTATTTTCTAGTAACTAACATCTTGCAGGTTCATTATTTTATACCTGAAGCTTGTATGTAACAGCTTCCAGGTTCATTGACATTTGTTAGAAGCCAATTGTTAGTTTCTGATTAGCAGCTTCTTGCATGAAGTTCTCAGCCAGCCGATACCTGAATAGAAGAAAGTGTACTTATAGCAAGAGCTCCATGCCTTTAGAGGATTAATCTAGTGCCCTTCTGGATTCTCTTTGTGCTCCATCCAAGGATTCACTTAGAGCCTAGAAGGACTCACCAGGTTCCCTAAGCATATCCATGTATTAACCTAGTGCATTTATGGATTCCCTATGTGCCCGTATAGGTTCACTTAGATCCCAAAAGGATTCACTTGGTGCTTCATGCAGCTACGCACATTTGTTTGGTATCTTGATGGATTCTCATTGTACCCTTTTAGGGATTCATTCGGTGCCCAATTGGTTTCGATTTTTTGCCCTTAGCAGAGGTTCACATAATGACCAGTTGGATTCATCTTATGCCCTTACAAGGATTTGCATAGAGCCCAGAAAGATTCACTTTGAAAGCCCTGTCAGCTACAGGCACTCGATAGCCAGAAAAGATTTGCAAGCATGAAAGATTCACTTCGAAAAGCCCTATGAATCGTAGGCACACATTCAAAGTCCCATAAGCATGTGGGCACCTAGTTAAGGGTTTTGGAAACCTAAGCATGGGTAACCTAACCTAGAGTTTGCTTGTACTTGAAAAGCCTTCAAAGGGATTCACCTTGTGCCCATACGGATTCACTTGGTGCCCCTAGC